>OX451735.1:429848528-430448528 GCA_948472305.1 Vicia faba | reverse complement strand
AAAAATTAGGTTAGGATTTAGGGCCAAAGAAATTCTCTCTGTTCTTTGAGAGTTAGGACAAGTTTCTTATATGGTTGAATTCATCTTGAAAAATGCTACAACTTTGATGTTATGTGTTTTTGCATTAGAGCACGTATGCAGGATCTGGCATTGTGTACAGGGCGCGTGCGTTTGTGAACAAAGGTTGAAGATGAAGTCTGAACTTGGGCTGGGCTTTGGCTTTTTTGTTTTTGACACCCCCCTTTTACTGATTTCACCCCCTTGGCCCATTTCTTCATATTTTTATATTTTTTGTATTTATTTTTATTTCTGATTTTATTTTTTTATTTTCTAAAACATAAAAAATACCAAAAATATTTTCATACATTTTCACATTTATTTTTGTATTTTACTTTATTTTTTCTAACATAAAATTAATTTAGTGATTATATACTTTTATTTTATTTGATGAAAACCTAAAAATAATATATAAAAATATTATACTTTTATTTTTATTATTTATACTTAAATGATATTTTTCTAATATACTTTTTATTTTTGTATATACATTATTTCATAAATAATATATTTAACATATTAATTCTCTTAAAAGAAAACTAGGGTTTCCACCCTTATTAAAAATAATATTTTTTTAATATATTTTCATCTTGTGATATTTGTATATATTTCATTCATTCATTTATATATATATATATATATATATATATATATATATATATATATATATATATATATATATATATATATATATATATATATATATATATATATATATATATATATATATATATATATATATATATATATATATATATATATATATATATATATATATATATATATATATATATATATATATATATATATATATATATATATATATACTCTTAAAAGAAATTAGGGTTTTACCCTTAATAAAAAAATATATAATCTTTTATTTATTGTTTATATATACACTAAATATTTTTTACATACATAAAAAATAAACATAAACATTTTTTCATATTCATAATATTTTGTATATTTATTTAATTTGTTTATTTAAATATTATTCATTTATTATTTATGCCATTTATTCAATTTGGATGTAATAGTAAAATTAGGATTTTAATTTCTTGTCAAATAATCCCCATTCAAAAATTGTATCCCCCTCCCCCATAAACATGTTGTAATAGTGGTAGATTTACTTTTACGCATTTATACTTTCAATTATGCCATGATTAGAGATTAGGGTTTGTATGCAAAAAATCTAAAATCAAACAAATAGCTTGACTAATACAAAGACAAAATGCATGAAAATGATAACACAATGCACACTTGCACCCCTAGGGTTACATCCACCTGTTGCCTTAAAAATGGGCCATGTTATGCATGTTGGGTATTTTGGCAAAATAACAACAAAACAAAAGATCATAGTCCCTCGATGACGCTATCTTAGTTGCCTATACAAAATGATCTAGTCCCTTGGAAAATTTGCTAAAAATACTTAACACAATTGCTATAATGGTCTATACGATGACCCGCGCATGTCCCGTTTCACATCCTCATACAAGGTTGTTTACCAAATGCAATGGTAAAACAACACTGTCAAAAGGGTTTAAAATGTGTAGGAAATACCTTTGAGTAAAATAGGGTAGATCACTCTCAGTTACTTGATCAAAACTTGCAAAACATCCTTGCTATTTTCAAACACACCTCACAACACAATTTCAAAACATTTCCCAAATCAAACTTTCAAAACATTGAAACACCTTTGTATACATTCAAACAAGAATCATTACAAAGGTTGCCACAACGATGGCCTCTTTTCAAAACATTTTTCAAAACCACACACAAAGCACCATTTCAAACAATTGAAAAGCAAAAGCAAGTGATCTAAACAAGTAACTAAGAGCCCATGGATAACCATGGATGAAAAGGGTGCTTGCACCTTCCCTTTTCATAATATACTCCCCAAACCATTTATTATTTATGCCATTTATTCAATTTGGATGTAATAGTAAAATTAGGGTTTTAATTTCTTGTCAAATAATCTCCATTCAAAAATTGTATCCCCCTCCCCCATAATCATGTTGTAATAGTGGTAGATTTACTTTTACGCATTTATACTTTTAATTATGCCATGATTAGAGATTCGGGTTTGTATGCAAAAAATCTAAAATCAAAAAATAGCTTGACTAATACAAAGACAAAATGCATGAAAATGATAACACATTGCACACTTGCACTCCTAGGGTTACATCCACCTGTTGCCTTAAAAATGGGCCATGTTATGCATGTTGGGTATTTTGGCAAAATAACAACAAAACAAAAGATCATAGTCCTTCGATGACGCTATCTTAGTTGCCTACACAAAATGATCTAGTCCCTTGGAAAATTTGCTAAAAATACTTAACACAATTGCTATAATGGTCTATACGATAACCCGCACCTGTCCCGTTTCACATCCTCATACAAGGTTGTTTACCAAATGCAAAGGTAAAACAACATTGTCAAAAGGGTTAAAAATGTGTAGGAAATACCTTTGAGTAAAATAGGGTAGATCACTCTCAGTTACTTGATCAAAACTTGCAAAACATCCTTGCTATTTTCAAACACACCTCACAACACAATTTCAAAACATTTCCCAAATCAAACTTTCAAAACATTGAAACACCTTTGTATACATTCAAACAAGAATCATTACAAAGGTTGCCACAACGATGGCCTCTTTTCAAAACATTTTTCAAAACCACACACAAAGCACCATTTCAAACATTTGAAAAGCAAAAGCAAGTGATCTAAACAAGTAACTAAGAGCCCATGGATAACCATGGATGAAAAGGGTGCTTGCACCTTCCCTTTTCATAATATACTCCCCAAACCTAAGAAAACATCTCAAAGGTCTTTCCTGTGCTTTTTGACCTTTCCTTTGGATAAAATAAAAAGTCGGTGGCGACTCTTGCTAAACCGAAACATTTGCGAACACAAACACGAAACCTCAAGTCAGTTCTCCCACTGTATCACAGCCGTCACTAGCCATCTTGGTTGTATCGTGGCGTACTTCTTGGGCGTTCTTAGTTTTCAGAAGGTACAGTTGTATCCAGTTGGTTAACTGCATACGAAGACCCTTTGCTGAAATGTTTGTCGCTAGACAAGGGATGGTACGAAGCAGTACCACTCTTAGGAAGAACGCCAGTCTTGTTGGGAGACTCAGTAGGGGTTGGTTAATTTTCCTACGAAATAAAAGAAAAACATTAGTTCAAATAAAAGAACGATATTGATCGAAGAAGAATAAAAAACAAAATTTATAGCTTTAATCCATCCGGACTTGAGTTGTCACTTTCGAATCGCCCCAGGATAACACCTCCCGATGGTTGGGATGTGCTTTTCTCTTTGGGTTTTAGGGGTAGTATAGTGAGCTCGTGTTTTTGCTTGGACGACTTCAAAGAGACTACATCAGAAGTTTTCGCCTTCTTTTTCTTCTTAGTTTGTAAAGGAGTGGGAGGAGTGTCTTCATCATCTTCAACCACCACTGAAATGTCATGGGTGGATTTTCTTTTTATATGGAAATTTTGGATGTAAGTGACTAGTCTGGAAATATAATGCAATTAGAAAAGTAATATAGTACAGAAAGCAGACAAAAATATCAAATGATACTTTTGATGCTTTCAATTTTTTGGTATCTAGGGTAGTGCTTTTTATTGAAGTGTTGGTTTGTTTGGAAGCTTCAGTTGAACCTGTCTTCAAAATGGGTTGTTCCTTTTTTATGGTTTTCTTTTTGACAGCTAAGAACAATGTACATGATAACACTGGTTAGTATCAGGCATAGAAGAAATAACAAAAGTAATCGAAAGTACCAAGGAAATCCTTTGGTTCCACACCTTCACTTTTCGGAGAAAGAATGAAGATCGCTGATAAGTCATAGTGAAGGAAGCCTTTGAAACTGTCCAGGGTATGCTTTATTTAGCAGGTTTTTGAGACTCTTGTTTTAAAAAGTTAAGATAATTCCCACAAACAAACTAGTTAAGAAAGACAAAAATCCAGGCCAAAATTAGCGCTAGGAAATCTTGGGTATTTTGGTGGTTGAAGTTTGAAGGTTGTGTCATATCTGTCTTCAGGTTTGACACAAGCAGGGATGTTTAAATGAAGAAGCATTTTAGTAAATTTATCTTTTAAAACTTTTCTACTTTTAAAGTGGTTCGACTAAGGTTGGTTGGATCATAGACAATTTCAAAGTACTTTTGGAACGCCTGGATTTCCTTGATATGTGTGTGCTTACCTTTCTGGCTCAGATTCTGCATAGATGCAAAAGCTTTCGTCAAATGCTGGCTGAGAAAAATGGTGTCCAACATGTTCTTTGAATAAAAGTCTTTCCACCAAACACAAAAACCCTTCTAGAAGTATAAGTATGGTTGAAAAGGAACATGGTTAAATTCTGAAAAGTTAACATCATAAGCCATATGTTTTTCCAAATCTGGGAAAAAGAACTTCATTCATGTTGTGCAAAGTTCAAATTTTCATCCAAAGATAGGCTCAAGGATTAGTTGGCAAAGCCAAAATTGTCGAGACATGGAATTTGGTTGATAGGAAAGCATGCATATGTTGATTTTCACAAGCATGATCCTCAAAACAATGACCCTAGGGAGTAAAAAGCTCTCCAGATTTCCACAACTTTTGTATCTTCAGGTGAAATGTCGAAAAGAGATCTGGTGAACCACTCAAGACCATGAGTCTTATTAGAGAAAGGAGTCATCGAAGGACTGAAGAGATGACATTTAGAAAACATGATTACGTACTTAATAAAGCACTCCCCAAAGTTCTTTGCATCATCATCAGGAGTCAGTCGAAGCAGTATAGTTCCTTCATTGGTTCAATTCTAAATGTCAGGATCTTTATCATCTATTGTTACAGGAGTAGTGAGAGATGGTTCGTACATTGCGTTAAGCCACAATTTGAGAAGCCAATACGGGCCAACCAGCAGTAGGTTTGTGCCTGCTTTGTATCCTTTTAGTTTTGAGGTGGAAGATCCAAGGCTTTCATATAACCCAGTGAGAATTAACTCACTAAGGCATATTCTTCGACCATAATGAAATTGGTTTGCTAAGGTAGCAAATCTTTTTGCAACTTGCAGAGGTTTGCAACAAAAGATGCACCTGGATAGCCAGTGAGAAAGAAAAGTTATATGCTCGACATTATATACTTCGTCTCCTTGAGCATGGTAAAGAATTATGTATTTGGTGAAGGCAGCATTTTTGACTTTGAAGTCAATGGTGTTTTCTTCTTGTTGGTAAGGATCAAAGGTTTCTCCTATTGTTGGTGGGACTCCAGTAATGGCAGCCACATCAAAGAAATTGGGAGTTATCATTCCATAAGGGAGATAGAAACATTTATAAGTACTATCCCAAAAATATAATGAAGCCATCAACATAGGTTGGCAGTAACTGAAACCTATTTTCGACATTTAAATCAAGTCGAAAATACCTAAGTCTTTCTAGGCTTGGGATTTTTTCTTTTCGACTTTGGCTAGCCAAGCAAGATATTACTTATCTACTATGGGACAATACCTAAAAGTTATAAAGTTCTCAGTCACATAGTCAAATAGGAATGGTTTGTTCTCAATTACGGGAACATAAAAAGGTTCTTTTTGAATTATTTCTACAGACGATTCTGCTAAATTCTTATCAAGATTGTTATCCTTCTTTTTAGGAGGTCCAGCTTTATTCACAATGAGTTTGGTATCATAATAAACTGGGAAAATTTTCTCCAATTTGTTCTACAAACCCGGAGGATAACATATGACCCATATACCATAGGGTTTTATCAACAAGGGTGAAAGGGACTATTACAGGAGAAGCGTAAATGGCTTGTTGTTCTGCATAAACATGAGGTGTTGGAACAAGTTATTGATTTTCAACAAAGAGAGGTTTGATGATGTGATAGATTGGCTGAAATGTAGCATCATCAGTGTTCTTCACTTCTTTATTCTTCACATTCTTGTTAGATTTGCTACCTTTCTTGGTTGGTGCCTTGGATGAGAGTTCAGATTGTTGGACGATTGAAGTTTTGAGAAAGAAAACTGAAAATGGCGTGGGTTTTTCTGGAAAAATCAGAGGTCAAGAAGTTGGAAAATTTGTGTTTAAGGAAGAAGAAGGTAATTATAGTTGGAATTTGTTCAGTTTATGTTTTTAAAATTTTGAGTTAGTGGGACACGTGGTGGTTGTTAATAATTTAATGAAGAAGGTTACTTGTTGAAAAGCCACATTGGGAACCTACATTTAATAGCAATGATGAAACAAATTCATGCACGTCTTGATTAGATGTTTTGAAAAGGGGAATCATGATTATTTCTGACATCATAATAGTTAATGTTCATCATGAAAGATGTTTGTCCTTCGAAAAACAGATGTCTTGCAAAAAATGTAAATTACTCCAAGTATATCGAAATACACATTTTTGGGGGGCAATTTGTTAGCTGGGAATTTCGAATGTATGAATGTTGAGCTGAGATGATACATCCTGGAAGAAATTTGGTTCGAAAGGAAGTATAAAGGAGATCTTGTTAGTATTTCGACAGATGAAAAGCACTAGTAAGAATTTCATTTTGCTAAGTATCGGCGAAAGGTTCATTTGCGAACCATTGAAGCTTAATTTATTCGAAGTATTGTCAAAATAAATACTTCGACAATCACATTTATATTGTTTGGCGCTTAGAAGACAAAAGGATTTTTCAAATTTGAAAGTTTGATTTTATCCAAAGAGACGCATGGAAGCCTAAAGAGATTCGAAGAGCATGCAATAATGAACGTGGCATTGTCTTAGTATCTGACTGTTAGGGTCGTAATAGTATAAATAGGAATCTTAAGTAACAGGATTCGTGTGTTCACATCTTTGTACAGATTTATCTAAATTACTCAAAGTACCAGTGTTCGAGAAATAAGTTGTGAGAATGTACGTATGATGCCCCAATTTTATGTTTATTGTCTTTCATTTTCAATTAAAGTTTTATACATTCCTTTTAAGTTTAAGTCGAAAGTCTTTTACATATCAGTCTTTTCTTTAAAGCATTACATTACTACCTTCGAAATAACAATCAAAATCAGTATTATTTAAAAGATCATGAATGTTATCGAAAGTATTTTTTATTTTCAAGAACAAAAGTTTGAATAAGAACACATGTCCTTAGGATCAATCTGGTTGATCCTGTAAGTCACCAATCTTTTCTTCGATTTGGAAGACCAACAGTTATTTACCAAATTTCACTGTAAACATTATCACATAATATCTTTATGGTGTGAATGGTAGGAATTTTAATTTCACCTAGCATTCACTTAAGTTAATTCTTTCACAATACCTTGTGCCATAACTCTGAATTATTATTTTTCACTACTCTTATCCACAACAGATTGTTTCTTGCTTCTCCAAGTTACCATTTTTCCCCATAAAAATGTGCAATAGCATGTAGTTGATTTTTTATTAGATAAACACTCTTCCCAACCTAAATCAGTCTAGACTTCAATACCTTTGTTTGAGTTCTTTTTGAAATAAAGTCCTCAACCTGGTGTACCTTTCAAGTACTGGAGTATTATATTCATATTTCTCATGTTAGTTTCAATTGGGTTTGACATATAACAATTAGCCATGCTTACAACAAAACCAATCTCTGGCCTGCTGTGAATTAGATAGATTAGTTTTCCAACTAGACTTTGAAATTTTTCTTTATTAGCTGGTACATTATCATCTTCACTCCTTCTTATTTATTCAATGGGTGTATTTGCAACTTTGTATCCAAGCATATATATTTGTTGAAGTAAATCCATAGTGTAATTCCTTTGAGAAATTGAAATACCATTGTTTGTCCGTGCAATTCTCATCACTAGAAAATACTTGAGCTGGCCTAAGTCATTGACTTCAAATTCTTTGGCTAGAATTTTCTTTAGCTGGTTGACTTGTTCATCATTATTTATCTTGATTACGATATCATCAACATAGACAAAAAATAAAAATATCTTTCCATTTACAGAGTTCTTGAAAAACATATTATGGTTTATTTGGCTTTAAACATAACCATCTTACTTGACAAATTTTTTCAGTCTGTCAAACCATACCCTTGGTGATTGTTTGAGGCCATATACAAATTTTCTAAGTCAACACACCATGTTGGACGTCGTGGGTGAAAAAATTCATTATTTATATCTTTGGTGTAGGGGCCAATCTATATTTGCTTCCAAAAATAGTAGATCTCGGACATAATCGAGTTTTTCTATTAGGTGCAAAAGTCTCTTCATAATCTACCCCATAAGATTGTGTGAAACCCTTAGCAACCAATCAGGCTTTATACATGTTTATACTTCCATCATCATTGTATTTAATTGAAAATATCCACTTGCATCCTATTGCTATCTTCCTTTTTGGTATAATAGTGATCGCCCATATTCCATTTTTTACAAGTGCTTGTTTGAACTTATTCTATTACAGATGCTGCCCATTCACGTTTCTGCAATGGTTCTTGAATATTATTTGGAATTTATATGTTTTCAACAACTGCTACAAAGGACATGTAACTTTGTGACAATTTACTGTAACAGACATATTTTTCAATAGGGTGTTTAGTGCAAGTTCTAACCCCATTTCTCATAGCAATAGGAATGTCAATATCTATTGTATTTATATCAATGTGTTTAGGGTTAAAGAGAATATTACTTGTAGGAACTTCATTTCCTAGAGCCTGGTTGAGCTCATGTATTGGCATTGGAGTTCTACTTGACCCTTCTTCCTTCCTCCTATAAACTCATTATGTTTTGTTCATGCTTCCCTCATAACTTCTGATATCCTTTCACTTGGTTGAAAGTTAGAGGTTGGTTGGTAATTTTTCACCTGATTTAGGCTTAGGTTCTTCTGGTTGAGTGTCACTTGTGTGGTCTGGTAATATTTTTTTTTTATGTTCAGTTAATTCAAGAGCCAAAAGTTGGTATTATGAATTTTCAATAGGACATATGTATGGTTGCTCCCCCTGAATACCAGTTTTGGTGTAATAGGGTTGATTTTCAAAGAAGGTTACATCCATAGTGTGGTAATAAATTTTGGTATGGGAAAAGTAACACCTATATCCCTTTTGGTGAGGAGAGTAACCATGAAAAATGCATTGATGGATTTTGGGTTAAATTTTCTTCGGTGAGGGTTGAGGTTATGGACAAAAGTTGAGTGTGATCGGTGGATCTGGAACTGACTGTTTAACGCTGGTTCGCGAAATGTCGCGGAAGCAAGAGTCGCCACCGTCTTTTATTTTCTCCAAATGGAAAGGACAAAAGCACAGAAAAATTCCTTATAGAGATTGCTCTCGGTTCGGGAGGTAGATTATAGAAAAGGGAAGGTCTTAGCACCCTTTCTATCCATGGTTATCCATGGGCTCTTAGATACTTGCTCATTTGTGTTTTTAGCAATGGTTTGTTTTCTTTTCAATTGTGGGTTATAAAAAGTTTCTTTGAAAATTCCAGTTCGACTCTTGTATCGGTCCTCAAGAGTGTTTGAAAAATTGCTTTCGAAAGCTTTTTGAAAAGGTGTCGGTGTGAAAAGTATTTTTGAATTTGTTTTTTAAATTAGAGAAAGTATCTAGAGTCGTCTACCTACCCTAAGGAATTCGTCTGTGTAAATGTCCTTAAGGTAATGCCATCCCACCATTGAGAGGTAGGTAGCACCACCGTTGGAGGTGTTCGGGTCAATTCAAAGTTCGGGACATGGTGATCACCAGAGCAATAGGAAGATACCTTAGAAGCTACCCTCATGCCAGGTTCCCGGATCATGAGGACTTACTAAAACATCCTCTACTCGACGATCACCTTTCGAGGGGCAAGGCAACAGTGAGGCGTACCCTAGGGGTGGTGTGTGATTTGTGTGTCGTTTTTAGATATTTTGTCTTGTTCATGTCATGGGTGATCTACGCATTGCTTTTATTTTGACATTCATTCTTGCATGCAAATTTATTAACAGTTAAAAAAGTGCGGAATTTAAAAGTTCCTAAACTATTACAAAGGCGCGGGTCCACATCGCCAAATTTAATCCAGGACCCGATTTGAATAAAGAAATAAAATGCGAGAAATAAAACATCCAATTTACACGGCTTTGGGAGAATTACATTAATATTTAAAAGAAGGAACAAGAATACAATGCGCGAAGAGAATAAAAATCGGGAATGCGAGGGCGTTGGACCCTTTTAAGGAAATTAAATTGTAATTATGAAATTAATTAAATTAAAATGAAAAGAAATTATTTTTTTAGTTTTTTTGTATTTATGGATTTTTATGAGAATTAAATGAAATTAAAATATTAATTAACCCTAATTCTAGTTATTTTTAATTTATTAAGAAAAGCATTGAAATTTAATCTAAAATTAACCTAATTAATTAATACGATTTTATTAAAAAATAAATTATTAATTATTAATAATGAGAAAAGAAAGGATAAAAGTCTTTGAAAACCCTAATTCTACAAATTTTTAGTTTATGAAAAAATGTTAAAATTACCCTAGAATTGAAAACTAAATTAATTAATGAGATTTATTTACAAAAAAATATTAAATCAAATTTATTTATTTTTTTGTCTTTTCTGATTTTTTACTATTTTTATGTTATGAAAATAAATTAATTTAAAGAATTACATTAAAACTAATTAAAACAAATAAAAGTAGAAAAAATACAAAAAAGATGAAAGAGCAAACCAATGGGGGGTTCTGTCCCCAAAATGGAGGTATAATTCAGTAATTCTGGCCCAATGTTCCAAGGCCTTTTTGACCTTTCCTGGAAGCGTGTGTACGCGTTGACTGATGCCTATGATGTTCTTCAAATCTGGACCTTTGGCTTGGGATCATGAAGCGCGTGGCATGCTGGGACATTGGGCGTATGATGAACTTCAGAGAGCAAGCTGCATAGAATGACATTAGAAAAAATAATATTGAAGGGATAGGGGGACCTGGGAATCGAACCCAGGTCCCATCGCTTACCATACCATGTGCGTTGCCACTGAGCTGTTCACGCGTTTTGAATATTGTATAGAAAACAAATAACATAAAGCGAAACAAGGGTTAGTGGATGATTTTCGCGCGAATTTCAAATACACCAACCATCGCCTTACACCTCATCTTCTTCCCCACTTGCTTGCTGTACCTGAAACAAAAACAAACTGAATAGCGGGGGTTTTAAACCCCCACTAAATGACAAGTACAAAAACAACGATTAGAATATGGTGGCTCATAAATTGAGCGCGAATAGTGTGTTAAGATCGTCCAAGCTTCCTGAGTTTAATGGTCTAAGTCTCACGTCCCAATTTTTCCATAACTAAGAAACCCCAATTCAAGGTTTCTGAAACCCTAGGCGTCGTTCATGGCAATTCTTCATATATGCAATAATTCTTCAACTAAATCATACTACTAGCTTCAGAATCAACTCATTAGCATAAATCAACAATAAAAATGCATGGATATGGCGTGTAGATTTGAATACGATTAAAGAAAAAATCAGGTACAGGGTAACTGCATTCTACCGTTTCTTTGCGTTAGAAGGAGTGATTTTGATCCAGGAAGCTTCCTTGATGTCTCAGGAAGGCAATGGAATAATTATTTTCCTTTGAATCGCCCTGGAAGGTAGTTTTCAGTTTTGGAATTTTTCACAAAAAACACAAACTTTGTTCTTGTTGTCTGGCGCAGCTTCCAGGTTCCTTGGCATTAGGTTTGCATCTTGCTTATGTATGGAATGTATTAGGGTTAAATTCTGAGTCCACAAATCCTTGCATTGATGAAAACAATATTTGATTTTCATGGCATATCTTCCAAATCTTTTTTCACATGTTTTTGATTCCAATCATGGCAAAACCTTCCAATTTTGATTATGCACGAATCTTGAGCCTTTAAGAAGAGTTTATCTTGCACAAAAAGATTTAAAAACTTTGGTTTAGTATTTTTCCATATTTTATTTAATTTAAATGAATTAATTGTAATTAAAAATTCAAATAAATAAATAAAAATGATGAATAAATCCCCTTTGGGCCAAATGGTCGTGCATATGCTTTGGATGATGAATCTTGGAAGAAAATGTGGCCCATTAGCAATTTTAAGACATTTGAAGCAAAGTTGACTTTTCAAAATATCCAAAAATTTCCCAACTTCCACAAGGCACATCTTGCTCAATTTTTAAGCTTTGATCATGTTCTTGGACATTTTGGAAAGGTCTTGAAGTCCTCTAACCAATGACTTTTGTCCCATGTCATTTTGATTTAACAATCTCAAGTTATGGCCTTTGACTTAAAGTCCCTTTTTGTTGACTTTTGAAAATGACCTATAATGTTGAAATTGATAACTTTTTGTGAGAGCATTTCTTGGACTTGAAGTGTGAAGAGGAGTAGTAGGAAATGTCTTTATCTTCAAAATGAGATTTGGATGGAATTTTTCTGATAATCCATGTGGAAGTTATGCCTTGGTCATGTTACAGTTGACTTTTTCCACTATCCAAATATGGAAACTTTTGCATCTTGAGACTTTTTGAGCCAAGCTTTGAGAATCATGATCAAGCATTGATAAAATGATGTTTGTGGCTTCAAAATGAGATATTGACCAAAAATTTGAACTTTTGACTGTCAAATGACCATTTTGCCCCTGTAGTTGACTGTAGGGCAATTAGGGTTTTTGACTGTGCAATTTTGTGCTGTAAGTCTTGAAACTTGGTATGAGGATGCTTGACCATGCTTATAGGCATATGGGACTTGATTGGACCCTTGGAAACTTCAATTTCTTTGTCAGAACCAAAACCCTAGTTTTTGACTGTTAGGAGACCCTTGAACTGTGCAACCCTTGGGGAGATTTTGAAGTTTTAACTTGGCAAATCTTGAAGAATATGGGAGGGCAAATTTTGGGGTACAACAGTTGCCCCTATTCAATCTTCTTAGATTTGAGGATGATGATTGGCTGACGTGCCTTTCGTAATCTGAAGGTGGAAGATGATTGAACACTAGAGTGCCCAGAAATTTGCGCTCACATAGTAGCAGTGTGATGGTGGGGAATGGGCTTACAGATGCCATTTGGAGATTGATGAATAGGATGATGGGCTTATAGATGCCATGCTAAGAGATGATGGGAGGTGAATAGGCTTATAGATGCCATCTGGATGTCGATCGCGTAAGAGATTCCTTAGCGAGAACTTGCGTACCTGCAGAAGAAAATGATTACCTGACCTGTTACAGGAGTTGGTCTTCAAACTCTTTGTGTGGGTGTGTCCTGACTGGTTACAGGAGCTGGATCTGGAGCTTCAAAAGGTGATGAATGAACCAGGGATGGTTACTACCTCAACAGGAACGGTGGGAGAACCTTGGATGATTACTACCTCAACAGGAACGCTGAGAGAATCTGGGGCGATTACCACCTCAACAGTAACGCTGAGAGAATCTTGGACGACTTCAACCTCAACAGTAACGCTGAGAGAATCTTGGGCGACTTCAACCTCAACAGTAACGCTGAGAGAATCTTGGGCGACTTCTACCTCAACAGTAACGCTGAGAGAATCTTGGATATCTTCTACTGAGTCTTTATCAGAAAAATCTGTTAGGGGTCGATTTAGCTGGACTAGAGAAGGCCTTTGACTGGATAAGAAACAGGAAAATCTTAGGGTCGATTTAATTGAACCGGTCTAGGTCTTGAAATCTTCAACTGGATAAGAAACAGGGAGATCTTAGGGTCGATCTGAGTGAACCGGAGAAGGCCTTTGACTGGATAAGAAACATAAAAATCTTAGGGTCAATTTAACTGAACCGGTCTAGGTCTTGAAATCTTCAACTGGATAAGAAACAGGGAGATCTTAGGGTCGATCTGACTGAACCAGAGAAGGCCTTTGACTGGATAAGAAACAGAAAAATCTTAGGGTCGATTTAACTGAACCGGTCTAGGTCTTGAAATGTCTTCAACTGGATAAGAAACAGGGAGATATTAGGGTCGATCTGACTGAACCAGAGAAGGCCTTTGACTGGATAAGAAACAGTAAAATCTTAGGGTCGATTTAACTGAACCAGTCTAGGTCTTGAAATATAGTTGAGAACTTAACTGAATCTTTCCTGAAATGTAAAGGTCAGTCATATGCAATGCATGATATGGATCAAGCAATGGTGTTCTCAATATAAATGAGATTTGTGAGATATGGTGCGTAGATGCATGCTATAATGTATGAAAATATGATATTTATGAATGTATGTTTTCGTCTTAGGAAAATAAATCCTTGACGGGTGCCGGGAAGTCACTCCTGGGCTGATGTTGGAGAATAGATTTTGCTTCCGCTGGGGATGATAGTTGCAAGAATACCGGTAGGAGAAGATAACTCCGTTGAGGAATAAGCTTGGCGAATGGATTACTCTGCAGGGAGAAAAGATACTCTAGCGATCTTGCTGGGAAGCAGTACTCTGTGGGGAGAGAGATACTTTGTTGAGTTGTTGATAATAACTTGCTGGGGATACCCTTGTTGTGTTGGAAGTGTTAGTAGACTTCGCTGGGGATAAGAAGACTTCGTCGAGGACGCTCTTTCCGTGGCTTTTGGCTGAGGATAACCCAGTTATATCCTGGTAAGGAAATAACTCTTTGAATAAAGCCGGGAGACGCGTTCGTGTTCTGCGAGGATAAGCTTCCAGAATCTACTGGGGATAAGCTTACTGCTTGGGGTGATGAATTCCAACTTTCCTGGGGAACCGGGATTGGACTCTCCTGGGGAAGTTTTGAACTGTACCGGGGAGGTGACTCCACTGAATGTTTGATATACCGCCGAGGAACAATCTTTAGACCAAGACTGCCGGGGATGCTTGTTAGGAATGCATACATACTGCTGGGGAATATTGAGATCTGCGGGGGATACCCAACTTCCTTGAGGTTTGATAATATAGCTTGGGGAGAGTGCACTGACTTGTTGGCTCACTCTCCGGGGAATTGGGATGTACTGGTTATGTTCTTCAGCTGGACTCACCTTGATACCTTGGAGGACAGAACAATTAGATTGCTTAGACAACTCTTTATTTCCCCTGCTTCTAATGTTACTTGTAATTAATCCTTTGTTTCGTATGCAAATATTCATGAGTTGGCAATCTATTGTCAACGCATATATCACAAATTGAACCTTGGACGTTCTTCGCAAAACAAAACAGAAAAGGAAAAACAATTGGCAATTTTAACTGAAAAGTATATTTGTATTGATTTTTTGAATTTGCCTGTAAAATAGGCGTTTATGTACAAGAGGCTGACGTCCTAGTAAGAGAATACCGCCGAACAAAAGAGTTTATACAATTTGTACAAAGGAAAATAAAACAGCTGTGTGAAATGAATGATCCACTGGGTTTCAACTCTGCTATCGTCTTTATATCTCCGAGCGTCTCATCACTTGATGACCTTAGTTGAAGATGAAGCTGACTGATCGATGCCGTCTGAACTTGATGTAGATACCGGATTCTGGATGCAAGGTGATCCAATGAGACATAGTATTACGCTTTATCCCTAACTTTTGCCTGGACCGCCCTTTCGGGTTTTCAGTCCACCGGGATACCCATTTTTGCCCAATCCGCCTTTTCAGGTTTTCGACTTGCCGGGTGTACAGATTTTTTCATTTCATCCCTTCATTTTGCCCGAACCCTTTTGGTTCGCCGGGAAGCCCTAACTTTTGCCTAGGCATGTCAGCCTAGCGGGTCTTTTTCATGCGTAGTATCTTTTTACTATGTCTGCATTGGCGGGGTGAGGAAGGTCGTCACCATCCATGTTGGTTAGAATCATGGCTCCTCCTGAGAACACATGTTTAACCACAAATGGCCCTTCGTACGTAGGGGTCCATTTTCCCCTTGGATCACTCTGAGGAAGGATGATTCGCTTGATTACTAGATCCCCAACTTGATATTCCTGTGGTCTGACCTTTTTGTTAAATGCCCTGATCATCCATTTTTGGTATGTCTGACCATGACAGATAGCAGCAAGTCTCTTTTCGTCAATAAGGTTTAACTGATCAAGTCGTGTCTGGATCCAATCATCTTCACTCAGATCTGCATCCTTCATTATTCGGAGAGAGGGTATTTGCACTTCGATCGGTAAGACTGCCTCCATACCGTAGACCAAGGAGAAAGGAGTTGCCCTGGTTGACGTCCTGGATGAGGTGCGGTACCCATGTAGAGCAAACGGTAACATCTCGTGCCAATCTTTATAAGTCACTGTCATCTTCTGCACGATTTTCTTGATATTTTTATTTGCTGCTTTTACAGCCCCATTCATCTTCGGTCTGTAAGGAGAAGAGTTGTAGTGCTGTATCTTAAACTGCTCGCAGAGCTCAGTGATCATCTTGTTATTAAGATTGGTACTGTTGTCTGTAATGATTCTTTCAGGGACCCCATACCGACAGATCAGGTTGTGCCGAATGAACCGTGCCACAACAGTCTTGGTTACCGTAGCGTAAGATACTGCTTCAACCCATTTCGTAAAGTAATCAATTGCTACCAGGATGAAGCGATGCCCGTTAGATGCCGTAGGTTTAATCTCACCGATCATGTCTATGCCCCACATTGCAAACGGCCAAGGCGCAGTCAGAACATTTAGAGGAACTAGAGGAACGTGCACCTTGTCTGCATATATCTGGCATTTATGGCATGTCCGAGAGTGTTGGTAGCAGTCTGCTTCCATTGTGGACCAGAAATACCCTGCCCGAAGGATTTTCTTTGCCATAGTGTGTCCACTGGAATGTGTTCCGAATGTCCCTTCATGTAGCTCTTCCATGATCCTTTCTGCTTCAGTCTTATCCACACAACGCAGTAAGGTCGAATCATGGTTTCGCTTGTACAAGATGTCGTTGCTAAGGAAGAACTTTGTTGCGAACCTTCTAAGGAACTTCTTATCATTGACAGAAGCACCTTCAGGATACTCCTGAGCTTCCAAATATCTCTTCACCTCATGGTACCAAGGCTTCTCAGTCACCAATTCAGTCTCGAGATCACAACAGTATGCCGGTTCGTCCAGTTTCCAGATGATGATCCGGGGAGCCTCATTGTCCCATTTGACCTTGAACATAGAAGACATTGTAGCTAACACGTCCGCCAGCTGATTCTCCTCTCTCGGGAAGTGTTCAAAGGTTATCTCTGTGAAGTGGGGGATCAAGGTCAACACACATTCTCTGTAAGGAATAAGATTCGGATGTTTCGTATCCCATTCTCCTTTGATCTGATTGATCACGAGAGCGGAATCTCCGAAGACACTCAGAAACTTGATCCTTAGGTCGATCGCAGCTTGAAGACCCATGATGCATGCCTCATACTCCGCCATGTTGTTGGTACAGTTGAAACATAGCCGGGAAGTGAGCGGAGTATGGGTGCCTTGGGGGGATATTATCACAGCGCCGATACCGTTACCCAAAGCATTGGAGGCTCCGTCAAAGTGCATAGACCATTGGGATCCTTCCTCAGGTCCTTCATCCGGTCCAGGTACTTCACAATCAGTCACTATCATGATACTCTCGTCCGGAAACTCGAAATTCATTGACTGATAGTCGTCCACTGCCTGATGTGCCAAGTGGTCTGCCAATACACTTCCCTTGATGGCTTTCTGAGTCGTGTACTGGATATCATATTCTGTCAAGATCATTTGCCATCTTGCTATTCTCCCAGACAGAGCAGGCTTTTCAAATATGTACTTTATAGGATCCATCTTTGAGATCAACAAGGTAGTGTGAGTCAGCATATACTGTCTCAGCCGGCGAGCAGCCCATACCAAAGCGCAGCAAGTTTTCTCAAGCAGTGAGTATCGGGTCTCACAGTCGGTAAACTTTTTGCTAAGGTAATAAATGGCATGCTCTTTTCGGCCAGACTCGTCATGCTGCCCCAGCACACACCCCATTGAGTTGTCAAGTACTGTCAGGTATAGTATCAGAGGTATCCCTTCAACCGGTGGCATAAGAATGGGTGGTTCTTGGAGATATTCCTTGATTCTGTCAAAAGCAGCCTGGCATTCATCATTCCAATGTGCTACCTGATCTTTCTTCAGCAGCTTGAAGATTGGCTCACAGATAGCAGTCAGGTGTGAGATGAATCGAGCAATGTAATTCAGGCGTCCTAAAAAGCCTCTGACTTCCTTCTCTGTCTTAGGAACTGGCATCTCTTGAATAGCTTTAACCTTGGCAGGGTCCACTTGAATGCCCTTGTCACTTACAACGAAGCCTAGCAACTTTCCAGATCTTACCCCGAAGGTGCACTTGTTCGGGTTCAACCTCAGCTTGTACAACTTCAGACGGTCAAACAATTTCTGCAGATGATCTAGGTGCTCTTCCTCAGTCTGGGACCTTGCGATCATGTCGTCAACATACACTTCTATCTCATGATGGATCATGTCATGAAATAAAGCAACCATGGCACGTTGGTAGGTTGCCCCAGCATTTTTCAATCCAAAAGGCATGACCTTGTAGCAGAAGGTGCCCCACTGAGTAACAAAGGTAGTCTTTTCCATGTCTTCCGGAGCCATCTTGATCTGATTGTAACCTGAAAAACCATCCATGAAAGAGAACACCTTATGCTGAGCTGTATTGTCAACAAGGACATCAATGTGAGGTAGGGGGAAGTCATCTTTGGGGCTGGCCCTATTCAGATCCCTGTAATCGACACACATTCTGACCTTACCGTCTTTCTTTGGTACCGGTACCACATTAGCAACCCACTGAGGGTAAGAAGTCACTGCGAGAAACCCGGCATCAAACTGTTTCATAACCTCGGCTTTGATCTTCTCAGACATCTCTGGACGCATACGGCAGACCTTTTGCTTAACCGGAGGGCAGTCTTCCTTAGTAGGCAAGTGATGGACCACAATATCGGTATCCAACCCGGGCATGTCTTCGTAGGACCAGGCAAAGATCTCCATATAATCATGTAGCATCTTAGTCAACCGTTGCTTCACGCTGAGCTCTAGGTTGGCACCAATCTTTACCTCCTTTCTGTCTGCCTCAGTACCCAGATTTATTGTTTCCACTGACTCTTCATGTGGTTGAATTGCCCTCTCTTCCTGAAGTAACAGTCTTGCAAGCTCGCCAGGCACTTCGCAATCATCTTCACCTTCATCTTCGGCTAAGTTGATCGGATTTTCGAAGTCATAACTGGAAGTAGCAGAGTCGTTACCAGTGAGATCCAGAGTGGATTGAAACCTGTATGAGTGAGTGTGTGTAAATACAGCTGTTTTGAAATATATAAAGGAAGGAAAGAAAGAAAAGGAGCATAAGATTTGAAATGCGAGAAAACGTCTAAGATCTTTATTCATGATATATGAAATGACAATTTATATGCCCTCACAAATGAAGCCAACGGTGCCTCGGGTAAGACACCGGGCCATAGAGTTTTAATTGTTTATTACAAATAACAAAACAGAAGCATTCATTACTCAGTAACAAGAGAAACAAGTAGGTTGTCCTTTGCAATCCAATTGCTAGGTCCACTGTCGGTTGCCGGGTAAATCCAACTGTCAAACTCAGCCTCATCCACTTCATCTTCATCCCCCACAGCATTCACTCCATGAGCAGGCAGGGGAGCTGTCACTACATTAGGCTTCTCAGATGCCTCAAATTGTACCTCCTTGGCGTCAATAAGGTCCTGCAGCTTATTCCTTAAGGCCCAACAGTCATCAGTGGAATGTCCCGGGCTATCGGAGTGATAAGCACAGCGGGCATTTGGATTGTATTTGGGAGAAGCAGTGTTTACAACCTTTGGGGCCTCCCTGACAGTTACTAGGTTGGTGGACAACAACTGCGGCAAGATTTGCGATAAAGTCATACTCAAACGGGTAAACTCCCTTCTAGGTCTTTAAGCCCTTTGAGGATTGGTTTGCCGAGGAGCAGCAGCAGGCTTAGCAATCATCACCGCGTTGACAGATTGGCGGCGCTCAGGCTTCTCTTGTCTTCTAGACCCGTATACAGCACTGGCCTCCTTTTTAAAGGGCTTCTTCTCAGAGCTTGACGATGCACCCTTCTGAATTTTACCAGACTTCATCCCAGCCTCTATTCTCTCTCCAGTAAGAATAAGATCAGTAAACCCTGCAGATGAGTTACCGATAAGATGGTTGAAAAATGGCCCAGATAGGGTCCCCAAGAACATGTCTACCAACTCCCGGTCAGTCAACGGAGGATGTACCCTGCCAGCCAGATCCCTCCACTTCTGTGCGTACTCCTTAAAACCTTCACTTGACCCTAACGACATACCCTGGAGTTGGGTACGTGTAGGGGCAAGGTCGGCATTATATTGATACTGCTTATAGAAAGCAGTAGCCAACTCCTCCCAGTTACGAACCTTGGTCTCATCCAGCTGATAGAACCATTCGAGATGAGTCCCTGAAAGATTCTCCTGGAAGAAGTGGATCCACAAATTCTTGTCCACTGAGTACGGTTGAATCTTCCGCACATAAGACCTGAGGTGTAGCTTGGGACAAGACGCCCCGTCATACTTGGTAAAAGATGGTGCTTTGAACTTGTGAGGAATAATCACACCAGTAGACAAACCCAAGTCTCCGAAATCCAGCCCAGGCACTTGTTGGATCTCCATAGCATTCAGTCAGTCTTCCAACTGCTTGTATCGGTCTTCTGCAGGAGGATACTGTTCCTCATCAAAATCAGTCTCGTTGTCAGAGACTACCGGACTAGGACCTTTTCCCTCTTGGGGACTACTCTTGCCTATAGAAGAACCAGCCTCTTCATTCTGCAGAGTGTTGCCAAACCTTCGGCCCGAGTTAAAAAGAACAGTTCTCTTCTTCTTCTTCTTCTCCTTCTTCAGGAGCAGAGCCTTCAGCTCTTCTTGGCCCTGAGCCAAACCCATGATTAGTTCCTGAAATTGCGCATTCTGCGCCTGAAGAGCCTTGATGGACATCTCGGTTGATGATGAGTCAGGATTCATGATGCTGAAATAAACAGCGAAGAACAGTAAGCAACCTGAAAAGAAGAAAACCTGCTATGCACATGATGAATGGAATGCGTATGATTTATGTTTTCAAAGACAATCGGGAATCAACTTTGTAAACAAAAACGAACACACTTCATTAGATTCAACTTTGAAACTTAAATTGTTCAACAGGTTGCCCTTAGGCGTTACATGAAAGGGAAATACTGAAAAGGGAAATAAAACTGTAAAAGAACATTCAAAGCTCCTTATTGATCCCATGGTCTCCTCTTCTCAGTACGTATGTAAGCATTCAGAGCTCGCTCATTCTCTAACTGCTTTGTCAGCTTCTGGATCTTCAGTTCCTGATCATTGAACTTTTCCCGATACGAATCCCATTCTTCTCGCAGTTGCGACCAAGACCTCTTTAATTTCTCATAATCAGTAGGTATCTGAGGAGGGAGGACAGTTGGAGGAGCCCCATCTTTGTCAGGATACTCAAGAATGATGGGTCTGACAACTTCATATGGCATACCTAACTTCTGAGCACGGATGCGAACCCATTTGTAGTAGGTTTCCATAGGTAGAGAAGTCTTTGGCCCCAACTCTTGTGGGTCAGCTTTATGAACTCTGTCCCAAGCCTTGATGAACCTACGACGCAGCTCGTCACTATCCACCTGAAACTCAAAACTGATGTGAGGCACCAACATCTCATGAGGCCCTGCTCTTCTGGCTCTTCCAAACTGACAGAGCGCTAGACATGGATTGTAAGAGATTCCTCCTTGAGTACCAATCAACGGAACATTAGGGTATTCTCCCCAACGATCAATAACAGCTATCTCATCCAATCCTCTGAAGGTCCAAATGATGTCTTTATCAGTGAGAGACATTAACCTATGAGCCCAACCTCTTCCTTCTTGGTTCTTCAGCACGAACTTAGGGAGGTGCGAAATAAACCACCTCACCAACAAAGGGATACAACACCATAGAGTTCCTCGTCTTCGGGCAGTACGAGCATAAAGTTGTTGCAGGATGTCACCCAAGAGAGTGGGCACAGGGTTCTGAGACATAAAGATCTTTATGGTAGTGACATTGATGAAGTTGTCAGGATTAGGAAACAAGACTAACCCATAGATTAAGAGAGCCAAGATGTCTTCATATGCCCTAAAGTCCAAGTCATTCCAGAAACTGTTAGCTTTACCAATCAGAAATTTGGCCAAGAAACCCTTAACTCCGCTTCTAGTTACCCAGTTGTCCATTACTTCTTGATGTGTCAAGGGAAGAGCTGCAGCAACCTCCTCAAACCTGAGGGTCTTTTCCCAACCAGTAAAGGGAGTCTGATCCAAGATAGGGATGCTAAGCAAATCAGAGAACTCTTCCAGGGTAGGGACCAGCTGGAAGTCTTGAAAGGTGAAGCACTGGTACAGAGGGTCATAGAACTGGGTCAGGACACTCATCAACTGTTGATCCCGCTTTGCAGTGACTAAACTGAGAAGAGAACCATGCCTCTGGATGAAGGAGGTGGTATTTGGAATTCTGCTAACCAACTCTTCAAGCAACTCAGGTGAGTGAACAAAGTTGAACCGGATAGTATTCCTTCGCACAGGCATCATGATGTCCTACAAAACAGAGCAAAGGTGAAACCCTCTTGTCTTTGAAATGGTCAGTCCTTATGCAGGATGCATGTAATGCTCATGATGTTATGATGTTATGATGTTATGATAAAGCACACCACAAATAGTTACAAAAGCACACATGTAAAGGCACACAAGTCGCACAAGGCAAACCCTTAAAGTTTAGGCCAACATGAGGTCTAGGTATTACCCTCTTTCAATTTGTTGGTTCATACCTGTCCTATCAAAGTAACCGGGTTCTTAGAGGATCCCAATATCATTGACTACCCTCAATCGGTCATAACTCCAGCATCGCAATCTTTTCTTGCAGCCAGAACCATCACGAGAGTTTAGCCTCAATGGGCGTAGCATACTGCTATTGTTCTAATGGCCAAGTTGTGTCATTTAAGGTTCTAAGGTCTGTTGGTGCTTAATGACTCCTCAAAAGAGCCATATTCTCCTCGTTGCAACACAAGGGATATCGGTACAGACCAAGGTGCCACACCAACGTAGCCACTGCTTCACCCATGTCGGTCTATGCCGGACAGGTCCCTCACAGCTTATGCTACCTAAACAGGGTATCCCCAGATCCGGGTTAGGATCTATGTAACTCCCATGCAACCCACAATAATAAAGCAAGCAAATAAATACAATTGAAAACACAGTTATGAACTACCCTAAGGTACACCTCACTTTAAGTAAATATCCCCAGCAGAGTCGCCAGTTCTGTGATCGGTGGATCTGGAACTGACTGTTTAACGCTGGTTCGCGAAATGTCGCGGAAGCAAGAGTCGCCACCGTCTTTTATTTTCTCCAAATGGAAAGGACAAAAGCACAGAAAAATCCCTTATAGAGATTGCTCTCGGTTCGGGAGGTAGATTATAGAAAAGGGAAGGTGTTAGCACCCTTTCTATCCATGGTTATCCATGGGCTCTTAGATACTTGCTCATTTGTGTTTTCAACAATGGTTTGTTTGCTTTTCAATTGTGGGTTTTAAAAAGTTTCTTTGAAAATTCCAGTTCGACTCTTTTATCGGTCCTCAAGAGTGTTTGAAAAATTGCTTTCGAAAGCTTTTTAAAAAGGTGTCGGTGTGAAAAGTATTTTTGAATTTGTTTTTGAAATTAGAGCAAGTATCTAGAGTCGTCTACCTACCCTAAGGAATTCGTCTGTGTAAATGTCCTTAAGGTAATGCCATCACACCATTGAGAGGTAGGTAGCACCACCGTTGGAGGTGTTCGGGTCAATTCGAAGTTCGGGACATGGTGATCACCAGAGCAATAAGAAGATACCTTAGAAGCTACCCTCATGCCAGGTTCCCGGATCATGAGGACTTACTAAAACATCCTCTACTCGACGATCACCTTTCGAGGGGCAAGGCAACAGTGAGGCGTACCCTAGGGGTGGTGTGTGATTTGTGTGTCGTTTTCAGATATTTTGTCTTGTTCATGTCATGGGTGATCTACGCGTTGCTTTTATTTTGACATTCATTCTTGCATGCAAATTTATTAACAGTTAAAAAAGTGCGGAATTTAAAAGTTCCTAAACTATTACAAAGGCGCGGGTCCACATCGCCAAATTTAATCCAGGACCCGATTTGAATAAAGAAATAAAATGCGAGAAATAAAACATCCAATTTACACGGCTTTGGGAGAATTACATTAATATTTAAAAGAAGGAACAAGAATACAATGCGCGAAGAGAATAAAAATCGGAAATGCGAGGGCGTTGGACCCTTTTAAGGAAATTAAATTGTAATTATGAAATTAATTAAATTAAAATGAAAAGAAATTATTTTTTTAGTTTTTTGTATTTATGGATTTTTATGAGAATTAAATGAAATTAAAATATTAATTAACCCTAATTCTAGTTATTTTTAATTTATTAAGAAAAGCATTGAAATTTAATCTAAAATTAACCTAATTAATTAATACGATTTTATTAAAAAATAAATAATTAATTATTAATAATGAGAAAAGAAAGGATAAAAGTCTTTGAAAACCCTAATTCTACAAATTTTTAGTTTATGAAAAAATGTTAAAATTACCCTAGAATTGAAAACTAAATTAATTAATGAGATTTATTTACAAAAAAATATTAAATCAAATATATTTATTTTTTTTGTCTTTTCTGATTTTTTACTATTTTTATGTTATGAAAATAAATTAATTTAAAGAATTACATTAAAACTAATTAAAACAAATAAAAGTAGAAAAAATACAAAAAAGATGAAAGAGCAAACCAATGGGGGGTTCTGTCCCCAAACTGGAGGTATAATTCAGTAATTCTGGCCCAATGTTCCAAGGCCTTTTTGACCTTTCCTGGAAGCGTGTGTACGCGTTGACTGATGCCTATGATGTTCTTCAAATCTGGACCTTTGGCTTGGGATCATGAAGCGCGTGGCATGCTGGGACATTGGGCGTATGATGAACTTCAGAGAGCAAGCTGCATAGAATGACATTAGAAAAAATAATATTGAAGGGATAGGGGGACCTGGGAATCGAACCCAGGTCCCATCGCTTACCATACCATGTTCCTTGCCACTGAGCCGTTCACGCGTTTTGAATATTGTATAGAAAACAAATAACATAAAGCGAAACAAGGGTTAGTGGATGATTTTCGCGCGAATTTCAAATACACCAACCATCGCCTTACACCTCATCTTCTTCCCCACTTGCTTGCTGTACCTGAAACAAAAACAAACTGAATAGCGGGGGTTTTAAACCCCCACTAAATGACAAGTACAAAAACAGCGATTAGAATATGGTGGCTCATAAATTGAGCGCGAATAGTGTGTTAAGATCGTCCAAGCTTCCTGAGTTTAATGGTCTAAGTCTCACGTCCCAATTTTTCCATAACTAAGAAACCCCAATTCAAGGTTTCTGAAACCCTATGCGTCGTTCATGGCAATTCTTCATATATGCAATAATTCTTCAATTAAATCATACTACTAGCTTCAGAATCAACTCATTAGTATAAATCAACAATAAAAATGCATGGATATGGCGTGTAGATTTGAATACGATTAAAGAAAAAATCAGGTACAGGGTAACTGCATTCTACCGTTTCTTTGCGTTAGAAGGAGTGATTTTGATCCAGGAAGCTTCCTTAATGTCTCAGGAAGGCAATGGAATAATTATTTTCCTTTGAATCGCCCTGGAAGGTAGTTTTCAGTTTTGGAATTTTTCACAAAAAACACAAACTTTGTTCTTGTTGTCTGGCGCAGCTTCCAGGTTCCTTGGCATTAGGTTTGCATATTGCTTATGTATGGAATGTATTAGGGTTAAATTCTGAGTCCACAAATCCTTGCATTGATGAAAACAATATTTGATTTTCATGGCATATCTTCCAAATCTTTTTTCACATGTTTTTGATTCCAGTCATGGCAAAACCTTCCAATTTTGATTATGCACGAATCTTGAGCCTTTAAGAAGAGTTTATCTTGCACAAAAAGATTTAAAAACTTTGGTTTAGTATTTTTTCCATATTTTATTTAATTTAAATGAATTAATTGTAATTAAAAATTCAAATAAATAAATAAAAATGATGAATAAATCCCCTTTGGGCCAAATGGTCGTGCATATGCTTTGGATGATGAATCTTGGAAGAAAATGTGGCCCATTAGCAATTTTAAGACATTTGAAGCAAAGTTGACTTTTCAAAATATCCAAAAATTTCCCAATTTCCACAAGTCACATCTTGCTCAATATTTAAGCTTTGATCATGTTCTTCGACATTTTGGAAAGGTCTTGAAGTCCTCTAACCAATGTATTTGGTCCCATGTCATGTTTATTTACCAATCTCAAGTTATGGCCTTTGACTTAAAGTCCCTTTTTGTTGACTTTTGAAAATGACCTATAATGTTGAAATTGATAACTTTTTGTGAGAGCATTTCTTGGACTTGAAGTGTGAAGAGGAGTTGTAGGAAATGTCTTTCTCTTCAAAATGAGCTTTGGATGGAATTTTTCTGATAATCCATGTGGAAGTTATGCCTTGGTCAAGTTACAGTTGACTTTTTCCACTATCCAAATATGGAAACTTTTGCATCTTGAGACTTTTTGAGCCAAGCTTTGAGAATCATGATCAAGAATTGATCAAATGATGTTTGTGGCTTCAAAATGAGATATTGACCAAAAATTTGAACTTTTGACTGTCAAATGACCATTTTGCCCCTGCAGTTGACTGTAGGGCAATTAGGGTTTTTGACTGTGCAATTTTGTGCTGTAAGTCTTGAAACTTGGTATGAGGATGCTTGACCATGTTTATAGGCATATGGGACTTGATTGGACCCTTGGAAACTTCAATTTCTTTGTCAGAACCAAAACCCTAGTTTTTGATTGTTAGGAGGCCCTTGAACTGTGCAACCCTTGGGGAGATTTTAAAGTTTTAACTTGGCAAATCTTGAAGAATATGGGAGGGCAAATTTTGGGGTACTGTTTACCTTGGTATTTGGTAAACAACCGCTGATCCTCCAAATGGTTACTTAATTGGTTACTCGCAGGATCGATCAGATTGATCCTAAGACATAGGTTGATTTTGAAGTTTGATTAAATTGGATAAGGCTTTAAATAAAGAGGCTTTAAATAAAATAAAGAGGCTTCAAGTAAATTGCATGAAGAAAGGACTTGGTAAAATAAACAAGGCTTAAAGTAAAGGGCTTCGACAGGAATGTAAAGAGGAAAGCAAGTAAAGTTCTGGAAAAGTAAATGACTTTGATTAATAAAATTGGTGTTTCACACATACATTTCTCAACAATTCTTTCTCACACGCTGGGTACTCGAATCTATATGAGTGACTTTGTATAGAATTGTGAACACACGCGAGAAACTACATGACTACTATTATTTATACTAAAACATCCCAAGTAACCGTCGGGCAGTTACACTGCTTCGAGATGATTCCACTTGGCACGTTCTCAACGTTCGACGCTCCAGATCTTTGCACGCTGCACGTGGTAACTGCTGGAAACCGTTTTCCCTCCAAACGCTTGAATTTCAAACTGCTCCACTCTGAACCATCGAACACTTTCATCGAGAGACATCTTCGACGAGAAACTCCTTCGACGTCGAAGGCAACCAACTTCTCCCTGGGAAGAAATCTTCTAAGTACTTTGCCATCTTTCGACGGGCATTTCGACAGACTTAGCCAGTCGAAAACATCCTTCAGCTTTAATGGCTGACATCAATAAAACAAAGGTGTCGAATTTAGGAGCCAACAAATTGCCCCCCAAGAATGCCTTATTTCGACTCTGAAAGAAAAAGGCATTCTTTGAAACGCCATTCGACACCTGTCTTTTCACGCTTAGTCACAAAATTAACTTGTGCACTTTTTGTTGTTTTCTACCAACTATTGGCAATCCCAAGAAAACCATCATTTATCCGTACCTAGGACGTCACTTTCAGTACGGCGTGCAGTACCAAACGTCATTTCAGAATTTGTGATTATGACAATTCCCAAAAACGAGGACGCACGCTGCGTCCCTCTATTTCTGCAGAACGGCTAAAACAACAGGGGGCTGCCACGCGTCCCACTAGCTCCTGCAATAATTAAATGGCATTTAATGTCCTCGGTTTTGGGGATTTTCTCCCACTACTATAAATAGCAGTAAGTACCCCATTGTGGGACTTTTTACGCCATCTAGCTTTCAAACTTCTCTGTTTTCATACAACTTGTCATCTTTGCAAAAACATTTCCTCCTTCACTTCGTCTTCAACCTCAACACTAACAATGGCATCTGCTTCCAATGCTCCTGGCGCTACTGTACCATCTGAAAACGCTAAACCTAAGGTTTTCGTCACTGCTCCAGTAGTAACTTCTACAGGCAAACGAAGGGTTCCTGAACCCTTGGACATCGCCGTTCGCGATGCCTACTCACGCCACCTTATGATCCCGGTTGGATACTCCAACCAGATCTTTGCTATGTCTGGCCCCATGTATCCAAGTATCTCTGAGGCTATGAAGATCAAGAGCTATTTCCCGGTAGTTGAGAAACTCAAACCGGTTGCATGCGCCAAGAAAGACGCAGAAGACAATGAAGACCCTGCACATGAAAAAATCGACCTCCGCTTCTTCAACAGAGGTGTTAGGGCCTTCAGGTCTGGCCCTAGCCTTACTCCCGATTACGTTGCTTGGCTAGAAAAGATGGAGAAGCACCAAACTTCAATCTGGAAGGATATGGGGATTTTCGACCTGGTGATGCTGTCGAAGACAGGTTTGAACTATTCTCCGGAGATGCTGATAGCTTCTCTGCTGTTCTGGGACTATTCCCACTTTACTTTCCATCTTCCCTGTGGGATGCTAACCCCCACACTCTTCGATGTGGCCGCTATTACTGGCCTTCGACCCACCGGGGACTACTTCGATCCGGAGGAGATGTCGGAGGATCAAATTGGCTTCTCTGACACCAAACCAACATACACCACTTTCATCAACCACTATCACGACAGGTCGACAGATGCTGTGTCGGATGTCGAACACATAGCGTTTCTAGCCCTATGGCTGACTCGCTTTGTATTTTGCTCGAAGTCTTTACAGGTGACCAAAAAGATGGTCACTCTCGCTACTCAACTACATCATCGCCAAAATATCTGTTTGGCAGAACTGATTCTGGCTAGCCTCTATGATTCGATCAGCAATGGGGCAACTCTTCTAAAAATTATCGAGAACAGGGCCAGTTTGCTACTTGCTGGGCCTTTTTGGCTGCTCCAACTGTGGCTCAATGCCACTTTCGAATCTTTCTTGCCCAAGAAGGTTCAGATAAATGAGCAGGCTCCAGAGATAGCGAACAGACGCGTCGAAGGAACCAGGCTGGCTCTGTTGACACCTATGGAAGATGGACTGGAGTTTCAGCAAACCTTCACCAACTTCGTTCTGATGTTTGCTCGAAGGAAAGAGTTTGTTTCAACTATGGCTCCATTTGCTCGACGGCAGGTAGGCCCAGCATGGTTCACAAGGCCACATCCGAGGACGTCGAGTGGTCCTAATGTTGACGAACATACAATACTGTGGGAGGCGTTCCTCACACCAAGGATCATGCCTCTTCGATTCAGGAGCTCTAAGACTCACTTGAGTCTGATTGCATACCAACCAAACCTGGTATCTCGCCAGTTTGGTATTATCCAAACCCTACCTTCTCCAATTTTTCCAAGAGAGAAGTCAATGTTGTACTTCTGCAATGATTACACAGAAGAAGCTGCCATCAAGCATATCGGAAGATATGCTGGTCGAACAGTTCTCTCGTTGTTTGACTACCAGCTCAATTTTCTTTGCTCATCATCCTTCGAGGAGTGGTGGAAAAGCTATTATGCTGAGGAGTTCTTCGACGAGAAGGACTTCATGGATGAGCTTCAGAAATCTTTTGTCCTTGTGTTGGACAAAATAAAGAAATGTAAGTTCATCCTTTTACATTACTTTGTCTCTTTTTCGACTGCTAGCCTGTTAACTTTTTTATTTGCTTTCAGTTGTTCGAAAGCCTGTAGCCAAGAAGGCTATAGAAGGCCAACAGGGAGGAGGCCCTTCAACAAAACCTCCACCGCCGGCGAAGACTACAGCGCCGGCGAAGACCGCAAACAACCAACAGGGGGAAGGCTCTTCGAAGAAGCCTTCTATATCGGTAACCAGACTTTCATTATTTCCTCCTGGCTTTCGATTTTTGACTTTCGATGCAATTGTTAAATCGAATTCCCATTGGTTTTCTAGGCACCTTCGCCCAAGAAACGGCCAGCACTGGTGGTCGAATCTGGGAGCGATGAAGAAAGTGATTCTCCTCCTGCCCCTCTAAAAAGGTGAAAGCTGACGAAGGACGCTCCTGTTCCTGCTCCTGCTCCTGAAGGTCGTACCATCAGAATAAAGGTTGCTGGGAGAAAGCCTAGGCCACCTCCAGTGATCATTGAGGAGCCAACGGAGGAGGAACTAAACGTTCTTCTTAACAAGCCTGTCGAAAGCGACAATTCCAGCCCTGGGGCTGAAGCTAATTTACAGGTAATCTCTTAGACCCTTTTATAACTTAGGTATAGATACCCATATTCGATTTTGTCTCTTTCGATCTCTGAAGATTCTTCTTCTTTCCTTTCTCAGGACACCACCGAAAGTTCACCACCAAGGACCTCTGAAACGCTGGAATCTGCTGAACTCAGCAGGCCACAAGAAAAAGGCTTGGGCAATGACGAAGCCCATACTGAAATAAATGAGGCCAATGCTAAGACGGTAGAAAAACCAGCAGAAGAACCTCAAATGGAAGAACAACAGCCAGAAGCGGTTCAGGTGGTGGATCTGTCGGAAGAGAATCGTGAAGAAGGGGACCAAGGCAATGCTGGCGAAGAAAACCAAGGTGCTGCTGGCGAAGGGCACCAAGGTGACGCTAGCGAAGAGCATCAAGATGACGCTGGTACTGCCCCAGTCCGAGTCGAAGGGGAACAAGTCGAGGCACCTAACACTCAACAGCCTCAAACCCAAGACAATGCTGTTGCAAGGGTTACCTCAACGAAGCACAGGTCAAAAGAGGACTTAGAACTCTTGAAACAAACTGACCCTGTTAGCTATCTCAACGCAATCATCGAGAGCAAGAGTTCGTCTGATGCTAGTCAGGAGATTCCTACCCTGTCGGGGAAGTCTACTGAAACCTATCCTCTCGATGAAGCTTTGGCGAAGGTTAAGGCCCAGTTCTTCAAGAAAGACTTGATGAAGGCTTTAGAGGGGGACCCCACTGCTCTATCATACTTGAAGGATGTCTTGAATGCTGTCGACTTGTTAGCTGTAGCCCCAGAAGTTTCAGGCTTGATCATGGAGTTACACTCTATGATTGATCAAGTCTCAGCAGATTACAGGCGCCAAAGGGGGTTTAACAGTCAGCTTGAGGTGTTGTATGGCAAAAGCTCCTCTGCGTGGACTGCTGTCTCGGATACGACTTCTCGAATTGCGGAGTTGTCGAAGCAAAAAGCATCTACGCAGGAAGAAGTCGATGCCATCGATCGAGATAATGCTTCCTTCCGGGCACAAATCGAAGAAATAGAGGCGAAGATAAATGCCAACACTATACGCAAGGAGGAACTTCTTTCGACCATCTCAGACACCGAGAGCCAAACTGAAATCAAACAAGGCCTGGAATTCGCTGAGAAGGCCCAAGGCTTCGACGCTCAGATTGCCAAACTAGTGCAGGAGAACGCCTGGTGCAAGAAAAGGTTGGAGCTGCAGCAAGCCAAGTACCTTCGACTCAAGGACTCTATTCCCTTTTGATTGATTCTCTTTTGTAACCATATTTTGTAATCTATATTCGACAACATTGCCATCTTGGCTGAAATTTATAAAATTTCCATTTTGGCATTTTTATGGTTAATTTAGTCTTGTTCTTTTATTATTTTATTTTTATCTCTTGAAGTGTAGGTTTGTATTTTTTCAAATATTTACCATTTACTCTCAAGATCCTTTTATCTTCACCTAACTCTTCGACTTCATAGGCTCCACCAGAAAAAGTTTGGATAACTCTGAAGGGTCCTTCCCATTTAGGTGACCATTTCCCCATGCTTCGATCCCTTCGATCCATGGGAAGAATTACCTTCCAAACTAGTTCTTCAGGCAAAAATACCTTAGGCTTTACCTTTTTATTATAAGAGTCTTCTACTCTTTTCTTCTGAAGCCTGAGTAGGTCGAGAGCGCGCAATCTCTCTTCGTCTAAATCCACCAGTTCGTCTAACATCATGTTCCAATAGACTTCAGAAGGAATATCATAATGCCTCTGAACCCTTGCAGATTGAAGACAAATTTCTGCTGGCAACACAGCATCATGGCCAAAAGTTAGCCTATACGGTGTTGTACCAGTGGCTTCTTTTGGGGACGTTCGACAAGCCCACAGAATCTGGTCTAACGTCTTATGCCAATTCTTTGGTTTCTTCCCGACATGTTTCTTTATCAAGCCAATCACCACTTTGTTAGCTGCTTCGACTTGACCATTCGCCTGTGCATAATAAGGCGTGGATGTTAGGAGTTTGAAACCTGTTTCCTGAGCAAATTCTTGCATCTTTCGACCAGTGAAAACTGATCCTTGATCAGTTGTTATTGTCTCAGGGATTCCATACCTAAAGATAATGTTCTTTTGAATAAATTCAATGACATTTTCCTGGTCTACATTGACTAAAGGGATAGCTTCGATCCACTTAGTAAAGTAATCAATGCCTACCAGTATGTATTTCTGACTCTTTGATGATGCTGGTCGAATCTCTCCAATGAGGTCCAACGCCCATCCTCTAAAAGGCCAAGGCTTCACTATCGAGTGAAGTTCGCTTGCTGGTACATGTTGGATGCCTGTATGGACTTGACACTCTTGAAAACCCTTGGCGAACTCAACACAATCTTTCAGCATAGTGGGCCAATATAGTCCTTGTCGAAACAACAACCATTTCATCTTATGGCCTGCTTGGTGAGCCCCACATGCCCCAGCATGCGTAGTCGAAAGGGCTACGTATGCCTCAGTTTCACTTAAGCATTTTAGCAATACCCCTTCAGGCGTTTTCTTGAATAACTCATTACCCATGAGTACATAACTCAACGCCCTGTACTTTGTTTTTCGTTCTGTCGAAGCTCCTGGATTTTGAAGATAGTCCACAATGGGTTTCCTCCAATCTTGCTCTAACAAATTATCAATGAACGAAATCTCGAAGTTACTGTGATCAGCATATCCTAGTCTCGTCGATTCCAAGTCTGATGGTGATAGACAAGTTGCTTTTATCTTTTCTTGAACTTCGATTGCTCTTTGTAATCTCGTTTTTGAAATCTTATACCCAGATGCAATTTGTGCCAAGTCATTGGCTATTTGATTTTCGACTCTGGGTATGTGTCGAATATTGATCGTTTCAAATTTTTTCAATAAACGATTTGCTATCACAAAGTACATAATGAGATTCTCTCTTATGCATTTATATTCCTTTGTGACTTGCTTAATGACTAACTCTGAGTCTCCCATTATTTCGACTCGAGTTGCCCCCAATTCCAACAATATCTCAAGGCCAGTAATTAGAGCTTCATACTCAGCCTCATTGTTCGAACAAGAACCTGATATTTTGTACTTGAATGTTGTTGGAATTTTATCTGGAGAAATAATCAAGACTCCTACCCCTGTTCCATCTTTATGGCTGGAACCATCGAAGTAGAATTTCCAAGGCTCTATCTCCACATAATTAATATCCTCGACTTGAATTGAGTGGTCGACTATGAAGTCTGCAACCACTTGTCCTTTTACTGCCTTAAGAGGCATAAAGGTCAAGGAGTATTCAGTTAATGCTAATGCCCACTTGCCAATTCGACTGTGCAAGATAGGTTTCGACAACATATACTTGAAAACATCAAAATGAGACGAAACATACACATCAACTGGTTTTATATACTGCTTGAGTTTTGTACAAGAGAAATACAGACATAGACACAATTTTTCAACTTCACTATATCTAGTTTCTGCATCGTTCAAAACTCTACTGAGATAATAAATGGGTCTTTCGACTCCATTCTCATCCTCTTGGGCTAACATGCTTCCCAGAGTTTTGTCGGATGCAGCTATGTACAATCTCATACTCCTATTGCTACAAGGAGGCACCAGAATAGGTGGCTTATTGAGGTACCCTTTGATTTTGTCGAAGGCTTCTTGTTGCTCTTGCCCCCATTTGAACCCCTCTTTATTCAGTCGAAGTAAGGGTGAAAAGGCCTGAGCTTTCCCACTTAGATTAGATATGAATCTCCTTAAGAAATTTATCTTGCCTAACAGAGATTGCAGTTCCTTCTTATTCGATGGCGCTTTCGCTTCCAAAATTGCCTTCGTCTTGTTCTGGTTGATTTCGATTCCTTTCTTGTGGACAACGAAGCCCAAGAAATCTCCAGCTTTCACACAGAACGCACACTTCAAAGGGTTCATCTTCAGACCATGTTCTCTCATTCTTTCGAATGATTGTCGAAGGTGGTCAACATGATTCTTCCTGGAAACAGATTTTATAACAATGTCATCAATATATACTTGCATAAAAGTGTTAATAAAATCATGGAAGATAGTATTCATTGCTCGCTGGTACGTTGCCCCAGCGTTTTTTAGGCCAAAAGGCATCACTACCCATTCGTAAGTGCCTAAGGCCCCAGGGCATCGAAAAGCTGTTTTCGACACATCCTCTTCAGCAATGAATATTTGATTATATCCTGAATAACCATCGAGCATACTCAGGTATTCATAGCCAGCGGCAGAATCGACTAGCATTTCCGCCACAGGCATAGGATATTCATTTTTGGGCGTGGCAGCATTCAAATCTCTGAAATCTATGCACACCCTTAACGTACCATTTTTCTTAATTACTGGCACAATGTTTGCAATCCATTCGACATACCTTGTAACACGGATGAATTTGCATTTCAGAAGTCTTTCGACCTCCGTTTTGATCTTCGACAGTATTTCTGGGGCGAAGCGCCTTGGATTTTGCTTGATTGGCTTCTTCCCAGGTTTGATTGGCAACTGAAGTTCTACCAATCCTCTGTCGAGACCAGGCATTTCGTCATAATCCCATGCAAAACAGTATTTAAACTCTTTCAGCAATTGGATTACTTCCAACCTAAGTTCTGGATCGATTTTGGCGCTGATGTAAGTTGGCCTTTTCTCTGATCCTTCACCTAAGTTGATTTCTTCTAAAGGGTCTTGCGCTAACATTTTAATGTTGTTCGCCAAGGGGTCCTTTTCGAAGCCCAAAGGCTCATCGTCATAGATGGCGTCGAGCCTCTGTTCCTGCATTTCTTCTGGCATGATATCAGGAGGCATTGGATCGAAATCCTTCCCTGGACCTGCAGCAGATAATTGTTGATCCTTGGCCTGTGTGGCCATGTACTTTACTTCGGCTTCGAGAGCCGTTATCATCTTGGTTTCGGCTACATAAGCCGAAATTCGCTTCAAAGATTGTGACTCAGTCATTATCACTGAATTCACTTCCCTAACCAGTTGGTTGGATATCAGTTAACCCACTGAAGTCTATGTGGGACAAGTCTTCTCTGTCCCATTGGAAACCATGCTCAGGATGCAGGTATAGGGAACAAAAAGTGTTTGGCGCTGGCGCCATGTCGAAGTCAGGTGTTGGACATGGCCCTATGTGAGCCAAGTTCTTGTCGAAATCTGCCAAACCCAGGTGATTCACTTCGCCAAGGTAATAGCTTTGATCTGCCTCTATGTTTTCGACCATCCCATCTGGACGCCATAGGAGCAGCCTCTGATGCATTGATGATGGCACAGCGCCAACACCATGAATCCATTCACGGCCCAACAAAAGATTGTAGTTAGGTTTGGCCGATATGACCATAAACATCGTTGGTCGAAGGATCGACCCTACTTTGATATCTAGCTGGATCACTCCCATAGTGGTCCCTATGCCGCCCTCATAGTTCGACAGGACCATGTTGTGAGGCTTAATGTCCTCATCCCTTTTGCCAATTTTCCTTAGCATAGAGTGAGGAATAATGTTGATGGTTGCCCCACAATCCACCAATATTTTATTCACAGTAGTTTCTTCGAGTTTAGCCCTTATGAATAAAGGCTTGAGGTGATTTTTCATCGCCTCTGTAGGTGGCTCGAAGAAGCCATTTTGTTCCTCAGTAGTGCCATTGTCCATGACAAAATAACACACTGGCCTATGTTTGGCCATTTCTTGCTCCACTTCCCAGTCACTTGCTTCGACTTCTACCTGTCGATTGAATTCTCTGGGCAGCACTGAAACTATATTCACCATTATGTCCAAAGTATCATCAGACTCAGCATCGTCTTCGTATTCGACTTCACTTTGGTTAGGCCAAACTAGCCTGTTGGTTACTGGCTCTCTTTCTAGAGGTTTCCTTTGCTTCCTTTGAGGAACGTTCGAACTGGTTTCTGCCTTTGGTTCGTTGGCAGCCTCCCTTTCCGCTTTTCGTCTCCTTTGATATCTCCTCCATTGAGATCGAGACATGGGATTTTTACCTTTGTAGTTGCTGGACACTTGTGCAACTTTAGGTGCAGCAACTTGAGGCTCTTTCTTTTGAGTCAAAGAGGAACCTCTTGGCACATCAAAAGAATGCCATTTCTCCTCACTTGGCCTTTTCCGACCAGAGGTTTTGTACCAAGTATCTACTGGCACGTTTGTTGGAGGCCTAAAAGTCAATGGCCTCTTTTCTTGGTTAGAACCTCTTTGGGAGGCTCTTCTGGGATCATGTCGAAGGTCAACATTCTCCCTTCTCTTATTCGCTGCTCTTACGCCTTGAATGTGCTCAGCAGGTTTTTTATCAAAGATCGAACTGCGTCTTGGACACAGCATCACCTCTGATTTCTTTTTCTGGCATCTTTGTAGAAAATCTGCCAAGTTTTCATTTTCCCGAGGGAAAGCAGTCTTATTGGCTTGTTCTTGCCTCATGGCCTCTTCTGATGCTTTTGGGTCAGAAAGTTCAACCATGTTGATATTCATTGTATCTTTGTTAGCAAGAGTTAACTGCTTCATTTGTATCTCCAAATTCTCCGTCTGGCCTTGAACTGCGGCCAAGTGGGAACTGGGTTTTGGTCCAGTTTTTTGTGCTTCAACGGTCTCCGACTTCGGGCTTTCGACCGCTTTCTGAATAGCTTCAATTGTCTTCCTGGATAAATTTCCAGAAAAACTGCCAAAGATTGGCATGTTGATGTGGTCCTTTGAGACTTCGACCATGGTAATTCATGGCTTCTTCGACTGGCTCCGGGTTGCCTCTATCACGTTCACCTCAGAGGGCTCAGCATAGTGGGCTTCAGCCTGCAATGGATTTGAGTCGACAACCATGGGGGATTTGTCCTCAAACTTCAATCTCCCTTCTTCGATAGCGTCTTGCACAAGATTCCTGAAAAGAAAACATTGAGAAGTTTTATGGCCCAAAAAATTATGATATTTGCAAAAACCTCTCTTCTTTCTTTGATCAAGAGGAGGCACTTTTACCCCTGGGGGTACTATCATTTGGCCATCTTTAACCAGCAAGTCGAATATTTCATCACATTTTGTGATGTCGAAACTATAAGTCTTTTTTGGGAACCTATCGTTGGTCCTTTCTGGACCAATGGGATTTTTCCCATTTGAGGGGACTAACAGTTTACAAGAGTATGGTGGCCCTTGTTTCAGTTATGCTAAATCGACTTCTCCTTCTTCGACAGCTAAAGTATCGTCGAAGGATTCTGGATCTTCGTCATCCATCTCAACGTACGCTATCCTCTCTCTCTTGTGAGTTTTCGTTGCCTTAGCTTTTTCAGCTTTGAGGCGTTCTACCTGTCGAACTCTATCGGCCAATTGGGCCATGTCTCTCAGGTATTGGGTGTCTAGCTTCTTCCTAATGGAATAATCTAAACCGCCTGCGGCTATTTCAACTAACTCATGTTCTGGCACTTGTGTAAAACATCTCGCCTTGAGCAACCTAAACCTATTTAGATATTCGTCTATAGGTTCAGTGAAACGTCTCTTCACACTGGCCAGTTCTTTCAGGCTTATCTTGGTTTGCCCCATGTAGAATTGCTCATGGAACAATATTTCCAACTGGGTCCAATGATGGATCGAATTGGGGGGAGAGTTGTAAACCAAGTAAAAGCGTTCTTTGTTAAAGAACTTGGGAAGTACTTGATCCTTAGGTTTTCGTTATTCGAAATGTCACCCGCTTCGATCAAATATCTCGCCACATGCTCGACAGTAGATTCTGTCGTGTCCCCAGAGAACTTAGTAAATTTGGGGACTTTGCATCTGGGAGGTAAGTCCGTTTGTAACACGTATTCTGACAATAGAGATGTAAAGTTGGGCCTTCGAAAGCCCATGTTCATCCCGTTCTGAGTCATGATCCTTTCAATCATGGTTGCCAGATTGTCGTCAGTATTTTGGTTTCTGTTAACTAACCTTACCTCTGGGGTTATTACCCTAGGTTCCTCGACAGGTTGTTCCAATCGTGCCCTAAGGTTTTCTTCGACAGGCTGTTGAGCCTGGTTAATGGTGGTTTCTTCCTCTAAAAATATCCCCTGGTTTCCCCTTATTTGCGCCCTTTGGGGCTGTCGAATAGGTTGGGGTACTCCAAAGAAATCAGCCAAACGCGTCATTTGCGCTGTCACTTGCTGATTCGATTGAGTAGTGTTTTGTATTAGAGGGTTTAGCACTGTACTCAAAGTCTGTGCCAACATTTGCACCATATCATGGTTGCTTTCGTCCATATGTTGCCTCAAGACTGCTGTCGAAGCATTCGTAAGGCCATGGGCTACTTGGGACGTTCCTCCTAAGAGTTGGGTCCTATTTCTATTCGCCATGCCTACTCCAGAACCTTGGAGTGGCGAAGAGGCACTCACTAAAGGGTCTGAAAAAGTGGACGCAACATTCGTCAGGCTTGCCACTTCAGAAGTTGGCATACCATAGAATGGAATAAATCCTGGGGGAACCAAAGGCCTTGTGCCTAAATTTCCCCTTGGTGGGGGAGTTCCCAAAGGCATCCTGGGGCCTGTTAACGAAGGTATTGGCCCCGTGGTTGTGACCGATACTGCTGGTGTTGAACCAACATTTGTCGCTTCACTTACGGTCGCACTAACCGTTGCTCCCACATTCGTTTGTGGGATTTCGTTGTTGTTTGGCGGATTCACCATCTCTTCCCTTCTTCTGGCAGTATTGTTATCGTTAGTGTATATTCTACCACTTCTCAATAACATACAACTCGAAAAGATGAGATTATTTTCAACAATCAACACACTGTCCCACAAGGTGTGCCAATTTGTTTACCTTGGTATTTGGTAAACAACCGCTGATCCTCCAAATGGTTACTTAATTGGTTACTCGCAGGATCGATCAGATTGATCCTAAGACATAGTTGATTTTGAAGTTTGATTAAATTGGATAAGGCTTTAAATAAAGAGGCTTTAAATAAAATAAAGAGGCTTCAAGTAAATTGCATGAAGAAAGGACTTGGTAAAATAAACAAGGCTTAAAGTAAAGGGCTTCGACAGGAATGTAAAGAGGAAAGCAAGTAAAGTTCTGGAAAAGTAAATGACTTTGATTAATAAAATTGGCGTTTCACACATACATTTCTCAACAATTCTTTCTCACACGCTGGGTACTCGAATCTATATGAGTGACTTTGTATAGAATTGTGAACACACGTGAGAAACTACATGACTACTATTATTTATACTAAAACATCCCAAGTAACCGTCGGGCAGTTACACTGCTTCGAGATGATTCCACTTGGCACGTTCTCAACGTTCGACGCTCCAGATCTTTGCACGCTGCACGTGGTAACTGCTGGAAACCGTTTTCCCTCCAAACGCTTGAATTTCAAACTGCTCCACTCTGAACCATCGAACACTTTCGTCGAGAGACATCTTCGACGAGAAACTCCTTCGACGTCGAAGGCAACCAACTTCTCCCTGGGAAGAAATCTTCTAAGTACTTTGCCATCTTTCGACGGGCATTTCGACAGACTTAGCCAGTCGAAAACATCCTTCAGCTTTAATGGCTGACATCAATAAAACAAAGGTGTCGAATTTAGGAGCCAACAGGTACAACATTGAGCATCCAAATATTTTTAATGGAATAGAGGAAAGGAGTTTTCTGGTTTGGAGTAATTTTTGAAGTGTGGAGTGTGGGGTCTTAAAGTTAAGGATACGGGAGGAAGTTCGATTTGTAAGGTGAGTTGCTGAAAGCATAGCTTCTCCCAAAAATAGTTGTGAGTCATTTATGGACAACATGATTGATCTAGTCACTTCTAGAAGGTGTCTATTCTTCCTTTCTGCTACTCCATTTTGTTGGGGAGTGTCCACACACGAACTTTGGTTAACAATTCCAACCATTTGAAGTTATGAATTTAGAACAATGTTGTAATGCTCATAACCATTATCAATTCGAAGAATTTGAATCTTGCTCTGGAATTGTATTTATACCATCTTATGATAAATTTCAAATACTCTCACTACTTATGATTTTTCCTTCATTAGAAACACTCAGTTAACACATGTGTGATCATTGATAAGTGAAAATTGTAGTTATTTTTGTATATAAGTTTTGTTGCAGTTATTGATACTTTCGTTAATATTCTTTGAATAGTTCCCCGCTTTGTTTGTAAATATGTTTACTTTGCGAATAATTGTGTTTTTATGTAAATAGTGTACCGTTTATTAGTTTTGGTCTATTTTGTAGGTATTTGTCGCATACTTGGAGCATCGAGGAATAAGGTGTCAAAGGCACGGCTCCAGATGCACGTTTCCAGAATAAAAGATAAGTTTTGGGACTTGCTGTCCAGGAGAGCCCGCTTAGCATGCAGGAGGCCGCTAAGTGCGAGTGGCGCTTAGTGCATTTTGTAGCACACTGCTTGCGTTTATTGTTTTGGCAGAACCAAAGTTTTGAAGGCCGCTTAGCAAGGATAGCGCGCTTAGCACGGTTTAGGTCGGTTTAGTGTGTAAATATTGTGCAACCTGCTTAGCATGTTGAAGCCGCTTAGCACGGTCTGCTGAGAATAGTTTTATAAAAACAGATTTTAGTCACTTTGTAGGTTATGGTTTTTGGGGTATTTGTTCCCAAACTCCATCACCTTCATTATTTGATATTTAGAACTTAGAAAACAACATTTGTGGCTTGCAATTGGATGATCCAGGATCGGGAGCTTGATGGATCATGTTGACACCGCAGGAAATTTGGTCTTAATTTCATGGAACCAAGGCTTGGCCACTACTTCTTCAATATCAATCTCGTGATATTAAGCTGGCTCATCCATTCTCTCGATGGTGATCTGAGGAGCCTCATTATCCCATTTGATTTCGAACATGGATGACATAGTTGCTAATGCGTCTGCTAGTTGATTTTCTTCTCGTGGAAAATGCTCAAAGGTAATTTCCTCAAAATGTGGGATTAATGTCAACACATGTTCTTTGTAGGGGATGAGATTAGGGTTCTTCGTGTCCCATTCTCCTTTGATCTGGATAGTGACTAAGGCTGAATCTCCAAATACACTTAAGGACTTAATTCCCAAATCTATGGCAGCCTTGAGACCCATAATACACGCTTCATATCCTGCCATATTATTGGTACAATTGAAACACAATCTAGCAGTGAAGGGAGTATGGCATCCTTCAGGGGATATGATCACAACACCTATGTCGTTGCTGAGTGCATTGGAAGCTCCATCAAAAACCAAGGTCCATCGGCATCCTTGTTCAGGTCTGTCATATGGTCTGAATTCTTCACAATTGTTTACCAACATGATGTCTTCATCTGGAAATTCAAAATTCATGGATTAATAGTCATCCATAGCTTGATGAGCAAGGTGATCGGCTAACACACTTCCTTTTATTGCTTTCTGGGTAGTGTATTGAATGTCGTATTCGGTCAGAATCATTTTCCATCTTGCTATTCTTCCAGAGAGGGCAGGCTTCTCGAATTGGATCCATCTTGGATATCAATAAGGTAGTGTGGGCCAGCATATATTGTCTTAGCCGACGAGCATCCCATTCCAGAGCGCATCAAGTTTTCTCGAGCAGTGAATATCTGGTTTCACAGTCGGTAAACTTTTTGCTCAAGTAGTATATTGCATGCTCTTTTCGGCCAGACTCGTCATACTGTCCCAGCACACATCCCATTGAATTTTCCAAGATAGTTAGATACATGATCAAAGGACTTCCCTCGACGGGCGATATCAAAACAGGAGGCTCTTGAAGGTACTCTTTGATCTTGTCAAAGGCAGCTTGATAGTCGTCGTTCCATTCCACCACTTGATCTTTCTTCAGTAATTTGAAGTTTGGTTCACAAGTAGCGGTTAAATGGGAAATGAACCGGGAGATGTAGTTTAGCCGTCCCAAGAACCCCCTAACTTCCTTCTCAGTGCGAGGAGCATGCATTTTTTGTATTGCTTTTACCTTTGCGGGGTCCACTTCGATACCTTTGCCGCTGACAATGAAGCCTAAGAGTTTGCCGGACCTCACTCTAAAAGTGCATTTATTTGGGTTCAGCCTTAGTTTGTATCTCTTCAGTCTTTCAAACAGTTTCTGTAGATGGTCAAGGTGTTCCTCTTCAGTTTGAGATCTGGCTATCATGTCATCCACATAGACCTCTATCTCATGATGGATCATGTCGTGAAACAGAGCTACCATGGCACGCTGATAGGTTTCCCCAACGTTCTTCAACCCGAGTGGCATAACCTTGTAATAGAATATGCCCCACTGTGTGACGAAGGTTGTTTTTTCCATGTCCTCAGGTGCCATTCTAATCTGGTTTTATCTGGAGAAATTGTCCATAAATCAAAATACTTTATGTTGTGCAGTGTTGTCAACCAGAATATCGATGTGGGGAAGCGGGAAGTCATCCTTAGGGCTTTCCCTATTCAAATCTTTGTAGTCCACACACATACGTACCTTATCATCCTTTTTAGGTACTGGAACAACATTGACGACCCATTATGGATATGAGGTGATAGCCAAGAATCCTACGTTGAACTGTTTCATGACTTCAGTCTTGATTTTCTCTAACATTTCTGGCCTCATATGATGAACTTTCTGTTTCACCAGAGGGCAGTTTTCTTTTGTCGGCAGACGATGGACCACGATGTCGATGTCGACCTGCCATGTCTTTATAGGACTAGGAAAATACCTCAACATAGTCATGCAGTAACTGAGTTAAGCGCTTTTTGACACTAAGCTCCAAGTTGGCACCTACCCTGACTTCTTTCTTGTCATCTTCAGTACCTAAGTTAATTGTCTCTAAAGGCTCTTCGTGGGGTTGTGTGGTCCTTTCTTCTTGTTGCAATAACCTGGCTAGTTCTCCTGGTACCTCACAATCTTCCTCACCTTCGTCCTCGACTGGTAGATTGGATTTTCAAAGTCACAGTAGGCCATAGCAGAATCGTTACCCATGGGATCCTGAGTGGGTATGGATCTGCATTTTGATATGTGAGTGTGTGTAAGAGCATAACTATCTTTGAAACAATAAAAAGGTAGAAACAATAAGAACAAAGAGCATAAAAATTTGCATGCAAAAATGTCCATGATTTATTGATGACATATGAAGATGAAGCAACAACCCTCATAAATGGACCGTTGTGCCTCGGGTAAGACACAAGGTTTTAAAGTCTAAATTGTTCAATTATTACAAATCTGACAAAAATTGAAAGATAATTACTCTTGAAGAAAAGTAATAGGGACAAATTCTTTGGCTTCCCAATTGTTGAGTCCTCCGCTGATGGTTGGAAAGATCCACTAGTCCATATCACAGTTGCCATTACTGTTTTCCACTGTGTTGACTCCCTGATTGCTGATACGTAATGGTGGCCCCGGGGCGTGAGTTCGTCGAACATTTCTTTGGGTCTCCGAAGTAAAACCCAAACCAAATTTGTTGGATTTATAGGGAATATCCGGAAGTTGACCCCAGATGGTTGATAACACGAAAATGTATAGTATATTTGGCTTGATTAACATAAATTATGTCTCTATTTTATTTTAATTATGCTGCTTTATAATGGTATTATGCTGGTATTTTAATGTGTTTCAGGAATTTAATGTTTACAAGGCTTGTTTGAGAAAAGGAAGAAAAAGGGGGGTACAAATGAAGAAAAATAGTAAATATCCAAAAAGACAAAAGTCTCATTAAAAGAAATAAAAAACCCAAGGCCCGCAAAGAAAAAGCATGTGGCCTACGTGTGCAAGGTGTGACGATAGTCACACCCCCTGTAACAATCGGCACAAGCAAAAAAGGAAAGGGTGACGGTCGTTACCCACCCATGACGGTCGACATGATGTGAGACCTTTTCCAGCGCCACGTAACTAACTATCTGCGAAGTTTTCTCATAGTCAAATATTAAATCAATTGCTCCTACTTTTTCTCCACACACTAAGTCCTCTAAGACTAAACCAACTAACCACTTCATCCTAATTTTTCTCCAACCAAGTCTTCCTTAATACTCTCTCCATGATGCCACTACCCCTATTTTCTCTCACCAAAACAATTTATCAGAGAAGTATATATTGGAAAGCAGTTACAGCAATAAAGGAGGCTCTCTCTCGTCCATTTTTCCACCATTTTTCGTTCATAGCTTTTTCTTAGAATGTAAAAGTAATAGTTCTCCAGATTGGGGGACTATTACCAAATTAGTTTTAGGATTTATTTCTACCATTTAATTTATGTATCGGATCTAAGTTTGTCGGCTATTTCAATTCAAGTTTTCTTTGTTTCCATTTTCTGCATTTACAGGTTCTTCATTTTACCGCTTTATTATTATTATCATTGCTATTCTTTTTTTTATTGCATTATTTATTATTACTATTTTTTGTCAAATTTAATTGCTATGTCGTTTTTCATCGTAAATATAATTATTCATGCGTTTTTAATTAGTAACGTGTCTGGCTAAATAGTCTTGAATCCGGTGTATGAGGACCGTTGTTGCCAATGAACTCGGTAGAAAATAATAGGTGCAAATTATGATTAGAATTCTGTTTTGGTTTTAAGTTCCAAGTCTAATTTAAATAACCTTGTCACGAGAGTGAAAGATTATTTAACACGATTTTGTCACGAGAGTGAGAAATCAATTAAGGTTAGAGCCGTCACTGCGAGAGCGTGGGGATCAAACCAGATAGTGGAAATTAGGCAACAAATCTGAATACAACAAGAGCGCTTTAGATGCGTTTAGGATATTATTGGCTTTCAAAATATATTTCTTAGTTACCGGGTGAGTGAGAGAAAAATCTTGGGACTAGGAAGTATGGCTTTAGTTAATAACGCGAGAGTGTGAGACATATTATTTAAGTTAGTATATTCTACGGAACTAAGTTATAGTCGTTATTAGTACCCATTTTCTATAAGTCCTTCAGGAACACAGAAATCATATTCCGATATCTCTTTATTATTATATTTTATAAAGTCATTTTTAGTTTTAGTTCTTAATTTCCCCCAAAAATCCAATTATTCATTAGCCTTAGCTTTACAAAGTAGAGATAGATTGTAGTAAGTTGACATTAGTCTCTGTGGTTCGACAATCTTTTATATTACTTTGATATTTCCGTGCACCCTCCTCAACTACTGCTCAAGCATCCTTTAGAGAGGCCATCTTCAATTGCGGTCAGGTGACTTTTGGAGTCTTGGTAGCAGTCTTGGACGTTGCAACTGTTTGTGGGACCTCCTCGAAATGCTGACACAAAGTTTTGATGAACTCACCGTCCATTTCCATGTACCTGAAAGAGTTCAGGTGGCTGACCATATATTCCTATTCCCCATGGACAATGATGATTTTTCCCTTGATTGGGTACTTCACTATCTGATGTAATGTAGAGGTGATGGCACCAGTGCCATGAATCCAAGGTCGGCCCAATAAATAGGAATAGGAAGGGCGGATATCCATCACGTAGAAAGTTGAATCAAAGGTCTGAGTTCCAACTTTTATGGGGATGTCAACTTCTCCGTGCACTATTCTCTTAGAACCATCAAAGGCCCTCACTACAATGTTGCTAGGATTTAAAGTGAGTCCTTCGCAGTCTAGCCAGTCAAGAGCACTTTTGGGCAAGACATTCAGTGATGAGCCCGTATCCACTAGAACATGGGCTAGCGTAGTTCCCCTGCACTCAATGGAGATGTGCAAGGCTTCATTGTGTTTCCTTCCTTTGGGAGTCAAGTCATTGTAAAAAAAGCCCAATCTGTTACCAGCAGTTAGACTGGCCACACAATTCTCAAATTGGCCAATGGAAGTCTCTTGGGGCACGTGGTCAGTCTTTAGAAATTTTATCAAGGCTTTGGCATGAGCCTCATAACACAAAAGCAAAGCCGACATTGATATTTTCGAGGGGGTTTGCCCCAACAGTTCCACGATGTTGTAGTCACTTTTCTTGATTATCTTTAGTATCTCTTCTATCTCATTTCTAGAAGCTTCAGGAATATCCTCTAGATGTGCCTTCGTCTAGACATGCTCGGATAACACCGCTTTGCCCTTTGTCTTGGTCGCAGGGATAACAGTAGGATTGTCAACAGGAGTATCACTGGGAATGCTGGTAGAAGCCGTAGCGGGAATAATTACAGGAGCAGCAGTGGACTTTGGAGAAATCTCAGGTGAAAAGATTCTTCCACTTCTTGTTATCTTACTGGTCCCAACGATATTGACGACGTCAAGATCAATGTCTTTCTCAACTTTGTCTTACATAGACAACAAATCTTGCTTGACGCCATAGTAATAGACGTCAGCCCCATAGTTCCAGGGAACAACTTTATCCGAAGAATATGGTATTGGCTTTGGCATGGTGATAATCATGGGAGAAGACTTTGGAATAGATGTAATCCTGACGGGTCTTTTGGTGGAGACCCTGGGAGGATTGTCGGAAATGGTGATTATTGAGACATCTTCATAGGAATTTCTAATAAGAGGAACTTTTTCAAATATGATTTCTTTTTTATCCATCAGGCGCTGGACGCCCATCTTTAGTAACAAACAGCCATTGGATAGAGACACACATAATTCATAACTTTCATCACAACCCGAAAACAAACCAGCTCGCAATAGATTTTGTTTAATGGTCAACAGAGGAGTAGTTAAGTCATTCACGAAGGAAACAAAACAATCATCATCAATAACATTTACACCTTGACCGTGTTTGGTCATTAGCGCCATTATGACATTAGGTGTGTCTGGGGGATCAAACTTAATCTCTTTCGCTTCGATAATATCTTGTATCTTATTCTTCAAGGCCCGACAATTGTTTGTATCATGCTCCGGGATTTCAGAATGATAGGCACATCGAGCATTCGGGTTGTAGCGGGGAGAAGATGTATTGGGGTTCTTGGGAGCTCCTTTGAGGGTCACCAGATTAGACTTCAAAAGATGTGACAGAACTTGAGACAAGGTCATATTGATTCGGGTGAATCATCTCATGGGCGCATCTAGCCTGCGTTGATAATTTCACTGCTGATTTAGTGCAGGATTAGAAATCATAACAGCCTCTACCGTCGGGCGACATTCAGCTTTGTTTTGATTCCTATGGTCGTATGCAACACTGACTTCCTTCTTTGAATTTTGCCATTTTTTATACCCGCTTCTACTCGTTCATCGGTCATGATCAATTCAGTAAATTCATCAGAGGAGCTTCCGATCAGGTGGTTGAAGAATGGACCAGATAGTGTGCCTAAGAACATATCCACCAATTCATTGTCAGATAGAGGGGGTTGGATTCTTCCCGCGAGATCCCGCCATTTTTGAGCATAAGTTTTGAAACCTTCACCCCCACCCATAGACATGCCTTACAATTGTGTCCGAGTTGGAGCTAAGTCAGCATTATACTGGTATTTCTTGTAAAAAGCGGCAGCTAAATCTTCCCAATTGCGGATATTGGTCCCTTCCAACTGATAAAACCAATCCAACTGCGTCCCTGATAAGCTTTATTGGAAGAAATGCACCCATAGGTTTCTGTCGGCAGTATGGGGTTGAATCTTTCGGACGTATGACCTTAAATGCAACTTCGAACAAGAGACACCGTCATATTTAGCGAAAGTGGGGACCTTGAATTTCTGTGGGATGACAACCCCTGAGACAAGTCCTAGCTCTTCAAAATCTAACCTGGGCACTCTCTGGATCTCCATAGTATTTAGGCGATCTTTCAACTGTTTGTATTTGTCATCTGCTGGAGGATACTGCTCTTCAGAATAATCAACCTCTTCTTCTTCTTCAGATTCTGGATGGTCATTCACTTCCTTTTTTTTCCCTTCTTGATTATCCCCTTCACCCGATGACGTTGTGAAGTCTAGAGTTTGCCTGGCTGGTCCTTTGGACCTTCTTCCCAGATTCAAAACACCGACTGTTTTCTTCGCTTTCTTCTTCTTTTCTTTGATCACCAAAGTTTTCAAATCCTCTTATCCTTTTGCCAGAGTCAAGAACATTTGTTGAAACTGAGTGTTCTACGCCTGAAGATCTTTTACTTTCTGTTCAATATCCATCTCACTGAAATAAACAGTAGAAAGATAAGGAGACCTGTTGTAAGAAACCTGTTTGTGTTATGATGAATGAAGATGCATATGCAAATGATTTCAAGAAAATTAGAGATTTAAATTTTCTTTAGACAAAAGAGGAACACACGTTGCATTAATAAATCCAAGTTTGAGTACATCATGCCTCTTTGGGCTTACAATGAAAGAAATAAAATACAAAAACTCCTAAGACAAAAAGGTTGAACGCATCCTCTTTGGCGCGATGTAGTCGTTCAGACTCCGCTCTTCATGAAGCTGATTAGTTAGTTCTAGAACTTTCTTCTCACTGGCATAGAATCGGGCTTCAAAAGTGTCCCGTTCTTCCTTTAGCTGAATCCAATCCCTTTGTAAGTCTTAGAGAGAGGTAGGCATGTTGGGATGAAGGACAGTATACGAGACATCTCCTTCAACCACAGGCTCCATGATGATAGGGAGGATAGAGGGGTAAGGCATTGCGAGACTCTGAGCACGAGCTCGTACCCACTTAAGGTAAGGTTCAAAGGGAATGGAATTTTTGTGCCACAATGTCCTACTGTCCACCTTTTTTACCATCCTCCAAGCTCATATAAACCTCTGACGGTAGTCTTGATCATCGCTTTCATAGTCGAACACCACACCTTGGATGAGAGCAGCATGTGGACCATCTCTTTGTGCGTACCCAAACTGTCGTAAAGCTAAGCAAGGGTTATAAGTGATACCTCCTCTAATTCCAAGAAGAGGGACATTAGGGAATTCCACACAAAGGTCGATGATAGTAATGTCCTCCAAGGATCGAGAACACCAGTGGATGTCCGAATGCCTGAATGACATCAGCCTATTGGACCACCTCAAACCTTGCTCATTCTTCACAATGGATCAGGGGAGATGCGAAACAAACCATCTAGCCAATAGAGGAGTAGAACACATGAGAGTTCCTCTTCTCTTCATGGTGCGAGAATGGAGAGAATGAAAGACATCTCCCAAAACATTAGTCACTGGATTGTGAGATAAAAAGATTTTGACAGCATTTACATCTATAAGTTAGTCAGGATTTGAAAATAGTACCAATCCATAGATGAGATGAGCCAAAGTTTCTTCGAAAGCTAGTAAATCCAGATTGTCCCAACAGTCTTGAGATTTTTCCAATAAGAACTTGGCTAAGAACCCTTTGACACTACTCCTTGTTTCCCAATTAGCCGTGACATCGGATTATTGTAAGTACAAAGCTCAGGCAACCTCTTCAGGGCTTGGATTCCTTTCAGTACCGTTGAAAGGTAGTTGATCGAGAATAGGAATCCCCAAGAGGAGAGAATTCTTCCATAGTTGGTACAAGCTGGTAATTGGGGAAGGTAAAGCAATGGTGCAAAGGGTCAAAGAACTGGAAAAGCACCTTCATAATGTCTTCATCAAAGCTTGAGGTAACCAAGTTGAGGAGTCGCCCATGTCTTTTGGTGAACAGAGAATTCTCAGGGAACCTTGATGCTAACTCTTTGAGCTGAAAAGGTACTCGTACAAGGCTGACTTGGATTGTGTTTCTGCGAGTGGGAGTCATATACTACAAAACAGAACAAAGAGGAATCTCAAAATCCTTGAAATGGTTAGTCTAAAATGCTATGGTATGATGTCATGATGTTATGTACAAGCATATGCACAAGTTAATAAAAAAAAATCCTTAGGTTTAGGCTTGTATGAGTTTGTAGGTAAGTACCCTCTTGAAGTTTAGTTGGCTCAACCTGTCTTAGTAATAGTAACCGGGTTCTAAGGGATCTCAATATCACTGATCTTTCTTCATCGGGAATTTTTTCAACGCAAGCCTCTTTAATGGAGACCAAAATATCCCGAAAGTCCGATCACAATGAGTGTAGTATCGAGTATCAACCAACTTCGGACTGCACCAAAGCCGGCTACCTCAATACTTCCTAATGGCCAAGTTGGTCGAGTAGGGTTCTAAAGTCAGTTAGTGCTTCATGACACCACACAGCGGCCCCGTATTCTCCTTGACTACTCAAGGGCTACCAGTACCAACAAATGTGTCACACTAACATAACTATTTCTTAGACCATGTCGGTATACCCTGCATAGTTTCCATAACTTATTTCTACTTACCTAAAAAGGTGCCCCAGATCCGGGTAGAGGATCAAAACAAACCCAAACAAGGAACCATAATATAAAGCAAACAAATCAAACAAAGAGAGCAAGTAAAGATGATATATCCCTAAGGTAACCCCACTTTTAAGATTTTCCCCAAAAGAGTCGCCAGTTCTGTAACACGGTGGGAGAACTGACTTGGGATGTTTTGCGTTTGATCGTAATTGTTGCGGATAGCAAGAGTCGCCACTGAATTTTCTTTTATCCAATAAGGAAATTTTTAAAAGAACAGGAAAGACCTTTCGAGATTATTTCTTGAGTTCGGGGGGTAGGTTATGAAAAGGGAAGGTATTAGCATCCTTTTCATCCGTAGTTATCTACGGGCTCTTAGTTGCTTGCTGTGATCGGTGGGAATGAGAACTGACTGTTTTTGGAATGCTGGTTCGCGTTTGTGTTTGTTTTTGCAAAATGTCGCGGTAAGCAAGAGCCGCCACCGTCTTTTATTTTATCCAACAAGGAAAGGACAAAAGCACAGAAAAATTCCTTTTTGAGATGTTTCTCGGGTTCGGGAGGTAGATTATAGAAAGGGAAGGTGTTAGCATCCTTTCTATCCGTGGTTATCCACGGGCTCTTAGGTACTTGCTCACTATGTTTTCAAAAGTTTGCTTTTCTTTGTGTTTGTGGGTTTTGAAAAGAGTTTTATTTTTGAAGAGAGTGTAAGTGCGAAAAGTTTTGTTTTGTTTTTAAAAGGAGCAAGTACTTAAGAACATCTACCTACTCAAAAAGGAATTAAACTGTGCAAATGTCCTTTAGACAGTGCCATCCCACTATTGAGGAGTAGGTAGCACCGTCGTTGGAGTTTTCGGGTCAATTCGATTTAAGGGACGTGTGGTCACTAAAGCAATGTTAGGACGACTTAGCCGTAACCCTAATGTCTTAGATCATTTTTCCGAGGCAACCGTTTCGAGGCAACTTATGATCTTTGGACAAGAGGACGACCTCTAAAACATCATATACTCAATGACCACGTTCGAGGCAACCAAGTGAGGTGTACCCTAAGAGTGGCATGTGCGAGTGTATTGTTTTTCAGTTTATATTATCTTTGAACATTTAGGTGTTCTACCGTTTGTTTTCAGATCTTGTCATGCAATCCTAGTTAACATACATCTAAACAGTTAATATATGTACAAGAATTTAAAGTGCGGGAATTGTAAATCCTACGCTATTACAAGGCTTCGGGGAGGGGGATTATTTACATGTCCAAAATTGGGGGAATAAAGTAGTAAAGTATAAAAGTCTTAGTTAAGCTAATACATCCCAGTAGGCAGTTACAATAAAATAAACGCGCGCGAAAATTAAATCGGAATGTCCTTTAGGGTTTTGACCCTTTTATTGAATAAAGCATATTTTTTGTCATTTTTTATTTAAGAATTAAGCCTAACTAATGATTAATTAATTAAAAAGAAAATATTTTTGAGTTTTATTTTAATTAAGGAAATAAAATGAGAAATATTAAAAAAACCTAATTCTAAGTCAGTTTTAATTTATTGCAAAATATGTTAAGATTAAACCTAATTAAAAACTAAGTTAATTTGCTGCAATTTATTTACAAAAATAATAAAATAATGAAATTAAAAAAAAAAATTTTTGGGGTTTTCTGATTTTATGAAAAGTTAATTAGTTAATAATAACAAAATAAAAAATAAAATAAAATAGAAAGTAGTGAAAAGAAAAGAAAAGAAAGAAAAAAATAAAATAAACAAACTCAGGGGGGGGGGGGTGTTGGGCCTGAATTTAGTGTTTGGGAATTGATAGGGAAAGCTTCGATTGCAGGGATAAGGGGGGCTTCGATTCAGAGGAAGAAGGCTGCCTTTCGATTCTATAAAGGGTGTTGCTAGAAAGGCCTGAAGGGTCACCTGTGGAGGCACTGCATCTGCAAAATTACGTTAGCAAAATAAAACGCATGACCTGGGTGTCGAAACCCAGGTCCTTCGATCCTGCGCGCTGGGTCTTTTCAGGCTATATCTGTAGAAAGTGTTAGCAACAAAAACATGACCTGGTGCCAAACCCAAGCCCTTTGATTCTGTCTAGAATGACAATCGAATGAAACAACAAATATGGATATGTTATGTAAACACAAGATTTGACATTTTACCCTCTCTTACCAGTAGTTGGAACCTTCGATTTGGCACTTTCTGGATGTGAGTACCTTCGATCTGGGATTTCTGGGCGTGGAGATGTTTGCTGAATGGCTACTTTGGCTTGGATTACTTCTGAAAATGTTGACAACCTTTGGTGGGTTTGTGGGCAGCGTATCTCCAAATCCTCCTTGTTTCTCCTTTTTCGATTTTTCTCCGTTTGTTCCCCTTGGCACTGTATGCTGGCCCTTGTATTTATAGGAGTATGATGGTCTAGTAACGGCAAGAGACAACCAATTAAACAGGCCTTTAAAGCCATGAGACAAGAATCAGACATATTAAAAGATTTCCTTTTTTGAAATATTCATGTCTCTTTGGAATCTTGAATGAACCTGGACACCTTTGATTTTCGAATGCCTCCAGGCCATGCTCTTCGATTGGTCTTGAGTTGCCTCCTTCGAATGGACTTCTTATGTGCCCTTTGAATGGGCCTTCTGAATGCTTCGACTGCTTGATTTGAAAATAATCACTCTAGTCGAATCAGCTCTTGTGGAGTTAGGAACAGAAAAGGCAAGAATCTGGCCTTTAATTCAGGAATTGAATCCACAATCAACATTTAATTATTTCCATATTTGCAAGGAAAATATGCCATTTTCTCACGTTCAGTGTACCTGGACATGTCTTTTGAGTGCCCTCTTGATGGCCTCTTTCGAATGGCCTGGAAGGAGTTCTTCAAATGGCCCTTTTCCAAATATCAATCGAAGGGTACTAATTAAAATTCCAATCGAAAGGCTTTGTTAACAGGCCAATCGAAAGGTGTTGTTCATGCTAATCGAAGGACATGGTTAACATGCCTGTCGAAGCTGCCTTGACACAATGCTAAATCGAAGGATCCCTTGGCATGCCAATTGAAAGGCTTGGCCCAGGGTGCCAAATGAAAAGGTCTTTCAGAATTTCAATCGAAGGCCTTGACATAATGCCAATCGAAGTGCTTGTCCATAATGCCAATCGAAATGCTCCTTCAGAATACCAATCGAAGAGTCTTTCAGAATGCCAATCGAAGGCCTTGACATAATGCCAATCGAAGTGCTCCTTCAGAATACCAATCGAAGGGTCTTTCAGAATGCCAATCGAAGTGCTTGTCCATAATGCCAATCGAAGTGCTTGTCCATGCCAATCGAAAGGCTCCTTCAGAATGCCAATCGAAGGGTCTTTCAGAATGCCAATCGAAAGGTACTTAAAGCACCACTCAAAAATTTTCTTTTTCCTTAGGCAAGGGTTTGTGATCAGCCATGCAGGGGGAAGACTTTGGAAAACATGAGAGGGCAAATTTTGGGGTACAACAGTTGCCCCTGTTCAATCTTCTTAAACTTGAGGATGTAGATTGTCTTGCGTGCCTTTCGTGATCCGAAGGTGGAAGATGATTGAACACTTGAGTACCCAGAAATTTGCACTCGCATGGTGTAGTATCAGCATTGTGATGTCGGGAATGGGCTTACAGATGCCATTTGGAGATTGTTGGCAGGTGGTTTTATCTTCGTTGACAGGTTGTCTCTTCTGACGGGGTGTCTCCTTTGAGGAGTTGTCTCCATTGACAGGTTGTCTCAGAAAAATCTTTAGGAATCGATTTAACTGATTTTGTCTCCATTGACTGGCTTTGCTTCAGAAAAATCTTTAGGAATCGATTTAACTGATTTTGTCTCCATTGACTGGCTTCACCTTAGAAAAACCTTTAGGAATCGATTTAACTGATTTTGTCTCCATTGACTGGCTTCACCTCAGAAAAATCTTTAGGAATCGATTTAACTGATTTTGTCTCCATTGACTGGCTTCACCTCAGAAAAATCTTTAGGAATCGATTTAACTTATTTTGTCTCCATTGACTGGCTTCGCCTCAGAAAAATCTTTAGAAATCGATTTAACTGATTTTGTCTCCATTGACTGGCTTCGCCTCAGAAAAATCTTTAGGAATCGATTTAACTGATTTTGTCTCCATTGACTGGCTTCGCCTCAGAAAAATCTTTAGGAATCGATTTAACTGATTTTGTCTCCATTGATTGGCTCGCCTCAGAAAAATCTTTAGGAATCGATTTAACTGGACCAGACAAGGTCTTGGAATATCTTCAACTGGATCAGCATCAGAAGAATCTTTAGGAATCAATTTAACTGGACCAGAGAAGGTATTTGACTGGATCGACATCAGAAAAATCTTTAGGAATCGATTTAACTGGACCAGAGAAGGCCTTTGACTGGATCGGCATCAGAAAAATCTTTAGGAATCGATTTGACTGTATCAGACAAGGTCTTGGAATATCTTCAACTGGATCGGCATCAGAAAAATCTTTAGGAATCGATTTAACTGGACCAGAGAAGGCCTTTGACTGGATCGGCATCAGAAAAATCTTTAGGAATCGATTTGATTGGACCAGACAAGGTCTTGGAATATCTTCAACTGGATCGGCATCAGAAAAATCTTTAGGAATCGATTTAATTGGACCAGAGAAGGCCTTTGACTAGATCGGCATCAGAAAAATCTTTAGGAATCGATTTGACTGGACCAGACAAGGTCTTGGAATATCTTCAACTGGATCGGCATCAGAAAAATCTTTAGGAATCGATTTAACTGGACCAGAGAAGGCCTTTAACTGGATCGACATCAGAAAAATCTTTAGGAATCGATTTAACTGGACCAGAGAAGGTATTTGACTGGATCGACATCAGAAAAATCTTTAGGAATCGATTTAACTGGACCAGAGAAGGCCTTTGACTGGATCGACATCAAAAAAATCATTAGGAATCAATTTGACTAGACCAGACAAGGTCTTGGAATATCTTCAACTGGATCGACATCAGAAAAATCTTTAGGAATCGATTTAACTAGACCAGAGAAGGCCTTTGACTAGATCGGCATCAGAAAAATCTTTAGGAATCGATTTGACTGGACCAGACAAGGTCTTGGAATATCTTCAACTAGATCGGCATCAGAAAAATCTTTAGGAATCGATTTAACTGGACCAGAGAAAGCCTTTGACTGGATCGGCATCAGAAAAATCTTTAGGAATCGATTTAACTGGACCAGACAAGGTCTTGGAATATCTTCAACTGGATCGGCATCAGAAAAATCTTTAGGAATCGATTTAACTGGACCAAACAAGGTCTTGGAATATCTTCAACAGGATCGGCATTAGAAAAATCTTTAGGAATCGATTTAACTGGACCAGAGAAGGCCTTGGAATATCTTCAACTGGAACGACATCAGAAAAATCTTTAGGAATCGATTTGACTGGACCAGAGAAGGCCTTTGACTGGATCGGCATCACAAAAATCTTTAGGAATCGATTTGACTAGACCAGACAAGGTCTTGGAGTATCTTCAACTGGATCGGCATCAGAAAAATCTTTAGGAATCGATTTAACTGGACCAGAGAAGCCCTTTTGATATGGCTGAGAATTTAATTGCATCCTTCCTGAAAGGTAAAGGTCAGTCATATGCAATACATGATATGGATCAAGCAATGATGTTCTCAACATAAATGAGATTGTATGGTATGATGCGTTTATGCATGTATCATGATGTATGGAAATGTAATGTTTTAGCTGGGGAAAATAAATCCCGGATAGCTTGCTGGAGAATAGAGTTGAATTCTTCGTTTCCGCTGGGGATGAAGAATGAAGATGATTGCAAGAATAAACCTGCAGGAGAGGATGACTCCGTTGGGGAATAAACTGATGAGGAGATTACTCCGAGGGGAATTACTCTGTGGGGGAGAGATGTTCTGCTGATGATTTTAACGATAACTCTGCTGGGCATTCCATTGATAAGCTCTGTTGGGGATTTTGATGATGAACTTCGCTGTGGATAGAAAGAACTTCGCTGGGGATGATCTTTCAGTTGCAACTCGCTGAGGATAACCCGATTAGACTCTTGTGAGGATAACCTTCTGAATTTGGCTGGGGAGATTTATTTTGTACTCTACAGGGGATAAGCTTCCAGAATCTACTGGGTAAGATGACTTAATCCTGGCGGGGAAGCTTTTTTAGACTGCGCTGGGGAAATGGCTCCAATGGGGGTATCTTGTATTCCGCTGGGGAACATTCTTATACTCCGTTGAGGAATATTAAGACTACCGGGGATACTCTTATACTTGCTGGAGAATATTCTTATACTCCGTTGAGGAATATTAAGACCTTCTGGGGATACTAAGCCTTTTAGGGCTGATGGTAGATCAACTCTGCTTGGGAAGAGTCTTGTTGATTTGTTCATGGTTGCAAGTCTTAGTGGGGAGAGCTACCATTACTGTGTTTATTCTGCGGGGAGTAAAGGTATCTTAGCCATATTCTTCAGCTAAATATATCTTGGTACCTTCGTGGACAGAGTAACTAGACAGCTCGGACAATTCTTATTGCCCCTGTTTCTGCGGGAGAAGGTGCCTGCGGAGGTCCTGTGGATCAAGTATTATTCCAACCTATGAGGTGCTTGGTAATTGCCGATTGAAATGACAAATCTTCCTCTGGTAGGCAAGTGACGAGATGATGGGACATAGTCGTACTCTTTGATCCCTAATTTTTGCCTGGACCGCCCTTTCGGGTTTTTAGTCCATCAGGATACCCTTTTTTGCCCAAGCCGCCTTTTCAGGTTTTCGACTTGCCGGGTGTACAGATTTTTTCCATTTTTATCCCTAATTTTTTCCCGAACCCTTTTGGTTCGCCGGGAAGCCCTTATTTTTGCCTAGGCCGGTCGACCTAGCGGGTCTTTGATTATGCGTAGTATTTTTTGATTATGTCCACGCTCTCGGGATGTAGGGAGGTGTCACTGTCGGTAGTGTTGTGTTGCCATACTACCAGAAGATCTTCGTTTGATCATGCAAGATTCGTTGCTGGAATCCATGTCTAATGCCCCAAGTGACTCAGATGGAGATTTTCCCCTGGCTATTTGGCATTTTGAGAGATTCCTTGAATCTTGACTTGACTTCCCCAGATGATGGAAAATGATCATGTCTGCCCCTTGGTTGGAAGTGTTTCTTCCACTTGAAATGACCCTTTTTATTGAAAAGGTTTTTGTTCACAAGATATTCGTCGTGCGAATTTCTCTACTGTTTGAACAAATAGTCATATGCAAACAATGTTATTTTAAGAATGCAAAGCTTATGTCTGTCTTGAAGTTTTTGAAAATGCATTTTTTCAGTAAGATAGGAAAATTTTGTATTATGTGACGTCAACTCAAGATTTACAGCAAGCCCTACAGGAGTCAAGATACCTTTTGTAACAGTATGCTTTCGGACTAACCCATGCTTCAGCTAGGACTTTTAAGGGTTATAACGTGGCCTGGTTCACGGTTTAAGAAACAAAGGATAAAGGCTCAAAATTTATTTGTACCCACCCGCTCTTCGTGATGTTCTTCGATCCTAAACTCAGCTAATCGTGCATTAGATCTTGTTTGAGTCTTTGCTCTGACATACCAGTGATGGTTCGGATACTGACAATTTATTTTGAACAGGCGGTCATTTTGTTGAGAGTTTGCAGGACCTCTTTCTTTTTTATTTTATTATCCCTGTCTTTTGCCAGATTTGTTTCTTTTTGTATTTACATTCAGCGGGATGCCCCAGTTTTGTAAGTCTCCTTCATAGTTTTTGACTTAATGGGCTTTTATTTCTGAGAGATAATGACTGCTTGTCCTTACGATTATTCGGAACCATCATTGTCTCTTGTTTTGGAAGGACTTCTTTGATGCCATTCATTGTGCACCTGGATCAACTGAGAAAACTACCCTGCCCCAGGTTATAATTAAGGGTTTTAATTTGTGTTTAAAACAGAAAACTCCTACTTCTTTGGCTCGAAGGGGTTGACTAGGGATTATCTTCCTTATAACTCCACTGTTTAGGATTTGAAACAATGCATGTACATCATCATCGGGATCTGTTCAAAAGCATACTGTAAAGATCGTGGTATCGTTTTCGTCATCCTCCCTCAAAAGGCTTAGAATTTTTTAATCGAGAGTTGATCATCACAAAAAATGAAAGCAATTTGAATATAGTGAAATACGAATGTATTGATTCAAAACAGACATATGCAATGCATTAATAAAGTAACAAAGTTTGACATGAAATAAATGTTCGAACAATCAAAAGAAAATTACAAATTGAAAATCCTAATGAACAAAAGTCTTCTCATCTCAGTACTTGTCACTTCAAATGGTGAACCTTGGAGGGATGGTAGAAGAACTCAGCCTGACCATCTTGTGTGAATTCCAATTCTCCTTCATCGATCAGGTTTTGAACTTTGTACTTCAACTTCCAACAGTCGTCAGTATCATGCCCCGAGCTGTTAGAATGGTATGCACACCTTGCATCAGGATCGTAATTGGGTGAAGAAGTCTTAGGATTTGGATGAGGTCCTACCAACGTTACTAGATTCAATCTCAATAGGTGTTGCAAAGCTTGGAACAGCGACATGTTGAGCTTGGTAAACGGCCTCTGATTAACCCGTTGTTTATGGCAAGGTTGTTGTTGGACCCGTGAGGTAGTAGCAACTTGGAGAGGTCCATTATTCACCATACCAAACTCTTGTCTTCTTGGAGGCTGATTAATGATTTGATCCCCAACCTTGACCGTTTGCTTCATATTGTTGTATCTGTCTTGATGAAGCTGGTTGATAATAGTTCTCAGCTCTTCTTGTTCCTGAGCTAAGCCTTGGATAAGAGCCATCTGCCCCAGCATCTTGGTTTTCATGGCACTGAACTCAGCTTGCAGTTGTTCTAGCCGTTCGTCCTTATTGTCTTCAGGACTTTTCTTGACCAAATTCCCCATGAGGAGTGTTCTCAACTCTTCCTGCCCCTTGGATAGGTTTAGGAAGATTTCCCTGAACTGAGTCTCTTGAGTTTGAAGATCTTGATTGTCTGGTTAGAAAGCCATTGCTGAAATAAACAGCGAGAACATGAGAGACCTGTATTGGGAGACCTGTTATGCAATGATATGTATGATATATGTATGCAATGTTTTCAAGGATCTCGCGGGGTAAACAAGAAACTTGTTAGAATTTGTTAGAAGAAACTTCGTGTCGTTAAGAGTCCTTCTTCAAGAGTCAAGCTCACCATATCGAGTGGGTCATAGCCCTTGACTCAAGTTATCGTGTTTTGATTTCTAAACAACCTTAGCTAGAGGAAAATAAATCCCCTTTGCCCCTTGCTGGACATTTGATTTACCATAACCTGCATCACAAGCCCTTGAGATCCTTGAAATGGTTAAGGAAATGTTAAGGCATGATGTTATGATGTGTATGATATGCGTTTAAGCAAAAGTGTGAAGTGATGTAAGTAAACCCTGCAATAAATCCAAATTATCGAATAAGGACTGTAAACAAAACCTGCAAGGAACCCATGTTGTTAGGTAACAAGAATGTGCAAGTAATTCAAGTTTGAAGGCACACAAGTCACACAAATAGCCTTAAGTTTAGGCTGGCATGGAGTTTAGGCATTACCCTCTTTCAGTTTAGTTGGTTTAAACCTGTCCTAAAAATAGTAACCGGGTTCTACAGGATATCAATATCACTGACTACCCTCAATCGGTCATAATTCCAGTTTAGCAACCTTTTCTTGCGGCCGGAATCATCGCGAGAGTTTAGTCTCAATGAGTGTAGCATACTGCTACTGTTCTATGGCCAATTTGGTCAATTTAAGGTTCTAAGGTAAGTTGGTGCTTAATGACTCCTCAGAAGACCCATATTCTCCTCGTTTCAACACAAGGGATATCGGTACAGACTAAGGTGCCACACCAACGTAGCTACTGCTTCATCCGTGTCGGTATACGCCGGACATATCCCTCACAGTTTATTGCTACTTACCTAAAGGGTATCCCCAAATCCGGGTTAGGATCTATAGAACTCCGATACAGGCCCACAAAATTAAAAGCATACAAAGCATACAATTGAAAACACAAGCGATCTAATCCTAAGGTATACCTCACTTATTAAAGTTCCCCAGCAGATTCTCCAGTTCTGTGATCGGTGGAAATGAGAACTCACTGTTTTTGAAATGCTGGTTCGCGTTTGCGTTTGTTTTTGCAAAATGTCGTGGTAAGCAAGAGTCGCCACCGTCTTTTATTTTATCCAACAAGGAAAGGACAAAAGCACAGAAAAATTCCTTTTTGAGATGTTTCTCGGGTTCGGGAGGTAGATTATAGAAAGGGAATGTGTTAGCACCCTTTCTATTCGTGGTTATCCACGGGCTCTTAGGTACTTGCTCACTATGTTTTCAAAAGTTTGATTTTCTTTGTGTTTGTGGGTTTTGAAAAGAGTTTTGTTTTTGAAGAGAGTGTAAGTGCGAAAAGTTTTGTTTTGTTTTTAAAAGGAGCAAGTACTTAAGAACATCTACCTACTCAAAAAGGAATTAAACTGTGCAAATGTCCTTTAGACAATGCCATCCCACTATTGAGGAGTAGGTAGCACCGTCGTTGGAGTTTTCAGGTCAATTAGATTTAAGGGACGTGTGGTCACTAAAGCAATGTTAGGACGCCTTAGTGGTAACTCTAATGTCTTAGATCATTTTTCCGAGGCAACCGTTTCGAGGCAAGTTATGATCTTTGGACAAGAGGACGACCTCTAAAACATCCTATACTCAATGACCACGTTCGAGGCAACCAAGTGAGGTGTACCCTAAGAGTGGCATGTGCGAGTGTATTGTTTTTCAGTTTATATTATCTTTGTACACTTAGGTGTTCTACCGTTTGATTTCAGATCTTGTCATGCAATCCTAGTTAACATACATCTAAACAGTTAATATATGTACAAGAATTTAAAGTGCGGGAATTGTAAATCCTACGCTATTACAAGGCTTCGGGGAGGGGGATTATTTACATGTCCAAAATTGGGGGAATAAAGCAGTAAAGTGTAAAAGTCTTAGTTAAGCTAATACATCCCAGTAGGCAGTTACAATAAAATAAACACGCGCGAAAATTGAATCGGAATGTCCTTTAGGGTTTTGACCCTTTTATAGAATAAAGCATATTTTTTGTCATTTTTGATTTAAGAATTAAGCCTAACTAATGATTAATTAATTAAAAAGAAAATATTTTTGAGTTTTATTTTAATTAAGGAAATAAAATGAGAAATATTAAAAAAACCTAATTCTAAGTAAATTTTAATTTATTGCAAAATATGTTAAGATTAAACCTAATTAAAAACTAAGTTAATTTGCTGCAATTTATTTACAAAAATAATAAAATAATGAAATTAAAAAAAAAAAAAAATTTTTTTGGGTTTTCTAATTTTATGAAAAGTTAATTAGTTAATAATAACAAAATAAAAAAAAAAGAAAATAGAAAGTAGTGAAAAGAAAAGAAAATAAAATAAAATAAAATAGACAAACTCCGGGGGGGGGGGGGTGTTGGGCCTGAATTTGGTGTTTGGGAATTGACAGGGAAAGCTTCGATTGCAGGGAGAAGGGGGGCTTCGATTCATAGGAAGAAGGCTTCCTTTCGATTCTATGAAGGGTGTTACTGGAAAGGCCTGAAGGGTCACCTGTGGAGGCACTGCATCTGCAAAAATACGTTAGCAAAATAAAACGCATGACCTGGGTGTCGAAACCCAGGTCCTTCGATCCTGCGCGCGCTGGGTCTTTTCAGGCTATATCTGTAGCAAGTGTTAGCAACAAAAACATGACCTGGTGCCAAACCCGAGCCCTTTGATTCTGTCTAGAATGACAATCGAATGAAACAACAAATATGGATATGTTATGTAAACACAAGATTTGACATTTTACCCTCTCTTACCAGTAGTTGGAACCTTCGATTTGGCACTTTCTGGATGTGAGTACCTTCGATCTGGGATTTCTGGGCGTGGAGATGTTTGCTGAATGGCTTCTTTGGCTTGGATTACTTCTGAAAATGTTGACAACCTTTGGTGGGTTTGTGGGCAGCGTATCTCCAAATCCTCCCTGTTTCTCCTTTTTCATTTTTTCTCCGTTTGTTCCCCTTGGCACTGTATGCTCGCCCTTGTATTTATAGGAGTATGATGGTCTTGTAACGGCAAGAGACAACCAATTAAACAGGCCTTTAAAGCCATGAGACAAGAATCAGACATATTAAAAGATTTCCTTTTTTGAAATATTCATGTCTCTTTGGAATCTTGAATGAACCTGGACACCTTTGATTTTCGAATGCCTCCAGGCCATGCTCTTCGATTGGTCTTGAGTTGCCTCCTTCGAATGGACTTCTTATGTTCCCTTCGAATGGGCCTTCTGAATGCTTCGACTGCTTGATTTGAAAAGAATCACTCTGGTCGAATCAGCTCTTGTGGGGTTAGGAACAGAAAAGGCAAGAATCTGGCCTTTAATTCAGGAATTGAATCCACAATCAACATTTAATTATTTCCATACTTGCAAGGAAAACATGCCATTTTCTCACGTTCAGTGTACCTGGACATGTTTTTTGAGTGCCCTCTTGATGGCCTCTTTCAAATGGCCTGGAAGGAGTTCTTCAAATGGCCCTTGTCCAAATATCAATCGATGGGTACTAATTAAAATTCCAATCGAAAGGCTTTGTTAACAGGCCAATCGAAAGGTGCTATTCATGCTAATCGAAGGACATGGTTAACATGCCTGTCGAAGCTGCCTTGACACAATGCTAAATCGAAGGATCCCTTGGCATGCCAATTGAAAGGCTTGGCCCAGGTGCCAAACGAAAAGGTCTTTCAGAATTCCAATCGAAGGCCTTGACATAATGCCAATCGAAGTGCTTGTCCATAATGCCAATTGAAATTCTCCTTCATAATACCAATCGAAGGGTCTTTCAGAATGCCAATCGAAGGCCTTGACATAATGCCAATCGAAGTGCTCCTTCAGAATACCAATCGAAGGGTCTTTCAGAATGCCAATCTAAGTGCTTGTCCATAATGCCAATCGAAGTGCTTGTCCATGCCAATCGAAAGGCTCCTTCAGAATGCCAATCGAAGGGTCTTTCAGAATGCCAATCGAAAGGTACTTAAAGCACCACTCAAAAATTTTCTTTTTCCTTAGGCAAGGGTTTGTGATCAGCCATGCAGGGGGAAGACTTTGGAAAACATGAGAGGGCAAATTTTGGGGTACAACACTTGCTAGATCACATGATTTTTGTTTGAAAATGTGTTTGTGATGTGTGTTTTAAAAGTATCTTGAAAAGGAATGTCTTTGTAATGGTTCTTGTCTCTATAAGAACGCGCACAAAGTGTTTTGTCTTTTGAAAAATGTTTCAAAGTTAAGTTGTGGGCGTAAAATGTTTTTGTTGTGAGCAAGCGAGAAACTAGGGGTAACCTACCTACTCAAAAGGTCTTAAACATTCTTTTCCTCCTCCTTTAGATGTAGTTATCTTACCATTGTTTTGGTAAGAAACCCCATCATTGGATGTGAAGGGACGGGCACGAGACGTTTTTGTATAGTCATAGAAGGCAACCTATGGGACGTTTTAGCAATGTCGTTTAAGGACTAGATCGTTTACCGAAGGCAACATTCAGGGTCATCGAGGGACTACGATCTTTTATCAAGGGTCTTTTCTAAAATGTCCATATGCGAGGGACATGACTATTTTTGAAAGGAAACAAAATGGGATTACCCTAAGGGTGCTAGTGTGCATGGTGTTTTTGATTTACATGCTTTTAGTCTTGATTAGGGTTATCTACTTGTTGATTTCATGTCTTGCCATACACACCCTAATTACTAGCATTTATTTGAGAAGCGGTAAATTGCAGAAATGTAAAGTCATATGCTATCACATCATTTTGAAAAATGGTTTTTGGTCTTAAAAAATTAAAAGGAAAATAATTATTTAATAAAAGAAAATATTTTTTTGATGTCCCTTTTTTATAAAAATAATAGAGAAAAAGGAAAAACAATGAGGAATAGGATTAGCATGTTGCTGAAAGCAAAACAAACGGGATCAGAAGTTCTGATGCCAGGCGCGTTGTGGTTCAGAATGAAACGTCAGAGGAAATCAAAAGTTCTGGATTTATGCACTCTGAGGTCCTGAAATAAACATTAGAGGGAAAAACATATGTTCTGGGTCACTACGTGCTGAAGTTCTGAGTGTTAGAACAGTGAGAAAATCTTAGTAGTTCCGTGTTGTGTTAAATAGTGAGTGAAAGTCAGAAGTTATGTGCTATGTTAAACAGTGAGTGAAAAAGTCAGAAGTTGTGCGGTGTTAAATAGTGAGTGAAAATTAGAAGTTCTGCGCTGTGTTAAACGGTGAGTGAAATCAAAAGTTCTGTGTTGTGCTAAGACAGTGGGAAAGAAAGACCCAGAAGTTCTGTGTTACACTCCAACTCCTTCTTTACATTAATCAGTTCATAAGCAACTTATTCAGTTCTTAACAACAGCAAATCAGAGAGATAAAAGCATAACAGTTCATAGAAGTTATAATCCTAATTCTGAGCCTAGCTTTATTCAAGAAGTTCTGATCCACAATTTTTCTACTTATGCAATGATATGGATAGTATCAATACTATGATATTTACATATTTAATGATGTTCTGAATGAAAATATTCAGAGTCAGAAAGACTTACCTTGAATCTGAAACGTGTGTTTGGGACTTGAGCTGGTGCCTTCAGAGGTTTTGGAGTCAGCTAGAACAACGGAAGAGAGAATGTTATGTTCTTTGATTCAAAGGGAAGAACAAAGGTTTTAGTTTTGTTTAGGAATTCAGGGTTTACGAAGGTTTTACTGTTTTATTTTCTCTCTTTGATAATTCTCTCTTTCCAAAAGCCAGCCCCTTGAAAGTGTGATGGAGCAACTTATTTATAGGTGAGTTTGTTGTGGTTTTGGGGGGAAGACAAATGGGATTTTAACCTTTTTGGTATACTGTTCCATTTCTTTTTAATCATAATTTTTGTATGCTAATTTGGTAATAATATGGGGTTTGAGAAAGTGCAGGCGTGGACTGGATCAATAGTTGGTTGCAGGACTGTGTTACAGCAGGGCAACAGGCTGCTTAAACGAGGTTTTCAGATTTGGTGATGTTCTGATCGCAGAAGATCAGAAACATAACCTTTATATGCTAAAGAGTCATGTTCTGACCGAAGAAAATGGCTTCCATATGTTCTGATTGAAGCATCGTGTGTTGAACTGTGTTTGCAAATTCTGATTGTACTCGCGTGAAGGCTGGCCCAGAAGTTTTGAAGTATCATCTTCTCCTAACACTTAGAAAATTTTCCAAATGTTTAGAAATTTGATTTTTTCAAAGTAATTTCTGACTTCTGATTTTGATGAACTAATTTCCATGTCTTGATGAAATATAATTGTTGAAACTTGATTTTTGATCCAAAAGTCAAAGTTTGACTTTTTAGTATGCTCTTGACCATTTTGCCCTTGTGAATGACTTTCTCAGAAAATTGTAATTCAAGACTTGAAACTTGATAGAAGCAAACCTGAGGGTCCAGGATGATCCTTTGAGAAATGAGAGGGCAAATTTTGGAGTACAACACAAGTCTTTTTTGATGTTTATCCTTTTTAGCTTGCTAAGGGTTTGGGTTTGAGATGTTGCAGAGATGGACGAATTGAATTCGGGCTTAGGATGAATATCAACTAGGCTTAAATTCTAGGGATAGATTTAGGCTTAGTAATCACTTAGGTATCGACTTTTAATGCATATGTGTTGTTTATGTTATGCTAAGAGATCGTCGACATAGAGCGATACGATTGATATCTCACTCTTCGTTAGAGATGACCTCTGTGTGAGCGATACGTGATGATATTGACGAGTAATTAAGCTTAAGCGAAACTAGGTAGTAAGTTTAAGTATTTGATAGGATGTACTAAATACAAAGTCGAGAGCAAAACTTTTGTTGTTTGTCGTTATACAGCATCCGCAAAATGGCGTCGTTTCTTGGAATTGGTTCCATTGTTTTCACATTGCGGTAGTTTCTTTTGTTTTTGAGTTTTGTAATTAGTGTATATGTTTTATAGAAATTATACATTAACTTGTATATGATACTTGTGCATATATGTGTGTTATTTTTGTTTTCATGTATTGTTGTGCATTGTCTCGTTTTCATAACGTTTGTTGTGTGGATGTTAGGACAATTTCTTTAGGTTTGCGCGGTGTGACAATACCATGGCATGACGAGAGGAGGTTGTTAGCTCGCACAATAAAGGCGCCGAGCTTACGACGTAAAACAAGCATGTTGTATTGTTTTTTATTTGTATTAGTTTATGTATGTGTTGACTTGGGTTTTAACAAGTTGAACTCAGATTAGTTTTTAAATTTCAAATTTTCACTTTTCAACTTGTTAATACACTTTCAAATTGTTTGTTTCGTTGAGTTAATTTGTGTTTTTCCGCAAGCTTGTCGAGTTTAGCTTGTGGAAGTTTGTATGTTGTAAATATTCTATACATAGAGTGTGTAGGTGCTTATGGAGTTGCATAGCAGTTGTACCTGATGCCGCTGTCCTGTTTTTCTACATTTGGTGTAGCGCGCTCCAGGCCACTTAGTGCACCCTGCTGTGCAGAGCCAGTGAATTATTTTAATTTTTCACTTTCTTTCCTTTTTCCTACTCTCACCTCGGCTTTTTAGATTAATAAATAATAGAGTTATTTTTATAATTCTTTTTTTTTTTTGGAATCCAAATTTGGTCCGATTTCTTGAGGAATTTTGAGGCGATTTTCCAGGTCTGTGTGTTTCAACTTACGGATGTATGGTAATGATAGTGTTTTGAAATTGGTACACATCAGGTACTCATTTATTGCTTTTTAGAATATAGCATGTTTAGAATAATTTTCTTTTGTACAAACTTTCATGTCATTCATTCTTTTGCAATTTGTATTCACTTTTGAATCACTTTAGGACTAAATCCCTTGTGAGGTTGCTTTCCATTGTTTACTATATGCACAAGAGTCTGACAATCTTGTATTAACTCAATTTTATCATGTTTAATCTTGCATTTATGTTGATTCATATGAAAGCATGAAATTATCAAGGCATTTTGTTTGATTTTGAGAAAAACCACCTAACCAAAAGTAATTCACCTTGTGAGTGAGCAATCATTTGTGAACCCTTTTGAGCCTTTTAGTTAGAATTCATCATGGATTCTAATGTAGTTTATTGGTACTTAACCCCAACCATGTTATGGTTGAATTTTTCCTTGCCTTAGAAAGTGAGAGCAATTTGTCACTATGTGTGATCGTGTTTAAGTTGGGGAGAGCAATGTTGCTTATTTATAAGATAGTTGTTTGAGGTTGAAAATAAATTTCATGGTGAAGAAAAAAATATAGAAAAAGAAAAAGAAAGAAAAAAGAGAAAAAGTTTTGAAAAAGAAAGAAAAAATGTACAAATAAGTGATGTGTGTTTGTGTAACAATTGAGATAGTTGAAAAACTTGATTGAGCGATGCTTGAGACGATGTGAATTTCTCACTCCCATAGGATTATACATGGTTGTTTGTTTCAATTGCCTCTAGATTATCTCTTCTTGTTACCCAAGCCACATTATAACCCTTGAATCCCTTGTGATTTTGCTTTTTTTCTTTTCAATATGAATTTGCTTTGATGAATGCATAATTTAGTTGTTGTTAGCAAGATTTTTGAGTGAGAGTTGAGCACCTCATGTTTGTGTTTTTCATCTACCGGTGAAGTGTGTGCTAGGTGTGATTCACTTGTGAACATTGTATTGTTTTAGAATTTTTGACATGTGCTTTGTATTTAGGAGTTGTTTCATTTTCATGTTATTGTTGTAGTTTAGTGGTAAGTTTAGCCTTGTGTGTAGGTTTTTATTTTTGAACTATACATTTGTTTTCCGTTTTAGAAACTTGTTGATTCGTGATTCTTTGATTATTGTTTATTTGTTCTTTGAGTTGTTTGGCCTTGTTTGAGTACAAACTGTTTCAAGTTGCGGAGAGTTTGATAAGTGCAAATTGTATCTATTTTTGTATATAAGTTTTGTTGCACTTATCGATACCTTTGTTAATATTCTTTGAATAATTCCATAATTTGTTTGTAAATATGTTTACTTTGTGAATAATTGTGTTTTTATGTAAATAGTGTACCGTTTGATAGTTTTGGTCTATTTTGTAGGTATTTGTTGCATATTTGTCGCATCAAGGAATAAGGTGTCAAAGGCACAGCTCCAGATGCGCATTTCCATAATAAAAGATTAGTTTTGGGACTTGCTGTCCAAGAGAGCCCACTTGGCGCGCAGGAGGCCGCTAAGCGAGAGTGGTGCTCAACGCATTTTGTAGCGCGCTGCTTGCATTTACTGCTTTGGCATAACCAAAGTTTTGAAGGCCTCTTAGTGCGGACGTGCTTAGCGCAATTTAGGTCGGTTTAGTGTGTAAATATTACGCAGCCCGCTTAGCGCGTTGAGGCCGCTTAGCACGGTCTGCTGAGAATAGTTTTATAAAAACAGATTTTAGTCATTTTCTAGGTTATGGTTTTTCAGGTATTTATTCCCAAACTCCATTACCTTCATTCTTTGATATTTAGAGCTTAGAAAACAACATTTTTGGCTTGCAATTGGATGATTCGAGGTCGGGAGCTTGATGGATCGTGTTGACACCACGGGAAATTTGGTTTTCACTCCTCTTCCTCTCTTTGTAACCATTATTTGTTGGATTTTGTATGTAACTTTACCTTGATTATATGTATATTTATTTCTCATGGTGTTGGGTGAAACTTTCTTTACAAATTTTTATTGATGTTTATCCTTTTTAGCTTGCTAAGGGTTTGGGTTTGAGATGTTGCAGAGATGGACGAATTGAATCTGGGCTTAGGGTGAATATCTACTAGGATTAGATTCTAGTGATAGATTTAGGCTTAGTAATCACTTAGGTATCGAGTCTTAATGCCTCTGTGTTGTTTATGTTGTGCTGAGAGATCTTCGACATAGAGCGATACAGTTGATATCTCACTCTGTGTTAGAGATGACCTTTGTGTGAGCGATACATGATGATATTGACGAGTAGTTAAGGTTAAGTGCAACCGGGTAGTAATTTTAAGTATTTGATAGGGTAGACTAAATACAAACTCGATATTTCTTTACTAATCAAAGAATGACATTCTTTTTATGTCTATAACTTTTAATTCCCACACCTTACAAGCAAACCCATTATTTTCCCAAACTTATAAATGCGAGAAATTTTCAAACGACAATTCAATAATCAATCTTTGTGGACACGATAAATTCCAGGATAAATATTTCCAAAACTTTTGTTGTTTGCCGCTATACAGCATCAGCAATCATCAAGAAAGGTGATAAACCATCTTGATCCAGTAATGTTGTGGACTTGTGATGGTCTCCATACATCACAATGAATTAGTGAAAAAGGATTTGATTGTTTATAGGATTGGAGTGGGTAATGGTTTCGGGCATGTTTAAATCATTTGCAAACTTTAAACTGAAAATGTTCCTTATTTTTATTGAATAATGAGGGAAAACTATTTTCCAAGTACATAAAATTTTGGTGGCCTAATCTATAATGCCACATCATTACAAAATTATTGTTAACTAAAATTGTATCTGCTACATAATAATGTTTGTTGAGTTTTTCTTCTAATTTTTTCCACTTGAAGGAGGCAGAGTCCATCACACTCTTCAACATTGCCAATTGTCTTCCCTGACTCCAAAATATGAAGTTCACACAAAATAGGGATGAATTTAGTAACACATAGCAAATCTCTTGGAATCTTTCTAATGGGCGGCAAGTTACAATCAAGTTTAGGCACATACAAAATAGAGTCAAGTATAATATTTGGTGAAATGATAATTGATCTTTTACCCATGACCTTAGAATGTGTACCATCAGTTATCTGAACATTATAGTTATAGGGACATGGTGTTTCCAGTGATTTCTGGTAAACAACTGCTAGTCTTCCAAACTATCGAATAAACTTACTGACTGTTATTCAATTTCTCTGGTAACTCGCAGGATCGACTAGATTGATCCTAGGACTTGTTGGTCATTAGGGTAACTCTCATGATCGAACAGGTATTTATGGCTGATATTTAGAGTGTTGTGTAGGTGTTTGACTTATTTCGATTTCTCTCTTGAAGATCTAAAGGTGTAATCAAAATATATGTGTGCGAAACTAAATTGCATGAATAAATGTTAATTGTAAAGACATGTAAAATTGCATAAAAGATAAGTAAATGGCCTCGAAACGTAAAACAAAACAGTTAATGTAAAAGATTCGAAATGCGAAGAAAGCGTTTAATGCAAGAAATCTGTAAAATGACTTTAAGTAAAAATAGGCGTTCGAAGGATAAAACTTGAAGATAAAGGCATGAAAAGTATGACAGTTTTCTGAAATGTAAAGTGCTTGAAATGGAAAGAAAACATTTAAATGTAAGGCATCAATGAAAAGATTTCGAATAAAAAGACTTTAAATGAGAAAACTTGTAAATGGTATTTGGCAGAAAGATGAAGGCAAGTACTGGAAATGATAAAGGGTTTTCATTAAATCATAAATATGTGGTGCTATCATACGTACATTGCTCCTGCATTCGTTTCCCTAGCCATGTGGTAATTTGAATGTTTACTGAGTATTTTTGTACAATAGATATGACACACGAAATCCTAATACTAAGACTTCTATTTATACTACTTCGACCATAACGGTCCTGCTATAAGATTCTGCCACATTCAGAACATGCAGAACAATGCCTCTCTCTTGTCTCCACGTGTCTTCAAATGATCCAGCACATAAATTTCAAACTTCGAACATCCCGCTTGCATTTGAATTTCAAATGTTTTGGCACTTCTTCACTTCGAACGCACTTCTTAGACACAGCCTTGCTGTCATTTCGAGACTTCTTTAGATATGTTCCCATAATTGCCACTCGAAGCTCCAAACTTTGATATGCTCATTCGAAACACAGCTTCTGCTATTTCGAAACATGACGCTTTGTTTCATTTTGATAGAAACGTCCAATTTGTTTGGCTTCTAAGAATATTATCAAAATCTTCAGTCCACAAAATGCCCCTTTAAAATATGTATTTCGATCTCTCTTGAGAAATACTTATTTTAAACATATACGCAAGATTTTGATGCGACCTTCGAATCATCGTAACATTTAATGCATTTGACTCCAGTCACGTCAATCATAACACTTTTTAGATTCCTTAACCGCCTGGAACCACTTCACAGTATGGTGCAGTTACAAAACAATGATTATCTTTAATCACGCTTACTACCAATGTTAACTTCACGCCACCTCTTCATCACACCAACCCATGAGTACCACGTATCACAACCTTATTCAATGGATGCTTAAACTTCCACATTATAAAACATCATCAACTTAGTCTTTTTCTTTTCTTTCCACATTCTGAATCTTTTCTCCTTATTCTCTCACCGAAAAAACCCTAAGCTTTCAACATTCTTCAAAAAATGTCTTCTTCTACCTCATCCCAACTCAAAAAGGTTTCCAAGAAGAAAGGAAAGACCGCGGGAACTACCATGGAAAGTAAAGTTATCACTCACCAAGGTCAATCTGTTCTTGCTCCCCAGATGATCTCAAAGGAGAAAGAAATGCTTTATGCATCTCAGGTACTCATTCCTACCATCGCTGCTGGTAAGAGGTTAGCTTTAATGGGCCCTCTTACAGTTTTTGAAATTTTAAAAGATACCAGGAAAATTTTCCCAGTTTGCTATAGTTTCAAACCCTTGTTTAACAAAATGGATGCCCCTAAGGCAATAGAATCTTCTGGCTCAAACACCATGGAAAATCCAACTGTTCCTCCTAAGGACCCTTTCGTATTAGACTATGTAAAGAGTAATTTTAAACCGTTTCGATCTTGCCCCACCTCTGACACTGCTTACCAAAACAGGTTCAATAAGGTAGAAGCTAAGAAATCCCAGCAATGGGAAGAATTAGGTGTCTACAACTTGATTAAGCTGTCGAAGCCTGGTTTCACTTACAGCCACCCTTTGTTATTCACGTCCCTCTATTTCTGGGACAGTACCTATAATACTTTCCATCTCCCTGGTGGAATGATTACCCATACTGTTGTACCCCAAAATTTGCCCTCCCATATTCTTCAAAATTTGCCAAGTCAAAGCTTCAAAATTCCCCAAGGGTTGCACAGTTCAAGGGCCTCCTAACAGTCAAAATTAGGGTTTTGGTTCTGACAAAGAAAATGAAGTTTCCAAGGGTCCAATCAAGTCCCACATGCCTACAAATATGGTCAAGCATCCTCCTACCAAGTTTCAAGACTTACAGCACAAAATTGCACAGTCAAAAACCCTAACTGCACTACAGTCAACTGTAGGGGCAAAATGGTAATTTGACAGTCAAAAGTCCAAATTTTTGGTCAACATCTCATTTTGAAGCCACAAACATCATTTGATCAATGCTTGATCATGATTCTCAAAAGTTTGGCTCAAAAAGTCTCAAGATGCAAAAGTTTCCATATTTGGACAGTTGAAAAGTCAACTGTAACTTGACCAAGGCATAACTTTCACATGGATTATCAGAAAATTTCCATCCAAATCTCATTTTGAAGAGAAAGACATTTCCTACAACTCCTCTTCACACTTCAAGTCCAACAAATGCTCTCACAAAAAGTTATCAATTTCAACATTATAGGTCATTTTCAAAAGTCAACAAAAAGGGACTTTAAGTCAAAGGCCATAACTTGAGATTGGTAAATCAAAATGACATGGGACCAAAGGCATTGGTTAGAGGACTCAAAGACCTTTCTAAAATGTCCAAGAACATGAACAAAGCTCAAAAATTAAGCAAGTTATGCCTTGTGGAAGTTGGGAAAGTTTTGGATATTTTGAAAAGTCAACATTGCTTCAAATGTCCTAAAATTGCTAATGGGCCTCTTTTTCTTCCAAAATCCATCATCCAAAACATGTGCACGACCATTTGGCCCAAAGGGAAGTTTTTTATCATTTTTATTTATTTATTTGGATTTTTAATTATTAATAATTCATTTAATTAAAATAAATATGTGGAAAATACTAAGCCTAACTTTTTAAATCCTTTTGTGCATGAAATAGTCTCAAGATTTTGTGTATAATCAGATTTGGAAAGAATCTTGATAATTGGACATAATTTGAACCAAGTTTGAATGAAAAAGATTTGAAAACTTATGCCATAAAAATCAAATATCTCTTCATCAATTCATGGATTTTTTGATCAATTTCTCAACCCTAATCACTCACATACATATACATATGCTAACCCTCGTGCCCATAACCAAAAAGCTGCGCAGAAATACCATAATCAAGATTGAGTTTTTATCAAGAAAAGTCAAAAACTGAAAGTGGCCTTAGAGAACGATTCAGAGGAAAAGATTGATTCCATTAGGTTGCTGAGACATTGCTGAAGCTAACTGAACATTTTTCCACGCGCATAACACCTAGAATTGGTGAATAGAACTCAAGCTTTTTCACTTTTTTTGCATAAATCGTCTTTTATCATTCATGGCATGATTTTAAATTCTAATACGTGTTTTGTGTTGCTCTCATGATTCTGAAGCTAACCCTACAATTTGATTGAGTTTTTATGAACTGTACGCGATTTTACCATTGATACAGGCTAGGGTTCTTTGAGTTCTAATTTGGGCGTTTATGAATGCTGTAAAATTGGAACCCCTTAATACCATGAATGGACTCAGCGTGCTTGGACGATTCTAAAGCAATCCTCGCGCTCAATTTATGAGCTACCATGTTCTATTCGCTATTTTGGAAACAAGCATGTTTTGGGGGGGTTTAAAACCCCCGCTAACCTTCTTTTATTTTCAGGGAAAAACGAAACGAAGAAGAAGATGATGAAGTGTCCAGCAATAATTGGTTGATTTGAAATTTCGCGCGAAAAAGTCACTAACGATTTGTTTTATTTTATAATAATTGTTTGTCATATAATATACAAAACGCGCGTGTGGAGCAGTTGGCAAAGTGCATTACTGGTAATCCATGGGACCTGGGTTCGAACCCCAGGTCCCCACCCCTTTCCATATTATTTTTCTATTAACGCTTCTGTGCAGTTTCAGTACTAGGGAACACCATACATCCACAACATCAAGCCATCCACGTGCCTACTGAGATGAATCAAAGGGCCATAATTGGAAGAACATGGTGGGCAGGAGTCAACGCATATGCACGCTAGCCACAAAAGTCAATAAGGCCATGAGCTTAATGAGCCTGAATTACTGAATAAAACCTCCAATTGGGGACAGACCCCCCAAGGTTTGTAATTTCTTTTATATTTTTCATTTTTTATTTGATTCAATTATTTCTTTTTTTTAATTAATTTCTTTAATTTAATTATTTTAATAAAAAAATAAAAACAATATAAAAATCAGAAAAAGACAAAAAATAAGTATTTTTATTTAATGTTATATTTTGTAAATAAATCTCATTAATTTAATTTAGCTTTTTTTAAATCAAGGATTAATCTTAATATTTTTTCAATAAAACCTAAAAATTGGTAGAATTAGGGTTTCAAATCTTTTTCATTCTTTTTTTCTTTTTTCTCACCATGATTAATTAATTATTTATTTTCATAAATCAAAATGCATTAATTAATTAGGTTTAATTTTAGGTTAAAGTTTAATATTTTCTTAATAAATAAAAAATTTGTAGAAATAGGGCTAGATTTCATTTACTTCTCATAAAAATTCATAAATCCAAAAAATACCAAAATAATTTCTTTTTTATTTTAATTTAATTAATTTAATCATTTAATTTAATTTCATTAAAAAGGGTCCAACGCCCTCGTTTCCAATTTTAATTCCTATTCGCGCATTTTATTTATTTCCTTCTTTTAAATATTTATGTAATTCTCCCAAAGCCGTGTAAACTTAATTTCTCGCACTTTACTTTATTTCTTTACTTTCTGTCAAATCGGGTCCTGGATTAAATTTTGGCGATGTGGACCCGCGCCTTTGTAATAGTTTAGGAACTTTTATTTCCCGCAATTTTTTAACTGTTAAATAATGGCATGCAAGAATGATTGATAAAATAAAAACAAATGCGTAGATCACTTTGACATGAACAAGACAAAAATAAATGAATCTGACACACAAATCACATACCACCCCTAGGGTACGCCTCACTGTTGCCTTGCCTCGAAAGGTGATCGTCGAGTAGAGGATGTCTTAGTAAGTCCTCATGATCCGGGAACCTGGCATGAGGGTAGCTTCTAAGGTGTGTTCCCATTGCTCTGGTGATCACCATGTCCCGAACCTCGAATTGACCCGAACACCTCCAACGGTGGTGCTACCTACCTCTCAATGGTGGGATGGCACTACTTTAAAGGACATTTACAAAGACGAATTCCTTAGGGTAGGTAGACGACTCTAGATACTTGCTCTAATTTCAAACAAAATTCAAAAATACTTTTCACACCGACACATTTTCAAAAAGCTTTCGAAAGCAATTTTTCAAACACTCTTGAGGACAGATACAAGAGTCGAACTGGAATTTTCAAAGAAACTTTTTAAAACCCACGTTGAAAAGCAAACAAACCATTTTGAAAACATAATGAGCAAGTATCTAAGAGCCCATGGATAACCATGGATAGAAAGGGTGCTAACACCTTCCCTTTCTATAATCTACCTCCCGAACCGAGAGCAATCTCTATAAGGAATTTTTCTGTGCTTTTTTCCTTTCTATTTGGAGAAAATAAAAGACGGTGGCGACTCTTGCTTCCGCGACATTTCGCGAACCAGCTTTAAACAGTCAGTTCCAGATCCACCGATCACACCTACCTTCTTTGACATAGCGGCCATCACTGGGCTATCGCCAGTAGGAGAAACATATATCCCTGACAACAAAGAACATTCGAGTATAATCGACATCGAAGTCAAACTAGCAAGTTTTTCCAAGTGTATCAGTCACTACCATGCTGAAGGAGACAGCGTATCTAATGTAGAACACATTGCTTTCCTTACCCTATGGCTGTCAAGATATGTTTTCTGCAGTAGATCCCTACAGGTAGCCAGTAGGTTCATTCCTCTAGCTAGGGATTTGCATGAGAATCGAAGAGTGTGCTTAAGTGAACTGCTCTTAGTTAACCTTTATGAAAGCCTAAGGTCAGCTGTTTCGAGCCTAAAATCTCATACCTCCAAGAATATCCTGTTGGCTGGCCCTTTTTGGTTACTTCAGCTATGGCTAAATGCCATGTTCGAACCCTCCTTGTCAACTGCCAACACCATTGATGAACAAGACCCTGAGATAACTGATAGAATAGTCGAAGGCACTAGGCTGCGAAGATTAACTCCAAATGACGACAAAGACGACTTCAAAGTCCTATTCTCGAAGTACATCATGATATTTTATAAGAGGCATAAGTTCGAAGAGACCATGGCGCCTTTTGCTTCGAGGGCTCATGGACCTTCATGGTTCACCATGGCCCTCTCAGAAGCTGTCAAGAGCAAGGAGATTCAAGATGTATGGAGAGCCTTTTTGCTACCTAGACTCATTTCTTCAAGAATAACTCCTGCCAAGAATCAGATTTTCCTTTTCGCTTACCAGCCAAACTTTGTTTCGAGACAGTTTGGCTTATGCCAACTAATTCCTGAACCCTTATTTCAAACTGAGAGTGCCATTACCTCTGGGAGAACTTTTAAGGCACGGGAAGCAAAATTACAGCAAGAACAATACCAAGGCTTTTCCCAGTTTGAGCTAATAACCTTCGAACCTACCCATCTTACAGCTAAGGGGTTTCTCGAATGGTGGACCAAGTTTTATCAAACTTATATGTTCGATACTCTTACAATTCAGCAGAAACTAATTGATGCCTTCGATGTGCAGGTACCAGCCAAGAAAGGTATGTTTACTCATGCTAAAGAGATTAAAGCTTTTCAAAATTATTTTGAAACTACTTATGACCCCACACGCTTGGAATCCACTGTGCATCAAGCGGCTGAGAGCTTGAAGGAAAAATTCAAACAAAAAGTTTTTAAGTTAAAACTTCCTTCAGGGTTGTCACCTGAGGATAGGTATAGGTTGGCATTCGAAATGCATCCACCTAAATTTCCTAGATTACCTACCTCAGAACTGGCTCTGGCTTGGTTTCCCCCATACCCTTGGTGGTTCACTTGCAAAGAGATGTTCAAACATCTTCAAAAGAAACCAAAGCCATCTGAGACTGTGACATGGGCTCGACACTGGCTCCACGATTTCCCAGGACACCTTCATTACGACCTTTCTGCCATGTCGATTAAATCTGATCAAGGCACAGGTGCGAATGCTTGGGAAAATCCCAAACGTTTTTCATTTTCCATATCTTTAACCTTGGCTTTAATTGTTTCGATTTTCATCCATCAGGATAAAGACAGCTGCCTCAAAGTCGAAAGAAGGGAGTGCCTCCCAAGCCTCTATCGAAATCACTGACAATGTGACTCCATCGGAAACAACAACCATTGCTGCAACAACAACAACAACAATACCAACAACAACCAGAGTTCCAATTCCACAGGTAATCATTTAGCCTTGATGTTTCAAATTCACTAATGTTTCATGGTTTGCATCTAACTCTTTGTTTAAATCTTTTCAGACCAACAAACTTCCTCCTACTACTCCAAAGAAGCGAAAATCAAACACCACTGGGGAAGACCCCAAGGCTGGAGGAAACTTACCAAATGCTTCGAAGAAAAAGTAGAAGAAGGATATTTCGAAAAGTACCATTCCAACTAGTGTCTCTGGACTTGATTCCAGGGATGCTGCTCCCTCACCCAAATCCAAAATTCCACCTTCGACCTCCAACGTAATGTTGGAACGCATAGCTAGCAACCTTTCCTCCGAGAGTCCACAGGTAAATTGAACTTTAAATCTCTTTGAAAATAATAATTTCTTATTACCTTGGTGCATGCTTTTAACATTCTTTTGCTCCTTGCAGAACATCTTAAATCCAGCTTCCACTACTTCGACCTCACCATCAAAAGCTGCTGCTCCACTCAACTCCTCTCCTCAAGGAGATTCCAGTAACCTTGTACAGAACAAAGGTTCCTCCAATATGGCGGTTCTGGCTCGAACTTCTGAGCAGCAGGATGATCAAAGTACCTCTCCTCCCCTGAAAGAGACAAACGAAACACCACTTCAAACATCTGCAGAGGATTTGCAAAGAGCTTCTCTTCAAAAGTCCCCTCTTGAAACCCTTCAAGAGGACCCAAAGGACACTCAAGCTGAAGGAGAGAAAGCTGATTCTGGCCAAAGAGACGAAGAATCTGCAGAAGAAGAGTCTGAGGAGGAGGATTCCAATGATGGTTCAACTGCTGGGACAGAGTCCAATGCAAATAGCAGCGAAAAAGAAGACATCGAAGTGGTGGACTTGGATGACGATGAAGAAGATCATGAGCACGAAACGAATGAAGGGGATGGTGACACAACCAACAAACCCATGGAGGTTGAAATGGACGTGACTCCCCTACATGTGGAACTCCCTCAATCATCTTTGTCTCGAATGACTGACGAGGAGCTTGCACTCCTGAGACGAAATGACCCTATTGGGTACATGAAGGCGAAGCTGGCTCAAAGGGACATTCCACTTGCTAGGGCTGGCACAAGTTCGACTAGCTATCCTCTTCCCACAGATGAAAGAATTGTACTTCTTAATAAGATCAGGAAAACAATTCTCAATGTGGATATATTCGAAGTACTCAAACAAGATAGCACTGCTTGCTACACTATGAAGGAGTTGCTTACAAAGGTCAATCTTGCTACCTGCTCCTTGCCAGTTAGTACTATCTTGTTCGATCTTCAATCTTTGCTGGACAACGTAACTGGTTACCTTCTCCAAGATGAATCTGCTGCCAAGAAGGTTCAAGAAAAACGCATTGCAATGGATGCTGCTTATGAACAAGCTTCGAAACTCTCTCAAGAAGCTGAGGATCAAGCTATGCATCTAAAGCAAGCAAAAACTGATTATGAGGCTCGAGCTGAGTCCATCCTTCTTTGGGAAAGGCAGATTCTGGAACTTCAACAGAAGGTTAAGGAGGCTAAAGAACAACAAATAGCCTTCGAAACTAATACTGCTGGTAACCAATTCGAAGAGCTTCTCAACCAGGGGCTTGCAGAAATGGAAACTGCAGAACAACTCAAGGGAGAAGTGGCAACCTTGGAAGGAGCCAGGCGTTTCGCTCAGCAGAGACTTGAATCTTTTCGAAGCACTTTCAACAGACTGAAGAATAATTCTTATTTCTAAATTTCAGTGTTTATTTGATTACAATTTGGTTTTTTATATGTAATATTGGAACAACGCCATTTTGGCATCTCATCTTGCCATTTTGGCATTTTTATAATATCTTGGTTACGTTGTTACTATTCGAATCTCCTGCAGGCGTGGCTTATATTTCTTTAAATATTTCCCATTAACCTTTAGGATACGCTTATCATCCACCAGTTCTTCGATTTCATATGCATTGTTTGAGAATACTTTTAATATTCGAAAAGGTCCTTCCCAATGAGGTGACCATTTACCTAATGCTTTATTTTTCTTGTCCATGGGCAATATGACTTTCCAGACTAAGTCATTAATAATGAATACTTTTTTCTTCACCCTTTTGTTGTATGTCCTGGCCACTCTTTCTTTTTGTCTCATCAAAATTTCCAATGCATGTAATCTAACTTCGTCCAACTCAACTAATTAATTCATCATCATTTCCCAATATAATGCAGCTGGGATTTCGTTTTGTCTTTGAATTCGAACTGATTGTAGATGAATTTCTACTGGCAGCACTGCATCATGGCCAAATGTGAGTTGGAAAGGCGTAGTGTTAGTAGCTTCCTTAGGAGATGTTCTACAGGCCCATAGTATTTGGTCCAAAGTTTTGTGCCAGTTTCTTGGCTTTTTACCAATATGTTTCTTGATTAACCATATTATTACTTTATTGGCTGCTTCGACTTGACCATTTGCTTGAGCATAATATGGCGTTGATGTTAGCAACCTAAACCCCATTTCTTGGGAAAACTCTTGCATCTTTCTACCAGTAAACACAGAGCCTTGGTCTGTGGTTATGCTCTCTGGCAATTCGAACCTATAGATAATGTACTTCTGTATAAACTCAATAATAGCCTCTTGATCAGCAACTATTAATGGTACAGCTTCGATCCACTTGGTAAAATAATCTATTCCTACCAAGATATATTTCTGTCCTTTAGACGAAGCAGGGTTTATTTCTCCTATCAAATCCAATGCCCATCCTCTAAATGGCCATGGTTTGATGATCGAATGCAACTCAGTTGCAGGGGCATGTTGAATCCCTGCATGTTTCTGACATTCCTCACATCCTTTAGCAAAGTCTATGCAATCTTTGAGCATGCTAGGCCAATACAAGCCGTATCAAAATAACAGCCATTTCATTTTATGGCCTGCTTGATGTGCCCCACATGCCCCATTATGGACTTCTGACAATGCTAAGTATGCCTCACTTTCTCCTAGGCATTTCAATAATACGCCCTCTTGGGTCTTTTTGAACAATTTGTTCCCCATGAGGAGATATGATAATGCTCTGTACTTTGTCTTTCTATCCACATTCAGAGTTGGGTTTGCTAAATAACTGATCAGTGGACTTCGCCAATCTGCATCTGATAAAGTGTTTATGGCTAATATTTCAAACTGATGCTTCTCAGCATATCCCAATTTCATACTTTCTAGATCTGATGGTGTGAATCTAGTAGCCATAACTCTACCTCTTAATTCAACTAAATCCTCAAAGTTCCTAACAGAAACTTTATAACCCAAAGCCAACTGTGCTAAGTCATTTGCTTCTTGGTTCTCTATTCTTGGTATGTGTTGAATATCCATGTATTCGAATTTCCTAAGTAGCCTGTTGACTATGACGAAGTATATCATCAAGTTTTCCTTTATGCATTTATATTCCTTTGTAATTTGTTTGACCACTAATTCTGAGTCTCCTTTAATTTCGACTCTAGTTGCCCCCAATTCCAACAAAGCTTCAAGTCCGACAATGAGCGCTTCATACTCAGCTTCGTTGTTCGAGCAACAAGGACCATCTAACTTATACTTGAATTTTGTTGGAATTCCTTCAGGAGAAATTAGAAGGACTCCAACACCACTTCCATACATGTGGGTTGAACCATCAAAGTACAATTTCCATGGTTGTATTTTGACGTAACTCATGACAGTCTGCTCAACCAATGAATGGTCCACAATGAAGTCAGAAATCACTTGACCTTTCACAGCTTTTAAAGGCATGAAAGTCAAAGAATATTCTGTTAAGGCTAAAGCCCATTTACCAACTCTGCTATGCATTATTGGTTTTGAAAGCATGTGTTTAATGACCTCGAAATGAGATGAAACATAAACATCAACAGGCTTTATATAATACTTGAGTTTCATACAAGAGAAATACAAACAGAGACATAGCTTTTCTAAATTTCTATATCTGGTCTCTGCATCATTTAGTACTCTACTTAAATAGTATATGGCTCTTTCGATACCATTGCTATCTTCTTGTGCTAACATACTACCTATACTAACTTCAGAGGCAGATATGTACAATCTCATGGGCTTCCCCCATGAAGGTGGAGACAAGATAGGAGGCTGAGAGAGGTATCTTTTTATCCTGTCAAATGCCTCCTGATGGGCTTCGTTCCATTCGAAGGCTTGGCCTTGCTTTAGACGAAGCAATGGAGAGAAAGCTTGGGTTCTTCCACTCAGATTCGAAATGAATCTTCTGAGGAAATTAATCTTCCCTAGTAGAGATTGCAACTCCCTTTTTGACGTAGGTGCTTTCGTCTCCATTATGGCTTTGGTTTTGTTCTGGTTGATTTCAATCCCTTTCTTGTGAACCACAAAACCAAGGAAATCTCCAGCCTGCACAAAAAATGCACATTTAAGGGGATTCATCTTTAAGCCATGTTTTCTCATTCGTTCGAATGATTGGCTCAAATGATGCAAATATGTTTCTGCAGATATAGATTTGATGACTATATCATCAATATACACCTGCATAAAGGTTTCAATGAAATCATGAAAAATTGAATTCATTGCCCTTTGATAAGTTGCCCCAGCGTTCTTTAAACCAAAAGGCATCACCACCCATTTGTAGGTGCCTAAGGCTCCTGGGCAACGAAATGCTGTCTTTGCAACATCTTCTTCAGCAATGAAAATCTGATTATACCCAGAATATCCATCTAACATACTCAAGTATTCGAACCCTGCAGCAGAATCTACTAGCATTTCTGCCACAGGCATAGAGTACTCATCTTTAGGGGTTGCAGTGTTTAAATCCCTAAAATCTATGCAAATTCTTAAAGAACCATTTTTCTTAATAACAGGTACTATATTTGCTAACCATTCGACGTACCTTGTGGTTCTGATGAATTTGCAACGCAGCAACCTTTCGATCTCAGCTTTAATCTTTGTGAGAACCGCTGGTGCGAATCTTCTGGGAGTTTGTTTGATGGGCTTCTTGCCATCTTTGATTGGCAGTCTGTGTTCGACTAACTCCCTCTTTAAACCAGGCATTTTGTCATAATCCCATGCGAAGCAATCTTTGTTTTTCTTGAGGACTTTGATTACTTCCTTCTTGAGGCCTGGGCTAAGTTTTGCACTTATGTAGGTTATTCTTTTCGTTTTTTCATCCCCTAAGTTGACTTCTTCGAGTGGATCCTGTGCCAACATTTTGGCACCTGAGTCTATGGGGTCCCTTTCGAAGCCTAAGGGTTCTTTATCGTAGATGGCATCCAACCTTTGATCCATCTCAAATTCTTTGAAGGGTGAGCATTTCGAGCCATCCCCACTTACTTCGTTCATCTTTACAGTTAATTTGTTTATTTCAGCCTCTAAGGCCGCTTTTGATTCGTTCTCAGCCATATAGGCCGAAATCCTTTCGAAAAAGGTGGACTCAGTCATGGATAAGGTTGTCGAAGTCCCAACCTGCTGGCCGTCTTTGTATAGTACTTTCGACTCCCTCGTCTTCACTGATTATTGTTCTATCCCAGTATAGGCCATCATGGCGAAGGGTCATGTAGTAGTGGGCGTTTCTGGTTTCGTTAATCTCATCATTTGGAACACACGGAGCAATCTTTGCCAGATGTTTATCATAATCCCTCTTGTCAACTAAATTGACTGTTGACATAAATTAACTCTGGTCTGCTTCGATGTTTTCCATGATTCCATCATCTCTCTATAGAACTAGTCGCTGATGCATTGACGAAGGAACCGCCCCTACGCCATGGATCCACTCCATTCCCAGCAATAAGTTATAGTTGGCCTTGGCTTCGATCACCATAAACATGGTGGGCCTACAGCTTGAGCCTATTGTCAATTCCAACTGGACCACTCCCAGTGTTTTGCCCACTTTCCCCTCATAATTGGACAGAACCATATTATGGGGCTTGATGTCTCCTTCGCGGATCTCTAATCTTTTCAGCATGAAGTGGGGTATCAAATTGACTGCAGCACCCCCATCCACTAGAACCTTGTTCACACCATGGGCACAAACTTTTGCCTGAATAAATAGTGGCTTAAGATGGTTCTTCATAGCAGGTTCTGGATGTTCGAAGAACGCATTTTGCTCCTCGACAGCCCCATTGTCCATCACATAGTAGCACACAGGCCTATGCTTCATCAAATATGTGGTATCTTCTTCCTCATATTCATCAATTTCGGTTTCCTGCCCAAATTCACAGGGAAGCACAGATACCACGTTACAGTTTAGGTTGAATGAAGACTCCCCCTCCGATTCGAAGTTATCTGTTATCATATCTTCGTCTTCTTCTGGGCCTGGAGTGTATTCCTTTGGTTCATCCAGTTGTACTTCAGAGAAAAGCCTCCTATTAACTGGAGGTTTGTCTTCAGTTTGATTTTTTGGTGTGGGTTTATTGGTGCTAGATTCACCTTGGTTCTTTGTCGAAGTTACCCCTTTATTTGCCACAGCTTCTCTCTCAGCCTTTCGAATCCTCTGTTGCCTGCGCCACTGGGATCTCGACATGGGGTTCCTTCCTTTGTAGTTTTCTAATATTACCTCTTACCTTTTTGTTATGTTGAATTGCCTTCTGTACGTCATAGCATGGCGTGCATTTCGTTCGGTGTTTCTCCATCTGTCTTTGCCTTTGTCATTTCTGACTTGCAACCATCTGTCGGTTGGCACTTCAGCAGGGAGTTTGAAAGTCACTCTTCGAGCAGCCTTGGGGTGAGGGCTATCAGGCCTTCGTTGTTTGTGTCTGCCATCGAAACGTGGGCCCATCTGCACAATTTCTTGATGGTTCCAGCAAGGGGCGAAGGGAATCGTTTCGAAGGCTCTGGCCATGCTTTGGTCATACACAGCAGAACACCTTGGGCATATCAAGCACTTGGTTGCCCCTTTGTAGCAGCGAAACACAAATTCCAGCAAACTTTCTCCAGCCTTGGGATAACACCTGAACAGCTGGTTATCCTGGCGCCAATTGTTGCCAGTTCGAGCCCTCTATACCCTCTCGAAATTTGTAGCGATTCTCTGATTGCAGAGGATGCTGCACCTAGGGCACAGTATCATGCCTGTATCTCCTTTGTGGCATGCCATGAGGTAATCCTTGAGACTAGCATCTCCAGCGTGATTATCCTCCATTTTATACTTCTCTTTTTCTAAGTATTTTTCTACCTCCTCCATCTCAGAGTGAGGTCTTTCCATGTTCACCATGTTTACCTCAACATCCTCCCCTTTAGCTTCATCATCTCCCCATCCTGTGGGTTTGATATCTTCAATGTGGACCTTCGAACTCTCTGGGGAAGAATATTTGACCAAATAGTCAAATTTTCCACTGGGTTCCCCTAGAGTGTCCCATATTTCCTTCTGAGGGGAAGTAGGCTTCGTGATTTGGACTCTCTCCAATTCTAGCCTCAGGCCTTCAGTGACCTGTGTTAACTCTTGGTTTTGATTTTCCTGGCCTTCAGTAGCCTGGGTTTCTTTCGCAACAGCTACAGGTGCTACTTCAATCGAAGTCTCTGGTATCTTCTGGATGTCTTCAGTGACCTCCTTATCGGCTTCGACTATCGCCCAGCTTTCATTTTCAGTACCTTTCTCTCCTATTGGGGCCTCACTTTGGTCAACTTCCACCATGTTAACCTCTCCAATGCATGCAGGCTCGGAGTAGTTGGTGTCTGCCACGTCCAAAGGATCTTCGTCCACTTTCATCTTTGCTTTATCAGCAAACTTCAGTCTGCCATCTTTGATTGCATTCTGAATCAGGTCCCTGAAAAGAAAACACTGTGAGGTTTTGTGGCCTAGGAAACTATGATATTTGCAAAATCCTCTCTTCTTTCTTTGGTCTAAAGGAGGTATTTTGACATTTGATGGCACAATGAGTTGGCCGTCTTTGATGAGTAAATCAAAAATCTCGTCACATTTAGTGATATTGAAGGTATAAACCTTATTTGGGAATTTGTCACTTTTCTCATTTTCAACAATCTCTTTCCCTCTTGTGGGAACCAGTAATTTGCAGGAGTAAGGTGGAGCCTGTTTTAATTCAGCGAGGTCGATTTCGACCTCTTCGAATTCGAATTCAGGATAATCTTCTGCTTCCTCAGTTCTAACATAGGAGATCCTTTCTTTCTTGTTATTCTTAAAGACTCTGGCCTTTTCGGCCTTTAGTCTTTCGACCTGTCGAACCCTGTCGGCTAATTGAGCCATGTCCCTCAAATATTGAGTGTCTAGTTTCTTTCGAATAGAGTAATCCAAGCCACCAGCGGCCATTTCGACTAACTCATGTTCAGGCACTACTGTGTAACATCTGGATTTCAAAAGCCTAAATCTATTCAGATAGTCATCTATGGGTTAAGTGAACTTTCTCTTGACACTGGCTAATTCCTTCAAGCTTATTTTCGACTGTCCCATGTAAAACTGTTCATGGAATAATCTCTCCAAAAGAGCCCAAGTATCAATGGACCCAGGAGGCAAAGTGGTAAACCATGTGAAGGCGTTTTTAGTCAAAGAACTTGGGAAATATTTGATCCTGAGATCTTCATTATTGGCTATATCTCCCGCTTCGGTTAGATATCTGGCTATGTGTTCGACTGTTGACTCATTGGTATCCCCAGCGAACTTTGTAAACTTAGGGACTTTATATCCTCTTGGAAAATCAGTATGCATTATGCAATCTAATATTGGAGAAGCATAATTTGGCCTTCTCATTCCTGTGTTGAGGCCATTCTGGGCCATGACTCTCTCTATCATGGTGGTTAAATTGTTTTCTGCCAAGATGTTATCGTTTCGAATTCTATGAACGACAGCATCAGCATCTTGATTTCGACCAACCATGACAACCCCCCTAGGTTGTTCTTCTCGAAACTCTGGGGCTTCTAGCCTTTCGACCCTTGCCCCCGGTTCCATAATTTCTCTTTGTGGGCCTGGGATCATTGGGCTTCTAGCCTTTGTGCCCTTGCCCCCAAGTTAACTTCTTCTCTAGGTGGCCTATAGTTTGGGTCGTTAGCAACTTGTTCCATAACAGGCATGTTTGCTCGAACTCCCGCCTGATTCTTCCTACGCCTTTCTGGGGGAGCAAAGAAATCTGCTATTCGACTCATGTTATCTGCGTTTTCTCTGTTTGTCACAGTCACATTTTGTACTATTGGAGCAAATATTTCCTGCATAGTTTGTGCTAATACCCCTATCATATTATGGTTACTGTCATCCATCAATTGCCTGAAAGCCAACTGGTTTTCTGTGGTTAAAATAGGCATTGTACTATAACCCACTGACCCTTGGTTATTTGTCATAAACTGATTCGCCCCAGACCCAGACCCTAATTGTGGTGATGAATTCGATGTGGAATTGTGTAAACCTGCCATAAAAGATGTTGGCATTCCATAAGAGGAATTTCTGGTTCTATTACCATCGAAATCGGGTGGTCTAGTTAGTGGAGTGGCGAAATGGGTTTGTGTTCCTGATGGTGGAACGAATCCCCCAGGATAACCAATGGTTCCAGTATTTCCTAAGATCGAACTATTAGTTGATATGCCACTTACTCCATTAGTGGCTATATTACTGGTTGAAGATGCAACAGACTGTGCATTCGAAGGGATCACATTAGATGTTCCCATCGAAGCGAATACATTAGTGTCTGTTGTATGTGGGGCATTTTGTTCCCCTTGTTGATTGTCAGAATTAGACATCTTGTTCAAACGTTTTCTTCTGGATAAGGGTTGGTTGTTGTTGGTTATTTTACCACTTCTTAGGTTCATAAAACAGCAAATTTCTTAGGTTCCAACGTTTTTATAATGGTTATGTCTTAACAATCTTTATTTCTAATGTCCAACGATTGGGTCCCACCGGGTGTGCCAATTTGTTTCCAGTGATTTCTGATAAACAACCGCTAGTCTTCCAAACTATCGAATAAATTTACTGACTGTTATTCAATTTCTCTGGTAACTCGCAGGATCGACTAGATTGATCCTAGGACTTGTTGGTCATTAGGGTAACTCTCATGATCGAACATGTATTCATGGCTGGTATTTAGAGTGTTGTGTAGGTGTTTGACTTATTTCGATTTCTCTCTTGAAGATCTAAAGGTGTAATCAAAATATATGTGTGCGAAACTAAATTGCATGAATAAATGTTAATTGTAAAGACATGTAAAATTGCATAAAAGATAAGTAAATGGCCTCGAAACGTAAAACAAAACAGTTAATGTAAAAGAATCGAAATGCGAAGAAAGCGTTTAATGCAAGAAATCTGTAAAAATGACTTTAAGTAAAAATAGGCGTTCGAAGGATAAAACTTGAAGATAAAGGCATGAAAAGTATGACAGTTTTCTGAAATGTAAAGTGCTTGAAATGGAAAGAAAACATTTAAATGTAAGGCATCAATGAAAAGATTTCGAATAAAAAGACTTTAAATGAGAAAACTTGTAAATGGTATTTGGCAGAAAGATGAAGGAAAGTACTGGAAATGATAAAGGGTTTTCATTAAATCATAAATATGTGGTGCTATCATACGTACATTGCTCTTGCATTCGTTTCCCTAGCCATGTGGTAATTTGAATGTTTACTGAGTATTTTTGTACAATAGATATGACACACGAAATTCTAATACTAAGACTTCTATTTATACTACTTCGACCATAACGGTGCTTCTATAAGATTCTGCCACGTTCAGAACATGCAGAACAATACCTCTCTCTTGTCTCCACGTGTCTTCAAATGCTCCAGCACATAAATTTCAAACTTCGAACATCCCGCTTGCATTTGAATTTCAAATGTTTTGGCACTTCTTCACTTCGAACGCACTTCTTAGACACAACCTTGCTGTCATTTCGAGACTTCTTTAGATATGTTCCCATAATTGCCACTCGAAGCTCCAAGCTTTGATATGCTCATTCGAAACACTGCTTCTGTTATTTCGAAACATGACGCTTTGTTTCATTTCGATCGAAACGTCCAATTTGTTTGGCTTCTAATAATATTATCAAAATCTTCAGCCAACACATGGAGAATAACTATTAAATAAAGTAAAATCTCCAGTCATTTGATCAGAAGCCCCTAAGTCAATAATCCATGATTTTGTTTTTTCCTTACTAGTGTTTAAAGCATGTTAGTAATTACCTCTTTGAGTCACTACAGAAGTACCACCTTTTTCTTGAGTTAACATAGTTTTTTGAAATACTTTTTTAATATCTTTGATTTGTTCTTTGCTAAAAGGAGATAAGTTAGTGTGTACCTTAGTTTCTTGATTGTTAAAAATTGTGTTACCTCTTCCATCCTTTCCTTTGAATAGTTTGTCCTCTTAAGTTTTTCCATGTATGGTCTAACATATTTCCTTTGTGTGACTAGGTATCTTGCAGTGATCACACCAAGGACGAGTTTTCTTTTGGTGGCCGCGACTGATTTCCTTTTGCTACTATTTCATAACTTTCATTGTATAGAACTAGGGTGGTGTACCTAACATGATTTTTATCCTGATTTCTTCCCTTCTCACTTCTAAAATGGCTTCTAGAATTTTGGGAAGTGGTTTGGTTTCAAGAATCCTTTCACGAACTTCATCTAGATCTTTGTTTTGTCCCAATAACAATTTGTAATTCCTATCTTTATCCAACAATTCCTTATACTTATTTTGATCTTTAGTACAACACTGTTAAACATCTTCATATATGTCTAGTTGCTGCCACAATTTGTTAAGTATGTAAAATATTCAATAACAAAAGATTATCCTTGTCGAAGGTCATAAATAATTCTTTGACTTAAATGCACTTTTGATCCCCCTTTGAAAAAATTCAGCTTTTTTGGTCCTCAACTTTATTTTTTTTTGGTATTTTTATGGTCTCGTTTCAATTTTATATATGTGGTAATGATGATTAGGATAAATTATTTATTTTTAATGAGGTGATATTGTTGACTGACATAAAAATTTTAAAAAATCATTCATTAATATTTTTAATTATTTTTTTATAATATTATATTAATTAATTATTATATTTTTTAAATATTTATCAAGAATAAATTATAATTTAGTGATATCAATTAAAATAGTTTTTCCACATATCAATATATAATACATGATTGGTAAGAATATTATTGGGCATTAAATTCCATCCATTCCCAAGCTTGTTGTCATCCAAACCCACTAAAGCAAATAATATTGCATGCTTAAGGTTTATATTATAAAATTTTAAAACCAACCGATGTGGTACTCAAAACTAAACTTTGCACTAGAGATTTCTCTTGCTTCTGAAATTTCCACCCAACTTTCTCAGCAAAGTTCAACATTTTCTCCTTCTGCTCATGTGTAAACGTTGTCATGAACATTTTCTTCATGTCCATGTCCATGTGGTGGTGGTGCTACTGGTATTACCAAACATGTCTCACTGCTAAAGCTTCCAATGAGCATTTCTTTCATTTTATAATCTTACATATATGTATTCTTTTGCACAATGTGGAACATATTCATTAATATCAAACATTGATATGATGGAGAAAGAATTTCATGGAAAACCATAGATTGGTATTTTATATGGAATTAAAGTAGGTAAAATATATTGGTTACTTATTGAAAATATTAATTTATCTTTGTGTCAACAAAATTTTGGCTTTTGGATTTGATGAAAACATTAGAATATGGAAAACCTGTTGCAATTACATGGGCCATGTGAGAAGAGTGTTTTACTAAAAAAATTATTTAAATAATTTCTTAAATTAAAAAACTAAATGAAAATTATTAATTAATATATTCTGTAAAAAGATATTAAAATTAAATTAAACTGAATAAAAAGATTATTAATTAATATATCAATTAATATATTATGTAAAAAAGATATTAAAATTAAGTTTATTTTGAATAAAAAGATTAATTAAATTTTTATTTTTTATTTTATAATATTATTAAAAATATTGGTTAATAATTTTTTATTCCATTCAACAATGTCACCTCATTAAAAATAAATATTTTATCTTAATCATCATTGCCACATATGCAAAATTGGAGGGGGACAAAAAAAATCAAAAGAAATCAAGTTGAAAGATCAAAAAGATGAATTTTTTTAAAGGAGGACTAAAAGATTAAAAATATGTAAATAGGGGAATCAAGAGTGCATTTAAGTCTAATTATTTTTATCTTAAATACGAAGATGTGTTGTCAATGTTTGAGTATGTTTCTTTCATAACATCCAATGCCTCTTTTGCAATGTTGTAGAACATGAAATTTTCACTAATTTTATTTGTCATGGTTTTGAGCAGCCATGACATTACTTGGATGTTCTCAAGTTTCCATTTTTGAAAGTTTTTTTTCTCCTTTCTCGTGACACTTAGTATCTTCAGTGGTGTAGCCTTCTCTTCCTCTTCCTTTGAGGAAGATCTTGACTGACCTTACCCATTGAGTATAGTTTTGACCATCTAATTTATGGTCTATGATAAGGTGAGTGAGTCTTTTGTGTGAACAGGTTGGAAATGATCAAGTCTCAACTTTACGTGATTCATTATATTTGGCTTTCCCCGTAATTTTGTTTTACTACTTTAGAGATGGTTCAAATCGTGCTCTGATACCATGTAGAAATATACTCTTTATTTCTCTATTTTGATGAGGAATACATATGTTGTATATATAGAATATAAAAGGCAGAATTTGAAACATAAATTTATCCCAAAATCAGAGGAATTAATCTCCTATAAATGTTGATTCTAATTACGGTAAATGCATAAAATAACATTTAATTAATTACATTAAAACCTAATCCTAATAAGTTGTACATAATAGAATCATTTGATTTTGTATTGATTATTCAATAATAATGTTTGGCATCTTTGCTTCGCTAATCATTCCCGTGAGTTTGAAAGCTACAACAAAAGATGGCACACAATTTGGAACTGCACATATGGTCATTTGAGCTTCAAATGCCTAAATACTTTGTTAAAAAATAGAAATAATGAAAGTTTTGTCTCAACTAAAAGAGATGAAGGAAACCTACGCATACTGCATGATGGGTGATCGACTGGATATGGTAGTATAAATGATCTGGATTGCAAGTGCACAGTCTTATCGCGTAGTTTTAAAGATTATCGAACCCAAAGGACCAAAAGTAAAATGTACTGTTATCTAGCGTTACGGTGTAAATCTAAGCAAGGGTTATAAGTGATACCTCCTCTAATTCCAAGCAGAGGGACATTATGGAATTTCCCACAAAGGTCGATGATAGTAATGTCCTCCAAGGATCGAGAACACCAGTGGATGTCCGAATTCCTGAATGACATCAGCCTATTGGACCTCCTCAAACCTTGATCATTCTTCACAATGGATCAGGGGAGATGTGAAACAAACCATCTAGCCAATAGAGGAGTAGAACACATGAGAGTTCATCTTCTCTTAATGGTGCGAGAATGGAGAGAATGAAAGACATCTCCCAACAAATTAGTCACTGGATTGTGAGATAAAATAATTTTGACAGCATTTACATCTATAAGTTGGTCAGGATTTGAAAATAGTACCAACCAATAGATGAGATGGGCCAAAATTTCTTCGAAAGCTAGTAAATCCAGATTGTCCCAACATTCTTGAGACTTTTCCAATAAGAACTTGGCTAAGAACCCTTTGACACTACTTCTTGTTTCGCAATTAGCCGTGACATCGAATTATTGTAAGTACAAAGCTCGGGAAACCTCTTCAGGGCTTGGATTCCTTTCAGTACCGTTGAAAGGTAGTTGATCGAGAATAAGAATCCCCAATAATTGAGAGAATTCTTCCATAGTTGGTATAAGCTGGTAATTGGGAAAGGTAAAGCAATGGTGCAAAGGGTCAAAGAACTGGAAAAGAACCTTCATTATGTCTTCATCAAAGCTTGAGGTAACCAAGTTGAGGAGTCACCCATGTCTTTTGGTGAACAGAGAATTCTCAGGGACCCTTGATGTTTACTCTTTGAGCTGAAAAAGTAAGTTTGAATCTAGTTAAATAATCAGAGGGGGTAAACAACCAGTATGTAATGATCGGGCTTCGGGAATTAGTAACCTATTTGGTAACTTGCAGTTTCTAACAATTCTCAGTAGAAATTTATCAGTTTAAAAACCCTCGTCTCACATTGTTGTGGTTGTTGATTTAGGTTATGCAATTTAAGTCCTAACGTATGCTCTCGCTATCCCATCGGAGTTAGAAACATTATTTTGAAAACAAATAAACTCTAATTCACTTTAAAGCGCTCTCGCTGTTTTTGAAACCAATGCCTAGTTACTACGTCCAGTTAAAGATCCTCAAGCTCTCGTTTTATTGAACCTAACTTCTATTCATCTTTTACTCTCGTAACAAAGCGGTTCATCATTAAAAACAAAGTAATCTAGTCTAGAAAATAGTTCAACAATTAAATAACCAATAGTATTACCAAATTCCATCAGTTTTATGATCTTACATACCGGTATAGAAATCTAGCTTAGCATATTATAAAACTCAATCACGGAATAATAAAAGCCAGACAACAAAGTAAACATGAATTGAAGGCAAATAATAATTTATTAAAATAAAAACCTGGAAATAAATTAACTGGAGATTGATAAAAATTCGTCCGGCTCTAAAGTAAGAACTCCTCCACAGGTTGGTAGGTTTTGCCTCGATACGGAACAGGAACAATTGCGAAAATAAAATAATAAACTTAAATAACAATTCTGGAGGTCTTGAAATAAACTACTGGGCAATAGATTTCTGGTGTAGAAATGTATTGCTTAAAAATGGTTGGAAAAATAAAACTGCTAAGGAAAATAATAGCTAAGGAGAAGTAATTCTGGAAAGTAGTAGCTTTGTGAAATATGCACAAAGATCAAAAGGGAAGTAACGACATGACCCCCTCTCAGTGCATGAGGTCTACTATTTATATCCATCTCGAGTAACTGTTCGTGAGGATTTTTTGGAGAGATTATAGGTGTTGTACCCCAAAATTTGCCCTTCCATATTCTTCAAAGTTTTGACAAACATCATCTAAATTTGCTCAAGTCTACTCAAGGGTTGCACAGTCAAACATCCTCCTAAGCCAGTCAAAATTAGGGTTTTGGTTCCTTCAAGGAAGTTGAGGTTTTCAAGGGTTCAATCAAGTCACATATGCCTATACACATTGTCAAGCATCCACATGTCAAGTTGCAAGACTCACAACATCAAATTGCACAGTCAAAAGCCATATTTGCTCTACAATCAACTGTAGAGGTAAAATGGTCATTTGGCAGTCAAAAGTCAAAATTTTTGGTCAACATCTTATTTTGAAGCCACAATCATCATTTTATCAAGTCTTGATCATGATTCCACAAGAATGGCTCAAAAATCATCAAGATGCAAAAGTTTCTATTTTTGGACAGCTGAAAAGTCAACTGTAACTTGACCAAGGCATAACTTCTTCATGGTTCATCATAAAAATCCCATCCAATGCTCATTTTGAAGGGGATGACATTTCCTACAACTCATCTTCACATTCCAAGTCCAAGAAATGCTCTCACAAAAAGTTATCAATTTCAACATTATAGGTCATTTTCAAAAGTCAACAAAAAGGAATTTTAAGTCAAAGACCATAACTTAAGATTGGTAAATCAAAATGACATGGTAACAAAGGCATTGGTTAGAGGACTTCAAGACCTTTCCAAAATGTCCAAGAACATGTTCATATGATCAAAATTGAGCAAGATATGCATTGGAGAAGTTGGGAAATTTTTGTGAAATGGCAAAAGTCAACTATCCTTGAAACTTCATTTTTTGACAAAAGGGCCCACTTTCTTCCACTTGATTCAGCCTTGTCATGCCACCCACGTGTCCCATGATTAATTTCAAGACCAAACATTTATTTTTTCATTTTTATTTAATTTTTATGGATTTAATTCATTTTAATCCATAATAATTCAAATAAAATCAAAAAATTTATTAAATGGTATCTTTGTGGTTTGAATGGCTTTCATACAGCATATTCTAGTTGCCAAATTCGTGCCAAGCTCAATTATGCATAGAATTCAAAATTTGAACAAACTTGGAAAGTCCTTTAATGGTGGTTATGAAGAATCTCAAAACATCATTGCAATGGATCATTGGCTCATAATGTGACCTAATATCATTCACATGTACATATGCAAGCAAACCAAGCCTCATTCACGACCTAGAGAGTGCACAAACGGCCAGAACAAAAACTCAAAATTTGTCAAAATGTGGGAGATCTAAAACTGTGTTGCAGACACTTTGAGATCAAAAGAAGCACGTAGTCTTCCTCATTGCCATACCCTAAAGCTAAAGAGACCTTTACCACGCCTTGAGACTCCATATCAAGCACTGTAAGTCATCACAAACTCGCCTCTGAACACGAAATTGGATTTCTTTATTCTTGCGTTTTTTTCTCAAAAAAGTTAGCATATTCATACTCCTTGATTGATTTCCAACATGACTGCATTAGCCAATTTTATTGTTAGGCCCTGAATCATGATGCCCGATTCTAGGGTTCACGTTCTTGCGTTTTAGGCATTTATGTTTCAGGGAAAATCAAGGCCAGCCAAGAGCATAGATGTGATCAGGAGACTTGGACGAGACCAACCATGGTCTTAGAATGGATTTTTGAGGCCTAGGGACGATTCTAGGACAAGCCTATGAAACTACCTGCGGATAAAAATCCGCAGGTAAAAAACAAGGAATTGTGAGGAAGAAGATGATGATACGTCACAACGTGATTGGCCCGTTTGAAAGTCACGCGCGTTTTTTTGTTTTTTAGGCATATGCGTTGATTTACAAATATATTAACCATTTCTTATTATTGTCAAATGAAACATGCAGCACAGCTGGCTAAGGCGTTGGTGTAGTGAGCGTTGGGACCTGGGTTCGAATCCCAGGTCCCCCAAAATATTCATTCTTTTGTTTCTTTACATAATTGCATACAGGGCTCAAAAGTAGGTGTATCATGCATCCCACGCATCAGCCTGCCATGTGGCCTCAAACCCAGATCCAAGGGCTTAGAGTGGATGACCACCATGTTCCCAGTCAACACATGCTCTGGAGAATCAACAAGGTCAAACGGGTTGAGTGCTAATGGGCCTGAGATTGCAAATAAAGCCTCCAAAATCTGGCCATCACCTCCTTGGTTTAGCATTTCTTTTCTTATTTTCTTTCTTTTTATTTTCTTGCATTAATTATTATTATTATTTAATTAATTCACAAATAATTATTTTTCCATAAAATTCAGAAAACCAAAAAAAAAACATTTTATTATTTATTAACTTATTTTGTAAATAAAATTCTAATATTAATTAATTAATTGTGTAATTAGAACAATTTTAACATTTTTTTTAATAAGTAAAATTAATTTAGAATTAGGTCTTTCACTTTCAACTTTTAATTTCCTTTTTTATTTTATTTTCATTAAAAATATAAAAAACACAAACAAAAAAACATTTTTTCTTTAATTAAATAATTAATTAGTTAATTAGGTTTAATGTTTAATTTAATTCTAAAAAGGGTCAACACTCTAAGGACGTTCCCGATTAAATTTCTATTCGCGCGTATTTATTTATTTTGATTATATTTATGTATCTGTACAGAGTATGTAATAGTTAATTAGGATTTTATCGCCGTATTTACTTTTCTTGCAATTTATTTCCAAACGGGTTTTTGTTTTTGGCGATGTATAGACCCGCGCCTTGTAATAGTTAGATTTACATTTCTGCAATTTATTTTCCGCACTCCTAACTGCTAATATGCCTGCAAGAATGTATGTAAAATAAAATCAATCCGTAGCTCACAAATAACATGTACAAAGACAATTAACTGAAAAACAACACACAAAGCACATGCCACCCCTAGGGTACGCCTCACTGGTTTCCTCGAACGTGGCCATCAAGTATAGGGTGTCTTAGAGGTCGCCCTTCTGTCTAAAGATCCAGTTGCCTCGAAACGGTTGCCTCGGATAAAAGGATCTAGGAAATTAGGGTTACCACTAAGATGTCCTACCATTGCTTCGGTGACCACACATGTCCCTTAATCGAATTGACCCGAACATCTCCAACGACAGTGCTACCTACTTCTCAATAGTGGGATAGTACTATCTAAAGGACTCTTACACAGCCTAATTCCTTAGGGTAGGTAGACTTCTCTTAAGTACCTTCTCTCTCAAAACAAAAAAAAACATCTTTTCGCACCTACACTTTCAAAAGGTTTTCAAACAAATTTTTCATACACTCTTGAGGACAGATACAAGAGTTACTTAGAAATTTTTCAAACGAAAATTTTTCAAAACCCACACACACTTAAAAAGCAAACCATTTTTGAAAACATAAGAGCAAGTACCTAAGAGCCCGTGGATAACCACGGATAGAAAGGGTGCTAATACCTTCCCTTTCTATAAATCTACCTCCCGAACCGAGAGACATCTCGAATAAGGAATTTTGTTGTGCTTTTATCCTTTCCATGTTGGAGAACATAAAAGACGGTGGTGACTCTTGCTTACCGCGACATTTCGCGAAACCAGCTAAAAAACAGTCAGTTCTATTTCCACCGATCATAGAACTGGCGACTCTGCTGGGGACTATATAAGTGGGGTGTACCTTAGGAATAGTTCATCATCATGTTTTCAATTGCTTGCTTTGTTTGATTTAATATTGTGGGACTGTCTTGGAGTTTCATAGATCCTAACCCGGATCTGGGGGATACCTTTTAGAAAGTAGCAACAAACTGTGAGGGAACTGTGCGGGGTATACCGACACGGTTGAAGCAGTTTGCTACGTTGATGTGGCACTTTGGTGAATACCAGTAACCCTTGAGTCAAGTCAACGAGAGTACGGGGCCGCCGCGTGGTGTCGTGAAGCATCAACTGACCTTAGGAACCTTACTTGACCATCCTGGCCTCTTTAGGGGTAGTGAGATGACCGACTTTGGTGCAGTCCGAAGTTGGTTGATACTCGATACTACACTCATTGAGGGTTGTTTTCTTGGAATATTTTGATCGCCAGTTCAGTGGCTAAATCAAAATAATGAACACAGAAAACAACCCAATGATATTGAGCTCCTTAGAACCCGGTTACTTTTGATAGGACAGGTTTTTGAGCCCACCAACTTCAAGAGGGTAGTACCCCAAACTTCATGCTGGCCTAAACTCTAAGGGCTGTCTGGTGTGACTTGTGTGCCTTATCATGGTTGCCTTTTGTGAATATTTGTGGTGTGTTCTTATCATAACATCATAGCATCATACAGCATCATATGCATTTACTAACCACTTCAGGGGTTCAAATCTTCATCTTTGTTCTTGTTTTGTAGGACATGGAAACTATCCGCAGAAAGACAATTCAGATCAGCCTTGTAAGGGTCCTGTTGTACCCCAAAATTTGCCCTCCCATTTCCTCAACATTTTCTCATCACAAGACCCTTGGAGCTCAAGATCCAGTTAGGGTTTCCTCTGCTCAAGACTTCTCCTTGCACTGTGGACCCAAATTAGGGTTTGTGTTTGCACAAAGATATTTTGACCTAAAATGCCTAAAATGACTTTCATGCTTCATGTTGGACTCCCAAGTTTATCCATACCAAGTTTCAAGTCTTGATTCCAAGTTTTGTCCAGTCAATTGGACAGATGACCTAGAAATCAGTTGTATTGGGGAAAAAGTCAATTGTGGCCAATTGACAGTCAAATCTCATGAAAATTGACCCACATCAACATTATGAACTCATATGGACCATTTGATCAAGTTTGGATCACAATTCCACAAGAAACTTGATCAGATCATCAAAAGGGCAAAATGGTCATTTTTAGGGTTTTGACTGCACAAGGGTAATTTTTGACTGTTTGACCTAGCCAATGACAAACCAAGCTCACATATGGACTCAAGGACCCCATGGAATTATCTTGACATGCTCAACAAGTTCAAAAGATCCCAAGTACACAAGATTGACAGTTGAATTTCCCAGTCAATTGATCAATTTTGACTGTATACTGAAAAGTCAAACTTTGACTTTTTGGTCAAAATCAGAGTCAAGATTCGTTTTTCATCAAAACATGCCAAATCATGAAACTTGTTCACCAAGAAACCAAGAAATACAAATTAGGGTTTGAAATGGGAATTTTTCATAACTTAGAATTTTTCTAAGTTATGGAAAACCCTAATTTTTTCCCAACTTTGCCCCACTTTTTCACCAAGATTCATTTGGATTCAAACAAAAGTCAAAACATGAAAGTTGTATCTTGTTGCATAATATACAACTTTGATTCACAAAGTTTTCCCAAATGAAGCTTGTATCTCAAGTTACAATTTTTTGAATAGGGGTGCCAAACCATTCTTAACTTAGTGAAAATTTGACCTTTTTGACAAGGTTTTCTACCTAACTTCAAGGCCATTTTCCATACACTTCCACTTGGTATTTCAATTTGCATTTCAAAGATGGATTGTAGTACACATTCCAAGCTTTCCAAAATGTCCAAGAACTCATCAAACAACCTCATAACTTGAGAGAATCGAATTTCACAATATGGCAAAAATTCACTTTTGAATTGATCATGTACATGTTCATAACTTAGGCCATTTTCAAGTCAGCATAGTTTGTGCTACATTACAGGTCCTAAAACCATTTGACACTCATAAATTTAATGCCAAACCTTTGTGCCAAGACCATGTTTGGTGTATTCAAGCATTGCCTAGAAGATTAATCCATTTATAGATAAAGCATTATTTCCATTTTGAAAAAGTAGAACTTTATGTCCATTTTGGTAATCCAAGTGGTACAGTCAAAATCTTCTAGGCACAAGTTATGAGACACATTGCACTGATCAAGGCAAAGGGTTGCAGCATGTTATGGGGGCCTGCATCAGTCTAGAACATCAACTTGCCTTTTGTTGCTTAAGAAAGAAGAAACATAGCATAACTTGTACCAACTCTCATATCAGCCTACAAACACTTAAGCAAACTTGTGAAACACATTCAAGGGATACCAGCTGAGCTAATACACGACCCTAACATCCCTCATACACTCCCATTCTCAGAATCATCTTCAAACTGCAAGAACAGAGCAGGGCCTGCAGTTTGAGTGCCATCTTTCATTCCTCTCAAGCTTTCTTGCCCAAACCAGTTCACACACCTTCCATAACATCTATGCAAGCTAACCAAAGCCTAAAACACGACCTGTAATCCCTATAACTGGTTCTACCATTTTCACTTTTCTGATTTGCAGGTGAAGTGCTCTAGCTCGATTCAAAAGCTTTCAAGACAAAGTAAAGCTTGGAATAGCATCCCTGGACCTCAAGGAAACTATCCCAATCATCACCTTGCACTGAAAGCTTCTCCATTGCCAGATAGAACTTCAACTGAACAGGTAAGTTTTTGAATTCGTATCTCTCTTATTAGGCATTGTTAGCTTTAGGTTTGTGAAGAGAATATGTCATAATCATTGCCCTGAACATGCCCATATAATTAGATTTTATTTATATTATGTGTGTTGCAAGAATTTTGAGTCTGAACATGGAAGAAAATCTAGGTCAGGATTTGGGGGAGAAGAAATTCTCCCTCATCTTAGAGAGTTAAGACAAGTTTTGCATATGGTTGGATTCGTCTCTTGATGCTGAACATTTTTTATGTTATGAGTTTTCATTAAAAAGCCAGGAATCAAGATGTTTGAATGGAGGAACAAGGCGCGCGTTTTTTTGATACTTTCTGGCCAGAGGTTGAAGAAAGGTCAACTGGGCTGGGCTTGCTTTGCATTTCCTTTTCACACCACACAATTGCTTCTAAACCCCCTGAGCCCATTTGGCTTATTTTTAATGTTTTTTTGACTTTTTCTTTTTTTGATTGACTCATTTATTTTTTCTCATGATATTAAAAATATAAAAATATTTTTTCTCACCATTTTGAATTTATTAGGCATTTATTTGATTTTTCTTTTAGTTTGTACATAAATAAATAAATACATATACTTTTATCTAAAATACTAAAATAGTATAAATATATTTTTTTTTATACATTTTTATTTTGTTTTACTTTCTGAAAATGTTTTATAGAAAAAATACTTTTTTTATTAAATATTAAGTATTACTAATTTGTATATATAATACATATTTAATGAATAATACATATATATATATATATATATATATATATATATATATATTAATACATTTAGGATAAAAATACTAAAAATATACATATTTTATTTTATTAATATTTAACACTAAAAAATCATTTTTTTACAAATATACTTTATTTTTATTTTATTTTTGTATATGAATAATAAATATTGTGTATATTGAATAAATAATACATTTTTATAGAATTAGGGTTTGACCCTAAATATGAAAAACTTAAAAAATAATAATACTTTCTTTTTGACATGTAAAAATACCTTTTTCCATACATATAAAAACCATTTTTGGCATCTTGCACATTTGTTCTATTTTATTCAATTTATGCAAATTAATCACCTTGTAAATAATTCAATATTGATGTAATAGTTTTAGGTTTAAATTCCTTGTCAAAATCCCCATTCGAACATTTGTACCCCCCTTCCCATATATGGTTTTGTAATAGCTTAGTAAATTTATTTTCGCACTTTATTGCTTTCTAATTATACCATGTTAGAATTAGGGTTTGTATGCGAAAAATAACGAAACATAGTTTTGACCTAATTTTAAGATAAACAAGCATGAAAATGAACACACAAATCACACTTGCACCCCCTAGGGTATTCCACTTGTTTCCTTTCAAAATTGGGCCATATTGCATGTTAGGTCTCTTTGGGCAAAACAAACAAATCAAATGATCATAGTCCCTCAATAAAACTTTCAAAATGTTGCCTAAACAAATGATCAAGTCCCTTAAAGAAAATGCCCAAAGATACTTGGCACCATTGCAATTATGGTCTAAACGATGACCCGCGCCCGTCCCTTTCACATCCTAACATGAGATTGTCCACCAAATGCAATGGTGGAACAAACTTATTAAAAGGGTTTAAAACATAGCAATAAACTTTGAGAAATTTAGGAGTAGATAACCTCTTAGTTACTTGAATCAAAACTTGCAAAAACAAAACACTTGCCTATTTTCTAAACCACACATCACTACACTTTCAAAACAACTTTCAAAAAACCAATGAAAACTTTTTCAAAAGACATACACCTTTGTATACATCCCCACATGGATCATTACAAAGATTGCCACCACATTGGCTTCTTTTCAAAACATTTTCAAACCCACACACACAAGCACCATTTCAAACAATCGAAATCAAGGCAAGTGATCTAAAACCAAGTAACTAAGAGCCCATGGATAACCATGGATAGAAAGGGTGCTAATACCTTCCCTTTCTATAATCTACTCCCCGAACCCAAGAAAACATCTCAAAGGTTTTTGCTGTGCTTTTTAAACCTTTCCTTAGGATAAAATAAAAAGTCGGTGGCGACTCTTGCTCAACCGAAACATTTGCGAAAACAAACGCAAAACCTCAAGTCAGTTCTCCCACCATATCACAGAACTGGTGACTCTGCTGGGGATATGCTTTAAAGTGGAGTAACCTTAGGGTTTAGATCACCTTTGTTTTCAATTGTTTGCTTTGTTTGCTTTTATATTTGTGGGCTTTGCATCGGAGTTTCATAGATCCTAACCCGGATCTGGGAAATACCCTTTTTTAGGTAGCATAATCTGTGAGGGACCTGTCCGGCGTAGACCGACATGGGTGAAGCAGTGGCTACGTTGGTGTGGCACCTTGGTCTGTACCTATATCCCTTGTGTTGCAACGGGGAGAATATAGGTCTTCTAAGGAGTCATTAAACACCAACCAACCTTAGAACCCTAAATTGACCAACTTGGCTATTAGGACAGTAGCAGTATGCTACACTCATTGAGGATAAACTCTCGAGATGGTTCTGGCCGCGAGAAAAGATTGCGATGCTGGAGTTATGACCGATTGAGGGTAGCCAATGATTTGAGATCCTCTAGAACCCGGTTACCTTTTGATAGGACAGGTTTTAACCAACGAAACTAAAATAGGGTAATACCTAAACTTCATGCTGGCCTGAAACCTAAGTGTTGTCTTGTGTGATTTGTGTGCCTTGCCATGCTTGCCTGTGTGAATACGTGTGGTGTGTTTCATCATAGCATCATGCCATCATACCATTTCATGCATCCTGTACAAAGGACTAACCCATTTCAAAGACAAAAAAGGTTTCATCTTTGCTCTGTTTTGTAGGACATCATGATGCCCGTGCGTAGGAATACTGTTCGGCTCAACTTTGTTCAACCACCAACTTTGCTCAAGGATTTGGTTGGTAGGATTCCAAACACTTCTTCCTTCATCAACAGACATGGTTCTCTCCTTGGCTTGATCACTGCAAAGTGGGACCAACAACTGATAAGTGTTCTGACCCAGTTTTATGACCCTCTGTATCATTGTTTCACCTTTCAAGACTTCCAGCTGGTTCCTACCCTGGAAGAATTCTCCTATTTTCTTGGGATCCCTGTCTTGGATCAAACTCCACTCACTGGTTTGGAAAAGACTCCTAGGCCTGAAGAGGTTGCTGCAGTCCTCCCCTTGACCAAAGAAGAGGTATTGGCTAACTGGGAAACTAGAAATGGAGTCAAGGGCTTTTTGGTCAAATTTCTGGTTGGCAAGGCTAATGATTTCTGGAATGACTTAGACTTCAAGGCGTACGAAGATATTCTGGCTCTTCTGATTTATGGTTTGGTACTGTTTCCCAATCCAGACACCTTTATCAGTATCCATGTCATAAGGATCTTCATGTCTCGGAATCCTGTACCCACTCTTTTGGGTGATATCCTGCAACAACTCTATGCTCGTACTGCTCGAAAACGGGGAACTCCGTGGTGTTGTGCTCCTTTGCTAGTAAGGTGGTTTATTTCGCACCTTCCTAAGTTCGTGCTGAAGAATGAAGAAGGAAAAGGTTGGGCTCGGAGGTTAATGTCTCTCACTGATAATGACATCACCTGGACTCTCAGAGGTTTGGATGAGGTAGCTGTTATTGATCGTTGCGGAGAATACCCTAATGTCCCTTTGATTGGCATCCAAGGAGGAATCTCTTATAATCCATGCTTAGCTCTCCGTCAGTTTGGAAGAGCCAGGGGAGATAGGCCTCATGAAATGTTGGTTCCTCACTTCCATTTTGATTTCCAGACAGACAGTGACAAACTACGCCATGGATTCATTAAAGCTTGGGACAGAATTCACAAAGCTGACCCACATGAGTTGGGACCAAAGACTTCTCTACCAATGGAACCCTATTGCAAATGGGTCCGCATCCGTGCTCAGAGGTTAGGTATGCCGTACGAAGCTGTCAGACCCATCATTCTTGAATCTCCTGATGAAGATGGGGTTCCTCCAATTGTCCTCCCTCCTCAGATACCTACTGATTTTGACACAATGAAGAGATCTTGGGCGCAGCTAAAGGAAGAACGGGATTTCTATCGGGAGAAGTTCAACAAGCAGGAACGGAAGATCCAGAGGCTGACTAAGCAATTGGAGGAAGAGCGGGTTCTGAACAACTACATCAGCACTGAGAAAAGGAGGCCATGGGAGCACTGATGGGCTTTGGATATTTCCTTTTATAACTTTCATTTCCTTTCCAGTATTTTTCATTCCTGTAATGCCTAAGGGCAAGTTGTTGAACAATTGAAAATTTTAATCTAATGAAGTGTGTTTCCCTTTTTGTCTACAAAGTTGAATCTTGTTTGTCTTTGAAAACATAAAACATACGCATTCCATTGCACCATATGCATAGCAGGTACCCTATTTCACAGGTTGCTTAATCTCCTTCGCTGTTTATTTTGAACAGTCATCATTAATCCAGACTCATCCAGTGAGCAAGCAATCAAGGCCCTTAAGGCCCAAAGTGCCCAGTTTCAAGAAATGGTCCTAAGCCTGGCCCAAGGTCAGCAAGAGTTGAAGACTCTACTCCTGAAGAAGAAGAAGAAAAAGAGGACTGCGTTGTTCAACACCGGACGCATATTTGGGAACACACTCCACAATGAAGCTGATCCAACTACTTCTTCTGTTGAGAAAAACAGTCCCCAAGGGGGAGGAGCTCCTAGTCCCGCAGTCTCCGACAACGAGACGGACTACAATGACGAACAATACCCACCTGCTGCTGACAAATACAAGCAATTGGAGGACCGCTTGAGCGCCATGGAAATTCAGAATGTGCCGGGGCTGGATTTCGGAGATTTGGGGTTATCTTCTGGGGTAGTAATTCCACACAAGTTTAAGGCGCCTGCCTTCGCCAAGTATGATGGGGTCTCCTGCCCAAAGCTGCATCTAAGGTCGTACGTAAGGAAAATCCAACCTTATACGGCGGATAAAAACCTTTGGATTCACTTCTTCCAAGACAGCCTTTCGGGATCACAGCTTGAATGGTTCTACCAATTAGATGGAACTAGCATCCGACACTGGGAAGATTTGGCGACCGCATTCTACAGACAATATCAATACAATTCTGATCTCGCTCTAACGCGTACCCAACTTCAGGGTATGTCTCTAGGAACGGGTGAAGGGTTCAAAGAATACGCACAAAAATGGAGAGATTTGGCTGGCAGGGTGCAGCCTCCATTGACTGATCGTGAGCTGGTTGATATGTTCCTAGGGACTTTGTCTGGTCCGTTTTTCAATCATTTGGTTGGTAACTCCTCCGCTGGGTTTACGGATTTGATTCTGACGGGAGAAAGAATTGAAGCTGGCATCAGGTCAGGAAAGATACAAAAGGCTGCCTCCACAAGTACTGAGAAGAGGCCGTTTAAGAAAGAAGCAAGTGTCGTCTATGGTCCTAGAAGACAAGTCAAGCCCTAAAGTCGCCAAGCCGTCAATGCTTTGGTCATTTCAAAACCTGTTGTTGCTCCTCAGCAGTACAATCAACAAAGAGGTGAAAGGCCCAAGAGGCAGTATACTCAGCTAAGCATGACCTTATCTCAAATTTTACCCCAACTGTTATCAACCAACTTGGTGACCATCAAAGAAGCTCCTAAGGTCGTCAACACTGCGTCTCCTAAGTATAACCCAAATGCTCGGTGTGCTTATCATTCTGATAGTCCCGGGCACACTACTGATGATTGCTGGGCCTTGAGAAACAAAGTGCAAGATCTTATCGACGCGAAGGAAATTCAGTTTGAAGCGCCTGAGAGACCAAATGTTGTAACTGCTCCTATGCCCCAGCATAGAGTAAATGCCATTGAGGAAGAGTTGTATGCTGTTTCGAGGAATGAAGTTGTTACCCCTCTTTTGACTGTTAAGAGGAACCTGCTACTGGCCGGTTTATTTCCGGGTTGTAGCAAGGGTTGCCTCCTGTGTGCTGTTATCCCTACCGGTTGTCCGCTTCTGAAATCAGGCATTCAAAGCCTGATGGATAGCAAGGAAATTCTGTTCAAGAAAACTGCTGTTCCGTTTGTTTCCGTTGAAGAAATATCTGTTGTCACAATTTACAATCCTGCCAAAGCTCCCGTGAAGAAACCCGTCTGAATTATGTCTGTTGCACCCATTACTATTACTGTTCCGGGGCCTCTCCCCTATGAGTCTGATAAAGCGGTCCTATGGCATTATGGAGCCGACGTGTATGTGCTTGGGGTGAAGCAGGAGTTCAACACCAATACCAGTATCAGTAACATCACTGGTCCCGCCAAGATTACCCGCAGTGGCAGGCTCTTCTCGCCTGACATTGCACCGCCAGTTATCCGAAAACCTCTCACCATCACACCCGCAAGTGTGCATGTTCCAGTTCAAGTTCCTGTGTCTACTACTGCCGCCGAGTCCTCTGATACTCGGGGCAAAGAAGTTGCTACCGATTTGCCTGCCAGGACGGAGGCACCAAAAAAGAAGACTGCTGTGGAAGCCTCCCAACAAGAAATGGAGGAAATCCTTAAAATTATCAAAAAGAGTGACTTTAATGTCGTTGAACAGTTGGGGCATACTCCCTCCAAAATCTCTATGTTATCATTGCTGCTATGCTCAGAGGCCCATGCAAAAGCCCTGATTTCATTTCTGAAAACGGCCCATGTGCCGCAAGAGACCTACGCTGATCAATTCACCGACTGTGTGGCTAATTTGACGGCTGACAATGGCTTAGGGTTCTCGGATGCTGACCTTACCGCCAAAGGGAAAAATCACAATGATGCCATGCATGTTTCCATAGAATGCAGGGGCACTACTCTCGCACACGTGTTAGTGGATACCGGCTCTTCCCTGAATGTCTTGCCCAAGAAAGCATTGGATCGCTTGGATTGTGAGGGCCTGGAGTTGAAACCTAGTAACATTATTGTTAGAGCCTTCGACGGTTCTAAGAGGATGGTGCACGGTGAAGTAGACATCCCTATTCGTGTGGGTTCCCAAGTTTTCGACTCAACGTTCTATGTAATGGATATTCGTCCATCTTATTCCTGCTTGTTGGGTCGACCCTGGATTCACAAAGCTGGGGCAGTAACTTCCACTTTACACCAAAAGCTCAAATACCCTGTCAAAGGGAAGATTGTTACTGTGCAGGGTGAGGAGGAATACATGGTGAGTCACTTGAATTCATTCCGGTATATCGAGATGGACGGGGAGTTTATTGAAACCCCCTTTCAGCATTTTGAGGAAGTACCTCCAGTGTTGGCATCAGCTGAGGCGGTAGTTGAAGAAGATTTTCCGTTGAAGATGGCGTCCTTGAAGGATGCCCGGGCTGTAATCGAGAAAGGCAATTATGCAAACTAGGGTCAGCTTCCTGACTTCACTCAAAAGAACGACAAGTTTGGGCTGGGCTTTACTGTAGAGGCTCAGAGGGTTGTGCGCAAGGAAAAGATCAGAAAGGCTCCGGTGTTTATCTCCAACCCAAGGGTGAATGCTATTGAGGAGGATGTAGAGGAAGCAGAGTTTAACAGTTGGATCTACCCGACTACCAGCAACGGACTGAGCAACTGGACGGCAAAGGATTTTACACCTATCACATTTGTCACGCAGTAATTATTTCTTTTGATTTTCAATTTGTAACAAACAATGTGTTAAAACTTTATTGGCTCGGTGTCCTACCCGGGGCATCGTAGCTCCATTTGTGAGGGCTTTTTGTATGGCATTTCCATATATCATCAATCAAAACATTGGACGTTTGTTGCATTTCAAATCTTGTGCTCTTTTTCTCTCTGTGTTATATATTTCAAAACAGCTATATTTACACACACTCACTTATACAGGTTTCAATCCACTCTGGATCTCACTGGTAACAGCTCTGCTACCGCCAGTTATGACTTCGAGAATCCGATCAACTTGGCCGAAGACGAAAGTGAAGATGATTGCGAAGTGCCTGGTGAACTCGCAAGACTGCTACTCCAGGAAGAGAGGGCTATTCAACCACATGAAGAGCCGGTAGAAACAGTTAACCTGGGTACTGAGACAGATAGGAAAGAAGTCAAGATTGGGTCTAATCTAGAGCTCAGCGTGAAACAACGATTGATCCAGATGTTACATGATTACATAGAGATCTTTGCCTGGTCATACGAAGATATGCCTGGTTTGGATGCCGACATTGTAGTTCATCACCTGCCAACCAAGGAAGACTGTCCTCCGGTAAAGCAAAAGGTCCGCCGTATGCGCCCAGAGATGTCTGAAAAGATCAAGGCTGAGGTTATGAAGCAATTCGACGCCGGGTTTCTAGCAGTAACTTCTTACCCTCAGTGGGTTGCCAATGTGGTGCCAGTGCCGAAGAAGGACGGTAAAGTCAGAATGTGTGTCGACTACAGGGACTTGAACAGGGCAAGCCCCAAGGATGACTTCCCCTTACCTCACATCGACGTTCTTGTCGACAATACTGCTCAACACAAGGTGTTCTCCTTCATGGATGGTTTTTCAGGGTATAATCAGATCAAGATGGCTCCGGAGGATATGGAGAAGACTACCTTTGTGACTCAGTGGGGAACCTTCTGTTACAAGGTCATGCCATTCGGATTGAAAAATGCTGGGGCAACCTATCAACGTGCCATGGTTGCTTTATTTCATGATATGATCCATCATGAGATTGAGGTATACGTTGATGACATGATAGCAAGGTCTCAAACTGAGGAGGAACACCTTGATCATCTGAGGAAGCTGTTTGACCGACTCAAGTTATATAAGCTGAGGTTGAATCCCAACAAATGCACCTTTGGGGTGAGGTCCGGAAAATTGCTAGGTTTCATTGTAAGTGATAAAGGTATTCAGGTGGACCCTGCCAAGGTAAAAGCCATACAAGAGATGCCAACTCCAAAGACAGAGAAAGAAGTCAGAGGCTTCCTGGGACGACTGAATTACATTGCCCGATTCATCTCACATCTAACTGCTACTTGTGAGCCAATCTTCAAATTACTGAAGAAAGATCAAGTAGTACGCTGGAACGATGAATGTCAGGCTGCCTTTGAAAAGATAAAGGAATATCTCCAAGAGCCGCCCATTCTTATGCCACTAGTGGAAGGGAGACCTCTGATACTATACTTGACAATACTTGACAATTCAATGGGGTGTGTGCTGGGGCAGCATGACGAGTCTGGCCGAAAAGAGCACGCTATTTATTACTTGAGCAAAAAGTTTACCGACTGTGAGTCTCGTTACTCACTGCTTGAGAAAACTTGCTGCGCTCTAGTATGGGCTGCTCGCCGGCTGAGACAGTATATGCTGACTCACACCACTTTGTTGATTTCAAAGATGGATCCCATCAAGTACATATTTGAAAAGCCCGCTCTGTCTGGGAGAATAGCGAGATGGCAAATGATCTTGACAGAATATGACATCCAGTATACAACTCAGAAAGCAATTAAAGGAAGTGTACTGGCAGATCATTTGGCACACCAACCTGTGGACGATTACCAATCATTGAACTTTGATTTTCCGGACGAAGACATCATGGTGGTAACCGACTGTGAAGTACCTGGACCGGATGAAGGACCTGAGGAAGGATCCCGATGGTCTATGCATTTTGACGGAGCCTCCAATGCTTTGGGTAACGGCGTCGGCACTGTAATCATATCTCCCAAAGGAACTCATACTCCACTCACCGCCCGATTATGTTTCAACTGCACCAACAACATGGCAGAATATGAGGCATGTATCATGGGTTTACAAGCTGCAATCGACTTAAGGATCAAATTTCTGAGTGTCTTCGGAGATTCCGCTCTCGTGATCAATCAGATCAAAGGCGAGTGGGATACGAAACACCTAAATCTTATTCCTTACAAGGAGTATGTGTCAACCTTGCTTCCCCACTTTGAAGAAATAACGTTTGAGCACTTCCCAAGAGAGGAGAATCAGCTAGCGGACGCACTAGCTACGATGTCTTCAATGTTCAAAGTTAAATGGGACAATGAGGCTCCCCGGATCATTATCTGGAAGTTGGATGAACCGGCATACTGCTGCGATCTCGAGGCCGAGAAGGTGACTGAAAAACCCTGGTATCATGAGGTGAAGAGGTATTTGGAAGCTCAGGAATACCCTGAAGGTGCATCTGTCAATGACAAGAAGTTCATGAGAAGGTTTGCGGCGAAATTCTTCCTCAGCAACGGCATTCTCTACAAAGGGAATCATGATTCAACTCTACTACATTGTGTGGATAAGGCTGAAGCAGAGAAGATCATGATAGAACTGCATGAAGGCACATTCGGAACACATTCCAGTGGACACACCATGGCTAAGAAAATCCTTCGGGCAGGATATTTCTGGTCCACAATGGAAGCCGATTGTTACCAACACTCTCGAACTTGTCACAAATGCCAGATCTATGCTGACAAGGTGCATATTCCTCCGGTTCCTCTGAACGTCCTGACGGCACCTTGGCCTTTTGCAATGTGGGGCATTGATATGATCGGTGAGATCCGACCGACGGCATCCAATGGGCATCGCTTCATCTTAGTGGCGATCGATTACTTCACGAAGTGGGTTGAGGCAGCTTCCTACGCAACGGTAACCAAGAGCGTCGTGGCACATTTCATCCGGCATAATCTGATCTGTCGATACGGCGTCCCGGAAAGAATCATTACGGACAATGGTACCAATCTCAATAATAAGATGATCACTGAACTCTGCGAACAATTCAAGATACAGCACCACAACTCTTCTCCCTACCGGCCGAAGATGAATGGGGCTGTAGAGGCAGCTAATAAGAATATCAAGAAAATTGTGCAGAAGATGACAGTGACCTATAAAGATTGGCACGAGATGTTACCGTTCGCTCTTCATGGGTACCGTACCTCAGCAAGGACGTCAACCGGGGCAACTCCTTTCTCCTTGGTCTATGGCATGGAGGCAGTCTTGCCAATTGAAGTTCAGATACCCTCTCTCCGGATAATGAAGGATGCAGACTTGAGTGAAGATGACTGGATCCAGACTCGACTTGATCAATTAAACCTAATTGACGAAAAGAGACTCACCGCTATCTGTCATGGTCAGACGTATCAAAAACGGATGATCAGGGCATTTAACAAGAAAGTCAGACCACAAGAGTATCAAGTTGGGAACCTAGTAATCAAACGCATCATCCTTCCTCAAAGTGATCCCCGGGGCAAGTGGACCCCTACATACTAGGGGCCATTTGTGGTTAAACATGTGTTCTCAGGAGGAGCCATGATCCTAACCACCATGGATGGTAACGACCTTCCTCACCCCGCCAATGCAGACATAGTGAAAAGATACTACGCATGAATAAAAGACCCGCTAGGTTGACATACCTAGGCAAAAATAAGGGCTTCCCGGCGAACCAAAAGGGTTCGGGCAAAAATAAGGGATGAAATAAAAAAATCTGTACACCCGGCAAGTCGAAAACCTGAAAAGGCGGCTTGGGCAAAAATTGGTATCCCGGTGGACTGAAAACCCGAAAGGGCGGTCCAGGCAAAAGTTAGGGATAAAGCGTAACACTATGTCTCATTGGATCACTTTGCATCTGGAATTCGACATCAACTATCTGGCTCAGATTTCGGCATCGACCAATCAGCTTCATCTTCAACCAGGCAGCAAAGTGATGAGACGCTTGGAGACATAAAGGCGATAGCAGAGTTGGAACCCAGTGGGATTGTTCACATAGTTGTTTTCTTTTCTTTTCAAAATTGTAAATTCTGTGATTAGTCGGCGGCGTCCTCTTACTAGGATGTCAGCCTCTTGTACAAAAACGCTTATTCACAGGCAAAATTCAAATCAATACAAATTCACTTGTCCATACAAATTGCCTTTGTTTTTTCCTTTTTCTGTTTTGTCTTGCGAAGAACGTCCAATGTTCATTTTTGATATATGCATTTGACATTAAATTGCTGATTCATAAATATTTGCATATGAAACGAAAGATTAATTACAGGTGACATCAGAAACAGGGGCAATGTGGAGTTGTCTGATGCAGTCCGGTTGCTTTGTCCGCCAAGGTACCAAGGTAGATTCGACTGAAGAATGTGACCAAATCATCTCAACGCCCCGCAGAGTAAGACAAGATTCATCAATACTTTCCCCAAGCGGAGTTGATTCCCCGTCAATCCTGAAAAGGCACAACATTCCTCGGCAGGTCTTAAAGCATATCCCCAGTAGATTCTGGAAGCTTGTCCCCTGCAGAATACGGACGTCTCTCCCGAGCTTTATTCAGAGTTATTCCTCACAAGGGCTTATAACTGGGTTATCCTCAGCTAATTTCCATGGAAGATCGCCCTCGGCAAGGTTCTTTCAATCCCCGGCAGGAGTCTGTCTTTGGTATTCCCCAGCGGAGTTTATCATCATTATCCCCAGCGGAATCCATCATTGAAGTCCTCAGCAGGCCTCTCATCAAAACTTCAGCAAAGTATCTCGGCCACAGAGCAACTCCCCGGCCGATCGTCAAGGATTTATTTTCCTAAGACGAAATTACATTCATAAACATTTCACATTTTCATACATCTTGCTTACCTACATGATAAAGTGCATACAACACTATCTCATGTTGAACATCATGACATCATGCATCATGACATTGCATACAACTTATGTTTTTGCCTTTTCAGGAAAAAGACAATCCCAAAGACAACAACCTTCAACTGTCACAATTCCAGATTCGATACCTGAATCTAGCCAGGGCATATCTGAGAGTGATCAGTTTCCAGACTCGACTCCTGTATCTAGCCAGGTGTTGTACCCCAAAATTTTCCCTCCCATATTCTTCAAGAAATTGCCAAGTCATGCTTCAAAATTCCCCAAGGGTTGCACAGTGCAAGGGTCTCCTAAGCAGTCAAAATTAGGGTTTTGGTTCTGATCAAGAAAATGAAGTTTCCAAGGGTCCAATCAAGTCCCACATGCCAATAAACATGGTCAAGCATCCTCATATCAAGTTTCAAGACTTTCAGCACAAAATTGCACAGTCAAAAACCCTAATTGCACTACAGTCAACTGTAGGGGCAAAATGGTCATTTGACAGTCAAAAGTTCAAATTTTTGGTCAACATCTCATTTTGAAGCCACAAACATCATTTGATCAATGCTTGATCATGATTCTCAAAGCTTGGCTCAAAAATCATCAAGATGCAAAAGTTTCCTTATTTGGACAGTTGAAAAAGTCAACTGTAAATTGACCAGGGCATAACTTTCACATGGATTATCAGAAAAATTCCATCCAAAGCTCATTTTGAAGAGAAAGACATTTCCTACAACTCATCTTCATACTTCAAGTCCAAGAAATTCTCTCACAAAAAGTTATCAATTTCAACATTACAGGTCATTTTCAAAAGTCAACAAAAAGGGACTTTAAGTCAAAGGCCATAACTTGAGATTGGTAAATCAAAATGACATGGGACCAAAGGCATTGGTTAAAGCACTTAAGGACCTTTCCAAAATGTCCAAGAACATGAGCAAAGCTTAAAAATTGAGCAAGTTATGCCTTGTGGAAGTTGGGAAATTTTTGGATATTTTGAAAAGTCAACATTGATTCAAATGACCTAAAATTGCTAATGGGCCCATTTTTCTTCCACAATTCATCATCCAAGGCATGTGCACGACCATTTGGCCCAAAGGGAAGTTTTTCTCCATTTTTATTTATTTATTTGAATTTTTTATTATTAATAATTCATTTAATCAAATAAAATACATGAAAAATATAAAACCAATGAAATAAAATCTTTTTGTGCATGAAATATACTCAATAATTCGTGCATGATCAGATATGGAAGAATTGGAATTGATTGGATATGATTTGTACAAAAATAGCATGAAAAAAGATTTGAAAATCATGGTGAAAAAATCAAATATTGCATTCATTAATTCATGGAATCTAATCAAGTTTTTCAACCCTAATTGGTTCCATACATAAGCACAAGCAAGACCTAATGCCTCATGACCAAGAAGCTGCGCAGAAAAAGCATATGAACCTTTGAAATTTTTCTTGAAAACTCAAAATCTGAAAACCTATTTGCAGGTCGTTTCAAGCCATAAAACTCCTTCCATTGCATTCCTAGGACATTAAGCAACCTTCCTAGATCAAAAGCATCAATCCTAACCCTTTGAATCACTGTACAGAAGCCAACTTTTCTCATTTGTTTTCATAATCGTGCATCTCAATTCATGCGCATTTAGCACTTTTTAATGATTGATTCGTATTCCTTGTTTTATTCTAATGCTAACCATGTAATTTGATTGTGTTTTTGAGAATTGTATACGATTCTACCATTATCACGTTTTAGGGTTTATGAAGCTCTGAATTGGGGGTTTGTGAATAAGGCAAAATTGGGACACCACAGTGCCATGAACATGCTCAGCATACTTGGACGAAGAGTTTGAGACCCTCGCGCTCAATTTATGAGCATCACATGGCTATTCGTTATTTTCCCAAAACATGCCTAAAAGAACGCTTAAAAAACCGTGGCCATTGTTTTTATGTTTCAGGAACGAAGAAGAAGACGACTAGGTGGCAAGACGCGAATGGCTGATTCAAATTTCGCGCGGAAAAGGGAGGCACTAACGCGTTTTGTCTTATTATGTTTATTAACTATATTCCTTACAGATGAACACAATAGCTCCACTGGCGAAGCGTTTGGCTGGTAACACCTAGGGCCTGGGTTCGAGCCCCAGGTCCACACTCCTTTCATTATATTTTTCCCTTAAACATATTCGTGTGCAATTTCAATACAGGGTGTCCATGGTGCACCTACCAAATCCAGCTATCCACGCGTCCTAAGGCATTCCATCAATGGCCACAGTCTGAAGAACATGATACACTCGGTCAACAAAGATCCACGCTGGCACCCAAGTCAACCAGGCCTGAAGGGCATTGGGCCTGAATTACCAAGGCTATACCTCCTATTTGGGGTCTGAACCCCCTAGGTTTGCAAACCTTCTTTATTTTTCTTTATTTTATTTTTACTTTCTTTTAATTGTTGTTTTTTTAATTAATTAATTATTTTCATAAAAACACAAAAACCATAAAAAAAATCAGAAAAGATGAAAAATTAAATGTATTTTATTTAACTAGTATTTTTTTTTAAATAAATTCATAAATTAATTAGTTAAATTAGGTTTTAATTTGAACTTTTTAATAAAAATCTAAAAAAATATAGAATTAGGGTTTAATTAATTTTCATCTTTTTTCTTTTATTCCGTAATAATTAAATATTTATTTTTATAATTAAATTGCATGTAAATTAATTAGGGTTAATTTTAGGTTAAAATTCAATGTTTTCATAATAAAATAAAAATTGTAGAATTAGGTTTAATTGCATTTAATTCTTTTTCATTAAAATTACAAAATACCAAAAAATACCAAAAAGACAATTTCTTTTCCCTTTAATTTTTAATTAATTCCATGTAATTTAATTTTGCAAAAGGGTCCAACGCCCTCGTTTAATTCTTATTAAATCGCATATTTATTTTATTCCGTTTAAATATTTATGTATCTCTCCCGAAGCCATGTAATTAATTTCTCGCACTTTTAATTCTTTATTTTCTTTACTTTCTTTATTTTTTCTGTCAAATCGGGTTCGAGAAATTTTGGCGATGTGGACCCGCGCCTTTTGTAATAGCTTAGAATCTTTACGTTCCCGCAATATTTTTAACTGTTAAATGATGGCATGAAAGAATGTATGGACAAAATAAAAACAAACGCTAGATCACCAATAACATGACAAAAGACAAAAATAAATGAAAACGACACACGAATCGCACACACCACCCCTAGGGTACGCCTCACTGTTGCCTTACCTCGAAAGGTGATCGTCGAGTAGAGGATGTCTTAGTAAGTCCTCATGATCCGGGAACCTGGCATGAGGGTAGCTTCTAAGGTGTCTTCCCATTGCTCTGGTGATCACCATGTCCCGAACCTCGAATTGACCCGAACACCTCCAACGGTGGTGCTACCTACCTCTCAATGGTGGGATGGCACTACTTTAAAGGACATCTACACAGACGAATTCCTTAGGGTAGGTAGACGACTCTAGATACTTGCTCTAAAATTCAAAACAAATCAAAAATACTTTTCACACCGACACCTTTTCAAAAAGCTTTCGAAAGCAATTTTTCAAACACTCTTGAGGACCGATACAAGAGTCGAACTGGAATTTTCAAAGAAACTTTTTAAACCCACAGTTGAAAAGCAAACAAACCATTTTGAAAACACAATGAGCAAGTATCTAAGAGCCCATGGATAACCATGGATAGAAAGGGTGCTAACACCTTCCCTTTCTATAATCTACCTCCCGAACCGAGAGCAATCTCTTCAAGGAATTTGTCTGTGCTTTTGTCCTTTCCATTTGGAGAAAATAAAAGACGATGGCGACTCTTGCTTCCGCGACATTTCGCGAACCAGCGTTAAACAGTCAGTTCCAGATCCACCGATCACAGAACTGGCGACTCTGCTGGGGACTATCTTATAAAGTGAGGTGTACCTTAGGGCTAGTTCATAACTGTGTTTTCAATTGTTTTCCTTGTGTGCTTTAAATTGTGGGTTTCTTGGGAGTTCTATAGATCCTAACCCGGATCTGGGGGATACCTTCTTAGAAAGTAGCAACAAGGCTGTGAGGGAACTGTGCGGGGTATACCGACATGGTTGAAACAGTCTGCTACGTTGATGTGGCACTTTGGTGTGTACCGGTAACCCTTGAGTTCAGTCAAGGAGAGTACGGGGCCTCCGCGTGGTGTCATGAAGCATCAACAGACCTTATGAACCTTAATTGAACTATCTTGGCCTCTTTAGGGTAGTGAGATAACTGACTTTGGTGCAGTCCGAGGTTGGTTGATACTCGATACTACACTCAATTGAGGGTTGCTTTCCTGGAATATTTTGGTCGCCAGTTCAGTGGCTAAATCGAAACGATGAACAATGAAAGCAATCCCGTGATATTGGGACCCTTAGAACCCGGTTACTTTGATAGGACAGGATGAACCCACCAACTTCAAGAGGGTACTACCCAGACCCCATGCTGGCCTTAAACCTTAAGGGCTTGTCTTGTGTGCCTTGTGTGCCTTACATGTTTGTCTTTGTAAATATCTGTGGTGTGTTTAATCATAACATCATGACATCATCCAGCATCATATGCATTGACTAACCATTTCAGGGGTTCGAATTTTCATCTTTGTTCTTGTTTTGTAGGACATGGAAACCGTTCGTAGAAAGACAATTCAAATCAGTCTTGTAAGGATCCCTCCTCAGCTTAAGGAACTTATATCCAGGATTCCCGAGAACTCTTCATTCAGTGAAAGACATGGAAGTCTCATCAGCTTGGTCAATACCAACATTGAGGAAGACATGATCAAGGTCCTGTTCCAATTCTTTGACCCTCTGCATCACTGTTTCACCTTCTTGGACTATCAGCTGGTACCTACATTGGAGGAGTTCTCCCGGCTCCTGAAGATCCCTATCCTTGATCAGCTACCCTTCAACGGTACAGAAAAGGAACCTAAGCTTGAAGAGATTGCTAAAGCCTTGCACCTACAGTCATCTGACCTCAAAGGACATTGGGAAGTTAGAAGTGGTATCAAAGGGTTCTTAGCCAGGTTTCTGTTTGAAAAGGCCCATGAATGTTGGAACTCCCTTGACCTACAAGCTTTTGAAGAAGTGGTGGCCCTCCTTGTCTATGGTTTGGTGTTGTTCCCTAATCCAGATCAGCTTATAGATATCAGTGTTGTCCAGATCTTTATGTCCAGGAATCATATACCTACGTTGCTGGGGGACATCCTTCACTCATGTTACACTCGAACCATGAGAAAAAGAGGTGTCCTTATGTGTTGCACTCCTCTCCTGGGAAGGTGGTTTATTTCGCACCTTCCACAATCAGTCTTGAAGAATGAGCGGGGTTTGAGGTGGTCACAATGGTTGATGACTCTTACACATGCAGATATACATTGGTGCCCTCGGTCCAGAGAAGATGTCACTATCATTGATTGTTGCGGGGAGTACCCTAATGTTCCTTTACTTGGAATCAGAGGAGGTATTACTTACAGCCCATGCCTGGCTTGGAGACAGTTTGGTTATGCTCGGAGAGATGGTCCTCATGACATGTTAATTCCTGACATAGTTTTTGACTTCGACAACGATACTCAAGGACTTCACCAGAGATTTATCAGAGCCTGGAGGATGCCAAGTAGGACAGGCAGCAAGACACTGGGGCACAGGAACTCCATACCATTGGAACCTTATCTCAAGTGGGTACGAGCCCGCTCCCAGAAGTTAGTGATGCCTTATTCCCATATGCTCCCTGTGATCAAAGAGCCAGTCTTGGAAGGAGAAGTGTCCTACACTATTCAGCACCCTGATATGCCCACATCCCGGGAAGAGATGCAGAAGAGTTGGATCCAGCTTAAGGAAGAACGGAATTCTCTTGAGACCAGTCTACATGCCAGTGAAAAGAAGGTCTTGGAGCTCACCCGCCTATTGCATGAGGAGAGGAATCTCAACACTTACATAGCTCCAAAGAGGATGCGCAGTGTATTTTGGGATTGATTTACTTTTGTATTATTTTGCCCATGAGGCTTTGATGTACTAAACAAATATTTCCTTAATGATAACGTGTGTTCCTTTTTGTCTACAACAAATTTGAACTTTCGAACCCTTGAATGCATTGCATAAACACATATCATTCATCATGTGCATAGCAGGTTTCTTCTTTTTCAGGTTGCTTACAGTTCTTCGTTGTTTATTTCAGCATCATGAATCCTGACTCGTCATCAACTGAGATATCCATCAAAGCTCTTCAGGCACAGAATGCGCAATTTCAGGAATTAATCAAGGGTTTGGCTCAAGGCCAAGAAGAGCTGAAGGCTCTGCTCCTGAAGAAGGAGAAGAAGAAGAAGAGAAGAATTGTTCTGTTTAGCTCGGGCCGAAGGTTTGGCAACACCTTGCAGAATGAAGAGGCTGGTTCTTCTGTTGGCAAGGGTACTCCTCAAGAGGCAAGGGTTCCTAGTCCGGTAGTCTCCGACAACGAGACTGATTTTGATGAAGAGCAGTATCCTCCGGCAGAAGACCGTTACAAGCAGCTGGAAGATAGGCTGAATGCCATGGAAATACAAAAGGTACCTGGGTTGGATTTTGGAGATCTGGGTTTGTCAACTGGTGTGATCATCCCTCGGAAGTTCAAGGCACCATATTTCACCAAATATGACGGGGCGTCTTGTCCCAAGCTACATCTCAGGTCCTATGTTCGGAAAATTCAACCGTACTCCGCGGATAAGAATTTGTGGATCCACTTCTTCCAGGAGAGTCTTTCAGGGACTCATCTCGAATGGTTCTATCAGCTGGATGGGACCAAGGTTCGTAACTGGGAGGAGTTGGCTACTGCTTTCTACAAGCAGTATCAATATAATGCCGACCTTGCCCCTACACGTACCCAACTCCGGGGTATGTCGTTAGGTTCAAGTGAAGGTTTTAAGGAGTACGCTCAGAAGTGGAGAGACCTGGCTGGCAGGGTGCAGCCACCGTTGACTGATCGGGAATTGGTAGACATGTTCTTGGGGACCCTATCTGGGCCATTTTTCAACCATCTTATCGGGAATTCGTCTGCGGGGTTCACTGATCTGATTTTGACTGGAGAAATAATTGAGGCTGGGTTGAAGTCTGGAAAGATTCCGAAGGGTGCATCGTCTAGTGCTGAGAAGAAACCCTTCAAGAAGGAGGCTAGTGCTGTATATGGCTCTAGGAGATCAGAAAGATTTGAGCGCCGCCAATCTTTCAGTGCGGTAACGATTGCCAAGCCCGCTGCCGCTCCTAGGCCAACCAATCCTCAAAGGGCTGAAAGACCCCGGAGAGAGTTCACCCGTTTGAGCATGACTTTATCGCAGATCTTGCCGCAGTTGCTATCCACCAATCTAGTGACTGTCAGAGAGGCTCCGAAGTTCCCCAATACTACATCTCCTAAGTACAACCCAAATGCTCGTTGTGCTTACCATTCAGATAGCCCGGGGCATTCTACTGATGACTGTTGGGCACTAAGGAGTAAGCTGCAGGACCTTATTGACGCCAAGGAGGTACAGTTTGAGGCATCTGAGAAGCCTAATGTAGTGACAGCTCCCCTGCCTGCTCATGGAGTGAATGCTATTGGGGACGAAGAAGAAGTGGATGAAGCTGAGTTTGATAGCTGGATCTACCCGGCAACCGACAGTGGACTTAAGAATTGGAGTGCAAAGGACAATCTGTCTGTTTCTCTTGTTACTAAGTAATGAATTCCTATGTTTTTGGTATTTGTAATAAACAATAAATAAACTCTATGGCCCGGTGTCTTACCCGAGGCACCGTGGTTTCATTTGTGAGGGCATATAAATTGTCATTTCATATATCATGAATGAAAATCTTGGACGTTTTCTCGCATTACAAATCTTGTGCTCCTTTTCTGTCTTTCTTTCCTTTACATATTTTTTAAAACAACTGTATTTACACACACACTCACTCATACAGGTTTCAATCCACTCTGGATCTCACTGGTAACGACTCTGCTACTGCCAGTTATGACTTCGAAAATCCGATCAACTTAGCCGAAGACGAAGGTGAAGATGATTGCGAAGTGCCTGGCGAGCTTGCAAGACTGTTGCTTCAGGAAGAGAGGGCAATTCAACCCCATGAAGAGCCAGTGGAAACAATAAACTTGGGTACTGAGGCAGACAGGAAAGAGGTAAAGATTGGTGCCAACCTAGAGCTCAGCGTGAAGCAACGGTTGACTCAAATGCTGCATGATTATCTGGAGATCTTTGCTTGGTCCTACGAAGACATGCCCGGGTTGGATACCGATATTATGGTCCATCACTTGCCAACTAAGGAAGACTGCCCTCCGGTTAAGCAAAAGGTCCGTCGGATGCGTCCAGAGATGTCTGAGAAGATCAAAGCCGAGGTTATGAAACAGTTTGACGCTGGGTTCCTTGCAGTGACTTCTTACCCTCAGTGGGTTGCTAATGTGGTGCCGGTACCTAAGAAGGACGGTAAGGTCAGAATGTGTGTCGACTACAGGGATCTGAACAGGGCCAGCCCCAAGGATGACTTCCCCTTACCTCACATTGATGTTCTTGTTGATAATACAGCTCAGCATAAAGTGTTCTCTTTCATGGATGTCTTTTCAGGTTACAATCAGATCAAGATGGCACCTGAAGACATGGAAAAGACTACATTTGTTACTCAGTGGGGGACCTTCTGTTACAAAGTCATGCCATTCGGGTTTAAGAACGCTGGGGCAACCTACCAACGTGCCATGGTTGCTTTATTTCATGACATGATCCATCATGAGATAGAAGTGTATGTTGACGACATGATCGCAAGGTCCCAAACTGAGGAAGAGCACCTAGATCATCTGTAGAAGTTGTTTGACCGATTGAAACTATACAAGCTGAGGTTGAACCCGAACAAGTGCACCTTCGGGGTAAGATCTGGAAAGTTGCTAGGCTTCGTGGTAAGTGACAAGGGTATTCAAGTGGACCCTGCTAAGGTCAAAGCTATTCAAGAGATGCCAGTTCCCAGGACAGAAAAGGAAGTCAGAGGCTTTTTAGGACGCCTGAATTACATTGCTCGCTTCATCTCACACCTGACTGCTACCTGTGAGCCAATCTTCAAACTGCTGAAGAAAGATCAGGTGGTACGTTGGAACGATGAATGTCAGGCTGCTTTCGACATAATCAAAGAGTATCTCCAAGAACCACCTATCCTTATGCCACCGGTTGAAGGGAGACCTCTGATATTATACCTGACAGTACTTGACAACTCAATGGGGTGTGTGCTGGGGCAGCATGACGAGTCTGGCCGAAAAGAGCATGCCATTTATTACCTTAGCAAAAAGTTTACCGACTGTGAGACCCGATACTCACTGCTTGAGAAAACTTGCTGCGCTTTGGTATGGGCTGCTCGCCGGCTGAGACAGTATATGCTGACTCACACTACCTTGTTGATCTCAAAAATGGATCCTATAAAGTACATATTCGAAAAGCCTGCTCTGTCTGGGAGAATTGCAAGATGGCAAATGATCTTGACAGAATACGACATTCAGTACACGACCCAGAAAGCCATCAAAGGAAGTGTATTGGCAGACCACTTGGCACATCAGGCCGTAGACGACTATCAATCAATGAACTTTGAGTTCCCGGATGAAAGCATCATGATTGTGACTGACTGTGAAGTACCTGGACCGGATGAAGGACCTGAACCAGGATCCCGATGGTCTATGCACTTTGACGGAGCCTCCAATGCTTTGGGTAACGGTATCGGCGCCATAATCATATCACCTCAAGGTACTCATACTCCACTCACTGCCCGGCTATGTTTCAACTGTACCAACAACATGGCGGAGTATGAGGCATGCATCATGGGTCTTCAAGCTGCGATCGACCTAAGGATCAAGTTTCTGAGCGTCTTCGGAGATTCCGTTCTTGTGATCAATCAGATCAAAGGAGAGTGGGATACGAAACATCCGGACCTTATTCCTTACAGAGAATGTGTGTTAACCTTGATCCCCCACTTCACAGAGATAACCTTTGAACATTTCCCAAGAGAGGAGAATCAGTTGGCGGACGCGTTAGCTACAATGGCTTCTATGTTCAAGGTCAAATGGGACAATGAGGCTCCCCGGATCATCATCTGGAAACTGGACGAACCGGCATACTGTTGCGATCTCGAGACTGAATTGGTGACCGAAAAGCCTTGGTACCATGAGGTGAAGAGATACTTGGAAGCTCAGGAATACCCTGAAGGTGCCTCTGTCAACGATAAGAAGTTTCTGAGAAGGTTCGCAGCCAAGTTCTTTCTTAGCAACGGCATCTTGTACAAGCGAAACCATGATTCAACCCTACTGCGTTGTGTGGATAAGATTGAAGCAGAAAGGATCATGGAAGAGCTACATGAAGGAACCTTTGGTACGCATTCAAGTGGACACACTATGGCTAAGAAGATCCTTCGGAAAGGATATTACTGGCCCACAATGGAAGCTGACTGCTACCAACATTCTAGGACATGCCATAAGTGCCAGATTTACGCAGACAAGGTGCATGTTCCTCCAGTTCCTCTAAATGTTCTGACTGCGCCTTGGCCGTTTGCAATGTGGGGCATAGACATGATCGGCGAGATTAAACCTGCGGCATCTAATGGGCATCGCTTCATCCTAGTGGCGATTGATTATTTTACAAAGTGGGTCGAAGCAGCTTCTTACGCTACGGTAACCAAGACTGTTGTGGCACGGTTCATTCGGCATAATCTGATCTGTCGGTACGGCGTCCCAGAGAGAATTATTACAGACAATGGTACCAATCTGAACAATAAGATGATCACTGAGCTCTGCGAGCAGTTCAAGATACAGCACCACAATTCTTCCCCTTACAGACCGAAGATGAATGGGGCTGTAGAAGCAGCAAATAAGAACATCAAGAAAATCGTGCAGAAGATGACAGTGACTTATAAAGATTGGCACGAGATATTATCGTTCGCTCTACATGGGTACCGTACCTCAGCTAGGACGTCAACCGGGGCAACCCCCTTCTCTTTGGTTTATGGTATGGAGGCAGTCTTACCGATCGAAGTGCAAATACCCTCTCTCCGGATAATGAAGGATGCAAATCTGAACGAGGATGATTGGATCCAGACACGACTTGATCAGCTCAACCTTATTGATGAAAAGAGACTTGCTGTTATCTGTCATGGTCAGACGTATCAGAAACGGATGATCAGGGCATTTAACAAAAAGGTCAGACCACAGGAATATCAAGTTGGGGATCTGGTAATCAAGCGAATCATCCTTCCTCAGAGTGATCCAAGGGGCAAGTGGACCCCTACATACGAAGGGCCATTTGTGGTTAAGCATGTGTTCTCAGGAGGAGCCATGATTCTAACCAATATGGACGGTGACGACCTTCCTCACCCCGCCAATGCAGACATAGTAAAAAGATACTACGCATGAAAAAAAGACCCGCTAGGCTGACATGCCTAGGAAAAAATTAGGGCTTCCCGGCGAACCAAAAGGGTTCGGGCAAAATGAAGGGATGAAATGAAAAAAATCTGTACACCCGGCAAGTCGAAAACCTGAAAAGGCGGCTTGGGCAAAAATGGGTATCCCGGTGGACTGAAAACCCGAAAGGGCGGTCCAGGCAAAAATTAGGGATAAAGCGTAATACTATGTCTCATTGATCACTTTGCATCCAGAATCCGGTATCTACATCAAGTTCAGACGGCATCGATCAGTCAGCTTCACTTTCAACCAAGGTCATCAAGTGATGAGACGCTCGGAGTTATAAAGGCAATAGCAGAGTTGAAAACCAGTGGGATCATTCATTTCACACAGCTGTTTTATTTTGTACAAAACTTGTATAAACTCTCTTGTTCGGCGGCGTTCTCTTACTAGGACGTCAGCCTCTTGTACACAAAACGCCTATTTTCAGGCCATTCAAAAATCAATACAAATATACTTTTCAGTTAAAAGTGCCAATTGTTTTTCTTTTCTGTGTTATTTTGCGAAGAACGTCCAAGGTTCAATTTGTGATATATGCATTGACAATATTTTTCTAACTCATGAATATTTGTATACGAAACAAATAATTAATTACAGGTAACATTAGAAACAGGGGCAATAAAGAGTTGTCTAGGCAATCTAATTGTTCTGTCCTCCAAGGTACCAAGATAGGTTCAGCTAAAGAACATAACCATATATCCTAATTCCCCAGAGAGCCAGCAAGCAGTACACTCTCTCTAAGCTATATTATCAAATCTTAAGGAGAATGGGTATCCTCCGGTGGATCTCAACATTCCCCAGCAGCAATGCATACGTATTCATAACAAGCATCCCTGGCAGTCTTGGTCTAAGATTGTTCCCCGGCGGCATATCAACATTCAAAGGAATCACTTTCCCCCGCAGTTCAAAACTTCCCCAGGAGAATCCAATCTAGTTCCCAAGGAAAGTTGGAATTCATCTCCCTAAGCGGTAAGCTTATCCCCAGTAGATTCTGGAAGCTTATCCTCGTAAAGGCACGAACGCGTCGTCCGGCTTTATTCAAAGAGTTATTTACTTAACAGGATATAACTGGGTTATCCTCAGCCAAAAGCCACGGAAAGGTCGTCCTCGACGAAGTCCTCTTACCCCCAGCGAAGTCTATCAGCACTTCCAAACACAACAAAGGTATCCCCAGCAAGTTATTATCAACAACTCGGCAAAGTATCTCTCTCCCCACAGAGCATTGCTTCCCAGCAAGATCGTTAGAGTACTTTTCTCCCCGCAGAGTATTCCATTCGCCAAGTTTATTCCCAACGGAGTCATCTTCTCCTACCGGTATACTTGCAACTATCATCCAGCGGAAGCAAAATCTGTTCTCCAACATCAGCCCAGGATATGACTTCCCAGCACCCGTCAAGGATTTATTTTCCTAGACGAAAACATACATAAACATCGTATACATCATTATAGCATGCATGTACGCATCATATCTTACAAATCTCATTTATGTTGAGAACATCATCGCTTGATCCATATCATGCATTGCATATGACTGACCTTTACCTTTCAGGGAAAATTCAGCTAAGTTCTCAATCATATTTCAAGACCTAGACCAGTTCAGTTAATCGACTCCAAAGATTTCTTATCCAGTCCAAGGCCTTCTCTAGTCCAGCTAAATCGACTCCCAACAGATTTTTCTAATGAAGACTCAGTAGAAGTTATCCAGGTTTTTCTCAAACGTCCGCTTTTGAGATTATAATTACCTATGGTTCTCTCCCCAACGGTGCGGAGATGATAATTCCATTTCAGGTTTTTCTCAAACGTCCGCTTTTGAGATTATAATTTCCTATGGTTCTCTCCCCAACGGTGTGGAGATGATAATTCCATTTCAGGTTTTTCTCAAACGTCCGCTTTTGAGATTATAATTTCCTACGGCTCTCTCCCCAGCGGTGCGGAGACGATAATTCCATTTCAGGTTTTTCTCAAACGTCCGCTTTTGAGATTATAATTTCCTATGGTTCTCTCCCCAACGGCGCGGAGATGATAATTCCATTTCAGGTTTTTCTCAAACGTCCGCTTTTGAGATTATAATTTCCTATGGTTCTCTCCCCAGCGGTGCGGAGATGATAATTCCATCCCAGGTTTTTCTCAAACGTCCGCTTTTGAGATTATAATTTCCTATGGTTCTCTCCCCAACGGTGCGGAGATGATAATTCCATTTCAGGTTTTTCTCAAACGTCCGCTTTTGAGATTATAATTTCCTATGGTTCTCTCCCCAGCGGTGCGGAGATGATAATTCCATCCCAGGTTTTTCTCAAACGTCCGCTTTTGAGATTATAATTGCCTATGGTTCTCTCCCCAATGATGTGGAGATGGTAATTCCCACCAAGATTTCGCTCAATGATTGCCGTTGAGGTTAAAATCATCCAAGGTTCTCTCACCGTTCATGCTGAGGTAGTAACCACCCCTGGTTCATTCATCACCGTTTGAAGCTCCAGATCCAGCTCCTGTAACCAGTCAGGACACATCTATACCAAGCATCTGAAAACAGTTCCTGCAACATGTCAGGTAATCATTTTCTGATTTGCAGGTATGCAGGTTCTCGCTAAGGAATCCCTTACGCGATCAACATCCAGATGGCATCTATAAGCCCATCATCCTATCCATCAATCTCCAAATGGCATCTGTAAGCCCATTCCCACCATCACTGCTACTATGTGAGCGCAAATTTCTGGGCACTCTAGTGTTCAATCATCTTCCACCCTCGGATTACGAAAGGCACGTCAGCCAATCTGCATCCTCAGGTCTAAGAAGATTGAACAGGGGCAACTGTTGTACCCCAAAATTTTCCCTCCCATATTCTTCAAGAAATTGCCAAGTCATGCTTCAAAATTCCCCAAGGGTTGCACAGTGCAAGGGTCTCCTAAGCAGTCAAAATTAGGGTTTTGGTTCTGATCAAGAAAATGAAGTTTCCAAGGGTCCAATCAAGTCTCACATGCCAATAAATATGGTCAAGCATCCTCATATCAAGTTTCAAGACTTTCAGAACAAAATTGCATAGTCAAAAACCCTAATTGCACTACAGTCAACTGTAGGGGCAAAATGGTCATTTGACAGTCAAAAGTTCAAATTTTTGGTCAACATCTCATTTTGAAGCCACAAACATCATTTGATCAATGCTTGATCATGATTCTCAAAGCTTGGCTCAAAAATCATCAAGATGCAAAAGTTTCCTTATTTGGACAGTTGAAAAAGTCAACTGTAAATTGACCAGGGCATAACTTTCATATGGATTATCAGAAAAATTCCATCCAAAGCTCATTTTGAAGAGAAAGACATTTCCTACAACTCATATTCATACTTCAAGTCCAAGAAATGCTCTCACAAAAAGTTATCAATTTCAACATTACAGGTCATTTTCAAAAGTCAACAAAAAGGGACTTTAAGTCAAAGGCCATAACTTGAGATTGGTAAATCAAAATGACATGGGACCAAAGGCATTGGTTAGAGGACTTAAAGACCTTTCCAAAATGTCCAAGAACATGAGCAAATCTTAAATATTGAGCAAGTTATGCCTTGTGGAAGTTGGGAAATTTTTGGATATTTTGAAAAGTCAACATTGATTCAAATGACCTAAAATTGCTAATGGGCCCATTTTTCTTCCATAATTCATCATCCAAGGCATGTGCACGACCATTTGGCCCAAAGGGAAGTTTTTCTCCATTTTTATTTATTTATTTGAATTTTTTATTATTAATAATTCATTTAATCAAATAAAATACATGAAAAATATAAAACCAATGAAATAAAATCTTTTTGTGCATGAAATATACTCAATAATTCGTGCATGATCAGATATGGAAGAATTGGAATTGATTGGATATGATTTGTACAAAAATAGCATGAAAAAAGATTTGAAAATCATGGTGAAAAAATCAAATATTGCATTCATTAATTCATGGATTCTAATCAAGTTTTTCAACCCTAATTGGTTCCATACATAAGCACAAGCAAGACCTAATGCCTCATGACCAAGAAGTTGCGCAGAAAAAGCATATGAACCTTTGAAATTTTTCTTGAAAACTCAAAATCTGAAAACCTATTTGCAGGTCGTTTCAAGCCATAAAACTCCTTCCATTGCATTCCTAGGACATTAAGCAACCTTCCTGGATCAAAAGCATCAATCCTAACCCTTTGAATCACTGTACAAAAGCCAACTTTTCTCATTTTTTTTCATAATCGTGCATCTCAATTCATGCGCATTTAGCACTTTTTAATGATTGATTCGTATTCCTTGTTTGATTCTAATGCTAACCATGTAATTTGATTGTGTTTTTGAGCATTGTATACGATTCTACCATTATCACGTTTTAGGGTTTATGAAGCTCTGAATTGGGGGTTTGTGAATAAGGCAAAATTGGGACACCACGGTGCCATGAACATGCTCAACATACTTGGACGAAGAGTTTGAGACCCTCGCGCTCAATTTATGAGCATCACAGGGCTATTCGTTATTTTCCCAAAACATGCTTAAAAGAACGCTTAAAAAACCGTGGCCATTGTTTTTATGTTTCAGGAACGAAGAAGAAGACGACTAGGTGGCAAGACACGAATGGCTGATTCAAATTTCGCGCGGAAAAGGGAGGCACTAACGCGTTTTGTCTTATTATGTTTATTAACTATATTCCTTACAGATGAACACAATAGCTCCACTGGTGAAGCGTCTGGCTGGTAACACCTAGGGCCTGGGTTCGAGCCCCAGGTCCACACTCCTTTCATTATATTTTTCCCTTAAACATATTCGTGTGCAATTTCAATACAGGGTGTCCATCGTGCACCTACCAAATCCAGCTATCCACGCGTCCTAAGGCATTCCATCAATGGCCACAGTCTGAAGAACATGATACACTCGGTCAACAAAGATCCACGCTGGCGCCCAAGTCAACCAGGCCTGAAGGGCATTGGGCCTGAATTACCAAGGCTATACCTCCTATTTGGGGTCTGAACCCCCTAGGTTTGCAAACCTTCTTTATTTTTCTTTATTTTATTTTTACTTTCTTTTAATTGTTGTTTTTTTTAATTAATTAATTATTTTCATAAAAACACAAAAACCATTAAAAAAAATCAGAAAAGATGAAAAATTAAATGTATTTTATTTAACTAGTATTTTTTTTTAAATAAATTCATAAATTAATTAGTTAAATTAGGTTTTAATTTGAACTTTTTAATAAAAATCTAAAAAATATAGAATTAGGGTTTAATTAATTTTCATCTTTTTTCTTTTATTCCGTAATAATTAAATATTTATTTTTATAATTAAATTGCATGTAAATTAATTAGGGTTAATTTTAGGTTAAAATTCAATGTTTTCATAATAAAATAAAAATTGTAGAATTAGGTTTAATTGCATTTAATTCTTTTTCATTAAAATTACAAAATACCAAAAAATACCAAAAAGATAATTTCTTTTCCCTTTAATTTTTAATTAATTCCATGTAATTTAATTTTGCAAAAGGGTCCAACGCCCTCGTTTAATTCTTATTAAATCGCATATTTATTTTATTCCGTTTAAATATTTATGTATCTCTCCCGAAGCCATGTAATTAATTTCTCGCACTTTTAATTCTTTATTTTCTTTACTTTCTTTATTTTTTCTGTCAAATCGGGTTCGAGAAATTTTGGCGATGTGGACCCGCGCCTTTTGTAATAGCTTAGAATCTTTACGTTCCCGCAATATTTTTAACTGTTAAATGATGGCATGAAAGAATGTATGGACAAAATAAAAACAAACGCTAGATCACCAATAACATGACAAAAGACAAAAATAAATGAAAACGACACACGAATCGCACACACCACCCCTAGGGTACGCCTCACTGTTGCCTTACCTCGAAAGGTGATCGTCGAGTAGAGGATGTCTTAGTAAGTCCTCATGATCCGGGAACCTGGCATGAGGGTAGCTTCTAAGGTGTCTTCCCATTGCTCTGGTGATCACCATGTCCCGAACCTCGAATTGACCCGAACACCTCCAACGGTGGTGCTACCTACCTCTCAATGGTGGGATGGCACTACTTTAAAGGACATCTACACAGACGAATTCCTTAGGGTAGGTAGACGACTCTAGATACTTGCTCTAAAATTCAAAACAAATCAAAAATACTTTTCACACCGACACCTTTTCAAAAAGCTTTCGAAAGCAATTTTTCAAACACTCTTGAGGACCGATACAAGAGTCGAACTGGAATTTTCAAAGAAACTTTTTAAACCCACAGTTGAAAAGCAAACAAACCATTTTGAAAACACAATGAGCAAGTATCTAAGAGCCCATGGATAACCATGGATAGAAAGGGTGCTAACACCTTCCCTTTCTATAATCTACCTCCCGAACCGAGAGCAGTCTCTTTAAGGAATTTTTCTGTGCTTTTGTCCTTTCCATTTGGAGAAAATAAAAGACGGTGGCGACTCTTGCTTCCGCGACATTTCGCGAACTAGCGTTAAACAGTCAGTTCCAGATCCACCGATCACACCAGGGCACGTCTGAAGAGTTCGAAGATTCGATTCCTGTATCCAGCCAGGGCATATCTATCAACTACAACAATTCCAGATTCGACTCCTGTATCCAGCCAGGGCATATCTGTTGACCACATTTCCAGACTCGATTCCTGTATCTAGCCAGGGCACGTCTGAAGAGTTCGAAGATTCGATTCCTGTATCCAGCCAGGGCATATCTATTGACGACTATTTCCAGATTCGACTCCTGTATCCAGCCAGGGCACATCTGTGAACAACCGATTGTAGATTCGATACCTGTATCTAGCCAGGGCATATCTGCATAAGGAGACTAAAGATCAAACACCTGTAACAAGCCAGGAAAACATCTGTCTTTCTCAAATACACAAGTTTTCGCTAAGGAATCTCTTATGCGATCAACACTTCCAAATGGCATCTATAAGCCCATTCCCGACAAAGTTCCGTCACATTTCCAGATGGCATCTATAAGCCCATCTCCCTATCCACCACCTCTCCAAATGGCATCTATAAGCCCATTCCCGACATCACATTACTGATACTTCGACATACGAGTGCAAATTTCCGGGCACTCTAGTGTCCAATCTCCTTTTACCCTCGAGTCACGAAAGGCAGACTTGCCAATCTAACTCTTCAGGTTCAAGAAGATTGAACAGGGGCAACTGTTGTACCCCAAAATTTGCCCTCCCATTTCCTCAACATTTTCTCATCACAAGACCCTTGGAGCTCAAGATCCAGTTAGGGTTTCCTCTGCTCAAGACTTCTCCTTGCACTGTGGACCCAAATTAGGGTTTGTGTTTGCACAAAGATATTTTGACCTAAAATGCCTAAAATGACTTTCATGCTTCATGTTAGACTCCCAAGTTTATCCATACCAAGTTTCAAGTCTTGATTCCAAGTTTTGTCCAGTCAATTGGACAGATGACCTAGAAATCAGCTGTATTGGGGAAAAAGTCAACTGTGGCCAATTGACAGTCAAATCTCATGAAAATTGACCCACATCAACATTATGAACTCATATGGACCATTTGATCAAGTTTGGATCACAATTCCACAAGAAACTTGATCAGATCATCAAAAGGGCAAAATGGTCATTTTTAGGGTTTTGACTGCACAAGGGTAATTTTTGACTGTTTGACCTAGCCAATGACAAACCAAGCTCACATATGGACTCAATGACCCCATGGAATTATCTTGACATGCTCAACAATTTCAAAAGATCCCAAGTACACAAGATTGACAGTTGAATTTCCCAGTCAATTGATCAATTTTGACTGTATACTGAAAAGTCAAACTTTGACTTTTTGGTCAAAATCAAGAGTCAAGATTCATTTTTCATCAAAACATGCCAAATCATGAAACTTGTTCACCAAGAAACCAAGAAATACAAATTAGGGTTTGAAATGGGAATTTTTCATAACTTAGAATTTTTCTAAGTTATGGAAAACCCTAATTTTTTCCCAACTTTGCCCCACTTTCTCACCAAGATTCATTTGGATTCAAACAAAAGTCAAAACATGAAAGTTGTAGCTTGTTACATAATCTACAACTTTGATTCAAAAAGTTTTCCCAAATGAAGCGTGTATCTCAAGTTACAATTTTTTGAATAGGGGTGCCAAACCATTCTTAACTTAGTGAAAATTTGACCTTTTTGACAAGGTTTTCTACCTAACTTCAAGGCCATTTTCCATACACTTCCACTTGGAATTTCAATTTGCATTTCAAAGATGGATTGTAGTAAACATTCCAAGCTTTCCAAAATGTCCAAGAACTCATCAAACAACCTCATAACTTGAGAGAATCGAATTTCACAATATGGCAAAAATTCACTTTTGAATTGATCATGTACATGTTCATAACTTAGGCCATTTTCAAGTCAGCATAGTTTGTGCTACATTACAGGTCCTAAAACCATTTGACACTCATAAATTTAATGCCAAACCTTTGTCCCAAGACCATGTTTGGTGTATTCAAGCATTGCCTAGAAGATTAATCCATTTATAGATAAAGCATTATTTCCATTTTGAAAAAGTAGAACTTTATGTCCATTTTGCAAATCCAAGTGGTACAGTCAAAATCTTCTAGGCACAAGTTATGAGACACATTGCACTGATCAACGCAAAGGGTTGCAGCATGTTATGGGGGCCTGCATCAGTATAGAACATCAACTTGCCTTTTGTTGCTTAAGAAAGAAGAAACATAGCATAACTTGTACCAACTCTCATATCAGCCTACAAACACTTAAGCAAACTTGTGAAACACATTCAAGGGATACCAACTGAGCTAATACACGACCCTAAGATCCCTCATACACTCCCATTCTCAGAATCATCTTCAAACTGCAAGAACAGGGCAGGGCCTGCAGTTTGAGTGCCATATTTCATTCCTCTCAAGCTTTCTTGCCCAAACCAGTTCACACACCTTCCATAACATCTATGCAAGCTAACCAAAGCCTAAAACACGACCTGTAATCCCTCTAACTGGTTCTACCATTTTCACTTTTCTGATTTGCAGGTGAAGTGCTCTAGCTCGATTCAAAAGCTTTCAAGACAAAGTAAAGCTTGGAATAGCATCCCTGGACCTCAAGGAAACTATCCCAATCATCACCTTGCACTGAAAGCTTCTCCATTGCCAGATAGAACTTCAACTGAACAGGTAAGTTTTTGAATTTGTATCTCTCTTATTAGGCATTGTTAGCTTTAGGTTTGTGAAGAGAATATGTCATAATCATTGCCCTGAACATGCCCATATAATTAGATTTTATTTATATTATGTGTGTTGCAAGAATTTTGAGTCTGAACATGGAAGAAAATCTAGGTCAGGATTTGGGGGAGAAGAAATTCTCCCTCATCTTAGAGAGTTAAGACAAGTTTTGCATATGGTTGGATTCGTCTCTTGATGCTGAACATTTTTTATGTTATGAGTTTTCATTAAAAAGCCAGGAATCAAGATGTTTGAATGGAGGAACAAGGCGCGCGTTTTTTTGATACTTTCTGGCCAGAGGTTGAAGAAAGGTCAACTGGGCTGGGCTTGCTTTGCATTTCCTTTTCACACCACACAATTGCTTCTAAACCCCCTGAGCCCATTTGGCTTATTTTTAATGTTTTTTTGACTTTTTCTTTTTTTGATTGACTCATTTATTTTTTCTCATGATATTAAAAATATAAAAATATTTTTTCTCACCATTTTGAATTTATTAGGCATTTATTTGATTTTTCTTTTAGTTTGTACATAAATAAATAAATACATATACTTTTATCTAAAATACTAAAATAGTGTAAATATATTTTTTTTTATACATTTTTATTTTGTTTTACTTTCTGAAAATGTTTTATAGAAAAAATACTTTTTTTATTAAATATTAAGTATTACTAATTTGTATATATAATACATATTTAATGAATAATACATACATATATATATATATATATATATATATATATATATATATATATATATATATATATATATATATATATATATATATATATATATATATATATATATATATATATATATATATATATATATATATATATATATATATATATATATATATATATATATTTATTAATACATTTAGGATAAAAATACTAAAAATATACATATTTTGTTTTATTAATATTTAACACTAAAAAATCATTTTTTTACAAATATACTTTATTTTTATTTTATTTTTGTATATGAATAATAAATATTGTGTATATTGAATAAATAATACATTTTTATAGAATTAGGGTTTGACCCTAAATATGAAAAACTTAAAAAATAATAATACTTTCTTTTTGACATGTAAAAATACCTTTTTCCATACATATAAAAACCATTTTTGGCATCTTGCACATTTGTTCTATTTTATTCAATTTATGCAAATTAATCACCTTGTAAATAATTCAATATTGATGTAATAGTTTTAGGTTTAAATTCCTTGTCAAAATCCTCATTTGAACATTTGTACCCCCCTTCCCATATATGGTTTTGTAATAGCTTAGTAAATTTATTTTCGCACTTTATTGCTTTCTAATTATACCATGTTAGAATTAGGGTTTGTATGCGAAAAATAACGAAACATAGTTTTGACCTAATTTCAAGATAAACAAGCATGAAAATGAACACACAAATCACACTTGCACCCCCTAGGGTATTCCACTTGTTTCCTTTCAAAATTGGGCCATATTGCATGTTAGGTCTCTTTGGGCAAAACAAACAAATCAAATGATCATAGTCCCTCAATAAAACTTTCAAAATGTTGCCTAAACAAATGATCAAGTCCCTTAAAGAAAATGCCCAAAGATACTTGGCACCATTGCAATTATGGTCTAAACGATGACCCGCGCCCGTCCCTTTCACATCCTAACATGAGATTGTCCACCAAATGCAATGGTGGAACAAACTTATTAAAAGGGTTTAAAACATAGCAATAAACTTTGAGAAATTTAGGAGTAGATAACCTCTTAGTTACTTGAATCAAAACTTGCAAAAACAAAACACTTGCCTATTTTCTAAACCACACATCACTACACTTTCAAAACAACTTTCAAAAAACCAATGAAAACTTTTTCAAAAGACATACACCTTTGTATACATCCCCACATGGATCATTACAAAGGTTGCCACCACATTGGCTTCTTTTCAAAACATTTTCAAACCCACACACACAAGCACCATTTCAAACAATCGAAATCAAGGCAAGTGATCTAAAACCAAGTAACTAAGAGCCCATGGATAACCATGGATAGAAAGGGTGCTAATACCTTCCCTTTCTATAATCTACTCCCCGAACCCAAGAAAACATCTCAAAGGTTTTTGCTGTGCTTTTTAAACCTTTCCTTAGGATAAAATAAAAAGTCGGTGGCGACTCTTGCTCAACCGAAACATTTGCGAAAACAAACGCAAAACCTCAAGTCAGTTCTCCCACCGTATCACAGGTCCCTCCTCAGCTTAAGGAGCTTACATCTAGGATTCCCGAGAACTCTTCCTTCAGTGAAAGACATGGTAGACTCATCAGCTTGGTTAACACCAACATTGAAGAAGATATGATAAAAGTTCTCTTCCAGTTCTTTGACCCTCTGCACCACTGTTTTACTTTCCCGGATTATCAATTGGTGCCTACTTTGGAAGAGTTTTCTCAGCTTCTGAAGATTCCTATCCTTAGTCAACTACCCTACAACAGTACGGAGAAGGAACCAAAACTTGAAGAGGTTGCTAAAGCACTATGCCTACAACCATCTGACATCAAAGGACATTGGGAAGTTAGAAGTGGTATCAAAGGGTTCTTGGCAAAGTTTCTGTTTGAGAAGGCCTTAGAATATTGGAATTCCCTTGACCTACAAGCCTTTGAAGAAGTTGTGGCACTCCTTGTCTATGGGTTGGTGTTGTTCCCGAATCCAGATCAGCTTATAGATATCAATGCTGTCAAGATCTTCATGTCCAGGAATCCTATACCTACGTTGCTTGGGGACATCCTTCACTCATGTTACACTCGAACCATGAGAAAAAGAGGTGTTCTTATATGCTGCACTCCTCTCCTGGCAAGGTGGTTTATTTCGCACCTTCGACAATCAGTTTTGAAGAACGAGCGGGGTTTGAGATGGTCACAACGATTGATGACTCTTACACATGCTGATATACATTGGTGTTCTCGGTCCAGAGAAAATGTCACTATCATTGATCGTTGCGGAGAGTTTCCTAATGTTCCTTTACTTGGAATTAGAGGGGGCATTACTTACAACCCATGTCTGGCTTTGAGACAGTTTGGATATGCTCGGAGGGATGGCCCTCATGACATGTTAATTCCTGACATAGTTTTTGACTTCGACAACGATGCGCAAGGACTTCGCCAGAGATTCATCAGAGCTTAGAGGATGCCCAACAGGGTAGATAGTAAGACACTGGGGCACAAGAACTCCATCCCCCTGGAGCCTTATCTCAAGTGGGTACGAGCCCGCTCCCAGAAGCTGGTGATGCCATATCCTCATGTTCTCCCCGTGATCAAAGAGCCAGTCTTGGAAGGGGAGGTGCCCTACACCATTCAGCATCCTGACATGCCAACGTCTTGGGAAGAAATGCAAAAGAGCTGGATCCAACTCAAGGAAGAACGGAATTCTCTTGAAACCAGTCTACATGCCAGTGAGAAGAAGGTCTTGGAGCTCACCCGCCTACTTCACGAGGAAAAGACTCTCAACACTTACATAGCTCCAAAAGGATGCGCAGTGTCTTTTGGGATTAATTATTTTGTAATGTTTTGCCCATGAGGCCTTGATGTACTAAACAGATTATTTTCTTAATACAACGTGTGTTCCTTTTTGTCTACAACGAATTTGAACTTTCGAACCCTTGAATGCATTGCATAAATAGCATATCATGCATCATGTGCATAACAGGTACCCTTTTTCTACAGGTTGCTTAATCTTCTCCGCTGTTTATTTCAGCGCTCACTCAATCATCATGAATCCTGAACCAACTACTGAATAAGCTATCAAGGCCCTCCAGGCCCAGAATTCCCAGTTTCAAGAGCTGGTCATGAGCTTAGCCCAAGGACAACAGGAGTTGAAGGCTTTGCTCCTGAAGAAGAAGAAGAAGAAGAGGACTGTGATGTTCAAAACTGGACGCAGACTCGGGAATACACTGCAGAATGAAGCTGAGCTGACTACTCCATCTGTTGGGGAAGGCAGTCACCAGGAGGGAGGGGTCCCTAGTCCCGTGGTCTCTGACACCGAGACAGATTTCAATGATGAACAGTACCCTCCTGCCGAGGACCGATACAAGCAGCTGGAGGACCGGTTAAATGCTATGGAGATTCAACGTGTGCCTGGGTTGGATTTTGGAGACTTAGGGTTATCTTCTGGGGTGGTGATCCCACACAAGTTCAAGGCGCCTGCCTTTGTGAAGTACGACGGGGCTTCCTGTCCTAAGCTGCACCTCCGCTCTTATGTAAGGAAGATCCAGCCTTACACGGCAGACAAGAATCTATGGATCCATTTCTTCCAGGAGAGTCTTTCAGGGACTCAACTCGAATGGTTCCATCAGCTGGATGGAACCAACATTCGTAACTGGGAGGACTTGGCTACTTCTTTTTATAAGCAGTATCAGTACAATTCCGACCTCGCTCCCACGCGTACCCAACTCCAGGGTATGTCACTAGGAACGGGTGAAGGTTTTAAGGAGTACGTGCAGAAATGGAGAGACCTGGATGGCAGGGTGCAGCCACCGTTGACTGATCGTGAACTCGTGGACATGTTCTTGGGGACCCTGTCTGGTCCTTTCTTTAATCATTTGATTGGTAATTCCTCTGTTGGGTTTACAGACCTGATCCTGACTGGTGAGAGGATCGAAGCTGGTATCAAATCGGGGAAGATACAGAAAGGCGCCTCCTCGAGTACTGAAAAGAAGCCCTTCAAGAAGGAAGCTAGTGTTGTTTATGGTCCCAGAAGGCATAACAAACCGGAACACCGCCAAGCTGTCAACGCGGTGGTAATTTCAAAGCCTACTGCTGCTCCTCACCAATACAACTAGCCAAGGGGTGAGAGCCCCAAAAGGCAGTACACTCGGCTCAGTATGACCCTGTCTCAGATATTGCCGCAACTGCTGTCAACCAATCTGGTAACTGTCAAAGAAGCTCCAAAGGTTGTGAACACGACCTCTCCAAAGTACAACCCCAACGCCCGTTGCGCTTATCACTCTGATAGCCCGGGGCATTCTACTGATGATTGTTGGGCTCTGAGGAATAAGGTTCAGGACCTTATTGATGCTAAGGAAATACAGTTCGAGGCGCCCGAAAGGCCCAATGTTGTGACTGCTCCCATGCCCCAGCATGGAGTGAATGCTGTGGAAGAGGATCTGTATGTAGCTTCTATGGATGATATTGCTACTCCGCTGTTGACCGTCAAGAGGAACCTGTTGCTAGCCGGTTTATTTCCAGGATGTAGTAAAGGTTGCCATCTATGTGCTGTTTCACCTGTTGGTTGTCCTTTGCTGAAGTCAGGCGTCCAAAACCTGATGGATAACAAAGAAATCTTGTTCAAGAAGATTGCTGTCCCTGCTGTCCGTACCGAAGAAGTTTCTATTGTCACCATTTTCAATAACCCTCCTAAGGCTCCCTCAAAGAAGCCTGTCAAAATTATGCCTGTTCACAAGATTGCTCTTATCATCATCACTGTTCCAGGGCCCATCCCCTATAAGTCTGACAAAGCTGTCCCGTGGCACTATGAGGCAGATGTTTATGTTTTGGGAGTGAAACAAGAGTTCGATACTAGTACCGGTGTCACCAACATCACCGGGCCTGCCAAGGTTACTCGCAGTGGCAGGCTCTTCTCACCTGACATTGCGCCTCCAGCTATTCAAAGACCTCTTATCATCACACCTGCCAGTGTGCCTGCTTCCGTTCCTGATCAAGTTCCTGTTTCTACCCCTGCTGCCGAGTCATCTGACGCTCGGGGCAAAGGGATTGCTACTGATGTGCCTTCTCGGACGGAGGCACCGAAGACCAATGTTAAAGCTTCCAAGCAAGAGATAGAAGAGATCCTCAAAATTATCAAGAAGAGTGATTTCAATGTAGTTGAGCAGCTGAGGCATACCCCCTCTAAGATCTCTATGCTATCACTTTTGTTGTGTTCAGAGGCCCATGCCAAGGCCTTGATTTCCTTCCTGAAGACGGCCCATGTGCCACAAGAAACATCTGCTGATCAATTTACCGATTGTGTGGCCAACTTGAATGTTGATAATGGGTTGGGTTTCTCTGACGCCGATTTGACTGCCAAGGGAAAGAACCATAACGATGCCCTGCATGTCTCCATTGAATGCAGGGGCACTACTCTTGCCCATGTGTTGGTAGACACTGGTTCTTCGTTGAACGTATTACCCAAGAAGGCCCTAGACAAGTTGGATTGTGAGGGTTTAGAGCTCAAGCCTAGTAACATTGTTGTTCGGGCCTTTGACAGGTCGAAAAGGATGGTACATGGTGAAGTTGACATTCCAATCAGAGTAGGCTCTCAGGTCTTTGATTCAACTTTCTATGTGATGGACATTCGTCCATCCTATTCTTGTTTGTTGGGACGCCCATGGATCCACAAGGCTGGAGCTGTGACCTCCACTCTACATCAGAAGCTTAAATACCCGGTTAGAGGGAAGATTGTTACAGTACAGGGGGAGGAGGAGTACATGGTCAGCCACCTCAACTCGTTCCGATATGTAGAAATGGATGGGGAGTTCATTGAGACCCCCTTTCAACACTTTGAAGAGGTGCGTCAGACATTGGCAGCAGCAGAGACAATGACTGAAGAAGACTCTCCTTTGAATATGGCTTCCTTGAAGGATGCCCGGGCTATGATTGAGAAGGGTGAGTGCGCAAACTGGGGCCGACTTCCTGATTTCACTCCAAAGACTGACAAATTTGGCTTGGGTTTCACTGCAGAAGCTCAGAGGGCTGTTCGCAAAGCAAGAATTGGAAGACCTCCTGTGCTCATCACCAACCTGGGAGTGAATGCTATTGAGGACGAAGCGGAAGAGTCTGAGTTCGACAGCTAGATCTACCCAACGACTAACGGTGGACCAAACAACTGGACATCGAAAGATTTCATACCTATTACTTTTGTCACTCAGTAATGAACTCCTTTGTTTTGAATTTGTAACAAACAATATTACTAAACTCTATGGCCCGGTGTCTTACCCGGGGCACCGTGGTTTCATTTGTGAGGGCTTGTTATTTGTCACTTTCATATATCATGAATAAAAAACATTGGACGTTTTTCGCATTTCAAATCTTGCGCTCCCTTTCTTTCTTTATATATTGCAAAACAGCTATATTTACACACACTCACTTATACAGGTTCCAACCCACTCTGGATCTCACTGGTAACGACTCTGCTACTGCCAGTTATGACTTCGAAAATCCGATCAACTTAGCCGAAGACGAAGGTGAAGATGATTGCGAAGTGCCTGGTGAGCTTGCAAGACTGTTACTCCAGGAAGAGAGGTCCATTCAGCCACATGAAGAGCCAGTGGAAACGGTAAATCTGGGTACTGAGACAGACAGAAAGAAAGTCAAGATTGGTGCCAATCTAGAGCTCAGTGTGAAACAACGGTTGATTCAGATGTTGCATGATTATGTGGAAATCTTTGCCTGGTCTTACGAAGACATGCCTGGGTTGGATATCGACATTGTGGTTCATCACCTGCCTACCAAGGAAGACTGTCATCCGGTAAAATAGAAGGTCCGCCGTATGCATCCAGAGATGTCAGAGAAAATCAAAGTTGAGGTTATGAAACAATTCGATGCCGGTTTTCTAGCAGGGACTTCTTACCCTCAGTGGGTTGCTAATGTGGTTCCAGTGCCGAAGAAAGATGGTAAAGTCAGAATGTGTGTTGATTACAGGGATTTGAACACGGCCAGCCCCAAAGATGACTTCCCTCTGCCTCACATCGACGTTCTAGTTGACAATACTGCTCAGCATAAGGTATTCTCCTTCATGGACGGGTTCTTCGGTTTTAAATCAGATCAAGATGGCTCCTGAAGACATGGAGAAGACCACTTTTGTTACTCAGTGGGGCACCTTTTGCTACAAGGTCATGCCTTTTGGGTTGAAAAATGTTGGGGCAACCTACCAACGTGCCATGGTTGCTCTGTTTCATGACATGATCCATCACGAAATAGAAGTATATGTCGACGATATGATTGCAAGGTCCCAAACTAAGGAGGAACACCTTGACCATCTGCAGAAGCTGTTTGACCGTCTGAAGTTGTACAAGCTGAGGTTGAACCCAAACAAGTGCACCTTCGGGGTGAGATCTGGAAAATTGCTAGGCTTCGTCGTAAGCGACAAAGGTATTCAAGTGGACCCTGCCAAGGTGAAAGCCATACAAGATATGCCAGCTCCCAAGACAGAGAAAGAAGTCAGAGGCTTTCTAGGACAGCTGAACTATATTGCCCGATTCATCTCACATCTAACTGCTACCTGTGAACCAATCTTCAAGCTACTGAAGAAAGATCAAGTAGTACGTTGGAACGATGAATGTCAGACCGCTTTCGACAGAATCAAAGAGTATCTCCAAGAACCACCCATTCTTATGCCACCGGTTGAAGGGAGACCTCTAATCTTATACTTGACAGTACTGGACAACTCAATGGGGTGTGTGTTGGGGCAGCATGACGAGTATGGCCGAAAAGAGCATGCTATTTATTACCTTAGCAAAAAGTTTACCGACTGTGAGACCCGACACTCACTGCTCGAGAAAACTTGTTGCGCTTTGGTATGGGCTGCTCGCCGGCTGAGACAGTATATGTTGACTCACACTACTCTGTTGGTTTCAAAAATGGATCCAATCAAGTACATCTTCGAAAAGCCTGCCTTATTCGGAAGAATAGCAAGATGGCAGATGATCTTGACAGAATACGACATCCAGTACACAACTCAGAAGGAAATCAAGGGAAGTGTATTGGCAGACCATTTGGCACACCAAGCAGTGGATGACTACCAGTCCATGAACTTTGAATTTCCAGACAAGAATATCATGGTAGTGACTGATTGTGAAGTACCTGGACCGGATGAAGGACCTGAGGAAGGATCCCGATGGTCTATGCACTTTGACGGAGCCTCAAACGCTTTGGGTAACGGTGTCGGCGCTGTGATCATATCCCCTAAAGGCACTCATACTCCACTCACTACCCGGTTATGTTTCAACTGCACCAACAACATGGCGGAGTATGAGGCATGCATCATGGGTCTTCAAGTTGCGATTGACTTAAGGATCAAGTTTCTAAGTGTCTTCGGAGATTCCGCTCTCGTGACCAATCAGATCAAAGGCGAGTGGGATACGAAACACCCGAATCTTATTCCTTACAAGGAGTATGTGTTGACGTTGGTTCCCCACTTCGAGGAGATAACTTTTGAACACTTACCAAGAGAGGAGAATCAGTTGGCGGACGCGCTGGCTACGATGTCTTCTATGTTCAAAGTCAAATGGGACAACGAGGCTCCCCGGATTATCATTTGGAAACTAGATGAACCTGCATATTGCTGTGATCTTGAGGCTGAAGAAGTAACTGAAAAACCTTGGTACCACGAAGTGGAGAGATATCTTGAAGCTCAAGAATATCCCGAAGGCGCATCTGTTAACGACAAGAAGTTTCTGAGAAGGTTCGCAGCAAAGTTCTTCCTCAGCAACGGCATTCTGTACAAGCGAAACCATGATTCAACTTTACTGCGTTGTGTGGATAAAACTGAAGCAGAAAAGATCATGGCAGAGCTACATGAAGGTACCTTCGGAACACATTCCAGTGGACATACCATGGCAAAGAAAATCCTTCGGGCAGGATATTTCTGGTCCACAATGGAAGCCGACTGTTACCAACATTCTCGGAAGTGTCACAAATGCCAGATCTATGCTGATAAGGTGCACGTTCCTCCAGTTCCTCTGAACGTCTTGACAGCACCTTGGCCTTTTGCAATGTGGGGCATTGATATGATTGGCGAGATCAGACCTACGGCATCCAACGTGCATCGCTTCATTCTGGTAGCGATTGATTACTTCACAAAGTGGGTTGAAGCATCTTCCTATGATACGGTAACCAAGAACGTCGTGGCACGATTCATTTGGCATAATCTGATCTGTCGCTATGGTGTACCTGAGAGGATCATTACAGACAATGGTACCAATCTTAACAATAAGATGATCACTGATCTCTGCATACAATTCAAGATACAACACCACAACTCTTCTCCTTACTGACCGAAGATGAATGGGGCTGTAGAAGCGGCGAACAAGAATATTAAGAAGATTGTGCAGAAGATGACAGTGACCTACAAAGATTGGCACGAGATGTTACCGTTCGCTCTTCATGGGTACCGTACCTCAGCACGGACATCAACAGGGGCAACCCCCTTCTCCTTGGTCTATGGCATGGAGGCAGTCTTGCCTATTGAAGTCCAGATACCCTCTCTCCGGATAATGAAGGATGCAGGTTTAAGCGAAGATGACTGGATTCAGACTCGACTTGATTAGTTAAACCTAATTGACGAAAAGAGACTCACCGCTATTTGTCATGGTCAAACGTACCAAAAACGGATGATCAGGGCATTTAACAAGAAAGTCAGACGACAAGAGTATCAAGTCGGAGATCTGGTAATCAAGCGCATCATTCTTCATCAAAGTGATCCCAGGGGCAAATGGACCCCTACGTACGAAGGGCCATTCGTGGTTAAACATATCTTCTCAGGAGGAGCTATGATTCTAACCACGATGGATGGTGACGATCTTCCTCACCCCGCCAATGCAGACATAGTAAAAAGATACTACGCATGATAAAAAGACCTGCTAGGTTGACACACCTAGGCAAAAATAAGGGCTTCCCAGCGAACCAAAAGGGTTCGGGCAAAAATAAGGGATGAAATGAAAAAAAAATCTGTACACCCGGCAGGTCGAAAACCTGAAAAGGCGGCTTGGGCAAAAATGGGTATCCCGGTGGACTGAAAACCCGAAGGGGCGGTCCAGGCAAAGGTTAGGGATAAAGCGTAATACTATGTCTCATTGGATCACCTTGCATCCAGAATTCGATATCAACTATCAGGTTCAGACGGCATCGATCAGTCAGCTTCATCTTCAACTAAGCAGCAAGGTGATGAGACGCTTGAAGACATAAAGGCGATAACAGAGTTGGAACCCAGTGGGATTATTTTTTTCACATAGCTGTTTTGTTTTCCTTTTCAAAAGTGTATAAAATCTATGTTGTTCGGCGGCGTTCTCTTACTAGGACGTCAGCCTCTTGTACATAAACGCCTATTTACAGGCAAATCTCAAAATCAATACAAGTCCACTTTTCCAGACAAATTGCCAATTATTTTTCCTTTTTCTGTTTTGTTTTGCGAAGAACGTCCAATGTTCATTTTTGATATATGCATTTGACACTATTTGCTAACTCATAAATATTTGCATACGAAACAAAGGACTAATTACAGGTGACATCAGAAACAAGGGCAATAATGAGTTGTCTAAGCGGTCTAGTTGCTCCGTCCACCAAGGTACCAAGGTAAGTTCGGCTGAAGAATGTAACCAGGATACCTTCACTCCCCCCAGAGTAAGACCAATCAGCAATACTCTCCCCGAGCAGAGTTGGTCTCTCATCAGCCCTGAAAAGGCACAGTATCTCCAGCAAGTCAGCGACACTCTCCCCAAGCAGAGTTAGGTTACTGTCAGCCTTAAGGAAGTTGGGTATCCCCAGAAAATATCAATATTCCCCAGTGGAGTATACAGATGTTCCTAAGCAAGCATCCCCGGCAGTCTTAATATAAGATTGTTCCCCGGCGGAATACCAGACATCCCGGTGGAGCCACTTCCCCAATGCAGTCCAAAAGGTTCCCCAAGAGAGTTGAATCAATCTCCCCAGTAGATTCTGGAAGCTTATCCCCAGTAGATTCTGGAAGCTTATCCCCTGCGGAGTACGAACGCATCTCCCCAGCTTTATTCAAAGGTTATTCCCCACCAGAGCTTATAACTGGGTTATCCTCAGCTAAATACCATGGAAGGATCGTCCTCGGCGAAGTTCTTCCTATCCCCAGCGAGTTCATCAAAGTTCCCCAACATAACATATCAACGGTATCCCCAACAGAGTTATCATCAAACCTCAGCGAAGTATCTCTTCCCACAGATTAATTCCACGCAGAGTAATCTCTCCAGCAAGTTCATTCCCCAACGGAGTCATCTTCTCCTACCGGTTTATCCTTGCAACCATCATCCCCAGCGAAAACGAAGAACTCCAATCTTCAAAACGTCAGCCCAGGAGTTAACTTCCCGGCACTCGTCAAGGATTTATGTTCCTAGACGAAAATACATTCATAGACATTCCACATTTTATACATCCTGCTTACATACATACAACACAATCTCATTTATTCTTGAGAACATCATGACATCAAGCATTTCAAACATCATGACATTGCATACAACTGATGTTTTGCCTTTTCAGGAAAAAGGTCAATCCAAAGATGATTACTATCAACCGTCGCAATTCCATATTCGATTCCTGTATCTAGCCAGGGTATATCTGAAGAGTTTGAAGATTCGATACCTGTATCCAGCCAGGGCATATCTGTAGATGACTATTTCCAAATTCGATTCTTGTATCTAGCCAGGGCATATGTGAAGAGTTTGAAGATTCGATACCTGTATCCAGCCAGGGCATATCTATAGATGACTAATTCCAGATTCGATTCCTGTATCTTGCCAGGGCATATCTGAAGAGTTTGAAGATTCGATACCTGTATCCAGCCAGGGCATATCTGTAGATGACTATTTCCATATTCGATTCCTGTATCTAGCCAGGGCATATCTGAAGAGTTTGAAGATTCGATACCTGTATCCAGCCAGGGCATATCTGTAGATGACTAATTCCATATTCGATTCCTGTATCTAGCCAGGGCATATCTGAAGAGTTTGAAGATTCGATACTTGTATCCAGCCAGGGCATATCTGTAGATGACTAATTCCAGATTCGATTCCTGTATCTAGCCAGGGCATATCTGAAGAGTTTGTATATTCGACACCTGTATCTGGCCAGGGCACGTCTGCATGAAGAGTTTGGAGATTTGATTTCTGTATCCAGCCAGGGCATATCTGTAGACGACTAATTCCGGATTCGATACCTGTATCCAGCCAGGGCATATCTGTGAGTAATTGATTGTAGATTCGACACCTGTATCTAGCCAGGGCATATCTGCGTGAAGAGTTTAGAGATTCGATACTTGTATCCAGCCAGGGCATATCTGTAGGCGACTAATTCCAGATTCGATTCCTGTATCTAGCCAGGGCATATCTGTGAGTAACTGATTGTAGATTCGACACCTGTATCCGGCCAGGGCACGTCTGCATGAAGAGTTTGGAGATTTGATTCCTGTATCCAGCCAGGGCATATCTGTAGACGACTTGTTCCAGATTCGATACCTGTATCCAGCCAGGGCATATCTGTGAGCAATCGATTGTAGATTCGATACCTGTATCTATCCAGGGCATATATGCATGGAGAATTTGTAGATTCAACACCTGTAACAGGCCAGGAAACCATCTTCCTTTCTCAAGTACGCAAGTTCTCGCTAAGGAATCTCTTACGCGATCGACACCCCCGGTGGCATCTTTAAGCCCATCTCCACAACTATCCATTACAGTTCCAAATGGCATCTATAAGCCCATTCCCGACAAGATTCTGTCACATTTCCAGATGGCATTTATAAGCCCATCCTCCTACCCATCACATTTCCAAATGGCATCTATAAGCCCATTCCCGACAAAGTTCTGTCACACTTCCAGATGGCATCTATAAGCCCATCCTCCTATCCATCATCTCTCCAAATGGCATCTGTAAGCCCATTCCCGACATCACACTGCTGATACTCTACTATGTGAGTGCAAATTTCTGGGCACTCTAGTGTTCAATCATCTTCCACCTTCGGATCACGAAAGGCACACAAGCCAATCTACATCCTCAGGTCTAATAAGATTGAACAGGGGCAACTGTTGTACCCCAAAATTTTCCCTCCCATATTCTTCAAAGTTTTGACAAACATCATCTAAATTTGCTCAAGTCTACTCAAGGGTTGCACAGTCAAACATCCTCTTAAGCCAGTCAAAATTAGGGTTTTGGTTCCTTCAAGGAAGTTGAGGTTTTCAAGGGTTCAATCAAGTCACATATGCCTATACACATTGTCAAGCATCCACATGTCAAGTTGCAAGACTCACAGCATCAAATTACACAATCAAAAGCCCTATTTGCTCTACAATAAACTGTAGGGGTAAAATGGTCATTTGGCAGTCAAAAGTCAAACTTTTTAGTCAACATCTTATTTTGAAGCCACAATCATCATTTGATCAAGTCTTGATCATGATTCCACAAGAATGGCTCAAAAATCATCAAGATGCAAAAGTTTCTATTTTTGGACAACTAAAAAGTCAACTGTAACTTGACCAAGGCATAACTTCTTCATGGTTCATCAGAAAAATCCCATCCAATGCTCATTTTGAAGGGGAAGACATTTCCTATAACTCATCTTCACATTCCAAGTCCAAGAAATGCTCTCACAAAAAGTTATCAATTTCAACATTATAGGTCATTTTCAAAAGTCAACAAAAAGGCATTTTAAGTCAAAGACCATAACTTGAGATTGGTAAATCAAAATGACATGGGACTAAAGGCATTGGTTAGAGGACTTCAAGACCTTTCCAAAATGTCCAAGAACATGTTCATATGATCAAAATTGAGCAAGATATGCATTGGAGAAGTTGGGAAATTTTTGTGAAATGGCAAAAGTCAACTATCCTTGAAACTTCATTTTTTGACAAAAGGGCCCACTTTCTTCCACTTGATTCAGCCTTGTCATGCCACCCACGTGTCCCATGATTAATTTCAAGACCAAACATTTATTTTTTCATTTTTATTTAATTTTTATGGATTTAATTCATTTTAATCCATAATAATTCAAATAAAATCAAAAAATTTATTAAATGGTATCTTTGTGGTTTGAATGGCTTTCATACAACATATTCTAGTTGCCAAATTCGTGCCAAGCTCAATTATGCATAGAATTCAAAATTTGAACAAACTTGGAAAGTCCTTTAATGGTGGTTATGAAGAATCTCAAAACATCATTGCAATGGATCATTGGCTCATAATGTGACCTAATATCATTCACATGTACATATGCAAGCAAACCAAGCCTCATTCACGACCTAGAGAGTGCACAAACGGCCAGAACAAAAACTCAAAATTTGCCAAAAAGTGGGAGATCTAAAACTGTGTTGCAGGCACTTTGAGATCAAAAGAAGCACGTAGTCTTCCTCATTGCCATACCCTGAAGCTAAAGAGACCTTTACCACGCCTTGAGACTCCATATCAAGCACTGTAAGTCATCACAAACTCGCCTCTGAACACGAAATTGGATTTCTTTATTCTTGCGTTTTTTCTCAAAAAAGTTAGCATATTCATACTACTTGATTGATTTCCAACATGACTTCATTAGCCAATTTTATTGTTAGGCCCTGAATCGTGATGCCCGATTCTAGGGTTCACGTTCTTGCGTTTTAGGCATTTATGTTTCAGGGAAAATCAAGGCCAGCCAAGAGCATAGATGTGATCAGGAGACTTGGACGAGACCAACCATGGTCTTAGAATGGATTTTTGAGGCCTAGGGACGATTCTAGGACAAGCCTACGAAACTACCTGCGGATAAAAATCCGCAGGTAAATAACCAGGAATTGTGAGGAAGAAGATGATGATACGTCACAACGTGATTGGCCCGTTTGAAAGTCACGCGCGTTTTTTTGTTTTTTAGGCATATGCGTTGATTTACAAATATATTAACCATTTCTTATTATTATGTCAAATGAAACATGCAGCACAGCTGGCTAAGGCGTTGGTGTAGTGAGCGCTGGGACCTGGGTTCGAATCCCAGGTCCCCCAAAATATTCATTCTTTTGTTTCTTTACATAATTGCATACAGGGCTCAAAAGTAGGTGTATCATGCATCCCACGCATCAGCCTGTCATGTGGCCTCAAACCCAGATCCAAGGGCTTAGAGTGGATGACCACCATGTTCCCAGTCAACACATGCTCTGGAGAATCGGCAAGGTCAAACGGGTTGAGTGCTAATGGGCCTGAGATTGCAAATAAAGCCTCCAAAATCTGGCCTTCACCTCCTTGGTTTAGCATTTCTTTTCTTATTTTCTTTCTTTTTATTTTCTTGCATTAATTATTATTATTATTTAATTAATTCACAAATAATTATTTTTCCATAAAATTCAGAAAACCAAAAAAAAACATTTTATTATTTATTAACTTATTTTGTAAATAAAATTTTAATATTAATTAATTAGTTGTGTAATTAGAACAATTTTAACATTTTTTTTAATAAGTAAAATTAATTTAGAATTAGGTCTTTCACTTTCAACTTTTAATTTCCTTTTTTATTTTATTTTCATTAAAAATATAAAAAACACAAACAATAAAACATTTTTTCTTTAATTAAATAATTAATTAGTTAATTAGGTTTAATGTTTAATTTAATTATAAAAAGGGTCAACACCCTAAGGACGTTCCCGATTAAATTTCTATTCGCGCGTATTTATTTATTTTGATTATATTTATGTATCTGTACAGAGTATGTAATAGTTAATTAGGATTTTATCGCCGTATTTACTTTTCTCGCAATTTATTTCCAAACGGGTTTTTGTTTTTGGCGATGTATAGACCCGCGCCTTGTAATAGTTAGATTTACATTTCTGCAATTTATTTTCCGCACTCCTAACTGCTAATATGCCTGCAAGAATGTATGTAAAATAAAATCAATTCGTAGCTCACAAATAACATGTACAAAGACAATTAACTGAAAAACAACACACAAAGCACATGCCACCCCTAGGGTACGCCTCACTGGTTGCCTCGAACGTGGCCATCAAGTATAGGGTGTCTTAGAGGTCGCCCTTCTGTATAAAGATCCAGTTGCCTCGAAACGGTTGCCTCGGATAAAAGGATCTAGGACATTAGGGTTACCACTAAGATGTCCTACCATTGCTTCGGTGACCACACATGTCCCTTAATCGAATTGACCCGAACACCTCCAACGACGGTGCTACCTACTTCTCAATAGTGGGATAGTACTGTCTAAAGGACTCTTACACAACCTAATTCCTTAGGGTAGGTAGACTTCTCTTAAGTACTTGCTCTCTCAAAACAAAAAAAACATCTTTTCGCACCTACACTTTCAAAAGGTTTTCAAACAAATTTTTCATACACTCTTGAGGACAGATACAAGAGTTACTTAGAAATTTTTCAAACGAAACTTTTTCAAATCCCACACACACTTAAAAAGCAAACCATTTTTGAAAACATAAGAGCAAGTACCTAAGAGCCCGTGGATAAGCACGGATAGAAAGGGTGCTAATACCTTCCCTTTCTATAAATCTACCTCCCCAACCGAGAGACATCTCGAATAAGGAATTTTGCTGTGCTTTTGTCCTTTCCATGTTGGAGAACATAAAAGACGGTGGAGACTCTTGCTTACCGCGACATTTCGCGAAACCAGCTAAAAAACAGTCAGTTCTATTTCCACCGATCACAATAGGGCTGCTGAATCTTCGCGTATCTGACTTGGTGGAAGCAGTTAACACACTTTCGTTGCAATAATAGAGGATGTGACGTTCATCAAAGGGATTAGTAACGTTCGTCACTTACTTGGTCAATGCATGTCGATCGTCAAGCATGCCTTGCCGGTCGCCACGCTTGTTGTTAACTTACGCGCTCCTTCTTTTGGGCTTGGGCTTGTTGTTGACTTTATTGTAGCCTTTTTTTTCTTCTTTTTCTTCTTTTTATTCCTTTTTCTTCTTTCTCTCATAATTAATTTGATACCTACAAAATAGCAAAATACCGGCATAATACCAACTACAAAGTGATTTAATTTAGAATAAAAATGGAAAATAATTTAGTTAAATCAAGTTAAATATTCAATATATTTATGTGTTATCAAACTCCCCCATACTTGAATCTTTGCTTGTCCTCAAGCAAGTGCTCAGTACGATGTTTGTCTAAACATTGGCTGGGCGCAAATGTATGATACAAATCAACTTGTACGTGGTTGCTTGGTGTTTTTGTTAGAGAATCAAAATCTTAATATATACTCCAGCACTACGGTAACAACACTAGACAACCCCGTCTTACGTAAACCGGTTGCAGATGTTATTATAGCTCACCCCAAGTAATCGTCTTGTTTTACCCATTTTCATTCAAGCGCAATCACGTTAAGCCCTTTATCCTAACACGTACATAGCAGAATAGTCGGTTAGTGGTTATTATCTTTTTAGCACAGTGGTTTCTGGCACAATAATGTGGCAACCTTCTTTTTTACCCATTTGCATGATGCGGGGATCAAACCGTAGTCTGCCCTACCAAGTTCAGTACCAGACGCCTCTGAACCACCTACTATGGATTTTATGTTACTCCGTAGGGCTTACATCCGTTGGATTAAACGATCGGATGAGGATCGCCCAATTTAATAGGTGCATTTCCTGTAACGTTTTCTAAATAAATAACCGAGATCATCCACTTACATTCATTGACTTTTTGCGTAGTTTGTGTTTAAGATGGTGTTGACTGCTAGATAAAATACTCAGGATTACTTCAAAACTAAAGCTCTGCATAGTGATTTCGTCAAATCTTGCAAAAGTTTCTAACAAAAAATTAAAAGGTAGCAACCTACATACTCGTCGAGTGAGTCAAGTTATGTATTAAATCGGAAAAAAATTTGTTAGGGCTCAGTAAAGTGAAGGAATCGGAAAAACAACACAAAATATTGCATAAAAAGAAGGGAGAAGATAAAAATTTACTGGGAAAAAAGTGGAAATACTTCCTCCCCCATACTTAAATCATACAATGTCCTCAATGTATTGGAAAAGGAGAGTGAAAAACTAAATACTCATTCTTCCTCGCCTTGGAAACGGAATCTACCATGCATCCTTGGTCTAGATCTTCTACGCGCTTTCTCACCCCTTCTGGAAGATTCTGCTTCATATCTTTGACCCTCCATACGGGAAACAACTTCATGCAAACCTTTAACATGGAGTGTCAAAGCCCGCATGTCTTCTGTCATCCCTGCGGTGAATTCTAGCATACTTTGGTCTTACCAGTGAGCATAATCATGTTGATATCTTTACATTTGTTGGACGAGATGCATCATTTCCTCTTGACGCATCTCAATGCTCTGGTAGCACTAGTTAGACAATTGATTCAGCTGCAGTATTGCGGCATAGATGGCATCGAGTGTGGCAGGTGGATTGGCATTTTGTGGCTCTTGGGCTTCGGGAGGTTGAATTTCGGGTTGAGGTGCTTGATGTTCTAATTCTTGTTCCATTTCATCGACAGCATCATTATTGGCTTCACCTTGGTTTCCTTGTGCATTGACACCAGGCTCGGGGGCATTGAGGTTGTATAACCAGTTGTTTGCAATGCTTAAGTTCGTAGTATTTAGATTTGGCAAAATGATACTACGAAATTCATTATTCCTCACCGTTAGATGATAACCTCATGCTTCTATTACCTTAATAAGGCGACCGGCTCGACAGTTGTTAATGTCCAAGAACACTACTGGAAGAGAGGGTAGATTTAGGACTCTCCCTCCCAAGTTCAGGTGAACTGCTATTGCGGTGACAATACCTCCAATACAGAAAGGCACAGTCCCGTCTCTTGTTACAAGATTTTGAATGTGAGCCATCCGGAAGGTGCTTGGGTTCAGACGGAGGTTTAGTGCAAAGGCGCAATGGAGAGCATACAACTCCTTGGTGTTGACCTTGTTGTTGTTGGTTCTTCCAAAAATAGTATTGGCCAGGGTGCGATGAAGGTAGCGAATGTTCGGATTATGGATGTGAGAGGAGTAACGCGCTTCGGGAGCGACATTATGCTCACCGGATATTCTCTCCCATAATTCATATGACGTTCTATTCCAATACAATTCAGGGGGGATTCAGTATTGCACATTGTCTCCATGAGGGAAACGAAACATGTCGCTCAAAGCATCCTGGTTCACCGTGTATTCCTGGTTAAACATAAGAAATGTGGCTGCTCCAAAGAGATTTGCATCAGCGTCGGTGGGAGTGATGTAGAAGTAGGAGCTTAAGAACTCCAAAGTTAGAGCCTCGTAGGTGGGTAAACCCATCGTGCTTACAAATCCCAGGCCTGCTTTGTTTAGCAAACCTTTCATACTGTCATACAACCCTAAATTGCGTAAACAGTATTTGTCGACATATCATGTGGGTGTCAATCCTCGCTAATAAAACTTTCGGTATCTTTCCTGTTGGAGTTCACCAGCTTCGCCTTGTCGGAACACGAGATGAGTCATGTCGGGTTCTCCTTGATTGAGCTGATTTCTACGAGCGACCATGGTATATTTGACAAAGACGAGAAGGGAAGGTGTTTGTGTAGTGCAAAGAAGGTAGTGAATGGTGGTGATACTAGAATTATAGAAGAAGTGGGTTAAATAGGTGGAGATTATGAGTGGGTAATGAATGGTTTTTTACGGTTTTGAAAGTGGGAGGTTATAGGAATTATAAGGAATGAATGAGTGGTAATGGTGGTAGATAATGGGAATTATGGGGTTTAAATAATGGAAGATGGAAGTTATAGAAATAATAAAAAATGAAATGGTATGGTCTTGTAGTCAAACTATGTGGTCACGATATTTAAGAGCATGGGAGGCAAGGCTGGTGGTCGTTACTTGCGTGGCAGGGCGTGGGAGGCAAGGATGACGAAAGCCAGACAAAGTTGTCGATCGTCACATGCAAGGCAGGACTGGTTGATAGTCGTCACATCTAGCTTGACGCTCAGCAGTTTGCTAGGAAAAATGTGACGAACGTCACATCTGGCTAGACGGTCGGCAATGGATGCATGCGATTCCATTGGACCGCTACTGATACTTATACATATAATATTAATAATTGTACTTTAAAGCATACATATGATCATAACATTAGGTATAATGAAGGTAATAAGAACTCAATAACGTTAAATAACCAAAAACATTAAAAATAGGAATAATAAGAAATAATGTTATTGGGTAAAGAACTAGTACAAAAGAAAAAAAAATGAAATAACAGAGTATTCGAAAACGAGAAAACAAAATAGTAATGGAAAACAATAATGTTTCCTGCCCCAAACTTAAATAGACAGTGCCCTCACTGCCTTAAGAAAAAGGATCAGAAAAAATAAAAATAGCAGGTTATATCTAGCCAAGACGTGGGCCTCTAGGAGGTGCATTAACAGAATAGAAGTGCTCATATAGATGATCAAAATGTTCAGTTATGATATCCATGAAACCATGAAAGTCCGAACGCAAATTGGTGAATTCTCCGTGTAAACTTTCAATCTGTGTCTCCAAATTAGCAATAACGGTAGTAAAATCAGGAGGCGGAGGTCTAGCATTAGCCGGAATAGTAACAGCAGTAGACACAGGAGAAGCATTTGGTGTAACTTCATGACGAACAGGGGAAGGAAGATCATAATAATGAGGAGGAGTCTCAGGGTCAAAATCATCGGAGATCTCATACGGTAGAGGTGTTTTGGGTGAGGTAGGGGCAAATGGGGGATCCAAGTCAAAAATCCAGTTATCTCTGTTATGAACACTCATTATAGGATTTGGTAAAACAAATTGTTGGACAATGTTTTGGTTAATGAGAAAGTCAAACTGAAGTGGTCCAAGGTTTCCTATAAGGTGAGTGTTGAAACAGAAACGGATGTTCATGGATCGAATTCCTCAATAGGGGTTTAATCCTATGAGTGGTTGTCTCATTCCAATAGCATTTGCAATCATTGTAACTAGGCCTCCTATAAGGATAGGTGTATGAGCGGTCTCTATAATGCGAACAAAATTGGCTAACATAAAGGTAGCCGCATTGACAAGACGGTTTTGTGAAGCACAAAACAAAATGAAAAGCTCATCAAGGGACACCAAAGAAATGTTTTTCTCTTTTCCAAACAGGGTGTGGGCCAGGATTTTGTGGAAATATCTTATATCAGGGTTATGGATGCTGTCAGAATGCATATCATCAGGCTCAGGATGGTTGTTACCAATTATGCTACCCCAGAAGTAATTAAGCTCATGGTTGGAGAGGATATCCTCTTGGGCGACAGTAAAGACATCAGGGCCACCAGGGAAACCTAAAAGGTTAGCAAACTCATTATTGTTATAATGGAAATCAATGCTAAATAGTCTAAACTGGATCAGGCCACGGTTAAACCCTAGTCCATGGTTAGGCACATAATTCAAAGAACTCAGGAACTCTAGGGTAAGCCTATGATATGAACTGAATCTCCTCCGAATAGGGGATGTATCCCAACCTATCTGGTTTAGCAGGTATAAGACACTTTCTCTAATGCCTAGGGCGGTCATAGCACGGTCATCAGCATAGATGGTGGGGGTCATCTCTCTATCGGCCAAGTCCTCAAACCTCCTCATTTAATCTTTTCCCCTGAAAGTAATACTCATATAATCTACTCTTGTCATTTCGAGAGTTAGTCACTAGCTAAAAAAAGTAAATTAGCCTGAAAAGTAATTAGATTATAGAAACATCCAGTTAGCATCGGCCAAATGCCTTTTAGAGTAAAAAATAAGAAAAATAAGAAAATGATAATAAGGAAATAAAGATGAGAATAAATAAAACATTTTAAAAAAATGAAAAGTTAAAGAAAAATAAAAAGATAAAACTGTGGGTTTCTCCTACAAAGCGCTTTGTTTTATGTCGCAAGCTCGACACATTTTCAATTATGAATTAGTCGTTTCATTCATCTGGTGGTTGTAGAAGCTTTAGAGTGGCTGAGTAATATTTGTTTTCAATATGATGGTAATGCTTCAGACATTGCCCATTTACAATAAATGGGTCACTAGAATTACTCTTAATTTCTACGACGCCACTTTGGAAAACCTTGGTGACTTCGAAAGGGCCAGACCACCTAGAGCGTAGTTTTCCGGGAAAAAGTTTAAGTCGGGAGTTAAATAGGAGTACTACATCTCCCTTTTAACTTTATCTTTTCAGGTTAAGTTCGCAAACAGACAAGTATTTCCCTCAGAGACTAAATCTGACAAGTAGCTTCTTAAACATTTTCCCCAGAAGGTCATTCTGAAAGATATCTCTTCTAGATGAAGTCGGGTGTAGACATCTTCTAGTTCGGACGAAATGAGGCGTAGATTTCTTTCTGATACTCTTTTTGAGAAAATAGTCAGGCGTAGACTCTTTCTGGTACCTCTTCTAGTTGAAGTTAAGCATAGACATCTTCTAGTTCGGATGAAATTAGGCGCATAATTCTTTCTGATACTCTTTTTGGAAAAGTCAGGCGTAGACTCTTTCCCGTACCTCTTCTAGTTGAAGTCAGGCATAGACATCTTCTAGTTCAGATGAAATCAGGCGTATATTTCTTTCTGATACTCATTTTGGAAAATTCAGGTGTAGACTCTTTCCGGTACCTCTTCTAGTTGAAGTCGGGCGTAGACATCTTCTAGTTCAGATGAAATCAGGCATATATTTCTTTCTGATACTATTTTTGGAAAAGTCAGGCATAGACTCTTTCCGATACCTCTTCTAGTTGAAGTCAGGCGTAGACATCTTCTAGTTCGGATGAAATCATACGTAGCTTTCTTTTTGATACTCTTTTGGGAAAAGTTAAGCGTAGACTCTTTCTGATACCTCTTCTAGTTGAAGTCGGGCGTACATATCTTTTAGTTCGGATGAAATTAGGCATAAATTTCTTTCTGATACTCTTTTTGGAAAAAGTCAGTCGTAGACTCTTTCTGGTACCTCTTCTAGTTGAAGTCGGGCGTAGACATCTTCTAGTTCGGATGAAATCAAGCGTAGATTCCTTCTGAAATTCTTTTGGACAAAGTCGAGCGTAGACTTATTCCAACATATCTTCTAGACAAAGTCAAGCGTAGACTCATTCTATTATATCATTATGATAAAATCTAGCGTAGATTTATTCCGGTATTCTTTTGAAAAAAGTCGGGCATAGACTCATTCCAAATACATCTTCTATAGACAAAGTCAAGTGTAGATTTATTATGATGTTACTATCAACAGTTATTCTGGATGGCATCTGTAAGCCCATCTCTGACAATTCTCTGTCACCTCTATGAATGGCATCTTTAATCCCATTCCCAGTATAATCAACTAACAGTGTTACTTCGTGCACATGCGAGTGCAAATTTCTGGGCACTTAAGTGTTCAATCATCTTCTACCTTCAAGTCACGAATGACAAACATGCCAATATAACTCTTCAGGTTTAATAATATTTAACATGGGTAGCTATTGTACCCCAAAATTTTCCCTTCCATTTTCCTTCAAGACAGTCTCATGAGATCCTCATTTGCTCAAGGTGGCTCAAGAACTTATCAGACAAATTCTCCCCCTAAGCAATGGGTCCACAACTAGGGTTTTGTGTTTCACAAGGAAGATTGGATTTTCAAGGTCTCAAGTGGTTTTCATGGTTCTCCATAGGTCCTAAAGAATTCTCATGTAAAGTTTCAAGTCTTGCATCACAAGTGTGCTCAGTCAATGGCTCATATGACTGAAAATCAACTGTATTTGATAAAAAGTCAATTGCGGTCAACATACATTCAAACCTCAAGATTTTCAGTCAACATCAACATTTTGAAGTGATATTCATCATTTGATGAAGGGTTGATCGTGATTCCTCAAGAAAAGCACTCAAATCATCAAAAGTCAAAAGTTGCCAAATTAGGGTTTCCTTGGGATAAGTCAACTGAACTTTGCCAAGCATAACTTTCACATGCTTCATCATCTTTTCCCAGACCAAATCCTATTTTTAACAAAATTCAATTATCTACAACTTCGTATCTCTATGCTCGAGTCCAAAAAACGCATCATTTGAGAGATATAAGCCAATACATTATAGGTCATTTTAAAAGTCAATAAAAAGACACGTTTTGTCAAAGCAACTTACATCAAGATAAAGTCTTCAAAAGCGAAAATGATCAACATATAGGTTGTATAAGACATCTTGAGATTTCTAAAAAGTCCAAGATCACCTTCAAAAGATAAAAATTGAGTGAGTTATGACCATTATGAGTTGGGAAATTTTGAGTAAATGCATGAAGACCAAATTGAGCAAGCTTTATATTTTGGACTTTTGGCCCATGGTTTTTAGGTCCAAACGTGTGTTATACTCTTCATATACCTTAGAATTCATTCACACACCATTTGTCCTTGTTTTATTTTTATTTTTTTTATTTTTTTTATTTAATTCATTAATAATATAAAATAACATAAGATAAAATTATATCTTATTACACAAGAGTCCAAGCCCATTTGTTTTTGTCCTAAAAATTCTCTATATATTCATACATCAAGACAAGAACAAGGACAGGAAATCCTTGCACCACAAAATTGTCAAAAAACATCAAAATTTTCCAAGAGCCCTAAGTTATCAAACCCTATTATCCAACAAGTTTCAATAAGTGTTGATCCTTCCATTAGCCTCTTTAGACTCCCAGGAAGCCATTCTAATCGTTCCTGAAGCCTGAAGCATCCCAGAAAGCACTCCTCAAGAGCACCAGTTGGGTAGTGTTTCAAAACTTTGAATTTTTACTTGTTGCATTTGTTTACTGATTTGGTGCGTTCATGTGTGTTTATAATGGTGTTTAGTACAGATTACAATTATAATATTTCCTTTGAAGTGCATGATCCAAGCGTTTTCAGTCAAAACTGAGCCTATATTTGGATTTAGGACCCTTGATTTAGGGGGTAGGGTCTTCTTTAATCATTAACGTGCCTTGTTTTGCAGGATATGGAAATATGCTCACCGAAGAAGACGACTGGAGCTAGGTCTCCAGCGCTTCTCCGATCCCTCCTAGTTGTTTTATATTATATTTTTTTAGATTAATTATATGCACGAATAAAATAACCACTCTAGTGGCAAGAGCGCGCGCGATAAGGCATTGGTATTGAAGGGCGTGTGTTCGATCTAGCTTTTTGATAACCTTTTGTTTAATTTTTCCAAACTGACATGCGGGTTTAATATATCTTGTTTGGTTCATGTTTCTAAACACAAACGAGCGCTTGGCTAAGTTGGTAGGCATGCACGCTGGAGATGCAAGGGGCGTGGGTTCAACACCCACCCCTAACATTCTTTTTTCTCTATTTTCTTTACTAACTTTATTTTCCTTTTTTTCTAACTTAACCCTAATTTTTTAATAAACCCTAATTATTTTTTAATCAACAAAATAAATTAGGTTTAGTTTTCTTTCTCATAAATTAACTTCGATTTTTATTTATTAAAATTAATTAGGATAATTAATCTCGATTAATTTATTTACCTAACTTTTTTGATTAAATTAAAGTCAACCTAGACTTTAGGGTTTGCTCAATTTAATCAATTAGGTTTAGGTTCAATCATCAATTATTTTTCATCAAACCATTGTCTTCTTATTTTACTGTTTCACGCGCTTTATTATTTTCGCATTAGTTTTTCCTATTATGTAACTGCTACGGAATGTAATAGTTTAATTAGGGTTTTTTTTTGCTTTCTTTCTTTCCCCAATTTTTTATGGTTTGAACCCCCTTTCCCGAAGAATTGTAATAGTGTAGGACATATACTTTATGTAATTTACTGTTTTCCTTATTACTGCTAGTAATTAGGGTTTGCATGGCAAGACTAAAAACAATCTAGAAAACCCTAATCACAAGATAAATAATTGAATTCAATACACTATTCGCACACTCACCTCTAGGGTAACCTCATTTGTTTCTTTCGAATAAACGGTCATGTCCCTCGAACGTGGGACGCTTTAGCAAAGACCATCGGTTAAAAAGATTGTAGTCCCTCGATGACTCTTTGATGATGCCTTCGATAAACGATCTTAGTCCCTTATAAAATTGCTAAAACGCCTCTATAAGTTGCCTTTTTGACTGTATGATGACTCTACGTATGTCCCTTCACATTCAACAATAGGGCTTCCTACTAATTAATGGTAGGATAACACTATCTAAGGAGGATGGAAATAACACAAAAGATCTTTGAGTAGGCAGATAGCTCGTAATCGCTTGCTCATGAAAATAAAACATATTTTTTCACAAACACTTTTCTCTAAAATATTTTCAAAAACAAACACTTTGTATGTGCTCTTAACGATACAAGAATCATTACAAAGTATACCTCACTATGGCATTTTTTCAAAATATTTTTAAACATACACAACACAAAGCTTCTTCAATCAAAGTGAGCTAGCGATTAAGAGCCCGTAGATAACTACGGATGAAAACGATGCTAACACCTTCCCTTTTCATAACCTACCCCCCAAACTCAGAAAATATCTCGAAGGTCTTTCCCGTTCTTTTCAGTCTTTCCTTATTGGATAAAAGAAAAATCGGTGACGACTCTTGCTATCTGCAATATTTGCGATAAAATATAAAACCAAGTCAGTTCTCCTATCGTATTACACAAATGTTTCAATGCAGTAAAATACTCCCAAAGGAAACATGAAGATTATTGGGAAACCAGGGGATTAAAACAAGAATCATAAGGACATGCAAGAAAATATATGCCAACACATAATAGTTGTTAGATTTTCTTCTCACATATGATTTAAAAGTCTTGGGGCCATAAGCACCATATCAGTACTAGACCTCAACTTAAAAAAAATTCATCTCAAAAATCTTTTAAGTTTTTTGGACTTCAATGATTTTTAGATTCATTAATTATTAAAATAAGGGACACTGCTACAGAAAAGCCATACCACAACGGTTGGAAAAGGGATACTACAATGCTTGACCAACCGCTGTGATGTAAGGTGTGATTGTATGTATGGTGCTTACCACCACAGTTGTGAGATCGTGATATTAAGGCAGGACGCGTACTACCTATCACAACGATTACGCTTATCAATCATTGTGATATATACTTAGGTACTCGGTTCAAAATCCAGCAGGAGTAATTTATTTGGAATATAAATAACATTTCACCACTGTTACAATATATAACTGGTGTGAAAAGTACACTTAGTTTATTATATAATATGTAGATTTCTTGTTTTTCCATACACTTCACTAAAGAAATACATCCATTTAAATTGATGAAGAAGTATATAATATAAAAATTAAACTATTATTAAAAACCAACTTAAACAAACCAATGTTTTTCAAATTACATGCATGTCACAATTCATTTAGCGCTCTTTAACATATAGAATATGGTTCTTTGGTCTAAATCCTCCATGAAATAGATTCCTTCAATTCTATTTTATATGTTAAAGAGTGGGAAATGAACGATGAAACACATGAAATTTAGAAAATATTAATTGATATAAGTTGATTTTCAAATACATCTTAATTTTCAGATTATAAGTTTTTATGTCAATTTAAATGGATATAGTTTCAGTGAAGGGTTAGTAAAACAAACAATCTACATAGAATATAATAAACTCAATTTGATCTTTTGTCAATCTGCATAAGAATTTAAAGAACAAAATATTGCTATGTCACAAGAAGCCTCTTGTGACTTAACAATGTTTTATTCTTGTTCCGAGAACATTAATCAACAACAACAACAAAAATAACATACAACAATATTTATCAACAACACATAAAAAATATAAAAAAACATACATTTTAGCAACAAAACACTAACAACATGCAATAACATGCAACAACATTCTACAACACAAGATATAATAAAATGTTTCAAGAGTGCACCTTTTATTGAAATTGATCATGGAACTGGAATCAATTATGAAGTTCATCTAGTTTATGATGCTATGAAAAATAAATACAAGGTGGATGAAGTTTACATAATAGCTTTGTACTTCTTGTATTTTTTTCATAGCAACACAAACCATATGTACCATAGCCAAAGTATGTAATTTGCTAAGGTGGTTTTCTTTAATCACTTTCCTTATAAGTAAAAAATAAACACATTGACATTAACAATATCACATGGAACATTCACCAAATGAAAAAAAATGAGAATTCATTTTCAACAAGAAACATAAACAAAATTGGAGCATAAGTTTAATGAATGAACCTCAAGGTCGCGATTGGTGAAGACGAATCTGAAGGTTGCAATAGGTGTAAAGAGTAACATGGATGTTAGGATTATGTTTTGAGAGATAAAAGTGAAATATATTAGGATTTTATTTTGAGAGAAACGAATGTTATGTACTGAGCAACATATACTTTCGCTTATATATATTAAAAAATATCACTTTTCATCATGGTTGACTAGAAGAACCATGGTGCAATGAATGTACTTTACACCACGGTTGAATACAATATTTGTGGTGATATACAAGGACATTCCCTTTTTGTGACAATAATATTGGAAATTGAAGGATCTAGGATTCAAACGTTGTGACTACTAGTACATTTCACTACGGAGTTTAACAATGACTGTAGTTAAATATCTTTTAGTAAAAAAAAGGTGCCCAAAAATGTGATTCCACCATGGTTAACAAAAGGTAGTTATAATATTTGACAATAGGTGTTTTCCGTAGTAGTGAGAAATTCTTAATGCACCACATGCTTTACTAGGACACCTCGTGAAAATACATTTATGCCCCTAGGTTCTGAGATACATCTCCAAATGCACCAAAGCTCAACATACTTCTGAACCAGGCCCTAAATTAGTGGAAATAATTTATCAGAGATACATCTACATATATATTATATATCCTGTGATACGGTGGGAGAACTGACTTGAGGTTTTGCGTTTGTGTTCGCAAATGTTGCGGTTTAGCAAGAGTCGCCATCGACTTTTCTTTTATCCAAAAGGAAAGGTGAAAAAGCACAGGAAAGACCTTTAGAGATGTTTTTTTTGGGTTCAGGGGGTAGATTATGAAAAGGGAAGGTATTATAACCCTTTTCATCCATGGTTTTCCATGGGCTCTTAGTTACTTGCTAGATCACTTGCTTTTGTTTGAATGTGTGCTTGTGGTGGTGATTTTTGAAAGTATTTTGAAAATGGAACTTCGTAATGGTTCTCATTTCTATAAGAACGCCTACAATGTGTTTGTTTCGAAAATAGTTCAAAAATGTGTTTATGAGATGTGTTTTTGAAAGTATTTTGAAAATGGAACTTCGTAATGGTTCTCGTTTCTATAAGAACGCCTATAAAGTGTTTGTTTCGAAAATAGTTCAAAGATGAGAGTGTGGTGGTATAAAAATGTTTTTCTTGTGAGCAGGCGAGTAACTAAGAGAAAATCTACCTACTCGAAAGGTCTTAAATGTACTTTTCCTCCTCATTTAGATGTGGCTATCTTACCATTGATTTGGTAAGAAGCCCCATCGTTGGATGTGAAGGGAGGGGCATTGGGACGTTTGTATAGTCATAGAAGGCAACATATGGGACGTTTTAGCAATGTCATTTTAGGGACTACATCGTTTACCGAAGGCAACATCGAGGGTCATCGAGGGTCATCGAGGGACTACGATCTTTTATCGAGGGTCTTTGCTAAAACGCCCATGTTCGAGGGACATGACTATTTTCCGATAGGCAACAAGTGAGATTACCCTAGAAGTGCATGTGTGAATAATGTGTTTGATTTGCATGCATTTAGTCTTTGATTAGGGTGGCCTATTTTTGTTGTTTTTATCTTGCCATACACACTTATTTACTAGAAATATATGAAAAGCAAGTAAAAGGCGAAAAGTAAAATCTAAGCTATTACATCACTTTAGGGGGATGGGGGAACAATTTAGCAATGGGGTGAAGTAGGAACTAAAATATTACAACCATATCGAATGATAATGAAAAGAATGTGAAAATAGTGTAGAATAAAGGAAAAAATGCATTTTGAACTGCTATGTGTCGACCCATGCTACTATGCATCGACACATAGCTTCTCCTGCTCCTGTAAAACAAAATCAGTTCAGTATGGGTCGACACGTAATGGGATGTGTCGACTCATGCATCTTCTTGTATCGACGCGAAACGCATATGTATCGACTCATAGGCTTTTCCAACTTCTGTTTTGTGAAATTTGTTCAGTATGAGTCGACACATAATGGGATGTATCGACTCATACAACTTTTTGCATCGACGCGAAATGTGTATGTGTCGACTCATAGTCCTTTCCAGCTTCTGTTTTGTGACCTGAACTCAGTATGGGTCGATGCATGAGGGTCATGTGTCGACTCATACCCTGTATTTTCACTAAGATGGGTCGACACATGTGGATACGTGTCGATACATACTGCATTTTCCTGCCTTAAACACCATTCTTTGCATATGTCAGTTAGTTTTTAACATATAAATGAATAACATGAACAACAAATAAATGATTAACTTCAAAAATAGTGATTGTTATATCCTATAAACAAAAAAGTTGATGTATGGAAAAGGCAAGGTAAAGATGACTTACCTTAAAACTGCACTTTAGGTTTTGAAACCAAATACCCTTCAAGATGTTGTATGAACCTTAAGGAAGCTCCAATAGGCTGCTAGACTTTCCTTTTTGTTGAAGGTTACTAAACAACCTCTGTGTGGTGTGAAATGTTTGGATGGTTTCTAGATGGAATATGCAAAGTGTGAGAGGTTTAAAGGTTTAGACTTCAAAATTCAAGAGTGGAGGTTTTATGGACTGTTATGGCTTTTGTGAATATGAGATTTTAAGGGTTTATCAATATAACTTTTGGATTTTCTCTTTTTTCTTTTTTCTATTTTTTTCTAACCTATTTTTCCAACCTGTTTTTCCAACCCCTTTTCCTGCAACTGGCCTCTCTATTTATAGAGAAGGTTTGAGATTTGAAAACTCAGATTTTGAATCACATGTTATGGCTATCTTGCTTGTTTTTGAAGCAAGCATGAAGAACATGTTTCCAATGCTTGTACCAAGCTATCTAAAGTGGTTGATCATTTTAAACATGTTTATTCTGACTTGCAGAAGTTGAGTGTGATTAGAACAACAAGTTAGAGGCTCAAGAAATTGACTTTATGATTAAAGTGAACTTTGCAAGAATGGTAATGGTTCCTTTGTGCCAAAAATAGAAAGATCACTTGAATAATGCTTAAACCCAATGGATCGTAGCTAAAAAGTTTTTGTAAGAATTAAATTATGGTAAGAGTTGCAAGTCACAAGGCCTGCAAATTGGAGATTATGCAGCATGGGTTAAGATTCTTGTTCCTTGTTCATCACAAATCTGCCTTGTAAATCAAGAATGAATGTCCAACTTCAGATCCTTGTATCTCCTAACTCAAATAAGATAAATTCATGCTCTTGGATGTTTTGGAAAGCTTGAAACACCCTCTATAACTTTCATGTTGGCCACTTTTGTTAAATCAAACTGGAACTTGATGAAAAATGGGCAAGAAGTTGGGATAAAAACCTGACCAAAACTGCTGAAAATTTCTCTAAGTGTTTAAATGAAAAATGTCATAACTTCATGAATTTATAACCTGAAATCCAAGCCTGTTTAGGAGAAGTTGTGTAAAGAAATGTTGTAGATATTATGGAGATCTACAACTTTCATGTTGGAAACTTCTCTTGAATCATCTTGCATCAAGGTGAAAAGTTGGCAGGAAGAAATGAGATTATCATGTATAAAAAACACTTAGAAAAATTTCTAAGTCTTGAAGGGTTTGAACTTTCACATTGACTTTTGACTTTCTTGATTCCTTGATGATCGAGTTTCATATTTTTGAATGTCTTGATGAAATTTAATCCTTGGAATGTAATGTTGACCAAAAAGTCAAAGTTTGACTTTCTAGTATGCAATTAACCATTTTTCCCTTTTGTCAATTCCAAGCCTAAATTAATGTATCAGTGCTGCAAACTTGATGTCATAGAAGATCTTGTGAGAAAATCCTTGAGAAATGAGAGGGAAAATTTTGGGGTACAACTTCTGCCCCTGTTCAATCTTCTTAAACCTGAAGAGTTAGATTGGCGAGTTTTGCCATTCGTGACTCGAAGGTGAGAGAATGATTGGACACTAGAGTGCCAAGAAATTTGCACTCGGTGACGCACGGTTGAAGGAATAGGCTTAAATATGCCATTTGGAGAGGTGATAGAATCTTGTTGGAGATGGGCTTGTAGATGCCATCCAAGAATGCTTGTTGAATTGTAATTTGTAAGTTGGAAGAATGAGTATCAGAATTGCATCCATGTCTGGAATGTATCTGAGCTATATCTGAATGAGTATCAGGATGGCATCCGTATTTGGAATGTATCTGAACTGTATCTAGAAGTTGAATCTGAATGAGTATCAGGATGGAATCCGTATCTGGTGCATATCTGAACTGTATTTGAAAGCTGTCTTTGAATGAGTAACAGGATGGCATCCATATCTGATGCGTATCTGAACTGTATCTGAAAGCTGTCTTTGAATGAGTAACAGGATGGCATCCATATCTGGAGCGTATCTGAACTGTATCTGAAAGCTGTCTTTGAATGAGTAACAAGATGGCATACGTATCTGGTGCGTATCTGAACTGTATCTGAAAGCTGAATCTGAATGAGTATCAGGATGGCATTCGTATATGGTGCGTATCTGAACTGTATCTGAAAGTTGTCTTTGAATGAGTAACATGATGGAATCTGTATCTGGAGCGTATCTGAACTGTATCTGAAAGCTGTCTTTGAATGAGTAACAGGATGGCATCCGTATTTGGTGCGTATCTGAACTGAATCTGAAAGCTGAATCTGAATGAGTATCAGGATGGCATCCGTATCTGGTGTGTATCTGAACTATATCAAAAGGTTGAATCTGAATGAGTATCAGGATGGCATCTGTATCTGGAGCGTATCTGAACTGTATCAAAAGGTTGAATTATTTGAGCTGGTCGAGTAGATATTTGTCCATCTGGTTTCAGGTATTAATCTTTGACCTGAGAAAGAAAGATAGTTTTCCTGGCTTGCTACAGGTATTAATCTTCAATCACTTCATGTAGATAGTTTTCCTGGCTTGTTACAAGTATTAATCTATAATCAGTCGTCCACAGATAGTTTTCCTGGCTTGTTACAGGTATTAATCTGGAACTTGAAAAGGTTGGTCGACGAGATAGTTGTCCTGTCTGGTTTCAGGTATTAATCTCTGACCTGAGAAAGAAAGATAGTTTTCCTGGCTTGCTACAGGTATTAATCTTCAATCTCTTCATGTAGATAGTTTTCCTGGCTTGTTACAGGTATTAACCTACAATCAGTCGTCCACAAATAGTTTTCCTGGCTTGCTACAGGTATTAATCTGGAACTTGAAAAGGTTGGTCGACGAGATAGTTGTCATGTCTGGTTTCAGGTATTAATCTCTGACCTGAGAAAGAAAGATAGTTTTCCTGGCTTGCTACAGGTATTAATCTTCAATATCTTCATGTAGATAGTTTTCCTGGCTTGTTACAGGTATTAATCTATAATCAGTCGTCCACAGATAGTTTTCCTGGCTTGCTACAGGTATTAATCTGGAACTTGAAAAGGTTGCTGGTAGCCATCTGTTGATTGACCTTTTCCTGAAAAAAGGTAAAACGTTAGTTGTATGCAATGTCATGATATATGAAATGCACGATGTCTTGATGTTCTCAAAATAAATGAGATTGTGTTGTACGCACTTATCATGCATGTAAATAGGAGGTGTGAAATGTTTATGAATGCATTTACGTCTGGGAAAATAAATCCTTGACAAATGTCGGGGAGTTTGTTAAATTCTGGACTGCTGTTGAAGAGTATGTGTGTCTTCAAACTTTGCTTAGAATGTTTCCACCGGGGATTCCTGTTTTGTTGTTTGAGGAGAACTCCGCTGGGAAATATTGAAAATTCTGTGGGGAGTATGTTTATTCCTGCTTGGGGAAAAAGTTCAGGAGTCTTGATTGTCCGTTGCTCTTATTGGGGAATCGAAGTTGAACTTACATTTGGTCGAGTCCAGGTTTCACAGTAACTTGCTGGGGATTGTAGAGTAGTCTACTGGGGAAGAGGATTTGTGGTCCTTTGATTTGTAGTAGTCGGAGAGGCAAACTCAAACTGGGGAATCCTGGTGTTTGTTGGGGAAATAAACCCTGTTGCCGGTCCGCTAGAGAGGTGACAACTTCATTGGGGGAAGTCCTCGAGGATTCTTGAGGTTATTTCAGCCGGGGAAAGGTGTTCAGAGATTAAACTCTTGCTGGGGAATCATCCTATGAGAAGGACTTTGGGGAGACTTGTCATTGCCCCTAGTAGCGAATGTTCGTGGCATTGCCAAAAATGTTTGATTGTACGTAACTCTTTGCTGAGATTTGACATTTAATGCCCCAAATGACGGAGATGGAGGCCTGCCCCTGGTTACTCTGCACTTCTTGAGAGGTTTCCTGGAATCTTGACTGGACTTCCCCAGGTGTGTTGGATAGTGACATGTCATGTCCCCTTGTTGATAGGAGATTTGTCATTGTAAATGTCATCCCACTCGAAGTGACTTTGTTCACTGGGAGAGCTTTCGGTCATCGGATATTCGTTGTGTGAATTTCTTCGCTGTCAAACAAATAGCCACATGCAAACAGTGATATTCAAGTAATGCAAAGTTTATGTCTGTCTTGAAGTTTTAAAAAATGCGTTTTTAGCAAGTAAAGAAGTTTGTAATTCAACTCTGTATTTTGAGTAAAGTCTTACAGGAGTCAGGATACCTTTTGTAACAGTATGCTTTCGAACTAACCCATGCTTCAATTAGGACTTTTGAAGGGTTGTAACGTGGCTTGGTTCACGGTTTAAGAAACAAAGGATAAAGGCTCAAAGTGTATTTGTACCCACCCGCTCTTCGTGATGTTCTTCAGTCCTAAACTCAGTTAATTGTGCATTTGAACTCCAATTGAGTCTGGAATGACGTTTTAGTGATGGTTCAGGCAAGTTAGGTTTGTCGGAAGGCAGTCATTTTTTGCAATTTTTCCATGTTGTCGAGGATTTGAAGTGACCTTTTTTTACTTGATTTGTTATCCCTAATTTTTTCCCGACTGTTCCTGTTTTGAGATTACAGTCAGCGGGATGCCCCCGTTTTTTTCTTTAAGTCTCCTTCGTAGGTTTTGACTTAGTGGGCTTTTCTTTTTGAGAGATAATGACTGCCTATTTGGTAGGGAACCATCACCGTCTTTTGATATTTTTGATGTCATTCGTTGTATTACGAGATGAGAGTTTACGGTTAAACGCGCGTTTGAATTAACTGAGAGACTACCCTGCCCCAAGGTTTTGATTAAAGGTTTCAATTTGTGAAAAAGAAAAACTTCTACTTCATTGGCTCGAAGGGGTTGACTAGGGATTATCTTCCTTATAACTCCAGTGTTTAGGATTTGAAAGAATGCATGTACATCGTCAGCAAGGTCTGTTCAAAAGCATACTGTATGAGATTATGGCATTGTTTTCGTCATCCTCCCTCTAAAGGCTTGTAACTTTTAGCAAGAGTTGAATGTCATAAAGAGAGTAAAAAGCATAGTTTAAATGTAATGAAAATGAGTGGATCAAATCAAGACAAATATATGCAATGCATTAATGAAAACAAAGTTTGGCATTAATAGATAATTGCTTGAATAACAAAAGAGATTACAACTCAAAAATTCAAATGAACAAAAGCTTTCAATGATTCGTCATAGGAGCAGTGATTATGTTTGGAGTCTCCGGAAGGTCAAACTCGATCTCCTTGGCATCAATCATGTCTTGGACCTTGTTCTCCAGAGCCCAACAGTTGTTTGTGTCATGCCCTTGGCTACCAAAATGATAAGCACACCTTGCATCCGGTTGTAGTTAGGAGAATAAGTCTTAGGGTTCGGATGAGGAGCCTTTAACGTAATCAGCTCTGCCTTCAACATGTGTTATAGCGCTTGAGCCAGTGACATGTTGATCTTAGTGTATTGTCTTTTAGGCGCGACCTTTTTACGCTGATGCCCCTGTCTTTGTTGAGCAGGCGTAGGATTAGAGATCAAGATTGCTCCTACGTGTTGGTCATGACGACTCTTTTGACCACACATCATTGGAATCTTTCTTCCCATTGTAGGGATTTTTTTGAGCATCAGAAGGTGTAGCTTCTTGAATCTTCCCACTTTTGATGCCAGCTTCGACCCTTTTGTCAGTCAGTATTAGCTCGGTGAACCCGGCTGAAGAGCTTCCAATCAAGTATTTGAAGAAAGTCCCTATCAAAGTTACCATGAAGATGTCAATCAACTCCCTGTCAGTTAAAGGGGGTTGCACCCTACCAGCCAGATCTCCCCACTTTTGGGCGTATCCTTTGAAGCTCTCGTTGGAACCCATGGTCATGTTCTGCAATTGCACACAAGTTGGTGCAAGATCAGCATTGTACTGATACTGCTTATAGAAAGCAGCAACTAAATCCTCCCAGGTGTGGATGCGAGAACTCTCCAATTGATAGAACCATTCGAGTTGAGTCCCTACTAGGCTTTCTTGGAAGAAATGGATCCAAAGCTTCGGATCAGTTGTGTATGGTTGAATCTTGCGGACATAAGACTTTAAGTGTATCTTAGGGCAAGAGACTCCATCGTACAGGGAAAAGGTATGGACTTTGAACTTTGGCGGGATGACCACTCCAGAAACCAAACCCATGTCTCCTAAATCCAAGCTAGGTATCTGTTGAATCTCCATAGCACTGAGGCGATCCTCCAACTATTTGTACTTGTCATCAGTGGAAGGATATTGTTCCTCGGAGTAGTCAGCTTCAACTTCAGCAATCTCCAAACTGTGGTCTTCTTCAAGACTATCCCCTATGTTGGATGTAGTTGAAAGATCTAGAGATCTCTTAACTAGTCCTCCAGGTCTTCTTCTCCAGTTCAGGACGCCTATTGACTTCTTGGACTTTTTCTTCTTGTCTTTGAGAAGGAGAGCTTTCAGGTCCTCTTGCCCCTTAGCCATAGCCAGAAACATTTGTTGGAATTGAGCGTTTTGAGCTTGGAAATATTTCACCGTTTGTTCCATATCCATCTTACTGAAATAAACAGTATGAATATAAGGAGACTTGTATGGGAGAAATCTGTCATGATATGATGCATGATATATGGATGCATGTTTTCAAGGATCTCGCGGGGTAAACATAAGAAAGAGTTAGAAGTTGAACTTTGATCAACAACTTTGTTTGGAGAACTTTGTATCGGTGGAGGTCCTTCCGCGAGAATTAAGCTCACCATATCAAGTGGGTCATAGCCCTTGACTCAAGCTGTTCGTACTTGATTTTTGACGGCGTTTGTTTAGAGGAAAATAAATGCTCTTGCCCTTTGGTAGACGTCTAGTTCAACGTGACCCTGCATCAAAGACCCTCGAGATCCTTGAAATGGTTATTGAGAATGCTATGGTATGATGTTATGATGTTATGTACAGATATGCGAGGTAAGCAAGTGTATATACAAATAATCATATTCACATAAAGCAGACAAGTCCTTCGGTTTAGGCTTTCATGGAGTTTGTAGGTAAGTACCCTCTTGAAGTTTAGTTGGCTCAACCTGTCCTAGTTAATAGTAACCGAGTTCTAAGGGATCCCAATATCACTGACCTTTCTTTTAGGCATTGTCTCAGCTCAATCAATCTTTTCTTGCGGCCGAGATATCCCAAAAGTCCAGCCTCAATGAGTGTAGTATCGAGTATCAACCAATTTTCAGCTCTACACCGAAACCGGTTATCTCACTACGTCCTAATGGCCAAGTTGGTCAAGTAAGGTTCTAAGGTCAGTTGATGCTTCACGACACCACGCAGCAGCTCCGTACTCTCCTTGATTCAACTCAAGGGTTATCGGTACCAACCAAAGTGCCACATCAATGTAGCTACTGCTTCAACCATGTCGATATACGCCGCACAGTTCCCTCACAGTTTATTGCTACTTACCTAAAAGGTGTCCCCAGATCTGGGTGGAGGATCAAAGCAAGCCCAAACAGAGAACCAAAATGTAAAGCATAAAAATCAAACAATGTAAGCAAGTAAATATGATCTAACCCTAAGGTAACCCCACTTTTAAAGTGATTCCCCAACAGAGTCGCCAGTTCTATGATACGGTGGGAGAACTGACTTGAGGTTTTGCATTTTATCGCAAATGTTGAGGTTTAGCAAGAGTCGCCACTGACTTTTCTTTTATCCAAAAGGAAAGGTGAAAAAGCACAGGAAAGACCTTTAGAGATGTTTTTTTTGGGTTTGGGGGGTAGATTATGAAAAGGGAAAGTATTAGCACCCTTTTCATCCATGGTTTTCCATGGGCTCTTAGTTACTTGCTAGATCACTTGCTTTTGTTTGAATGTGTGCTTGTGGTGGTGATTTTTGAAAGTATTTTGAAAATGGAACTTCGTAATGGTTCTCGTTTCTATAAGAACGCCTACAAAGTGTTTGTTTCGAAAATAGTTCAAAAATGTGTTTGTGAGATGTGTTTTTGAAAGTATTTTTAAAATGAAACTTCATAATGGTTTTCGTTTCTATAAGAACGCCTACAAAGTGTTTGTTTCGAAAATAGTTCAAAGATGAGAGTATGGGTGTATAAAAATGTTTTTATTGTGAGCAAGCGAGTAACTAAGAGCGAATCTACCTACTCGAAAGGTCTTAAATGTGCTTTTCCTCCTCCTTTAGATGTGGCTATCTTACCATTGATTTGGTAAGAAGCCCCATCGTTGGATGTGAAGGGACGGGCGTTGGGACGTTTGTATAGTCATAGAAGGCAACATATGGGACGTTTTAGCAATGTCATTTTAGGGACTAGATCGTTTACTGAAGGCAACATCGAGGGTCATTGAGGGACTACGATCTTTTATCGAGGGTCTTTGCTAAAACACTCATGTTCGAGGGACATGACTATTTTCCTATAGGCAACAAGTGAGATTACCCTAGAGGTGCATGTGTGAATATTGTGTTTGATTTGCATGCATTTAGTATTTGATTAGGGTGGCCTATTTTGTTGTTTTTATCTTGCCATACACACTTATTTACTTGCAATATATGAAAAGCAAGTAAAAGGCGGAAAGTAAAATCTAAGCTATTACATCACTTTAGGGGGATGGGGGTACAATTTAGCAATGAGGTGAAGTAGGAACTAAAATATTACAACCATATCGAATGATAATGAAAAGAATGTGAAAACAGTGTAGAATAAAGGAAAAAATGCATTTTGAACTGCTATGTGTCGACACATGCTGCTATGCATCGACACATAGCTTCTCCTGCTCCTGTAAAACAAAATCAGTTTAGTATGGGTCGACACGTAAAGAGATGTGTCGACTCATGCATCTTCTTGTATCGATACGAAACGCGTATGTATCGACTCATAGGCTTTTCCAGCTTCTGTTTTATGAAATCTGTTCAATATGAGTCGACACATAATGGGATGTATCGACTCATACACCTTTTTGCATCGACGCGAAATGCGTATGTGTCGACTCATAGTCCTTTCCAGCTTCTGTTTTGTGACCTGAACTCAGTATGGGTCGATGCATGAGGGTCATGTGTCGACTCATACCCTGTATTTTCACTAAGATGGGTCGACACATGTGGATACGTGTCGATACATACTGCATTTTCCTGCCTTAAACACCATTCTTTGCATACGTCAGTTAGTTTTTAACATATAAATGAATAACATGAACAACAAATAAATGATTAACTTCAAAAATAGTGATTGTTACATCCTATAAACAGAAAAGTTGATGTATGGAAAAGGAAAGGTAAAGATGACTTACCTTAAAACTGCACTTTAGGTTTTGAAACCAAATACCCTTCAAGATGTTGTATGAACCTTAAGGAAGCTCCAACAGGCTGCTAGACTTTCCTTTTTGTTGAAGGTTACTAAACAACCTCTGTGTGGTGTGAAATGTTTGGATGGTTTCTAGATGGAATATGCAAAGTGTGAGAGGTTTAAAGGTTTAGACTTCAAAACTCAAGAGTGGAGGTTTTATGGACTGTTATGGCTTTTTGTGAATATGAGATTTTAAGGGTTTATCAATATAACTTCTGGATTTTCTCTTTTTTTGTTTTTTCTATTTTTTTCTAACCTGTTTTTCCAACCCCTTTTTCCTGCAACTGGCCTCTCTATTTATAGAGAAGGTTTGAGATTTGAAAACTCATATTTTGAATCACATGTTATGGTTATCTTGCTTGTTTTTGAAGCAAGCGTGAAGAACATGTTTCCAATGCTTGTACCAAGCTATCTAAATTGATTGATCACTTTAAACACGTTTGTTCTGACTTGAAGAAGTTGAGTGTGATTAGAACAACAAGTTAGAGGCTCAAGAAATTGACTTTATGATTAAAGTGAACTTTGCAAGAATGGCAATGGTGCCTTTGTGCCAAAAATAGAAAGATCACTTGAATAATGCTTAAACCCAATGGACCATAGCTCAAAAGTTTGTGTAAGCATTAAATTATGGTAAGAGTTGCAAGTTACAAGGCCTACAAATTGGAGATTATGCAGCATGGGTTAAGATTCTTGTTCATCACAAATCTGCCTTGTAAATCAAGAACGAATGTCCAAATTCAGATCCTTGTATATCCTAACTCAAATAAGATAAATTCATGCTCTTGGATGTTTTGGAAAGCTTGAAACACCCTCTATAACTTTCATGTTGGCCACTTTTGTTAAATCAAACTGCAACTTGATGAAAAATGGGCAAGAAGTTGGTATAAAAACCTGACCAAAACTGCTGAAAATTTCTCTAAGTGTTTAAATGAAAAATGTCATAACTTCATGAATTTATAATCTGAAATCCAAGCCTGTTTAGGAGAAGTTGTGTAAAGAAATATTGTAGATATTATGGAGATCTACAACTTTCATGTTGGAAACTTCTCTTGAATCATCTTGCATCAAGGTGAAAACTTGGCAGGAAGAAATGAGATTATCATGTATAAAAAACACTTAGAAAAATTTCTGTCTTGAAGGGTTTGAACTTTCACATTGACTTTTGACTTTCTTGATTCCTTGATGATCAAGTTTCATATTTTTGAATGTCTTGATGAAATTTAATCCTTGGAATGTAATGTTGACCAAAAAGTCAAAGTTTGACTTTCTAGTATGCAATTGACCATTTTGCCCTTTTGCCAATTCCAAGCCTAAATTGATGTATCAGTGCTGCAAACTTGATGTCATAGAAGATCTTGTGAGAAAATCCTTGAGAAATGAGAGGGAAAATTTTGGGGTACAACATATCCATCTCCGGATGCACCAAAATCCAGTTATATTCTAGACCATGCCTCAATTTTACACAAAAATATTTCAGAGATACATCTCCGAAAGGCTTACATAGATGCATCTCTAGATGCTCTTTGTTAAAATACGCGCCAGAGCCCCTTCCCCTTCCTCACTTACTCAAACTCTTTCAAAACCCATTTTTCCAAACACTCCCCAACTCCATTATCTCAAACTCACTCATAACACATTCAAGCAACATCAATCTTCATCAAAAAAATTCGACTTCAAACAACATTGAGCAACAACAAACAACTTCAAGATGATAATTATAAGTTTTTTGTAAACTTTATTGAGTTTATGTAAAATTGTGTAGAAGTTGATTTTTAGATTATGAAATCAATTTTTTTTAAGTGTTTGATAGCTTAGACTTAATGATAAACGAGTTATATAGGTAGTTTTTACAATCAATGGGTTTTTTTTTATGTTCTATGGGTTTGCATTCCACCATTGACGGTGGTTAAAGTTGCAGGAATTTTCGGAGATGCATATCCGGTATTTTTCAACATTTACCTAGAAAATAGAGATACATCTCCATAAGCAGTATGGTTGCAATGTCTTGCATTTTCTGTACATAACTCATTATGTAACACTTGTCTTGTCTATTTACAGGAATTATGACTGGAAAAAAATCTCGATTGAGACACGACAAGCTTACACAACATGATTCATTTAGAGGGAAAAGAGTCAACAAATGCAGGCTCCTTCTACCTCTAGATTGATTGATGCATAGGTGTCAGGTTCTAGGGCTCATGTATCTCCGCCTACTTCTTTGTCTTCCGTTATAAGGTAAGGGATCCCTCCTCATGCATCCATGTCTTCATCTTCATGTAGACGCTTGAATTCACCTATTCAAGCTCCTGAGAAAGCAGAGGTACCCAAATCACCTGAGGTAACTCAAACACTAGATCACCTGAGGCACCCCAGGCCCATGCGATAGAGGTGTAACCTTAGGAATCCCAGGTCCAGGGCCAACAAATGGGGAAGCTGAGTCATCCCAAGGCCAGGCAGTAGAGGAACCTCAGGGTTTTGGTGGAGACCCCTCAAAATTATCATTGTTTCTTCTTTACCCGGACCATATTTTCAAAGATATTTGGAACGATGAGGTAAATTTTAGTTGGAATTATTCATTTGAAGTTTTGTTTATTTGTTGGAAACATTTTTATTAAACCATGTATGCAGGAACGTGATACACTAAAATTCATCAACTATGTGCGGAAGATTTCTCGCTTGGAAGAGCCTAATGAGTCATGGTTTCAGGAAGTCTTGCAGCTATTAGGGATGTGATGCTTGTGTAAGACCGATTATATTACAATTAAACACGGTATTGTTTGTAGAGAGATGACACACAGAGACATCATTATTTCATCATCCACATGGTGACATATCTATCACACTGGACGATGTCGCATGCCTGCTGCATCTTCTGGTTAGGAGGCCACTTTTAGATCATGAGAGGTGTAACAAAGACGGGGCATTTATGTTGATGGTAGACTATATAGGAGTTGACCCAGAGGATTCCATGGAGAACTAGCAGGTACAGAAACATAAAGGGTATGATATGAGGTCATACCTATTGTATTTAGTTAGTGTTTCCATTTTTATGGACAAGAGTGCCACTTATATGGATGTCATCTACATGCGGTACTTCAAGGAATTTGAGCAGATACAGAAGAAAAACTTGGGGGCCGCTTTTTTGGTCTACTTTTACTCTAAGTTATCTTAAAACTATTTGTGGAAGATGAGGCACGTGATAGGAAGTATCACACACTTGACGGTAACATTTCTTGTTCTTTTAGTGCTTGTGTATTTTTTTAATCATTACATTATTTTCACGTGCTTCTGCATTCTTCCCACTCAGAGGGAACCGGGCAACAGATCCATTCAAAACGTATATTAATCGCTTGGTAGAAGAGGATATACATTTCCATACTTACGTTGATCAGCTCGAGACGATTCCCTATGATGACATAGTCTTATACTCGAGATGGTAGGCTTGCAAGTCATATCTAACATCTCCTTATCTGCCTGAGTGTGTCATGCGTCAATTCGGATACATACAATACATTTCCATATATCATTTTGTGTCTAATCCACCCACTATAAAACATAGAGATATAAATGATATGTTTAATGATTATGTTAATCATCTGGTAACAGATGAGGCATGGAGTACCATTGATGAGAATGGTTGGAGCTACGTAAGTGGTTACATCTAATGGTTCTTCCAAATGTCACATCCTTATATGGTACATGGTGCTCCAGGAGATCCACCTAGACCAACTTATCAGGAGATATTAGAGGAGGGGCATGCTAAGGCGGATCATGTTTTTGATGTCTTGCCTAGGTGTCATCATATCATACAGATTGGGCAAGTAGGTATTGACGAAGGACTCTTTTGGGATAACTATGAGGCGAGGGGCGTTGTGGATGCCATGATGGAAGAGGCCCGAGAAGCTTTGCAGCACATGAGGTAATGTCTGAACATATGGGCACAAGGTTGAGTCTGAGTCTGTCATATGCAATAGATTAGAGTACTTGTACTCTTAATACTTTTTGGTTTGTATTTTATTTATCGACTATGTTGTTACTTTTGAATTGAATTTATGTATTCTTGACTTATAAATTTATATATGTCATTTTCCTCATAGCTTTAGTATTGTCGAATCTTAGTATTCATTCTAACAATTTGATCTGAGAATCACTTAAGAATAATCAAAATTTACTGTTTACACTAAAGACAGAGATATATCTCCGAATACTTTACGTAAATGTATTTCCGAAATAAACTTACGTTTAATAAAAAAAGAATTTTTTAGAGATTTATCTCTGAAACAAATTTATATTTAACAAAAAAGTGTTAGAAAAAAGTTTGGTTCTAATCATATCTTAGAGTTTTGATGATAAAAATGAAATAAATTTGGTATAATATATTTTATACTCTGATGTGCATGTTTTCTAATTTAGATGATGTTCTGACTCAAGCATTCTCAAAAGTTAAACATCATTCTATGCTGAGCAGAAAAAGGATAAAGAAGCTCCTAAGAAATTATATGTAAACGCAAGTCTGAAGCAAACTCTGAAGGAAGCACTCCAAGGCAAACTCTGGTGAAAATTAATCTTAAGCAACCTCTGATAAAGCTAACTGAAGCAAAGATTTGAAAGAAGCACGCTGAAAGCAATATCTAATAATGCAAGTTAAAGAAAACTCTAATAGAATAAAAGTGATATAGCAAACTCTTATAGAAGAAAAGTTAAAGCAAACTCTGATGTTGCAACGCTGCAAGCAAACTCTTAAACTTCCAGAGACAAGCTCTGATGGTATCATTGATCATTTAATGCTAAGATGGCTAATGCACTCAATGGTACTACACACAAGAGCATTGGAAACATAAAGATCACGCTAACACGAATCATTAATGCATACACTCTCTTCAAGGTAGTAACGATCAAAAGTTGAAGCTATATATAGAAGACCATTTGTTTCAAAGCAAGGTTATTGATCCACGCAAAATATACTGAAGCTCGCTATTCTCATTCTTGTAAACTCTTGTATATAGTGGGTAATTATTAAGTACCAAGCTAAAACCTTAGTGATAAATCACAGTTTGTGGTAAAGCTTATTAGAAGCATTCTGATTCACTATTGTTAAGAGGTAATATTTGTAATTGTTCCTTGAGAGACCAGTTGGGTCAGATTTCTCAAGAGGGCTAGGAGTAGTTGAGGCTTAGAGGTGTTAGTCACAACAGTTTAGTTGTGCATTGTAATTGTTCCTTGAGAGACCAGTTGGGTCAGATTTCTCAAGAGGGCTAGGACTAGTTGAGTCTTAGAGGTGTTAGTCACTTGCAGTTGGCTTGTGCATTGTATTGTTAGTCACAACAGTTAGTTGTGCACTTGTAATGAGTTTTGATTATAGTGGATTAAGTCCTCATTGAGAGAGGCGAAATCACCTTGGCGGGTGGACTGGAGTAGTTTGAGTTTCAAACGAACCAGGATAAAAATACCTGTGTCCTTCCATTATTATTGTGCGAGAAAAAGGAAAAACTTATTCACCCCCCCCCCCCTTCTAAGTGTTTTCTCACCCTTCAATTGGCATCAGAGCTCTAGTTCTGGGTGCAAACACCTAACAGTGTCAGAAAAAGATCCAAAAGGAAAACACTATGGCAACTGAACAAAACAACAGCAACTGCACCAAACCTCTTGTGTTTGATGGAGAAGACTTTGAATACTGGAAGGATAGACTAGAAAGTTTCTTTCTAGGTCATGATGCTGATTTATGGGATATGGTCCTAGATGGTTACACACATCCAGAAGACAAACACGGAAACAAGATTTACATAAAGAACATGGATAAACAATAGAAATTAGATTTCAAAAATCACCACAGAGCCAGAAATATCTTTCTGAATGCTATCTCTAAAATGGAATATGAGAAAATCACCAACAGAGATACAACACATGACATGTTTGAGTCTCTCAAAATGACTCATGAAGGCAATGCTCAAGTAAAAGAGACAAAAGCTATGGCTCTCATCCAGAAGTATGGAGCCTTCAAAATGGAAGAAAATGAGTCCATTGAAGTTATGTTCTCAAGATTCCAAACTTTGATCGTTGGCCTGAGAGTTCTGAACAAAGGATACACCAAGGCAGACCATGTTAAGAAAATTATCATAAGTTTACCCAGAAGATGGGCACCTATGGTTACTGCATTCAAAGTGTCAAAAGATTTGAATGATGTATCTCTTGAAGAACTTACCCATGCATTAAGAAGTCACGAGATAGAACTTGATGAACATGAGCCTCGGAAGAAAGGTAAGTATGTCGCCCTTATATCTATTAAAAAATGTGAAACTAACGCTTTTCAGGAAGCAGAAGGAAACTCTGAAGACTTTGCATCAGAAGAAGATGAGTTATCTCTGCTCTCCAGAAGGATCAACCAGATGTGGAAGCACAGACAAAAGAATTCAGAAACTACAAGAGGTCAGAAGATAAACCAGAATCTTATGGACATAAGAAGTCAAGCAGAAGAGATTTAGTCTGCTATGAATGTAAAGAACCAGGACACTACAGAATTGATTGTCCTAAGCTACAAAGAGAAAGACCAAAGAAAAGGTTTGGAAGAAAGAAAGGCATGATGGCCACTTGGGATGATTCAAAATCTTCTGAAGCTGAACCTGACTCAGAAGATGAGCACGATAACCTAGCGTTTATGGCTACCACAGCAGATGACGATGACTAAGACTCTGATTCAGAACCAAAAGAGGTATTCTCTGAATTCTCTAGAGCCAAACTAGTAGAAAGCTTATCAGAACTTCTTGAAAACTATAATCAACTCAAAATCAAATACAAGAAACTAAAAAAGAATCTTGCATCTGACTTTGAGAAACTTGAAACAGAAAACTCTGAACTTAAAGAAAACAATTTTAAACTCAAAGAGGAAGTTCAAAAAGTTCAAAAGATTTCTATTTCAGATTCTGCTTCAAGTTCAAGAGACATTCTTAAAGAATATGACTCTAGTTTTCAAACATTTCTTGCTAAAAGTATAGATAGAAGCAAAATGGCTTCAATGATCTATGGTGTTAGTGGAAATAACAGAAGATGAATTGGATATGAAACTCCCAAAGGGAAAGAAACATATAAACCTAAACCTGTTGAGGAAATGGTTATCACATATAAACCATTGCACAAACAATTTAGTTTTGGGCACACGCATGATATCAAATACACATCTCACTTTGAAATTTTTTATGCTAAATCAAAGTTCAAAAAAAACTTTAGAAACTCTAACAAAAAAGGACCCAAAAGATATGTGTACCTAAGGAGAAAATAATATATGTTGCAAATGTCCTTAACAACACAGTTGAAACACCAGTCATGGTACCTGGACTCTGGATGCTCACGACATATGACGGGAAGAAAGTCTATCTTCCAAAGTCTGGAACTTAAATCTGGAGGAGATGTCAAATTTGGAGGAAATTCGAAAGGAAAGATTATTGGTTCTGGAACCATTGGAACCGGTAACCTTCCTTCTATAACTAATGTTCTGTTGGTAGAAGGATTAACGCATAACTTGTTGTCCATAAGTCAATTAAGTGACAACGGTAATGACATAATCTTTAATCAAAAATCCTGTAGAGTTGTTAGTCAAAAAGATGGAACAATCCTTTTTACTGGCAAGAGAAAGAACAACATCTATAAAATTGATTTTTCTGACCTTATAACTCAGAATGTAAAATGCCTTATGTCTGTTAGCGATGAGCAATGGGTCTGGCACAGAAGATTGGGACATGTTAGCATAAGAAGAATATATCAAATTAACAAACTCAATCTGGTCAGGAGACTTCCCAATATGAAGTTTAACTCAGAAGCTCTATGTGAAGCCTGTCAGAAAGGAAAATTTTTAAAACCTTCTTTTAAGTCAAAAATGTTGTTTCTTCCTCTAGGCCGTTGGAACTTCTCCACATTGATCTGTTTGGACCAATTAAAATTGCATCCATCAGAGGAAAGAAGTATGGATTGGTCATTATTGATGACTACAACAGATGGACATGGGTTAAGTTTTAAAAACACAAGGATGAATCACATTTTGTGTTCTTCGACTTCTGCATCCAAGTGCAAAATGAAAAAGAGTTTAGAATAATAAAAGTTAGAAGTGATCATGGAGGAGAATTTGAAAACCATTATTTTGAATTTTTTTAAAAGAAAATGGAATTTCTCTTGTCCTAGAACTCCCCAATAAAATGAAGTTGTAGAACGAAAGAATGGAACTTTACAAGAAATGGCCAGAACTATGATTAATGAAACCAATATGGCTAAACACTTCTGGGTAGAAGCAGTGAACACAACATGTTATATTCAAAATAGAGTCTCTATAAGACCTATTCTTGAAAAGACTCCTTATGAATTGTGGAAAAACAGAAAATCCAACATTTCATATTTTCAACCTTTTGGATGTACTTGCTATGTTCTGAATACTAAAGATAATATGAACAAGTTTCATTCTAAGGCACAAAAGTGTTTTCTGCTTGGATATTCTGAATGCCCAAAAGGCTATAGGATATACAACACAGAAACTCTGATTGTTGAAGAATCAATCAAAGTCAGATTTGATGATAAGCTTGTCCAACAAAAGCCAAAGCAGAATGAAAATCCTGCAGGTACAGAAGATCATCTTACAAACTATGAAGAGTCTGAAGCAAAGGACAACTCAGAAGATCCTTCTATTGCAAATGCTCTGGACAATCTAAGAATTTATGAACAAACCTCACAGAAAAGATTCCCCAGAATTACATCAGCACATCCAGAAAATGTGATTATTGGAAAGAAAGAAGATCCCATCAGAACAAGATCCTCCCTCAGAAACAATGAAGAATCACTGTTTGGATTGGTTTCTCTGATTGAGCCAACCTCAATAGAGGAAGCTCTGCAAGACAATGATTGGATCCTAGCTATGCAAGAAGAACTAAATCAATTTTCCATAGATGATGTATGGGATCTAGTTCTAAAACCTAAAGGATTCAATATCATAAGAACAAAATGGATATTCAGAAACAAGTTAAATGAGCAAGGAGAGGTTTTCAGAAACAAGACACGACTGGTTGCATAAGGTTATAATCAACAAGAAGGAATTGATTATAACAAAACTTTTACCCCAGTCGCCAGGCTAGAATCAATTAGATTATTAATTTCTTTTGTTGTTCAACATAACATCTCATTACATCAAATGGATGTTAAAAGTGCATTTTTAAATGGTTACATAGAAGAAGAAGTGTATGTCCATCAACCTCCGGGTTTTGATGACTCAAAATATCCAAAACATATTTTTAAACTGAAAAAGACTCTGTATGGTCTGAAACAAGCTCCCAGAGCTTGGTATGAACGTCTAAGTAACTTTCTTTTAGAAAAGAATTTTACCAGAGGGAAAGTGGACACTACCTTATTCAGAAAAACACTTAAAAATGACATTTTAATTTGTCAAATATATGTAGATGATATTATTTTTGGAACTTCTAATGTCTCTCTTGGAAGAGAATTTGCTGAGTCTATGCAGGCTGAATTTGAGATAAGCATGATGGGAGAACTAAAATTCTTTCTGGGAATTCAAATAAATTAGACTCCAGAAGGTACTTACATACATCAAACAAAGTATGTTAAAGAACTCCTGAAGAAATTCTAGGTATCAAAAAGTAAAGAAGCAAAGACACCAATGCATCCTACATGCATTTTGGGAAAAGAAGAGGTAAGTAAGAAAGTAGATCAGAAACTCTACAGAGGTATGATTGGATCTCTTCTCTATCTGACTGTATCTAGACCAGATATATTATTCAGTGTATGTTTATGTGCAAGATTCCAATCAGATTCTAGAGAATCTCACTTAACTGTTGTTAAGCAAATTCTGAGGTATCTGAAAGGTACTACTAACCTTGGACTGTGTTACAGAAGATCCAAAGAGTTTAAACTAGTAGGTTATTGTGATACTGACTTTGCTGGAGATAGAATAGAACGAAAAAGCACCTCTGGAAGTTGTCAGTTTCTGGGTGATAACCTTATCTCATGGTACAACAAGAAGCAAGCCATTATTGCACTATCAACAACTGAAGCAGAATATATATCTGCTGCTGGATGTAGCACTCAGATGATCTAGATGAAGAGCCAGCTGGAAGATTATCATCTCTATGAAAGTAAGATTCTTATCTTCTGTGATAATACCTCTGCTATTTGTCTTTCAAAAAATCCTATCTTACATTCTAAGGCAAAACATATATAAATTAAACATCATTTCATAAGGGACTATATTCAGAAAAGAATTTTAAGTTTAAACTTCGTAGACACAGACCATCAATGGGCTGATATTTTTACTAAACCCCTTTCTGAAGATAAATTTAAATTCATTCTAAAACACATCAGTATGGAACTTGTCCTGAATGAAATTTTTTTTCTCTATATATGTTTTCAGAATGTTCTGAAATGAATGTTCTGATTAACTACTCTTTAGAAGTTAGAAGAGGAGTTACATCAGAAACCATCTATAATATTCTGAAATGTGTCTAACGTTTCATTATAAAAATGGTTCAGAAGTTCATTACATTAAAACAGTTGTCACACACAATCCTCGGAAGTTGAACGTGTGTTTCAACTCTCAAAGGTCACGCATGCGTGCACTGCTATTGAGACGTCATTCCTAGGTAACTGTTCAGATTTGATCAAATCTTACGCATCCCCTAAATGTCAAATCTCATTAATTGCTTGTGATGATTAATTTTTTTTATTCAATTGTTCCAAATTCTTTTAACTTTTTTTTACTTTAAAAATTCTTTTTCATAAGCTATAAATTCTTTGCAAAATTCCTTTTTTACTTTTTACTCTCTCTCTCAAGAGGAATCCTCAACAGAAATCAAAAATCTTCTTCTTTCTTTTGTCTCTCGTTAATCTTAGTTTTATTTTTTCCCTATTTTTTGTACTTCTGTCCTTTGACATCTTCTATATAAGAAAATCTTTTGAATCTCTTTAATTTTTTTGCTTTTTGATTATGACAAAAAGGGGGAGAAAATGTGATTTTGATATGATCCATGATAGCAGTTATGAGACTAAATCTCAAACATTCCTAACAAAATACAAAGTTTTTTTCCTGTTTAAGAGATATGCAGGTATCTCAAGACTCTGAAAGACTAAGCTCTAAACATCATCTGATAAAGATCTGCTAAAGAAACTCTGAAGAAAAGATCAGGAGCTCTTAAAGAAACTCTGAAAGAAAAATATCTCAAAACTCTGAAGAACAATCTCAGGAAGTTTCTCTTATACATTTAAGTTCTTTTATTATTTATTTCAGAAGAAGTAATATTTATCTCAGGGGAGATTATCAATCTCAGGGGGAGAAATATTCCTTTTTGAATTGAATTTATGTATTCTTGACTTATAATTTTATATATGTCATTTTCTTCATAGCTTTAGTATTGTCGAATATTAGTATTCATTCTAACAATTTGATTTGAGAATCACTTAAAAATAATTAAAATTTATTGTCTACACTAAAGATGGAGATATATCTCCGAATACTTTACGTAAATGTATTTCCGAAATAAACTTACGTTTAATAAAAAAATAATTTTTTAGAGATTTATCTATGAAATAAATTTATATTTAACAAAAAAGTGTTAATCATATCTTAGAGTTTTGATGATAACAATGAAATAAATTTGGTATAATATATTTTATACTCTGATGTGCATGTTTTCTAATTTAGATGATGTTCTGACTCAAGCATTCTCAAAAGTGAAACATCATTCTATGCTGAACAGAAAAGGATAAAGAAGCTCCTAAGAAATTATATGTAAACGCAAGTCTGAAGCAAACTCTGAAGGAAACAAACTCTGAAGGAAGCACTCCAAGGCAAACTCTGGTGAAAATTAATCTTAAGCAACCTCTGATAAAGCTAGCTGAAGCAAAGATTTGAAAGAAGCACGCTGAAACCAATATTTGATAATGCAAGTTAAAGCAAACTCTGATAGAAGAAAAATGATATAGCAAACTCTGATATAAGAAAAGTTAAAGCAAACTCTGATGTTGCAACGCTGCAAGCAAACTCTTAAACTTCCAGAGACAAGCTAACACACTCAAGTGGTACTACGCACAAGAGCATTGGAAACATAAAGATCAAGCTAACACGCATCATTAATGCATACACTCTCTTCAAGGCAGTAACGGTCAAAAGTTGAAGCTATATATAAAAGACCATTTATTTCAAAGGAAAGTTATTGATCCAAACAAAATATACTGAAGCTCACTATTTTCATTCTTATAAACTCTTTCAAACGAACCAGAATAAAAATACTTGTGTCTTTCCATTATTATTACGCGAGGGAAAAGAAAAACTTATTCAAATATAACCAATAACGAAGATGTAATACATAAAACATGAGGTGCTCACCTCAACCTAAAGGCTGATGCAACGCGGAAAACTTCTCATATCTTGATTTCATCCTAAAAAATTAATACACTTACTAATAATAATTCATGAAGCATTGAAGTGGTTTGATGTTGCTAACTTTATGGAACACATACAGGGGAAAAATTTTAGATAGACATAAATATAAGGCTCCGACTATGGGGAGAGAGCGACTTTATTATATTTATAATTTTTTTTTTATAATATGTAGTGGAGGTTATTAACTTCAAAAATATAAAAACTTCTGTAAAATAATAATGAATAATATATCTTTTTATGAATAATAAAAATAAATAACGATGTGTTTTTTTTGAAGTAAATAAACTCCATTAAATCTATTGAAAAATAAGTAAAAAGGAGATTTTCAAGTCTCTCATTATAGATAGATAGATAACACCCAAACATAATATATAATTTATATATAATTAATTATAATTTTTTATTAATTAAAAAATAAAAATAATATTTTCTATTTCCTCTATTATCACAATCACCTCATAATTTTAATTAAAAACAAAAATAAATTTTAAATAAATTTAAAATTTTCTTTCTTCTTATTAATTACTCCATTCGTTTCAAAATAACAATCATTTAAAAATTTTATACATAAATTAAATAATACAATTATATTATCATAAAATATTATAATTTTATAAAATTAATACTATTAATATATTAGAAATAATATAAAAACTAAAAAATAAATACAATTAAAAAATAATAATCATTACATATTAAAAAATGAAAATAATAATTATTTTAAAATAAAATTTATTTATTAAAACGACAATTATTTTAAAACGGTCATGAAAGTATTTCTTTCAAATGAGACAAATTTCACCATTTAACTGGGAGTCGGTTATGCTAATTGAACCATATTTGTCAATCGACAATGTCTAAGATTGTCTAAGTACGGATAACAATTGAGAGGAGCATATCCAAATCCAAATGCTCAGTAAGGGTCTCACTCAAATATGACCACTCAATTAATTTAGGCATCCACTACTTATTTCTACCATCTAACTAAGATGTTAGAGTAAGTTTTTACAAAAACAACTAATTATAAAACAAATTAAAAAAAATATTACTAATTAAAATAATACTAATAATTATTATATGTGATATCAATGAAATTCGAACTCCATTAATTTATAAACTAATTTTACTCAAAATAATATTTAGTGAATATGTATATTCGAAGACACTTTTTTTTCACGTTTTAATACTTAAATGTTGGATTTTAAATTTCAGAGTTTGTTTCGGATATGCACATTCGAAACACGCTGATAGGTGCATTCGAAAGTGCATATTCGAAACTACTCTTTCTATATTAGAATGTTGCATAATCACCCATTTCAACTATTTCATTCATTTTCTTTCTCTCCCATAACAAAAACTCTCAACAAAACTTAAACCATTCTCAATGAAATTTTCGTCTCCAAATGAAGTTTCAAGTGTTTGAGTATAGCAAAGAGAGCATAGAAAGTTATAATTTGAAGTAAATTTTTATCATTTCATCATACATTCCCTGCATTGATGTTGATCTGTGAAAGAAAAAAAACAGCGTCGCTTTGGATATGCACTTCCGAATTCAACCTACCATAATTCGGATGTGCATATCCGAAAACATGTCTGTTACAAAACCAGAATTTTGTTTTAACAGAAATTATGTTTTTTTGGTCGTGTTAGGTATGGTGCACCCCGACAATATTCTCAAAATGGTCGTAAAGATTCTGGACAAGGTCAATGAAGATGCTAAACCGAATAAGGTGAAGAACGTTGATACAACGAATGATGTTGTGATAGATTATGGGCAATGAAATTCTGGTCTCAGATATGTGATGTCGAAGGAGATGTCACGACACAAATATCTGGAGACAATATAAAATGCAACAATATTAAAAGCAGTAAAAATACAAGGGATTATTAACCCATTTTGGTGTACAAGAACACCTACTCTGGGGGCTACCAAGCCAGGGACAAGTCCACTAAATATTATCAATTCATAGAGTCTCAATAAACAACCAGTTTACGATCTAATCACTTAATCACTACCCGCGCTATACTTCTACCTAAGACACACCTTGGTATGAGACCCTCCTTAAATCCCTTCAATCACTAACAGTGAAAAATAACAGATTTATTAAGTTTGAAAAACCTCAATCATTCAATACTTAAAATTTTATGAATGATCCACAACTTACAACTCAAATTACAACTCAAATATTGAAACAATACTAGAGTGTATTACAATTAAAAGACTTAGACTTTTAAAATGCACAGAGTATATTTTTCTTCAAATGTAGCAGCAGTACGAATAAGGATGCAATTCCTTATAAAGGCGCAACAACTTCTTTATGGGCTTAGGCTGAAAAACCAATATTACAAAATATTGAATCCCTTAAAAATTTCCATGAAAGTAGGCCAAGATATAAACCATAAAGATGAGACAGATCAGAAAATATTCCTCCATATTTTTCTCAAGTTATAACCCATAAATCCTATATAAGGCGCACTTAAAAACAGGAAACAGAAAATATGAAAACACGTTCAGATTAGCAGGCAGATGTTAAGACATCTGCTTTGATATCATTCAAAATCAGTTAAGATATTTTACTTTAAATCTCAAGATATTAAGCAAATCATTACTAAGACAGTTTTTTACCAAAATTGCTGCTAACAAACACTTAGAAACACCCTATTTGGCAAATTTTGGCTAAAACATTATTTGAGCACATTATCAGAGCAACAACAAAAAAATCAGTTAGCAGAAACTCAGTTAGCATTTAGCAATGGAAGATGTCAGGATATCTTCTGAGACATGAAGCCCCCCTCAAACAATGAAGCTCCCCCTCAAACTTAGCAGTCAGTCAGTCAGCAGTCAGTCAGTTTCTCTCTCCCTTTTTAGACATAATATGCCAAATAAACATTCATTCAAGAGAAGAGTAGTAAACAAAGTACTGACCAAAATATCCAAGTATCAAACACATACAAGTGCCAAAAATAACATAGGAATCAAAAAAACAAAAGAACACAAAAAAGGCATCAGCACAGAGTCTAAGTGTCTTAAGGACCAGTAGACTTGGTAGTTTCAGAACTTCCTTCATTATCAGAATCTCCTCCTTCAGTACCCACAATATTATCCTTATGTAGATCCTTGATCATCTTTTCAAAATTTAGCTTCCTTGCTGAGTTAACTCTGATTACCTTATCAAGTTCTTTGCAGGCTTCCCTAATCATATCATCCTTGCTTGAGGACTTGTTTTCAGAGGATGCAAATGTCAAAATAATGTCTGGAACATGTTTACCTGGAAACAGCTTGAAGTGAAGGGACAGGGCAGACTCCCTTTTTTAAACTGCATCAGTTCCACAGAGAATTCCAGGATGTTGATTTATAATAAATCCACAAATAAGAGATGGAACAATAATAGGCATCTTGATAGCATAGGTTCATGTATGCTTTACAGTCTAGTAAAAAATGTGAGCACCATAATCAAACAGTTTCTTATTTCCAACAACATAGATAAATTTTCCTAAACCAACTGTAATGGTTGAGGTATGATTGGTAGGGATCCAGTTAGCAACTCCAATTCTATGCAGGATAGCATATTTCACACTTAATTTACTAACATGGAGTTTATTCTTCAAGAGCCAACCACTCACTTGGTTTGAAATTATGGCTTTACACACCTGATTATCAGTCACTTCCAATTCTCAGTAATCATCTTCAGACCTGTCCAGATATCTATTGATGACAGCAGGGGAAAACTCAACACATCTACCTCTAACAAACACCTTCCTATGTTCCTTACTTCTGTGATCAGCACAATCTATAGGAATATTAACAATAAATTCCTTAAAAAGAGTATCATAACATTTTGTAAACCTGGTGACAGTCTTCATCAAGCCAGCAAAAGAAATCAGCTCCATAATCTCTTTATATTCCAGTGCATCTGCTCCCAACTCTCTTTCAAGAGAAATTCTTCTTTGGAAGACATATTTCCATTTTCCAGCATTTCCAACAGAATGGAAGGAGATGTTGTCAAGAGGAGAATTAGGCACCCTGACAGAAAGCTTCTTGCTTGCAGTCTTCTTCACCGGAGAGATGTCCTGGACATCATCCTCATCATCGTCTGAGGAGCTATCAGGTCTAACTTTTCTTTTGTTTAAGGGAGGAACCACTTTACTCCAGGGCTTTAGGGGACCACACATAGTCTTCTTCTTGATGCTCTTGGTAGGGGTGTGACATTCACAGCCTTCACCTTTCTAGACTTGAGCCTTTTAGCAATTACATGCATCACATTGGTATAAGGTCATTGTCAGACAACTCATCAACATTCACCACATTATCATCATTTAGATTCTTTGCAGTTTTGTAGGAATATTTTTGAACAGTGAGATGGAAAATAACAAAGGTTCTTTTTCTGTAAAGGAGAACGAAGAGGTTGTGAAAATAGAATTAGGTAATGTCGTAGCGTGTGGGAGAGTATTTTAGATAGTCTTGAAATTGTTAGAACATAGTTTGATTCTACAACCCTCAGTTAGAGTTTTGATGATAACAAAATACAAGATTAAATATTATGAGTTCTATATGAGACATAGATGCTACCTAAATATTATGTTGTGTATTTACAGGAAACTCTGATGCAATCAGCAGTAAAACATCAGTATCAACATCAGCATCAGAAGATCAGTACATGTGTTACGCTGAAGCCTGATGAACAAAATCTACGCTTGAGATACTTTGATTCTGATCAAGATCCTAACTATGTCATCAGCACTCAGAAGCGCCAGAATAAGCTAAAGCCAAGAACACTCTGATCCTCATTAAGTAAAATAGTCTGAAGTGTTAACGTTACTACATTTAAGGCAAATTAATTACCAACGGCTTTATTCCAAGACAAAGATCTTCTCAAAATGGAAAGAATGTTATGAGCATTGAAATGGAATTATGGATTGCAACGTATCTATTCCAAGAAGTATTTAAACAAATCAGTGAGAAAGGAAATGGTTAATAATCTACAATTCTCCTACACGCATAAGCCAATCATCTTTGTCCTCACTCATTCAGTTTGCTAAAGCTCTCAAATTGCTTACTCTATAGTTCTAGCATTCTAGTTTCATATAAGCTTCATTTTGTGTATTATAACAATTGTGATATATAGTTTCTCTAGAAACATCAAACACATATTTTGTTCATTTATCTGTAAAAGAATTTCCTTGAGAAACCGGTCTGTGGTTTGACTCAAGAAGGCTTTAGCAGTTGTTAAAGCAGTTTTGTATTCAGTTGAATATAGTGGATTAAGACTTCATTGGAGAGAGACGAAATCACCTTGACGGGTGGACAGGAGTAGTTTGAGATCAAACGAACCAGGATAAAAATAACGTGTTGTCTGCATTTGATTTCAAGTTTTAACAATTCAACCCCCCTTCTTGTGTTTTTCACATCTTCAATTGGCATCAGAGCGCCTGGTTCTGAGTTCATAACACTTAATCGTGTCAGTACAAGATCCAGCGTTGAAAATCACTATGGCAGGACAACATCAAAACATCAGCAATGACCACAATGAAGAAAGAGACAAATTCAGTGGCAAACCTCCAGTCTTTGATGGAGAGAAATTTGATTACTGGAAAGACAATTGAAAGCTTCTTTCTAGCCCATGATGCTGATCCGTGGGATATGGTGACTGATGGATACACGCACCCAGTGAATGCAAGTGGTCAGAAGATTGACAGGAAAGCAATGTCTGATCAACAAAAGCGTGATTTCAAAAACCATCACAAAGCCAGAACTATTCTTCTCAATGTTATCTCTTACTCTGAATATGAAAAGATATCAAACAGAGACACTGCAAAGAACATGTTTGACTCTCTCAGAATGACGCATGAAGGCAACCCTCAATTTAAAGAAACTAAAGCTCTTGCGCTCATTCATAAGTATGATGCATTCAAAATGGAAGAAAGTGAATCTATTGAAACAATGTTCTCAAGATTTCAGATTCTGGTTGCTGGTCTCAAAGTTCTGGACAAAGGGTATTCTACTGCTGATCATGTTAAGAAGATCATCAGAAGCTTGCCAAAAATGTGGAGGCCAATGGTCACAGTGCTGAAGCTAGCTAAGGATCCCAATACAATCTCTCTGGAGGAACTTGTCAGCTCCCTCAGAAGTCACGAGATAGAGCTAGAAGCTGATGAACCTCAAAATCAAGGTAAGCCATTAGCTTTAAAATCTAACAGAAAATCTGACTCCAAGGTTTTGCAGGCTGTTGAAGAAACCTCTGATGGGTCCTCATCAGAAGAAGATGAATTGTCTCTCCTTTCCAGAAGGGTGAACCAACTGTGGAAGAAGAGGCAAAGGAAGTTCAGGAATCCCAGAAGATCTGAGAACCAGAACGAATCCTCCTCCAGATACAGAAGGTCAGAATCCTCCTCTGGACACAGAAGATCTGAAGGCTCTTCAGGAAGCAGAAAGCCAAATAACAAGGACATCATCTGCTATGAATGCAACGAGCAAGGACACTACAAGAGTGATTGCCCAAAGCTTCAGAAGGAAAAGCCCAGAAGAAAGTTTGGCAAGGAAAAGAAGAAAAGTATCATGGCCACATGGGATGATTCTGATACATCTGAAGCTGACTCAGAATCAGATGATGAAAGAGCAAACATAGCTCTTATGGCAAACATATCAGAAGATAGTGAAGCTTATGAATCAGACTCTGAATTAGACACAGAAGAGGTATTTCCTGACTTTGCTATTAATTTTACTAAGGCTGAACTTGTTGAAAGCCTTAATGAGATTCTGGAAAGATATCAGGAGATCAGAGTCAAATTCAGAAACCTGAAAATGGATCTTACTTCTGACTCTGATAAAACTGAGAGTCTCAAATTGGAAAATTTTGAGTTGAAAAATAAAATTTCAAAATTAGAAAATCTTTTACAAAACTCTCAGAAGGAAACAATTCTTGAAACTCCCAGTAGTGCTGGTGAGATCATCAAGGAGTATGATCACAACTTTCAGAAGTTTCTTGCTAAAAGCATAGATAGAAGCAAGATGGCTTCAATGATCTATGGAGTTAGCAGAAATGGCAGAAAAGGAATAGGATACCAAGGTAAGGTACCTACACCAAAGAATGCCATGGATTTAGTTATTAAACGAACTCCACTTAAGTCACACTTTGTATATGGGCACACACACGACATCAAATATACTAGTAGTAATTACTCTGTCAAACCAAAATTCAACCACAGTTTTGGTAAAACTAACAAATCAGGACCCAAGAAAATATGGGTACCTAAGGATAAAATAATACATGTTGCAGATATCTTTAGCAGCGAAGCAGAAACACCAGTCATGGTACCCGGACTCTGGCTGTTCACGACATATGACGGGAAGAAGGCATATGTTCCAAAGCCTGGAACTTAAGCCTGGAGGCCATGTAGGCTTTGGAGGCAATCAGAGGGGAAAGATCATTGGCTCTGGAACAGTAGGTAACGAAAATCTTCCCTCTATAAGTAATGTTTTATTAGTAGATGGATTAATGCATAACCTATTATCCATAAGTCAATAAGTGATAACGGTTATGATATAATCTTTAATCAAAATTCATGTAAAGCTGTTAGTCAGAAAGATGGGACTATCCTATTTAATGGAAAGAGAAGAAACAACATTTATAAAATCAAACTTTATGAACTGAAAAGTCAGAATGTAAAGTGTCTTCTGTCCATTAACAACGAGCAATGGATCTGGCACAGAAGATTGGGGCATGTTAGTATGAGAAGAATATCTCAGATTAACAAAATCAATCTGGTCAGAGGACTTCCTAATCTGAAGTTCAATTCAGATGCTCTGTGTGAAGCATGTCAGAAAGGAAAGTTTGCAAAACCTGATTTTAAATCTAAGAACGTTGTTTCCACCTCTAAGCCATTAGAACTTCTGCACATTGACTTATTTGGACCAGTTAAAACTGCTTCAGTCAGTGGCAAGAAGTATGGGTTAGTAATCGTAGATGACTATAGCAGATGGACATGGGTAAAGTTCTTAAGACACAAGGACGAGTCACACTCTGTGTTTGTTACCTTATGTAACCAAGTTCAGAATGAAAAGGATCTTAGAATCGTCAAAGTCAGAAGTGATCATGGTGGAGAGTTTGAAAACAAAGATTTTGAATCATTTTTTAATGACAAAGGCATTTTGCATGATTTCGCTTGTCCTAGAACTCCCCAGCAAAATGGAGTTGTAGAACGAAAGAACAGAATATTGCAAGAAATGGATAAAACCATGATCAACGAGACTAACGTTGCTAAGATCTTTTGGGCAGAGGCAATAAACACAGCGTGCTACATTCATAATAGAATCTCTATAAGACCTATTCTGGAAAAGACTCCATATGAATTGTGGAAGAACAGAAAGCCCAACATTTCATATTTTCATCCATTTGGATGTACTTGCTTTATTTTGAATACTAAAAATTATTTGAACAAGTTTGACTCTAAAGCACAGAAGTGTATTATGTTAGGATACTCTGAATGCTCAAGAGGGTACAGAGTATACAATACAGAAACACAAATTGTGGAAGAATCAATCAGTGTTCATTTTGATGACAAGCTTGACTCTCAAAAGTCAAAGCAGAATGAATTACTTGCAGGTATGGAAGTTGAATTCACAGGTACTGAAGACAAGTCATCAGAAGCTCTTAACAGAGACACTCCTTCAACATCAAAAAGAGGCACTGCAAGCAATCCAGCATCTTCTATTGATCAACCTCAGAAAAGACCATCCAGAAGCAGCATGGATCACCCAGAAGAAACTATCTTAGGAAGAAAGGAAGATCCAATCAGAACAAGAGCCAGCTTCAGAAACTCTGAAGAATCCCTTATGGGACTTGTTTCTTTGATTGAACCATCTTCAATTGATGAAGCACTTCTGGACAATGACTGGATTCTAGCAATGCAAGAGGAGCTGAATCAATTCACAAGGAATGACATATGGGATCTGGTTCCTAAACCAAAAGGATTCAACGTTATTGGAACTAAATGGGTGTTCAGAAACAAAATGAATGAACAAGGTGAAGTCATCAGAAACAAGGCACGATTGGTAGCACAAGGTTATAGTCAGCAAGAGGGGATAGACTATACAGAAACCTTTGCTCCAGTCGCCAGGTTAGAATCTATCAGACTTTTAATTTCTTTTGCTGTTAATAAAGGCATCACTCTGTATCAGATGGATGTCAAGAGTGCATTCTTAAATGGCTATATAGAAGAATAGGTATATGTGCACCAACCCCCTGGTTTTGAAAGTTCAAAAAATCCAGAATATGTTTTCAAACTAAAGAAGTCACTGTATGGTCTGAAACAAGCTCCCAGAGCTTGGTATGAAAGACTGAGTAACTTGCTGTTAGAAAAGGAATTCACCAGAGGGAAAGTGGACACAACCTTATTCTGTAAGACAGTTAAGAATGACATTCTAATCTGCCAGATTTATGTTGATGATATAATATTTGGATCTACTAATCTCTCTCTGGGAAGAAAATTTGCTAGGTGTATGCAGGAAGAATTTGAGATGAGCCTAATGGGGGAACTGAAATTCTTTCTGGGAATTCAGATCAATCAAACCCCAGAAGGAACTTACATTCATCAGAGCAAATATGTCAGAGAATTTCTGAAGAAATTTGATTTCTCAGAATGTAATCCATCAAAGATTCCAATGCATCCCACGTGCATTATGGAAAGAGAAGAGGTAAGCAAAAAGGTAGAACATAAGGTCTATAGAGGTATGATTGGTTCTCTTCTTTATCTTACAGCTTCAAGGCCTGATATTTTATTCAGTGTATGCATTTGTGCAAGATTCCAATCAGATCCTAGAGAATCTCACTTAACAGTTGTTAAGCGAATTTTCAAGTATCTGAAAGGTACTACTAATCTGGGTCTGTTTAATAGAAAATCTAGTGATTACAGCTTAGTAGGTTACTGTGATGTTGACTTTGTTGGAGACAGAGTTGAACGTAAAAGCACTTCTGGAAGCTTCCAGTTTCTGGGAGAAAATCTGATCTCGTGGTCCAGCAAAAGACAATCCACCATTGCTCTATCAACAGCAGAAGCTGAATACATAGCAGCAGCTGGATGCAACACACAAATGCTCTGGATGAAGAGTCAGCTTGAGGACTTCCTGATTTATGAGAGTAACATTCCTATCCTCTGTGATAACACATCTGCTATTTGCTTAAGTAGAAATCCAATTTTTCATTCTAGGGCTAAGCATATAGAAATAAAACATCATTTTATTAGGGACTATATCCAGAAAGGAATTTTAAACTTAAAATTTATTGATACAGACCATCAATGGGCTGATATCTTTACAAAACCACTTTCTGAAGATAGGTTCAACTTCATTATGAATCATCTCAGCATGAAGCTCTGTCCAGAATAAAACTGTTTTAATTTTATATATTAACCTTCAGAATTATGTTTATTTCTCTGTGAACTTCTGATCGATCCTCTTTCAGAATTTTTAGAAATGCAGATTGTATCAGAATCTATCCATGAAGCTCTGAGCTCTTCAGTTCAAGGATAAAAGTGATGTTCACTCAAAGCAAATAAGTGTCATCCAGTCATCAGCTGTGTCCTGAGGCAGAACACGCGTTCACGCTTCTGAAAAAGGAAAAGCGCTGATTGGTTGCATTGAGACACATGTCACTGGTAATCGTTTAAGTATCTTTCTGAAATCCCCTAAAATCAGCCATCATTAAATGCAATTAATCATGATTTATTTCTCTCTCTTAACCGTTTATGTTTTCAAAAACTTTTTCAAAATCTATTTAAACACCATTCACACCATTCACAACGTTTACCCTAACTTTCGTTTTCAATCAATATTTCTGTTTTCTTGTGTTATCTGTGTTCTTCTATCTCAAGAAACCCCTTAAAGTTTTTTTCAAAAATCCTTGTGTGAACATGGCTTCTAGCAGCAATCTTTCATCAGGTTCCCAGAAAGATGCATCAGCTGGGCAATATGAGGTTCCTCTCAGAATGCTACTCACTCCAGTCAAGAACCTTGAAGTTCTGTCAGAGATTATAGTGGATTTCAACAGTTTGAAGGAAAATGGTTTTGATTTATCAGAAGAGATTCAAGTACAAGGATAGGAGAAATACTTTGACAGGTTGGTGGGTCCAACTTTTCCTATCTTGGTTAAGGAATTCTTGATTCACGCCTCTTCCTCAAATCACCAAGTCACTTCTTACATCATGGGGAAGAAGATAGTGATTACTGAAGACCTAATTGCAAAACTCATTGGGTACAATGGTGGTGGTATTCGCTGTATAGACATGGTAGAAAGATGCTCAGATGTTGCTGTTATAGCAAGGGAAATTTTCACGTTGGGGCTTCCCTCCAGCAAGATAAGGTATTTGAGAGATAAGCACAAATTTTGGGCAAAGATTATTCTGGGATGTTTCAATCACAGGAAGCCTACCAGCTCTCCTGATTATATAAACATAGATCAGCAGTTTCTAATCTATTTTATTTCTCAGAAGGTAAAGATTAATCTAGCTCATCTTCTGTTCAACCATCTGAGAACAAGCGTCAAGGAGACAAGAGAAGATGAACACACTAAAAGGGATTGGATACCCTTAGGCAGATTGATATCATATATTCTGACTGAGAATAGGTTGATTGAACATTTGACTGAGGCGCAAGAGATCAGCACCCTGGAACCTTCTGTTGGCAAGCAGCTGAATGCCAAGAATCTGAAGAAGATGAAGCTGATAGAGAACATTAAGAAGGAGCCCAACATCACTCCTTTTGCTGAAATCTCCAGCAGAAGAGTCCCTCTGGACGACTTCCATATGTTCTCAGATATTGACTCTAAGCCTCAAATAATTATGAGATATTTGGATGCGTGCAAAGCTGATGGTACAACACCTAATCTAAATATTCAAGATCTTCAGCAGAAAGGCACCAGAGGTTGTTTTGAAGAAGACAAAGAAGAGAAAAGCTGCTCTAGAAGGATCATCACAACAAACTCCAAAGAAAAGAGGTAATCCTGTTTCTGTATCTGTTTTAAATTCAACTGCTATTTCCACATCTACTCCTACTCCCATTCCAACACTAGCTGATATTCCAACACCCCAAACCTTTGAAGATTTTGACATTGACTTTGACCCTTCTGAGTCATTAACTCTCAGAAGATCCCGCTCCAAACCACAAAATCCAAACACTGCAACCATACCAGAACCAGAACTTGCTCAAGTTCTTTCTGATATAGAACAACACTCTTCCGCTCCCCAAACAGAAAATCCAAATACACAACCAGAAATTCCCATTTCTCCACAACCTGACATTCCACTCTCACCAATACCATAAACTCCACTCTCTACCATACCAGAACCAGAAATTCCACAACCTTCCCCTCCTCAACCAGAAAATAATCCACCATCTCCTCAACATGCACAATCCCCACAACCTGAGACTCAAAACTCTGAGGCTCAAACCTCTGAATCTCCTGAACCACAACCTTTGACCATTCAATTGCCCTGTGGTACTACTGTTAACATGTCTCAACTTTCCTCCTCACCAGAAACAACTCCACCTAATACTCCACATAGTCCAATTGTTATTTCTGACTCTCCCACTCCCTCACCTAAAAAAAATACAAAAAACCACAGCAAGACTGTCATTGACTTAACAGTCCTTGAACGCCTTGCTGCAATAAACCATAAAACTGCCATCCCTAAACTGAAACAACCAGATGTTGGTTCTAGCATTTTGAACTTTGAATCAGATATGTAGAAGTTGATCACTTCCTTGAAACAACCAAGTCCGGAAGTGGTTGATCCTGCTGTATCAGATCATCTTTGGATTCAATTCAGAAGATGGGTTTGCGCTGAAACCTTCAAGTTGCAAGACCGGAGCTATGGACAGGCTCAACAGAACTTCAGAAATCTGCTGAAGGAAATGGAAGGTCCAGTTCTGAGCAAGCTGCTGAAGGAAGAAGTTCTCCATCTGGACAGTGAACCTTAGTCTGAAAAGCGTCCAACATCTACAGTTCAACCTGCAGAAGAACAAGTTATTCAAGCTGAAGACTTAGGTCAAACAGAAGAGACTACAGAAAGCTCTAAGAAGCAGCCTGTATCTGAAAATCCTCAAGCTTCCTCTCTTGACAGGCAGGCTCTGGAGGATTTGAAGAGATCAGATATGCTGATGAATGAACGGATGGACAAGCAGGATATCAAGATTGATTCTATAGCAAACATGGTAGTTAAGCAAAACGAAACCAGCGAACAAATCAAGAGCATATTTGAAGCTCTGTTCACACGACTTCCTCCTTATTCTTAGATTTTTCTTATGTTTTCCTTGTTTTTCTTTACATGTTTGTCTGTAATATTTTTACTTGTTCTAAACTATCATTGCTTCTGTTTTAATACAAATATGTTGTGATCGGTGGAAATAGAACTGACTGTTTAAAGCTGGATCGCGTATGTCACGGTAAGCAAGAGTCGCCACCGTATTTTATTTTCTCCAACATGGAAAGGACAAAAGCACAGCAAAATTCCTTATTGAGAATGTCTCTCGGTTCGGGAGGTAGATTTATAGAAAGGGAAGGTGTTAGCACCCTTTCTATCCATGGTTATCCATGGGATCTTAGGTACTTGCTCTTATGTTTTCAAAATATGTTTGCTTTTCAAATGTGAGTGGGTTTGAAAAAAGTTTCATTTTTGAAAGATTTCTAAGTGACTCTTGTATCTGTCCTCAAGAGTGTTTGAAAAATTTGTTTTGAAAACTTTTGAAAGTGTCAGTGTGAAAAGATGTTTTGTTTGTTTTTTGAAGAGAGCAAGTACCCATGAGTCATCCACCTACCCTAAGGAATTAGGCCGTGTAAGAGTCCTTAAGATAGTGCTATCCCACCATTGAAAGGTAGGTAGCACCACCGTTGGAGGTATTCGGGTCAATTCGATTGAGGGACAGTGTGGTCACCGAAGCAATAGTAGGACACCTTAGAAGTAACCCTAATGTCCTAGATCCTTTTTAATCCGAGGCAACCGTTTCGAGGCAACTGGATCTTAGACATAAGGGCGACCGCTAAAACACCCTATACTTGACGACCACTTTCAAGGCAACGAGTGAGGCGTACCCTAGAAGTGGCATGTGCATTGTGTATTGTTTTCAGATTAACATTTGTCTTTGATCATGCAATTGTGAGCTATGAGTTGTTTTTTAATTATCATACATTCTTCCATGCAAATTAGCAGTTAGGAGTGCGGAAAATAAAATACGGAAAGGTAAAAGCTACACTATTACAAGGCGCGGGTCTATACATCGCCAAAAAACAAAGACCCATTTTTGATAAGGTGCGGAAAGTAAAGAAAGCAATAAACCTAATTACTATTACATTCCGGAAACAGTTACATAATAATCAAATAAAAATAATAACGCGCGAAAGAATTAAATTGGACGTCCTTAGGGTTTTGACCCTTTTGAGCAATTATGAGTTTTTTTGTCCTTTGCTTTCAATTAAAATTAAACCTAATTATTTAATTATTTTAAGAAAAGATATTTTTTATGTTTTTTTGTATTTAATGAAAATAAAGAAATTAAAAAATCAAAAGAAAACCCTAGTTCTAAGTTTATTTTAATTATTAATAAAATGTTAAAGTTTCACCTAATTTAAACTAATTAATTAATTTACATGTTATTTACAAAAATAAAAATAATAATTAATAATGATAATAATTAATTAATTAAGAAAATATGAATAAAAATGTTAAAAAACCTAATTCTATATGATTTTTATTTATTAAGAAAAAGATTAAAATTTAAAACTAAATTAAGCTAAGTTAATTGTTAGCATTTATTTACAAAAATAAGTTAATGGTGAAATTAATAAATAATTAAATGTATTTACAATTTTGATTTCTGATTTTTTTTTGTGAAAAATTAATTTGTGGTGAATTAATAATAATAATTAAATAGTCAAAAGAATTAAAAGAAAAGAAAATTAAATAAAATAGCAAACCAAAGGGGGTGTGATGACCCATATGGAGGTGTACTGAAGCAATCTTGGCCCATTAACACAAGCCCTTTATTGACTCCTGGGGACTGGCTATGCATGCGTTGACTGGAATACACCATGGTCTTCATCTTCTGACCATTGGATGTATCTTTGTGGCCACTTGGCGTGTTGTTGTTGGGAGTGCATGGTGGAGTATTGGACATATGCTGCATTGGAACACGTTATGAAAAATAGAAATAAGAGTTTGGGGGACCTAGGAATCGAACCCAGGTCCCAGTGATGAACAAACACGTCACTAACCACTCCACCATCAGCGTGTGTTTGTAATGATAATGGCTAGTGAAAATAATATACAAAATATCAATTATGCTGGGGAATTAAAGAAAGGCGCACCTCATATTTGAATCAACCAGTCACGTTCATACACGTATTGTCTTCTTCATCTTTTCCTGCAAAATAAAGAACAAGTAGCAGGGGTTTTTAACCCCCACTAACTACAACCATGAAAAATAACGATTAGAGTTAGGGTTGATATAAATTGAGCGCGAGGATTGGGTTGAATTCGTCTGGCCTTGACGAATTCAACCATTCTTGTCTCAAGGTCCAATTTTTCCTTATTTGCAAAGCCCTAAATTTCAAGCTTCTAAACCCTAGATATCTCCAATGGTGGATTTTGATTCAGAACGCTATAACCAAATTGGTTTATACCAATAACTTCAGAATGTCCCTATTAACATAAATCAACCAAGAAAATGGATTAAAAACGCATGAATTATGATATGTAAATTTTGAAATATATTCAAACCGTGGGACTTGTATTCCTTGATTCTGATGGTGTTAGGGCTTGTTCTTGAGTGCAATAGGTTCCTGGAGACTTAGGCAAGGTGTGTGAATCAAAAAGAGGCTTTGAATTGCGCTGCAAATAAGAATTCAGTTTCACACTTTTCTTGAATTTTTTAGAGTTTGGTTATGGTGTTTCAGCAGCAGTTTCACGTGTCCAGGAATAGGGTTTGCTTCAGCCTTTGTATGTGAAGAGAATTAGGTTAAAATTAGGCCCATAAATCCATTGTATTCAAGTTTGCATCTTTGATTTCCAATCAAATATTTTCCAATCTTTTTGAATGAAAAACCTTGCCAATTTGGGAGATCTTGTCCCCTTGAGTGATGCACGAGATCTTCAGCATGTATGGAGTGTATTTGCTTCATAAAAAGATTTGACAACCATGTTTTGATATTTTCCTACAATTAAATTAATTAAATGAATTAATAATCAATTAAAAATCCAAATAATTAATAAAAATAAGAAAATAGTTCAATTTAATCTCAATGGGTCGTGCATAAGCCTTGGGTAAAGATTCAAGAAGGAATTTGAGGCCCATTAGCAAAAATGAAGTGTTTTAGGCAAAGTTGACTTTTGAAAGTTCCCAAAAATTTCCCAACTTCTCCAATGCATATATTGCTCAATTTTGAAGCTATGAACATGTTCTTGGAAATTTTGGAAAGGTCTTGAAGTCCTCTAACCAATGCCTTTGGTACCATGTCATTTTGATTTACCAATCTCAAGTTATGGTCTTTGACTTAAAGTGCCTTTTTGTTGACTTTTGAAAATGACCCATAATGTAGAAATTGATAACTTTTTATGAGAGCATTTCTTGGACTTGGAATGTGAAGATGAGTTGTAGGAAATGTCATCCCCTTCAAAATGAGAAATGGATGGGATTTTTCTGATGAACCATGAAAAAGTTATTCCCTGCTCAATTTGCAGTTGACTTTTCAGCTGTCCAAAAATAGAAACTTTTGCATCTTGAGACTTTTTGAGCCATGCTTGAGGATTCATGATCAAGACTTGATCAAATGATGATTTTGGCTTCAAAATGATATGTTGACCAAAAATTTTGACTTTTGACTGTCAAATGACCATTTTGCCCCTGCAGTTGACTGTAAAGCAATTAGGGCTTTTGACTGTGCAACTTGGTGCTGTGAGTCTTGAAACTTGGCATGTAGATGCTTGAGGATGTATATAGGCATATGGGACTTGATTGGACCCTTGGAAACCTCAAATTTCTTATAAGAACCAAAACCCTAATTTTGACTGTGTTAGGAGGGTGTTTGCACTGTCAATCCTTAATCCATTTGAAGCTTGATCTTGCCAAATCTTGAAGAATATAGGAGGGCAAATTTTGGGGTACAACAGTTGCCTCTGTTCAATCTTCTTAGACCTGAGGATGTAGATTGGCTTGCGTGCCTTTCGTGATCCGAAGGTGGAAGATGATTGAACACTAGAGTGCCCAGAAATTTGCACTCACATAGTAGAGTATCAGTAGTGTGATGACGGGAATGGGCTTACAGATGCCATTTGGAGAGATGACGGATAGGAGGATGGGCTTATAGATTCCATCTGAAGCTGTAACAGAATCTTGTTGGGAATGGGCTTATAGATGCCATTTGGAGACTGTTGGTATGTGGATGGGCTTATAGATGCCATCTAGGTGTCGATCGCGTAAGAGATTCCTTAGCGAGAACTTGCGTACCTGAAAAAGAAAGATAATTACCTGGCCTGTTACAGGGGTTGATCTTCAAACTCTTCATGTAGATATGCCCTGGCTGGATACAGGTATCGAATCTCTAAACTCTTCATGTAGATATGCCCTGGCTGGATACAGGTATCGAGTCTACAATCAGTTACTCACAGATGTGCCCTGGCTGGATACAAGAATCGAATCTTCAAACTCTTCAGACGTGCCCTGGCTAGATACAAGAATCGAGTCCGGAATTAGTCGTCAACAGATATGCCCTGGCTGGATACAAGAATCGAATCTTCAAACTCTTCAGACGTGCCCTGGCTGGATACAGGAATCGAATCTGGAATTAGTCGTCAACAGATATACCCTGGCTGGATACAGGAATCGAATCTTCAAACTCTTCAGACGTGCCCTGGATGGATACAGGAATTGAATCTGGAATTAGTCGTCAACAGATATGCCCTGGCTGGATACAGGAATCGAATCTTCAAACTCTTCAGACGTGCCCTGGCTGGATACAGGAATCGAGTCCGGAATTAGTCGTCAACAGATATGCCCTGGCTGGATACAGGAATCAAATCTTCAAACTCTTCAGACGTGCCCTGGCTGGATACAGGAATCGAGTCCAGAATTTCTTCATGCAGATATGCCCTGGCTGGATACAGGTGTCGAATCTACAAATAATCGCTCACAGAGATGCCCTGGCTAGATACAGGTATCGAATCCAGAATTGCGACAGTTGATAGTAATCATCTTTGTATTGACCTTTTTCCTGAAAAGGCAAAACATTAGTTGTATGCGCTGTCATGATGTATGAAATGCATGACATTCTCAAAATAAATGAGATTGTATGTTCATGATGCGTATATGCATGCTATAATGTATGAAGATGTGATGTTTATGAATGTATTTTCGTGTAGGAAAATAAATCCTTGACGGATGCCGGGAAGTCAAATCCTGGGCTGATGTTGAAGAGTAGAGTTCTTCGTTTCCGCTGGGGATGACGGTTACGAGAATAAACCTGTAGGAGAAGATGACTCCGTTGAGGAATAAACTTTGCTGAAGAGATTATTTTGCGGGGAATACTCTGTGGGAAGAGATACTTCGCTGAGGTTTTGATGATAACTCCGCTGGGGATTCCGTTGATAAGCTCTGTTGGAAGATTTGAACTCCGCTGGGGATAGGAAGAACTTCGCCGAGGACGTTCTTTCCGTTGAAAATAGCTGAGGATAACCCAGTTATAAGCTCTGGTGGGGAATAACCTCCTGAATAAAGCTGGGGAGCGACGTGTGTACCCTGCAGGTGATAAGCTTCCAGAATCTACTGGGGATAAGCTTCCTACTAGGGAGATTGATTCAACTCTCCTGGGGAATCTTTTGGACTGTATTGGGGAATGGCTCCACTAGGGTGCCTGGTATTCCGCCGGGGAACAATCTTAGATCAAGGTTGCCGGGGATGCTTGTTAGGAATGTTTGTATACTCCGCTGGGGAATATTTGAGATTTTTTGGGGGATAATCCAACTTCCTTAAGGCTGATAGTAGCCTAACTCTGCTCGGGGAGAGTGTTGCTGACTTGCTAGGGATATTGTGCCTTGTTAGGGTTGATTGGAGACCAACTGCTTGGGAGAGTATTGCTGAGTCTTATCTTACTCTGCGGGGAGTGAAGGTCTCCTGGTTACATTCTTCAGCCGAACTTACCTTGGTACCTTGGTGGACAGAGCAACTAGATCGCTTAGACAACTCATTATTGCCCCTGTTTCTGATGTCACCTGTAATTAGTCCTTTGTTTCGTATGCAAATATTTATGAGTTAGCAATTAGTGTCAAATGCATATATCAAAAATGAACATTGGACGTTCTTCGCAAGACAAAACAGAAAAAGGAAAATAATTGGCAATTTATCTGAAAAGTGAATTTGTATTGATTTTTGAATTTGCCCGTAAATAGGCGTTTATGTACAAGAGGCTGACGTCCTAGTAAGAGAATGCCGCCGAACAAACCGAGTTTATATAATTTTGTGAAAAAGGAAAACAAAACAACTATGTGAAAAGAATAATCCCACTGGGTTCCAACTCTGCTATCGCCTTTATATCTTCGAGCGTCTCATCACTTGGCTGCTTAGTTGAAGATGAAGCTGACTGATCGATGCCGTCTGAACCTGATATTTGATACCGGATTCTGGATGCAAGGTGATCCAATGAGACATAGTATTACGCTTATATCCCTAATTTTTGCCTGGACCGCCCTTTCGGGTTTTCAGTCCACCGGGATACCCATTTTTGCCCAAGCCGCCTTTTCAGGTTTTCGACTTGCCGGATGTACAGATTTTTTCATTTTTCATCCCTTATTTTTGCCCGAACCCTTTTGGTTCGCCGGGAAGCCCTTATTTTTGCCTAGGTGTGTCAACCTAGCGGGTCTTTTATTCATGCGTAGTATCTTTTTACTATGTCTGCATTGGCGGGGTGAGGAAGGTCGTCACCATCCATGGTGGTTAGAATCATAGCTCCTCCTGAGAAGATATGCTTAACCACAAATGGCCCTTCGTACGTAGGGGTCCATTTGCCCCTAGGATCACTTTGAGGAAGAATGATGCGCTTGATTACCAGGTCCCCAACTTGATACTCTTGTGGTCTAACTTTCTTGTTAAATGCCCTGATCATCCATTTTTGATACGTTTGACCATGACAAATAGCAGTGAGTCTCTTTTCGTCAATTAGATTCAACTGATCAAGTCGAGTCTGGATCCAGTCATCTTCGCTCAAGCCTGCATCCTTCATTATCCGGAGAGAGGGTATCTGGACTTCAATCGGCAAGACTGCCTCCATGCCATAGACCAAGGAAAAGGGAGTTGCCCCGGTTAACATTCTTGCTGAGGTACGGTACCCATGAAGAGCAAACGGTAACATCTCGTGCCAATCTTTATAGGTCATTGTCATCTTCTGCACAATCTTTTTGATATTCTTATTAGCTGCCTCTACAGCCCCATTCATCTTCGGTCGGTAAGGAGAAGAGTTGTGGTGCTGTATCTTGAATTGCCTGCAGAGCTCAGTGATCATCTTGTTATTAAGATTGGTACCATTATCCGTAATGATCCTCTCAGGTACACCGCATCGACAGATCAGGTTGTGTCGAATGAACCGTGCCACAACGTTCTTGGTCACTGTAGCATAAGAAGCTGCTTCAACCCACTTTGTAAAGTAATCGATCGCTACTAGGATGAAGCGATGACCATTAGATGCCGTAGGTATGATCTCACCAATCATATTAATGCCCCACATTGCAAATGGCCAAGGTGCTGTCAGGACGTTCAGAGGAACTGGAGGAACGTGCACCTTATCAGCATATATCTGGCATTTATGACATGTACGAGAATGTTGGTAACAGTCGGCTTCCATTGTGGACTAGAAATATCCTGCCCGAAGGATTTTCTTTGCCATGGTGTGTCCACTGGAATGCGTTCCGAAGGTACCTTCATGTAGCTCTGCCATGATCTTTTCTGCTTCAGTCTTATCCACACTACGCAGTAAGGTTGAGTCATGGTTTCGCTTGTATAGAATGTCGTTGCTGAGGAAGAACTTTGCTGCGAACCTTCTCAGAAATTTCTTGTCATTGACAGATGCACCCTCAGGGTATTCTTGAGCTTCCAGGTACCTCTTCACCTCATGATACCAAGGTTTTTCAGTTACCACCTCAGCCTCAAGATTACAGCAATATGCAGGTTCATCCAGTTTCCAGATAATGATCCAGGGAGCTTCGTTATCCCATTTGACTTTGAACATGGAAGACATCGTAGCCAGCGCGTCCGCTAACTGATTCTCCTCTCTTGGGAAGTGTTCAAAAGTTATCTCTGTGAAATGGGGGATCAATGTCAACACACATTCTTTGTAAGGAATAAGGTTTGGGTGTTTCGTATCCCACTCGCCTTTGATCTGATTGATCACGAGAGCGGAATCTCCGAAGACACTCAGAAACTTGATCCTTAAGTCAATTGCAGCTTGAAGACCCATGATACACGCCTCATACTCCGCCATGTTGTTGGTGCAGTTGAAGCATAGCCGGGCGGTAAGTGGAGTATGAGTGCCTTTTGGGGATATGATCACAGCGCCGATACCGTTACCCAAAGCATTAGAGGCTCCATCGAAGTGCATAGACCATCGGGATCCTTCCTCAGGTCCTTCATCCGGTCCAGGTACTTCATAATCAGTCACTACCATGATGTTCTCGTCAGGAAACTCAAAGTTCATTGATTGGTAATCGTCCACTTCCTGGTGTGCCAAATGGTCTGCCAACACACTTCCCTTGATTGCTTTCTGAGTCGTGTACTGGATGTCGTATTCAGTCAAGATCATTTGCCATCTTGCTATTCTTCCGGACAAGGCAGGCTTTTCGAAGATGTACTTTATTGGATCCATTTTTGAAATCAATAGAGTAGTGTGAGTCAGCATATACTGTCTCAGCCGGCGAGCAGCCCATACCAAAGCGCAACAAGTTTTCTCGAGCAGTGAGTATCGGGTCTCACAGTCGGTAAACTTTTTGCTAAGGTAATAAATGGCGTGCTCTTTTCGGCCAGACTCGTCATGCTGCCCCAGCACACACCCCATTGAGTTGTCAAGTACTGTCAAGTATAGTATTAGAGGTCTCCCTTCAACTGGTGGCATAAGAATGGGTGGTTCTTGGAGATACTCTTTGATTCTGTCGAAAGCGGCCTGACATTCATCGTTCCAACGTACTACTTGATCTTTCTTCAGTAGCTTGAAGATTGGTTCACAGGTAGCAGTTAGGTGCGAGATGAATCGGGCAATGTAATTCAGTCGTCCTAGAAAGCCTCTGACCTCTTTCTCTGGCTTGGGAACTGGCATCTCTTGTATGGCTTTAACCTTGGCAGGGTCCACTTGAATACCTTTGTCGCTCACGACGAAGCCTAGCAATTTCCCAGATCTTACCCCGAAGGTGCATTTGTTCGGGTTCAACCTCAGCTTGTACAACTTCAACCTGTCAAACAACTTCTGTAAATGGTCAAGGTTTTCCTCCTCAGTTTGGGACCTTGCAATCATATCGTCAACATATACTTCTATCTCATGGTGGATCATGTCATGAAATAAAGCAACCATGGCACGTTGGTAGGTTGCCCCAGCATTTTTCAACCCAAAAGGCATGACCTTGTAGCAGAAGGTGCCCCACTGAGTAACAAAGGTAGTTTTTTCCATATCTTCAGGAGCCATCTTGATCTGATTATAACCTGAAAAGCCGTCCATGAAGGAGAACACCTTGTGCTGAGCAGTATTGTCAACCAGAACGTTGATGTGAGGCAGAGGGAAGTCATCCTTGGGGCTCGCCCTATTCAAATCCCTGTAGTCAACACACATTCTGACCTTACCATCCTTCTTCGGCACCAGAACCACGTTGGCAACCCACTGAGGGTAAGAAGTCACTGCTAGAAACTCGGCATCAAATTGTTTCATAACCTCAGCTTTGATTTTCTCGGACATCTCTGGACGCATACAGCGGACCTTTTGTTTAACCGGAGGGCGTTCTTCTTTGGTAGGAAGGTGATGCACCACAATGTCGGTATCCAACCCAGGCATGTCTTCGTAGGACCAGGCAAAGATTTCCACATAATCATGCAACATCTGAATCAACCGCTGTTTCATGCTGAGCTCTAGATTGGCGCCAATCTTGACTTCCTTTCTGTTTGTCTCAGTACCCATATTTACCGTTTCCACTGGCTCTTCATGTGGCTGAATGACCCTCTCTTCCTGGAGTAACAGCCTTGCAAGCTCACCAGGCACTTCGCAATCATCTTCGCCTTCGTCTCCGGCTAAGTTGATCGGATTTTCGAAGTCATAACTGGCAGTAGCAGAGTCGTTACCAGTGAGATCCAGAGTGGATTGAAACCTGTATAGGTGAGTGTGTGTAAATATAGCTGTTTTGCAATATATAAAGAAAGAAAGGGAGCACAAGATTCAAAATGCGAAAAACATCCAATGTTTTTATTCATGATATATGGAAATGACAAGTAATAAGCCCTCACAAATGAAGCCACGGTGCCCCGGGTAAGACACAGGGCCATAAAGTTTTAAATTATTGTTCGTTACAAATTTAAAAACAAAGGAGTTCATTACTGAGTAACAAAAGTAACAGGCATGGAGTCTTTGGCAGTCCAATTGTTCGGTCCATCTTCGGTCGTTGGGTAGATCCAGCTGTCAAATTCGGATTCTTCCACTTCGTCATCATCCCCAATAGCATTTACTCCATGGTTGGGCATGGGAGCAGTCACCACATTAGGCTTCTCGGGCGCCTCGAACTAAACTTCTTTAGCATCTATAAGGTCCTGAACCTTATTCCTCAGGGCCCCGCAATCATCAGTAGAATGTCCCGGGCTATCAGAGTGATAAGCACAGCGGGCGTTGGGGTTGTACTTCAGAGAGGTTGTATTTACCACCTTCGGAGCTTCTCTGACAGTTACCAAGTTGGTTGATAGCAGTTGCGGCAAGATCTGAGACAAGGTCATACTAAGCCGAGTGTATTCTCTTCTGGGTCTCTCACCCCTTGGTTGGTTAGGTTGCCGAGGAGCGGCAGCAGGCTTTGAAATCACCACCGTGTTGACAGCTTGGCGGTGTTCCGGTTTATTTTGTCTTCTGGGACCATACACGGCACTAGCTTCCTTCTTGAAAGGCTTCTTTTCAGAACTTGAGGACGCACCTTTCTGTATCTTCCCCGATTTCATACCAGCTTCTATCCTCTCGCCAGTCAGAATGAGGTCTGTAAACCCTGCAGAAGAATTGCCAATCAGGTGGTTGAAGAACGGACCAGACAAGGTCCCCAAGAACATATCCACGAGTTCACGGTCAGTCAACGGTGGCTGCACCCTGCCAGCCAAGTCCCTCCACTTTTGCGCGTACTCTTTAAAACCTTCTCCCGATCCTAGCGACATACCCTGGAGTTGGGTACATGTAGGAGCAAGGTCGGCATTGTACTGATACTGCTTATAAAAAGCAGTATCCAAGTCCTCCCAGTTTCAAATACTGGCTCCATCCAGCTGATAGAACCACTCGAGTTGAGCCCCTGAAAGGCTATCCTGGAAGAAATGGATCCATAAGTTCTTGTCCATAGTATACGGTTGGATCTTCCGCACATAAGATCTGAGATGTAGCTTAGGGCAGGAAGCCCCGTCATACTTCGCAAAAGAGGGTGCCTTGAACTTGTGTGGGATCACCACCCCAGAAGATAAACCCAGATCTCCAAAATCCAACCCAGGCACCTGTTGAATTTCCATGGCACTCAGACGATCCTCTAACTGCTTGTACCTGTCTTCAGCGGGAGGGTATTGCTCATCATTGAAATCTGTCTCGTTGTCAGAGACCACAAGACTAGGAACCCTTCCCCCTTGGGGACTGTATTTCCCTACAAAAGAAGCAGCTTGATCAACCTCATTTTGCAGTGTATTACCAAACCTCCGTCCAGTGTTGAATAGTACAGTTCTCTTCTTCTTCTTCTTTACCAGTAGGGCCTTCAATTCCTCTTGACCTTGGGCTAAACTCATGATTAACTCTTGGAACTGGGCGTTCTGGGCCTGGAGGGCCTTGATGGATTGCTCAGTAGATGATTCAGGATTCATGATGACTGCTGAAATAAACAGCGAAGAAGATTAAGCAACCTGTAAGAAAAAGGTACCCGTGATGCACATGATGAATGGAATGCGTATGATTTATGTTTTCAAAGACAATTGGGATTCAACTTTGTAGACAAAAAGGAAGCGCACTTTATTAGATTCAACTTTGAAATTTAAATTGTTCAACAGATTGCCCTTAGGCGTTACATAAAATGGAAATACTGAAAAGAGAAATAAAAACTGTAAAAGAACATCCAAAGCTCATCAGTGATCCCAGGGTCTCTTTTTCTCAGTACGGATGTAGTCATTTAAGGTCCGCTCGTTCTCCAACTGCTTTGTCAGCTTCTGGATTTTCTGTTCTTGTTCATTGAACTTTTCCCGATAAGAATCCCGTTCTTCCTATAGTTGCGCCCAAGACCTCTTTAGTGTATCAACATCAGTAGGTATCTGAGGAGGGAGAACAGTTGGAGGAGCCCCGTCTCTATCAGGAAATTCAAGAATGATGGGTCTGGCAGCTTCGTATGGCATACCTAACTTCTGAGCACGGATGCGGACCCATTTGTAGTAGGATTCCATAAGTAGAGAAGTCTTTGGTCCCAACTCATGTGGGTCAGCTTTGTGAATTCTGTCCCAAGCCTTGATGAATCTACGGCGCAGCTCGTCACTATCTACCTGAAACTCAAAACTGATGTGAGGCACCAACATCTCATGAGGCCCTGCTCTTCTGGCTCTTCCAAACTGACGGAGAGCTAGACATGGATTATAAGAGATTCCTCCTTGGGTACCAATCAAAGGAACATTAGGATATTCTCCGCAACGATCAATAACAGCTACCTCATCTAAACCTCTGAGAGTCCAAATGATGTCATTATCAGTGAGAGACATTAACCTATGAGCCCAGCCTCTTCCTTCTTTGTTCTTCAGCACGAACTTAGGGAGGTGAGAAATAAACCACCTCACTAACAAAGGAGTACAACACCACAGAGTTCCTCGTCTTCAGGCAGTATGAGCATAGAGTTGTTGCAGGATATCACCCAAGAGAGTGGGCACAGGGTTCCGAGACATGAAGATCCTTATGGCAATGACGTTAATGAAGTTATCAGGATTAGGAAACAAAACTAGACCATAGATTAAGAGAGCCAGAATGTCTTCATATGCCCTGAAGTCTAAGTCATTCCAGAAACTGTTAGCTTTACCAATCAGAAACTTGGCCAAGAAGCCCTTAACTCTGCTTCTAGTCACCCAGTTGTCCATTACCTCCTTGTTGGTCAAGGGAAGGGCTGCAACAATCTCCTCAAGCCTAAGAGTCTTTTCCCAACCGGTGAAGGGAGTCTGATCCAAGATAGAGATACCAAGCAAATCAGAGAATTCTTCCAGGGTAGGGACCAGCTGGAAGTCTTGAAAGGTGAAGCAATTGTACAAGGGATCATAAAACTGGGCCAGGACACTCATCAGTTGTTGGTCCCACTTTGCAGTGACTAAACCAAGAAAAGAACCATGCCTCTGGATGAAGGAAGTAGTGTTTGGAATTCTGCTAACCAACTCTTCAAGCAACTCAGGTGGGTGAACAAAATTAAGCCGAATAGTGTTCCTTCGCACAGGCATCATGATGTCCTATAAAATAGAGCAAAAATGAAACCTTCTTGTCTTTAAAATGGGTCAGTCCTTATGCAGGATGCATGCAATGTCTATGATGGTATGATGTCATGATAAAGCACACCACAAGTATTCACAAAGGCAAACATGATAAGGCACACAAGTCACACAAGATAGCCCTTAGAGTTTAGGCCAGCATGAAGTTTGGGTACTACCTTCTTTCAGTTTGTTGGTTAAGACCTGTCCTATCAAAAGTAACCGAGTTCTAGAGGATCCCAATATCACTGACTACCCTCAACCAGTCATAACTCCAGCATCACAATCTTTTCTTGCGTCCAGAACCATCGCGAGAGTTTAGCCTCAATGGGTGTAGCATACTGCTACTGTTCTATGGCCAAGTTGGGTCAAATTAGGGTTCTAAGGTCGGTTGGTGCTTAATGACTCCTCAGAAGACCCTTATCTCCTCGTTGGAACACAAGGGATATCGGTACAGACCAAGGTGTCACACCAACATAGCCACTGCTTCACCCGTGTCGGTCTATGCCGGACAGGTCCCTCACAACTTATGCTACCTAAAAGGGTATCCCCAGATCCGGGTTAGGATCTATGAAACTCCAAGACAATGCCCACAAATATAAAGCAATCAAAGGAAAGCAATTGAAAACATAAGTATGATCTAATCCTAAGGTACACCTCACTTTATAAAATTCCCCAACAGAGTCGCCAGTTCTGTGATCGGTGGAAATAGAACTGACTATTTAAAGCTGGATCGTGTATGTCGCGGTAAGCAAGAGTCGCCACCGTCTTTTATTTTCTCCAACATGGAAAGGACAAAAGCACAGCAAAATTCCTTATTGAGAATGTCTCTCGGTTCGGGAGGTAGATTTATAGAAAGGGAAGGTGTTAGCACCCTTTCTATCCATGGTTATCCATGGGCTCTTAGGTACTTGCTCTTATGTTTTCAAAAGATGTTTGCTTTTCAAATGTGAGTGGGTTTGAAAAAAGTTTCATTTTTGAAAGATTTCTAAGTGACTCTTGTATCTGTCCTCAAGAGTGTTTGAAAAATTTGTTTTGAAAACTTTTGAAAGTGTCAGTGTGAAAAGATGTTTTGTTTGTTTTTTGAAGAGAGCAAGTACCCATGAGTCATCCACCTACCCTAAGGAATTAGGTTGTGTAAGAGTCCTTAAGATAGTGCTATCCCACTATTGAGAGGTAGGTAGCACCACCGTTGGAGGTATTCGGGTCAATTCGATTGAGGATCAGTGTGGTCACCGAAGCAATAGTAGGACACCTTAGAAGTAACCCTAATTTCCTAGATCCTTTTTAATCCGAGGCAACCGTTTCGAGGCAACTGGATCTTAGACATAAGGGCGACCGTTAAAACACCCTATACTTGACGACCACTTTCGAGGCAACGAGTGAGGCGTACCCTAGAAGTGGCATGTGCATTGTGTATTGTTTTCAGATTAACATTTGTCTTTGATCATGCAATTGTGAGCTACGAGTTGTTTTTTAATTATCGTACATTCTTCCATGCAAATTAGCAGTTAGGAGTGCGGAAAATAAAACACGGAAAGGTAAAAGCTACGCTATTACAAGGCGCGGGTCTATACATCGCCAAAAAACAAAGACCCATTTTTGATAAGGTGCGGAAAGTAAAGAAAGCAATAAACCTAATTACTATTACATTCCGGAAACAGTTACATAATAATCAAATAAAAATAATAACGCGCGAAAGAATTAAATTGGACGTCCTTAGGGTTTTAACTCTTTTGAGCAATTATGAGTTTTTTTGTCCTTTGCTTTCAATTAAAATTAAACCTAATTATTTAATTATTTTAAGAAAAGATATTTTTTATGTTTTTTTGTATTTAATGAAAATAAAGAAATTAAAAAATCAAAAGAAAACCCTAGTTCTAAGTTTATTTTAATTATTAATAAAATGTTAAAGTTTCACCTAATTTAAACTAATTAATTAATTTACATGTTATTTACAAAAATAATAATAATTAATAATGATAATAATTAATTAATTAAGAAAATATGAATAAAAATGTTAAAAAACCTAATTCTATATGATTTTTATTTATTAAGAAAAAGATTAAAATTTAAAACTAAATTAAGCTAAGTTAATTGTTAGCATTTATTTACAAAAATAAGTTAATGGGGAAATTAATAAATAATTAAATGTATTTACAATTTTGATTTCTGATTTTTTTTTGTGAAAAATTAATTTGTGGTGAACTAATAATAATAATTAAATAGTCAAAGGAATTAAAAGAAAAGAAAATGAAATAAAATAGCAAACCAAAGGGGGTGTGATGACCCATATGGAGGTGTACTGAAGCAATCTTGGCCCATTAACACAAGCCCTTTATTGACTCCTGGGGACTGGCTATGCATGCGTTGACTGGAATACACCATGGTCTCCATCTTCTGACCATTGGATGTATCTTTGTGGCCACTTGGCGTGTTATTGCTGGGAGTGCATGGTGGAGTATTGGACATATGCTGCATTGGAACACGTTATGAAAAATAGAAATAAGAGTTTGGGGGACCTGGGAATCGAACCCAGGTCCCAGTGATGAACAAACACGTCACTAACCACTCCACCATCTGCGTGTGTTTGTAATGATAATGGCTAGTGAAAATAATATACAAAATATCAATTATGCTGGGTGTGATCGGTGGAAATAGAACTGACTGTTTTTAGCTGGTTTCGCGAAATGTCGCGGTAAGCAAGAATCGCCACCGTCTTTTATTTTCTCTAACATGGACAGGACAAAAGCATAGCAAAATTCCTTATGAGATTGTTTCTCGGTTCGGGAGGTAGATTTATAGAAAGGGAAGGTGTTAGCACCCTTTCTATCCATGGTTATCCATGGGCTCTTAGATACTTGCTCTTATGTTTTCAAAATGTTTGCTTTTCAAGTGTGAGTGGGTTTGAAAAAGTTTCTTTGAAAGATTTCTGAATAACTCTTGTATCTGTCCTCAAGAGTGTTTGAAAAATTTGTTTTGGAAGCTTTTTGAAAGTGTAAGTGTGAAAAGATTTTTGTTTTGTTTTTGAAGAGAGCAAGTACCCATGAGTCGTCTACCTACCCTAAGGAATTAGGCTGTGTAAAAGTCCTTAAGGTAGTGCCATCTCACCATTGAGAGGTAGGTAGCACCACCATTGGAGGTGTTCAGGTCAATTCGATTTTAGGGACAGTGTGGTCACCGAAGCAATAGCAGGACACCTTAGAAGTTACCCTTACATCCTAGATCCTTTTTTAATCCGAGGCAACCGTTTTGAGGCAACTGTTTCGAGGCAACTGGATCTTGGACATAAGAGAGACCGCTAAAACGTCATATACTTGACGACCACGTTTCGAAGGCAACGAGTGAGGCGTACCCTAGAAGTGGTGTGTGCATTGTGTGTTGTTTTCATGTTAATGTTTTTGTACATGTTATTTGTGAGCTACGAGTTGTTTTTATTTACCATACATTCTTGCATGCATTTAACAGTTAAGGGGTGCGCAAAGTAAATTGCGGAAACATAAATCCTACGCTATTACAAGGCGCGGGTCTATACATCGCCAAAAAATACAAAGACCCGTTTTTGGTAAATAAGTACGGAAAGTAAAAAACAGTAAAATCCTAATTACTATTACAATCTTGAAAGCAATTACATAATAATAAGAAATAAGGAATTAAAACTGAAATGCGCGCGAAAGAAAGAATCGAGAATGTCTTAAGGGTGTTGACCCTTTTTAGAAAAGAAATTGATTTTTTTTTTGTCTTTTTGTAATTAAAATGAAATTAAAACTAACTAATGACTAATTAATTAATTTAATTAAAAGAAAATATATTTTTTGTGTTTTTATGTTTTTATGAAATAAAATAAAAAGGGAATAAAATTAAAAGTTAACCTAATTCTAAATTATTTTAATTGTTAAAAGAAAAGTCAAAATTGCCTAATTAAACTATTTCAATTAATGTTTATTTACAAAATAATATGATAATAATAATAATGATGTTAATTCTATTTTTTGATTTTTTGTGAAAATATTAGTTGGTTATGTTAATTATTAATAATAAAAATAAAATAAGGCAAATGAATAAAAAAGAAGAAAATAAAAAAAAGAGTAAACCCAAGGGGGGTGAGATTGCCTTTATGGAGGTTTTCTAGAGTAATTCTGGCCCAACAACAAGAAGCCTTATTTGACTTTCTGGCATCATGTGCGTGCTTTTGACTGGGGCACACCATGGATTTCACCTCCTGGCCACTGGATGGGTGCTTGAAGACACCTGGCTAGCTAATGCGTAAGACCTATGGTGGAACACTGGATGAGCGCTGCACAAGAACATTTTAGAAAAAATGATAATGAAATATGGGGGGACCTGGGAATCGAACCCAGGTCCCAGAGATTACCAAACACATCTTCCACCACTGCATCACTTAGGCGCGTTTGTAAGAATAATGGAAAAGAAATATAATATAAAAAAAAACGCGTTTATATGCTGAGAAATAAAAATGAAGGGTGCGTGATTTGAATGGACCACTCCCTGCTTGCCACGCCCTTCGTCTTCAAGCTTTTCCTGCAAAATACAGAACATATAGCGGGGGTTTTAAACCCCCACAAAACAAAACTGTGAAAAATAGCGACTAGGCGCTCGTTGTACATAAAAAGAGCGCGAGGTATCCATCACATTCGTCTAGTCCAGCTGATTTCAACCATGCCCGTTTGGAGTTCCAATTTTACAGCATTAGAAAGACCCCAATTTCAAAACTCTGAAAACCTAGAAATCGCTAATGGTAGTTTTCGTTTTAGAGCCTTATAATCAAATTAAATACACATAAAGCTTTGTAACAATGTCAGCAGTGCATAACCATGATCAAAATGAATTAAAGAGGCGTAAAAATGGAGTTTCGATTTTCAAAATGGTGGACAAACCGTGGGGGCGTGATGAGTGATTCCTTGATGTTTTTGACTTGTTAATGATTGCAAATCGCTCCTGGGGATGTAAGGAACGTGTTTGGATTAAAAGGGAAGATTGAATTGCACTGCAAAGTGGTTTTCAGTTTCACTTTTTTCTCTTGAAAATTTGAGATCGGTTTGGCCGTTTTGGAGCTTTCTAGGTCGTGTCCTCTATTGTGAAGGCTTGCATATCCGTTTTGTAATGAGTATCAAACAATATAATGCACCTTTAACCCTTGCACTTATGTTTGAGATTTTGCCATAACCTCCATTAAAGCAACTTACCATTCTTGTCAAAATTTGAATTTTTATGCCCATAATAGGATGTACACGAATTTGGAAGGTGCTTCATGGTGTATCAAAGCTATTCAACACAAAATATATCCCTTAATTAATTTTCTTGATTTTTATTTGAATTTTAAAGATTTAAAATGAATTAAATCAAATAAAATTAAATAAAAATGGAAAAATTAATTTTTAATCTTGAAATAAATTGTGGGACACGTGGGAAGCATGGCCAAGCTGAACCAAGTGGAAAAAGTGGGCCCTTTTTTGTCAAAAATGAAGTTTCAAGGATAATTGACTTTGGCCATTTCACAAAAATTTCCCAACTTCTCCAATGCATATCTTGCTCAATTTTGAAGCTATGAACATGTTCTTGGACATTTTGGAAAGGTCTTGAAGTCCTCTAACCAATGTCTTTGGTCCCATGTCATTTTGATTTACCAATATCAAGTTATGGTGTTTGACTTAAAGTGCATTTTTGTTGACTTTTGAAAATGACCTATAATGTTGAAACTGATAACTTTTTGTGAGAGCATTTCTTGGACTTGGAATGTGAAGATGAGTTGTAGGAAATGTCCTCCCCTTCAAGATGAGCATTGGATGGGATTTTTCTGATGAACCACGAAAACGTTATGCCTTGGTCAAGTTACAGTTGACTTTTCATTTGTCCAAAAATAGAAACTTTTGACACCTTGATGATTTTTGAGCCATTCTTGTGAAATCATGGTCAAGACTTGACCAAATGATGATTGTGGCTTCAAAATAAGATGTTGACCAAAATTTTTGACTTTTGACTGCCAAATGACCATTTTGCCCCTACAGTTGATTGTGAAGCAATTAGGGTTTTTGACTGTGCAACTTGACCTTGTGAGCCTTGAAACTTGGCAGATGGATGCTTGGCAATGTGTATAGGCATATGGGACTTGATTGAGCCCTTGAAAACCTCAACTTCCTTTCAAGAACCAAAACCCTAATTTTGACTGGCTTAGGAGGATGGTTGACTGTGTAGCCCTTGAGTAGACTTGAGCAATTTGGGGTGATGCTTGTCAAAACTTTGAAGAATATGGGAGGGCAAATTTTGGGGTACAACAGTTGCCCCTGTTCAATCTTCTTAGACATGAAGATGTAGATTGGCTTGCATGCCTTTCGTGATCCGAAGGTGGAAGATGATTGAACACTAGAGTGCCCAGAAATTTGCACTCACATAGTAGAGTATCAGCAGTGTGACAGCGGGAATGGGCTTACAGATGCCATTTGGAGGGATGATGGATAGGAGGATGGGCTTATAGATGCCATTTGGAGATATGATGGGTAGGAGGATGGGCTTATAGATGCCATCTGGAGGTGTGACAGAACCTTGTCGGGAATGGGCTTATAGATGCCATTTGGAACTGTGATGGATAGTTGTGGAGATGGGCTTATAGATGCCATCTAGGTGTCGATCGCGTAAGAGATTCCTTAGCGAGAACTTGCGTACCTGAGAAAGAAAGATAATTACCTGGCCTGTTACAGGTGTTGATCTTCACTCAGTCGTTATGTAGACATGCCCTGGCTAGATATAGGAATCAAATCTTCAAACTCTTCAGACGTGCTCTGGCAGGATACAGGAATCGAGTCCGGAAATAGTTGTCAACAGATACGCCCTGGCTGGATACATGAATCAGATCTTCAAACTCTTCAGACGTGCCCTGGCAGGATACAGGAATCGAGTCCGGAAATAGTCGTCAACAAATACGCCCTGGCAGGATACATGAATCGGATCTTCAAACTCTTCAGACGTGCCCTGGCAGGATACAGGAATCGAGTCCGGAAATAGTCTTCAACAGATACGCCCTGGCTTGATACAGGAATCGGATCTTCAAACTCTTCAGACGTGCCCTGGCAGGATACATGAATCGAGTCCGGAAATAGTCGTCAACAGATACGCTCTGGCTGGATACAGGAATCGGATCTTCAAACTCTTCAGACGTGCCCTGGCAGGATACAGGAATCGAGTCCAGAAATAGTAATCAACAGATACGCCCTGGCTGGATACAGGAATCGGATCTTCAAACTCTTCAGACGTGCCCTGGCAGGATATAGGAATCGAGTCCGGAAATAGTCGTCAACAGATACGCCTTGGCTGGATACAGGAATCAGATCTTCAAACTCTTCAGACGTGCCCTGGCAGGATACAGGAATCGAGTCCGGAAATAGTCGTCAACAGATACGGCCTGGCTGGATACAGGAATCGGATCTTCAAACTCTTCAGACATGCCCTGGCAGGATACAAGAATCGAGTCCGGAAATGGTCGTCAACAGATACGCCCTGGCTGGATACAGGAATCAGATCTTCAAACTCTTCAGACGTGCCCAGGCAGGATACAGGAATCGAGTCTGGAAATAATCGTCAATAGATACGCCCTGGCTGGATACAGGAATTGGAACTTCAAACTCTTCAGACGTGCCCTGGCAGGATACAGGAATCGAGTCCGGAAATAGTCGTCAACAGATACACCCTGGCTGGATACAAGAATCGGATCTTCAAACTCTTCAGACGTGCCCTGGCAGGATACAGGAATCGAGTCCGGAAATAGTCGTCAACAGATACGCCCTGGCTGGATATAGGAATCGGATCTTCAAACTCTTCAGACGTGCCCTGGCAGGATACAGGAATCGAGTCCAGAAATAGTCGTCAACAGATACGCCCTGGCTGGATACAGGAATCAGATCTTCAAACTCTTCAGACGTGCCCTGGCAGGATACAGGAATCGAGTCCGAAAATAGTCGTCAACAGATACGCCCTGGCTGGATACAGGAATCGGATCTTCAAACTCTTCAGACGTGCCCTGGTAGGATACAGGAATCGAGTTCGGAAATAGTCTTCAACAGATACACCCTGGCTGGATACAGGAATCAGATCTTCAAACTCTTCAGACGTTCCCTGGCAGGATACAGGAATCGAGTCCGGAAATAGTCGTCAACAGATACGCCCTGGCTGGATACAGGAATTGGATCTTCAAACTCTTCAGACGTGCCCTGGCAGGATACAGGAATCGAGTCCGGAAATAGTCGTCAACAGATACGCCCTGGCTGGATACAGAAATCGGATCTTCAAACTCTTCAGACGTGCCCTGGCAAGATACAGGAATCGAGTCCAGAAATAGTCGTCAACAGATACGCCCTGGCTGGATACAGGAATCGGATCTTCAAACTCTTCAGACGTGCCCTGGTAGGATACAGGAATCGAGTCCGGAAATAGTTGTCAACAGATACGCCCTGGCTGGATACAAGAATCAGATCTTCAAACTCTTCAAACGTGCCCTGGCAAGATACAAGAATCGAGTCCAGAAATAGTTGTCAACAGATACGCCCTGGCTGGATACAGGAATCGGATCTTTAAACTCTTCAGACGTGCCCTGGCAGGATACAGGAATTGAGTCCGGAAATAGTCATCAACAGATACGCCCTGGCTGGATACAGGAATCGGATCTTCAAACTCTTCAGACGTGCCCTGGCAGGATACAGGAATCGAGTCCGAAAATAGTCATCAACAGATACGCCCTGGCTGGATACAGGAATCGGATCTTCAAACTCTTTAGACGTGCCCTGGCAGGATACAGGAATCGAGTCCGGAAATAGTCTTCAACAGATACGCCCTGGCTGGATACAGGAATCAGATCTTCAAACTCTTCAGACGTGCCCTGGCAGGATACATAAATCGAGCCCGGAAATAGCTTTCAACAGATACGCCATGGCTGGATACAGGAATCGGATCTTCAAACTCTTCAAACGTGCCCTGGAAGGATACAGGAATCGAGTCCGGAAATAGTCGTCAACAGATACGCCCTGGCTGGATACAGGAATCGGATCTTCAAACTCTTCAGACGTGCCCTGACAGGATACAGGAATCGAGTCCGGAAATAGTCGTCAACAGATACGCCCTGGCTGGATACAGGAATCAGATCTTCAAACTCTTCAGACGTGCCCTGGCAGGATACAGGAATCGAGTCCGGAAATAGTCGTCAACAGATACGCCCTGGCTGGATACAGGAATCAGATCTGGAATTGCGACAATTGATAGTAATTATCCTTGGATGGACCTTTTTCCTGAAAAGGTAAAACATCAGTTGTATGCAATGTCATGATATATGAATTCCATGATGTCATGATGTTCTCAAAACAGACGAGATTGTGTGATATGATGCGTATGTGCATGCATTGTGTATGTAAGCAGGATGTATGAAATGCGATATGTTTATGAATGTATTCTCGTCTTAGGAAAATAAATCCTTGACGAATGCCGGGAAGTTAAATCCTGGGCTGATGTTGAAGAGTGAAGTTCTTCATTTCCGCTGGGGATAATGGTTGCAAGAATAAACCGGTAGGAGAAGATAACTCCGTTGGGGAATAAACTTGTTGGAGAGATTACTCTGCAGGGAATACTCTGTGGGAAGAGATACTTCGCTGAGGTTTTGAAATTTGATGATAACTCCGCTGGGGATACCGTTGATATGTTTTGTTGGGGATTTGATGAACTCCGCTGGGGGGATAGGAAGAACTTTGCCGAGGACGATCTTCCCGTGGTTTTTGGCTGAGGATAACCCAGTTATAAGCTCTGGTGGAGAATAACCTTTGAATAAAGTCCGGGAAGAGGCGTTTGTACTCTGCAGGGGATAAGCTTCCAGAATCTACTGGGGATAAGCTTCCTACTGGGGAGATTGATTCAACTCTCCTGGGGAGATCTTGAGACTGTACTGGGGAGTGGCTCCACTGGGATGTCTGGTATTCCGCCGGGGAACAATCTTAGATCAAGATTGCCGTGGATGCTTGTTAGGAATGTCTGTACACTCCGTTGGGGAATGTTGAGATCTTATGGGGATACCCACTACCTTGAGGCTGACTGTAGGCTAACTCTGCTTGGGGAGAGTATCGCTGACTTGCTGGAGATACTGTGCCTTTTAGGGCTGATTGGAAGGCCAACTCTGCTCGGGGAGAGTATTGCTGAAATCTGGTCTTACTCTCGGGGAGTGAAGGTATCTTGGTTACGTTCTTCAGTCGAACTTACGTTGGTACCTTGGTGGACAGAGCAATTAGATCGCTTAGACAACTCATTATTGCCCCTGTTTCTGATGTCACCTGTAATTAATCCTTTGTTTCGCATGCAAATATTTATGAGTTAGCAATTAGTGTCAAATGCATATATCACAATTGAACATTGGACGTTCTTCGCAAGACAAAACAGAAAAAGGGAAAATAATTTGGCAATTGGTCTGAAAAGTGGATTTGTATTGATTTTTGAATTTGCCTGTAAATAGGCGTTTATGTACAAGAGGCTGACGTCCTAGTAAGAGAACATCGCCGAACAACAGAGTTTATACAATTTGTACAAAGAAAACAAAACAGCTATGTGAAAACAATAATCCCACTGGGTTCCAACTCTGCCATCGCCTTTATATCTTCGAACGTCTCATCGCTTGGCTGCTTAGTTGAAGATGAAGCTGATTGATCGATGCTGTCTGAACTTGATGGTTGATACCGGATTCTGGATGCAAGGTGATTCAATGAGACATAGTATTACGCTTTAATCCCTAACTTTTGCCTGGACCACCCTTTCGGGTTTTCAGTCCACCGGGATACCCATTTTTGCCCAAGCCGCCTTTTCAGGTTTTCGACTTGCCGGGTGTACAGATTTTTTCATTTTCATCCCTTATTTTTGCCCGAACCCTTTTGGTTCGCTGGGAAGCCCTTATTTTTGCCTAGGTGTGTCAACCTAGCGGGTCTTTTATCATGCGTAGTATCTTTTTACTATGTCTGCATTGGCAGGGTGAGGAAGGTCGTCACCATCCATGGTGGTTAGAATCATGGCTCCTCCTGAGAAGACATGTTTAACCACAAATGGCCCTTCGTACGTGGGGGTCCATTTGCCCCTGGGATCACTTTGAGGAAGAATGATGCGCTTGATTACCAGGTCCCCAACTTGATACTCTTGTGGTCTGACTTTCTTGTTAAATGCCCTGATCATCCGTTTTTGATACGTTTGACCATGACAAATAGCAGTGAGTCTTTTTTCGTCAATTAGGTTTAATTGATCAAGTCGAGTCTGGATCCAGTCATCTTCGCTCAAGCCTGCATCCTTCATTATCCGGAGAGAGGGTATCTGGACTTCAATCGGCAAGACTGCCTCCATGCCGTAGACCAAGCAAAAGGGAGTTGCCCCGGTTGACGTTCTTGCTGAGGTACGGTACCCGTGAAGAGAAAATGGTAACATCTCGTGCCAATCTTTGTACGTCACTTTCATCTTCTGCACAATCTTCTTGATATTTTTATTTGCCGCTTCGACAGCCCCATTCATCTTTGGCCGGTAAGAAGAAGAGTTATGGTGATGTATCTTGAATTGCTCGCAGAGCTCAGTGATCATCTTGTTATTAAGATTGGTACCATTGTCCATAATGATCCTTTCCGGGACGCCGTATCGACATATCAGGTTGTGTCGAATGAACCGTGCCACGACGTTCTTGGTTACCGTAGCGTAGGAAGCTGCTTCCACCCACTTCATAAAGTAATCAATCGCTACTAGGATGAAGCGATGCCCGTTGGATGTCGTAGGTCTGATCTCACCGATCATATTGATGCCCCACATTGCAAAAGGCCAAGGTGCTGTCAGGACATTCAGAGGGACTGGAGGAACGTGCACCTTATCAGCGTATATCTGGCACTTATGACATGTCCGGGAATGTTGGTAGCAGTCGGCTTCCATTGTGGACCAGAAATATCCAGCCCGAAGGATTTTCTTTTCCATGGTGTGTCCACTGGAATGCGTTCCGAAGGTACCTTCGTACAGCTCTGCCATGATCTTTTCTGCTTCAGTCTTATCCACACAACGCAGTAAGGTTGAATCATGGTTTCACTTGTAGAGAATGCCGTTGCTGAGGAAGAACTTTGCAGCGAACCTTCTCAGAAACTTTTTGTCATTGATGGATGCACCTTCAGAATATTCTTGAGCTTCCAAGTACCTCTTTACTTCATGATACCAAGGTTTTTCAGTTACCACCTCAGCCTCAAGATCACAGCAATATGCGGGTTCATCCTGTTTCCAGATAATGATCCGGGGAGCCTCATTGTCCCATTTGACTCTGAACATGGAAGACATCGTAGCTAACGCGTCCGCCAGCTGATTCTCCTCTCTTGGGAAGTGTTCAAAAGTTATCTCTGTGAAATGGGGGACCAACGTCAACACATAATTTTTGTGAGGAATAAGGTTTGGGTGTTTCGTATCCCACTCGCCTTTGATCTAATTGATCACGAGAGTGGAATCTCCGAAGACACTCAGAAACTTGATCCTTAAGTCAATTGCAGCTTGAAGACCCATGATACATGCCTCATACTCCTCCATGTTGTTGGTGTAGTTGAAATATAGCCGGGCAGTGAGTGGAGTACGAGTGCCTTTGAGGGATATGATCACAGCGCCAATGCCATTTCCCAACGCGTTTGAGGCTCCGTCAAAGTGCATAGACCATCGGGATCCTTCTTCAGGTCCTTCATCCGGTCCAGGTACTTCACAATCAGTTACCACCATGATATCCTCGTCTGGAAACTCAAAGTTCATGGACTGGTAGTCATCCACTGCCTGGTGTGCCAAATGGTCTGCCACTACACTTCCCTTGATTGCTTTTTGAGTCGTGTACTGGATGTCGTATTCTGTCAAGATCATCTGCCATCTTGCTATTCTTCCGGACAAGGCAGGCTTTTCGAATATGTACTTGATCGGATCCATTTTTGAAATCAACAAAGTAGTGTGAGTCAACATATACTGTCTCAGCCGGCGAGCAGCCCATACCAAAGCGCAGCAAGTTTTCTCGAGCAGTGAGTATCGGGTTTCATAGTCGGTAAACTTTTTGCTAAGGTAATAAATGGCGTGCTCTTTTCGGCCAGACTCGTCATGCTGCCCCATCACACACCCCATTGAGCTGTCTAGTACTGTCAAGTATAATATTAGAGGTCTCCCTTCAACCGGTGGCATAAGAATGGGTGGTTCTTGGAGATACTCTTTGATTCTGTCGAAAGCGGCCTAACATTCATCATTCCAACGTACTACTTGATCTTTCTTCAGCAGCTTGAAGATTGGTTCACAGGTAGCAGTTAGGTGCGAGATGAATCGGGCAATGTAATTCAGACGTCCTAGAAAGCCTCTGACTTCTTTCTCTGTCTTGGGAACTGGCATCTCTTGTATGGCTTTAACCTTGGCAGGGTCCACTTGAATACCTTTGTCGCTCACGACGAAACCTAGCAGTTTTCCAGATCTTACCCCAAATGTGAACTTGTTTGGGTTCAACCTTTGCTTGTACAACTTCAACCGATCAAACAGCTTTTGTAGATGGTCAAGGTGTTCCTCCTCAGTTTGGGTCCTTGCAATCATATCGTCGACATATACTTCTATCTCATGATGGATCATGTCATGAAACAAAGCAACCATGGCACATTGGTAGGTTGCCCCAGCATTTTTCAACCCAAAAGGCATGACCTTGTAGCAAAAGGTACCCCACTGAGTAACAAAAGTGGTCTTCTCCATGTCTTCAGGAGCCATCTTGATTTGATTATATCCGGAGAAACCGTCCATGAAGGAGAATACCTTGTGTTGAGCAGTATTGTCAACCAGAACGTCAATATGAGGCAAAGGGAAGTCATCCTTAGGGCTCGCCCTGTTCAAATCCCTGTAGTCAACACACATTTTGACCTTACCATATTTCTTCGGAACCGGAACCACGTTGGCAACCCACTGAGGGTAAGAAGTCACTGCTAGAAACCCGACATCAAATTGTTTCATAACCTCAGCTTTGATTTTCTCTGACATCTCTGGACGCATACGGCAGACCTTTTGTTTAACCGGAGAGCAGTCTTCCTTGGTAGGCAGGTGATAAACCACAATGTCAGTGTCCAACCCAGGCATGTCTTCGTAGGACCAGGCAAAGATTTCCACATAGTCACGCAGCATCTGGATCAACCGTTGTTTCACATTGAGCTCTAGATTGGCACCAATCTTGACTTCCTTTCTGTCTGTCTCAGTACCTAGATTTACCGTTTCCACTGGCTCTTCATGTGGCTGAATGGCCCTCTCTTCCTGGAGCAATAGCCTTGCAAGCTCACCAGGCACTTCGCAATCATCTTCACCTTCGTCTTCGGCTAAGTTGATCGGATTTTCAAAGTCATAACTGGCAGTAGCAGAGTCGTTACCAGTGAGATCCAGAGTGGATTGGAACCTGTATGAGTGAGTGTGTGTAAATATAGTTGTTTTGCAATATATAAAGAAAGAAAGGGAGCACAAGATTTGAAATGTGAAAAACGTCCAATGCTTTTATTCATGATATATGGAAGTGACACACAAAAGCCCTCACAAATAAAACCACGGTGCCCCGGGTAAGACACCGGGCCAAAGAGTTTCAAATTATTGTTTGTTACAACTTTAAAACAAAAGATTTCATTACTGCGGGACAAAAGTAATAGGGGTAAAGTCTTTTGCAGTCCAGTTGCTAGGTCCACCGTTGGTCATCGGGTAGATCCAACTGTCGAATTCAGATTCGTCCGCTTCGTCCTCAATAGCATTCACTCCCGGGTTGGTGATGAACACAGGAGGTCTTCTAATCCTTGCCTTACGCACAGCCTTCTGAGCTTCTACAGTGAAACCCAAGCCAAATTTGTCAGTCTTTGGAGTAAAATCAGGAAGCCTGCCCCAGTTCGCACACTCACCCTTCTCAATCACAGCCCGGACATCCTTCAAGGAAGCCATCTTCAAAGGAGAGTCTTCTGCAGTCACTATCTCTGCTGCTGCCAATGTTTGAGGCACCTCTTCAAAGTGTTGAAAGGGGGTCTCAATGAACTCCCCATCCATTTCTACGTACCTGAAGGAGTTGAGGTGGCTGACCATGTATTCCTCTTCCCCTTGCACTGTTACGATCTTCCCCCTGACCGGGTACTTGAGCTTCTGATGTAAAGTTGAAGTCACAGCTCCAGCCTTGTGGATCCACGGGCGACCCAGCAAGCAAGAATAGGATGGACGGATGTCCATCACATAGAACTTTGAATCAAAGACTTGTGAACCAACCCTAATTTGGATGTCAACCTCACCATGTACCATCCTTTTGGACCCGTCAAAGGCCCGGACAACGATGTTACTTGGTTTGAGCTCTAAACCCTTACAGTCCAACCTGTCTAGAGCTTTCTTGGGTAGTACGTTCAGTGAAGAACCAGTGTCAACTAGCACATGAACAAGAGTAGTGCCCCTGCATTCAATGGAGACATGCAGGGCATCATTGTGGTTCTTTCCCTTGGCCGTCAGATCAGCATCAGAGAAACCCAAACCATTATCAGCAGTTAAGTTGGCCACACAGTCGGTGAACTGATCAGCAGATGTTTCTTGGGGCACGTGAGCCGTCTTCAGGAAGGCAATCAGGGCCTTGGCATGGGCCTCTGAACACAGCAACAGTGATAGCATGGAGATTTTAGAGGGGGTATGCCCCAGCTGTTCAACGATGTTGAAATCACTCTTTTTGATAATTTTGAGGATCTCTTCCATCTCTTGCTTGGAAGCCTCAACAGTGGTCTTTGGTGCTTCCGTCCGGGCAGGCACATCAGTAGCAATTCCCTTACCCTGAGCGTCAGATGACTCGGCAGCAGGGGTAGAAATTTGATCAGGGGGGGAGACGGGCACACTGGCAGGTGTGATGACAAGAGGCCTTTGAATTGCTGGAGGTACAATGTCTGGTGAGAACAGTCTTCCACTACGAGTGACCTTAGCAGGCCCGGTGATGTTGGTGACACCGGTACTAGTATCGAATTCTTGTTTCACTCCCAGAACATAAACATCTGCCCCATAGTGCCACGGGACAGCTTTATCAGACTTGTAGGGGATGGGCCCCGGAACAGTAATGGTTATAGGAGCGATCTTGTGAACAGGCAAAATTTTGATAGGCTTCTTTGAAGGAGCCTTGGAAGGGTTGTTGAAAATGGTAACAATTGAAACTTCTTCAACAGGGGCAGCAGGAACAGCAGGAATAACAATCTTCTTGAACAAGATCTCTTTGCTATCTATCAGGTTTTGGACGCCTGATTTCAGCAAAGAATAACCAGCAGGGGAATCAGCACACAGATGGCAACGTTTGCTACATCCCGGAAATAAACCGGCTAGCAACAGGTTCCTCTTGACGATCAGCAGCGAAGTAGCAACATCATCCACAGAAGCTACATACATATCCTCCTCAACAGCGTTTACTCCATGCTGGGGCATGGAAGCGGTTACAAAATTTGGCCTTTCGGGCGCCTCGAACTGTATTTCTTTGGCATCAATAAGGTCCTGAACCTTATTCCTCAGGGCCCAACAATCATCAGTAGAATGTCCCGGGCTATCAGAGTGATAAGCGCAGTGGGCGTTGGGGTTGTACTTCGGAGATGTTGTGTTCACCATCTTCGGAGCTTCCTTGACAGTTACCAGGCTAGTTGACAGCAGTTGCGGCAGGATTTGAGAGAGAGTCATGCTGAGCCGAGTATACTGCCTTTTGGGCCTCTCAGCTCTGGGCTGGTTGTATTGCTGAGGAGCAGCAGCAGGCTTAGAAATAACCACCACGTTGACAGCTTGGCGGCGTTCCGGTTTGTTCTGTCTCCTGGGACCGTACACAGCACTGGCCTCCTTCTTGAAGGGTTTCTTTTCAGTATTTGAGGAGGCACCCTTCTGTATCTTTCCCAATTTTATACCAGCTTCGATCCTTTCACCTGTCAGGATCAGGTCAGTAAACCCAGCAGAGGAATTACCAATGAGATGGTTGAAGAATGGACCAGATAGGGTCCCCAAGAACATGTCCACTAGCTCACGATCCGTCAACGGTGGCTGCACCCTGCCAGCCAGATCTCTCCATTTCTGTGCGTACTCCTTAAAACCTTCACCCGTTCCCAGTGACATACCCTGGAGTTGGGTACGCGTGGGAGCAAGGTCGGAATTATATTGATACTGCTTGTAAAAAGCAGTGGCCAAATCCTCCCAGTTACGAATGTTGGTTCCATCCAGCTGATAGAACCATTCGAGATGAGTCCCTAAAAGACTCTCCTGGAAGAAGTGGATCCATAAGTTCTTGTCTGCTGTGTAACACTGGATCTTCCTTACATAAGAACGGAGGTGCATCTTAGGGCAGGAAGCCCCGTCATACTTCACAAAGGTCGGCGCCTTGAACTTGTGTGGGATCACCACCCCAGAAGATAACCCCAAGTCTTCGAAATCCAACCCAGGCACACGTTGAATCTCCATAGCATTTAACCTGTCCTCCAGTTGTTTGTACCGGTCCTCAGCAGAAGGGTACTGTTCGTCATTGAAGTCTGTCTCGGTGTTAGAGACCGCAGGACTAGGGACCTCTCTCACTTGGTGACTGCCTTCCCCCACAGATGGAGTAGTCCTCTCAGCTTCATTCTGCAATGTATTCCCGAGTCTGCGCCCAGTGTTGAATAGCACAGTCCTCTTCTTCTTTTTCTTCTTCAGGAGCAAAGCCTTCAGCTCTTGTTGTCCTTGGGACAAGTTCATGACCATCTCCTGAAATTGGGCATTCTGGGCCTGGAGGGCCTTGATAGCTTGCTCGGTAGTGAGTTCAGGATTCATGATGCTTGAGTGCTGAAATAAACAGCAAAGAAGATTAAGAAACCTGTAGAAAAAGGGTACCTGTAATGCATATGATGAATGAAATGCGTATGAATTATGTTTTCAAAGACAATCGGGAATCAACTTTGTAAACAAAAGGAACACACTTTATTAGATTTAAACTTTAAATTGTTCAACAATTTGCCCTTAGGCGTTACAAGAATGAAAATACTGAAAAGGAAATAAAGCTGTAAAATAAACATCCAAAGCCCATCAGTGCTCCCATGGCCTCCTCTTCTCAGTATGGATATAGTCATTCAGGGTTCGCTCGTTCTCCAATTGCTTGGTCAGCTTCTGGATCTTCTGTTCCTGTTCATTGAACTTTTCCCGATAATAATCCCGCTCTTCCTGTAGTTGCGCCCAAGACCTCTTTAGTGTATCAACATCAGTGGGTATCTGAGGAGGGAGAACAGTTGGAGGAACCTCATCTCCATCAGGACTTTCAAGAATGATAGGCCTGACAGCTTCATATGGCATACCTAACTTCTGAGCACGGATGCGGACCCATATGTAATAGGGTTCCATTGGTAGAGAAGTCTTCAGTCCCAACTCATGTGGGTCAGCTTTGTGAATTCTGTCCCAAGCTTTGATGAATCTACGGTGCAGTTCGTCACTATCTTCCTGAAACTCAAAACTGATGTGAGGCACCAACATCTCATGAGACCCTTCTCTTCTGGCTCTTCCAAACTGACAGAGAGCAAAACATGGATTATAAGAGATTCTGCCCTGAGTACCAATCAATGGAACATTAGGATACTCTCCGCAACGATCAATAACAGCCACCTCATCTAAACCTCTGAGAGTCCAAATGATGTCACTATCAGTGAGAGACATTAACCTATGAGCCCAACCTTTTCCTTCTTGATTCTTCAGCACGAACTTGGGGAGGTGTGAAATAAACCACCTCACTAACAAAGGAGTACAACACCACAGAGCTCCTCGTCTTCGGGCAGTAAGAGCATAGAGTTGTTGCAGGACATCACCCAAGAGAGTGGGTACAGGGTTCCGAGACATGAAGATCCTTATGGCATTGATATTGACAAAGTTATCAGGATTTGGAAACAATACTAGCCCATAGATTAAGAGAGCCAGAATGTCCTCCTACGCCCTGAAGTCTAAGTCATTCCAGAAACTGTTAGCTTTACCAATCAGAAACTTAGCCAAGAAGCCCTTAACTCCGCTTCTAGTCTCCTAGTTGTCCATTACCTCCTTGTTGGTCAAAGGAAGGGCTGCTGCAATCTCCTCAGGTCTAAGAGCCTTTTCCCAGCCAGTGAAGGGAGTCTGATCCAAGATAGGGATACCAAGCAAATCAGAGAATTCTTCCAGGGTAGGGACCAGCTGGAAGTCTTGAAAGGTGAAGCAATGGTACATAGGGTCATAAAACTAGGTCAAGACACTCATCAGTTGTTGGTCCCACTTTGAAGTGACTAAACCGAGAAGAGAACCATGCCTCTGGATGAAGGAAGCAGTGCTTGGAATTCTGTAAACCAACTCTTTAAGCAAATCAGGTGGGTGAACAAAGTTGAGCCGGATAGTATTCCTTCGCACAGGCATCATGAGGTCCTACAAAACAGAGCAAAGGTGAAACCCTCTTGTCTTTGAAATAGGTCAGTCCTTATGCAGGATGCATGCAATGTTATGATGGCATGATGTTATGATAAAGCACACCACAAGTATTCACAAAGGCAAACATGATAAGGCACACAAGTCACACCACAACCCTTAGAGTTTAGGCCAGCATGGAGTTCAGGTACTACCCTCTTTCAGTTTGTTGGTTAAGACCTGTCCTAATCAAAAGTAACCGGGTTCTAGAGGATCCCAATATCACTGACTACCCTCAATCGGTCATAACTCCAGCATCGCAATCTTTTCTTGCGGCCAGAACCATCGCGAGAGTTTAGCCTCAATGGGTGTAGCATACTGCTACTGTTCTATGGCCAAGTTGGGTCAATTAGGGTTCTAAGGTCGATTGGTGCTTAATGACTCCTCAGAAGACCCATATTCTCCTCGTTGTGATACAAGGGATATCGGTACAGACCAAGGTGCCACACCAATGTAGCCACTGCTTCACCCGTGTCGGTCTACGCCGGACATGTCCCTCACAACTTATGCTACCTAACAGGGTATCCCCAGATCCGGGTTAGGATCTATGAAACTCCAAGACAATGCCCACAATAATAAAGCAAACAAAACAAAGCAATTGAAAACACAAGTATGAGCTATCCTAAGGTACACCTCACTTTAAATCTCCCCAGCAGAGTCGCCAGTTCTGTGATCGGTGGAAATAGAACTGACTGTTTTTAGCTGGTTTCGCGAAATGTCGCGGTAAGCAAGAGTCGCCATCGTCTTTTATTTTCTCCAACATGGACAGGACAAAAGCACAACAAAATTCCTTATGAGATTGTTTCTCAGTTCGGGAGGTAGATTTATAGAAAGGGAAGGTGTTAGCACCCTTTCTATCCATGGTTATACATGGGCTCTTAGATACTTGCTCTTATGTTTTCAAAATGTTTGCTTTTCAAGTGTGAGTGGGTTTGAAAAAGTTTCTTTGAAAGATTTCTGAATAACTCTTGTATCTGTCCTCAAGAGTGTTTGAAAAATTTGTTTTAGAAGCTTTTTGAAAGTGTCAGTGTGAAAAGATTTTTGTTTTATTTTTGAAGAGAGCAAGTACCCATGAGTCGTCTACCTGCCCTAAGGAATTAGGCTGTGTAAAAGTCCTTAAGGTAGTGCCATCCCACCATTGAGAGGTAGGTAGCACCACCGTTGGAGGTGTTCGGGTCAATTCGATTTTAGGGACAGTGTGGTCACCGAAGCAATAGCAGGACACCTTAGAAGTTACCCTTACATCCTAGATCCTTTTTTAATCCGAGGCAACCGTTTCGAGGCAACTGTTTCGAGGCAACTGGATCTTGGACATAAGAGCGACCGCTAAAATGTCCTATACTTGACGACCACGTTTCGAAGGCAACGAGTGAGGCGTACCCTAGAAGTGGTGTGTGCATTGTGTGTTGTTTTCATGTTAATGTTTTTGTACATGTTATTTGTGAGCTACGAGTTGTTTTTATTTACCATACATTCTTGCATGCATTTAACAGTTAAGGGGTGCGGAAAGTAAATTGCGGAAACATAAATCCTACGCTATTACAAGGCGCGGTTCTATACATCGCCAAAAAATACAAAGACCCGTTTTTGGTAAATAAGTACGGAAAGTAAAAAACAGTAAAATCCTAATTACTATTACAATCTTGAAAGCAATTACATAATAATAAGAAATAAGGAATTAAAACTGAAATGCGCGCGAAAGAAAGAATCGAGAATGTCTTAAGGGTGTTGACCCTTTTTAGAAAAGAAATTGATTTTTTTTGTCTTTTTGTAATTAAAATGAAATTAAAACTAACTAATGACTAATTAATTAATTTAATTAAAAGAAAATATATTTTTTGTGTTTTTATGTTTTTATGAAATAAAATAAAAAGGGAATAAAATTAAAAGTTAACCTAATTCTAAATTATTTTAATTGTTAAAAGAAAAGTCAAAATTGCCTAATTAAACTATTTCAATTAATGTTTATTTACAAAATAATATGATAATAATAATAATGATGTTAATTCTATTTTTTTGATTTTTTATGAAAATATTAGTTGGTTATGTTAATTATTAATAATAAAAATAAAATAAGGCAAATGAATAAAAAAGAAGAAAATAAAAAAAAGAGTAAACCCAAGGGGGGTGAGATGGCCTTTGTGGAGGTTTTCTGGAGTAATTCTGGCCCAACAACAAGAAGCCTTATTTGACTTTCTGGCATCATGTGCGTGCTTTTGACTGGGGCGCACCATGGATTTCACCTCCTGGCCACTGGATGGGTGCTTGAAGACACCTGGCTAGCTGATGCGTAAGACCTATGGTGGAACACTGGATGAGCGCTGCACAAGAACATTTTAGAAAAAATGATAATGAAATATGGGGGTACCTGGGAATCGAACCCAGGTCCCAGAGATTACCAAACACATCTTCCACCACTGCATCACTTAGGCGCGTTTGTAAGAATAATGGAAAAGAAATATAATATAAAAAAAACGCGTTTATATGTTGAGAAATAAAAATGAAGGGCGCGTGATTTGAATGGACCACTCCCTGCTTGCCACGCCCTTCGTCTTTATGCTTTTCCTGCAAAATACAGAACACATAGCGGGGGTTTTAAACCCCCACAAAACAAAACTGTGAAAAATAGCGACTAGGCGCTTGTTGTACATAAAAAGAGCGCGAGGTATCCATCACATTCGTCTAGTCCAGCTGATTTCAACCATGCCCATTTGGAGTTCCAATTTTACAGCATTAGAAAGACCCCAATTTCAAAACTCTGAAAACCTAGAAATCGCTAATGGTAATTTTCGTTTTAGAGCCTTATAATCAAATTAAATACACAGAAAGCTTTGTAACAATGTCAGTAGTGCATAACCATGATCAAAATGAATTAAAGAGGTGTAAAAATGGAGTTTCGATTTTCAAAATGGTGGACAAACCGTGGGGGCGTGATGAGTGATTCCTTGAGGTTTTTGACTTGTTAATGATTTCAAATCGCTCCTGGGGATGTAAGGAACGTGTTTGGATTAAAAGGGAAGATTGAATTGCACTGCAAAGTGGTTTTCAGTTTCACTTTTTTCTCTTGAAAATTTGAGATTGGTTTGGCCGTTTTGGAGCTTTCTAGGTCGTTTCCTGTATTGTGAAGGCTTGCATATCCGTTTTTGTAATGAGTATCAAACAATATAATGCACGTTTAACCTTTGCACTTATGTTTGAGATTTTGCCATAACCTCCATTAAAGCAACTTACCATTCTTGTCAAAATTTGAATTTTTATGCCCATAATAGGATGTACACAAATTTGGAAGGTGCTTCATGGTGTATCAAAGCTATTCAACACAAAATATATCCCTTAATTAATTTTCTTGATTTTTATTTGAATTTTAAAGATTTAAAATGAATTAAATCAAATAAAATTAAATAAAAATGGAAAAATTAATTTTTAATCTTGAAATAAATTGTGGGACACGTGGGAAGCATGGCCAAGCTGAACCAAGTGGAAAAAGTGGGCCCTTTTTGTCAAAAATGAAGTTTCAAGGATAATTGACTTTGGCCATTTCACAAAAATTTCCCAACTTCTCCAATGCATATCTTGCTCAATTTTGAAGCTATGAACATGTTCATGGACATTTTGGAAAGGTCTTGAAGTCCTCTAACCAATGTCTTTGGTCCCATGTTATTTTGATTTACCAATATCAAGTTATGGTCTTTGACTTAAAGTGCATTTTTGTTGACTTTTGAAAATGACCTATAATGTTGAAATTGATAACTTTTTGTGAGAGAATTTCTTGGACTTGGAATGTGAAGATGAGTTGTAGGAATTGTCCTCCCCTTCAAGATGAGCATTGGATGGGATTTTTCTGATGAACCACGAAAAAGTTATGCCTTGGTCAAGTTACAGTTGACTTTTCAGCTGTCCAAAAATAGAAACTTTTGACACCTTGATGATTTTTGAGCCATTCTTGTGAAATCATGGTCAAGACTTGACCAAATGATGATTGTGGCTTCAAAATAAGATGTTGACCAAAAATTTTGACTTTTGACTGCCAAATGAGCATTTTGCCCCTACAGTTGACTGTGAAGCAATTAGGGTTTTTGACTGTGCAACTTGACCTTTTGAGCCTTGAAACTTGGCAGATGGATGCTTGGCAATGTGTATAGGCATATGGGACTTGATTGAGCCCTTGAAAACCTCAACTTCCTTGCAAGAACCAAAACCCTAATTTTGACTGGCTTAGGAGGATGGTTGACTGTGTAGCCCTTGAGTAGACTTGAGCAATTTGGGGTGATGCTTGTCAAAACTTTGAAGAATATGGGAGGGCAAATTTTGGGGTACAACACTGGGGAATTAAAGAAAGGCGCGCCTCATATTTGAATCAACCAGTCACATTCATACACATATTGTCTTCTTCATCTTTTCCTGCAAAATAAAGAACAAGTAGCGGGGGTTTTTAACCCCCACTAACTACAACCACGAAAAATAACGATTAGAGTTAGGGTTGATATAAATTGAGCGCGAGGATTGGGTTGAATTCGTCTGGCCTTGACGAATTTAACCATTCTTGTCTCAAGGTCCAATTTTTCCTTATTTGCAAAGCCCTAAATTTCAAGCTTCTAAACCCTAGATATCTCCAATGGTGGATTTCGATTCAGAATGCTATAACCAAATTGGTTTATACCAATAGCTTCAGAATTTCCCTATTAACATAAATCAACCAAGAAAATGGATTAAAAACGCATGAATTATGATATGTAAATTTTGAAATATATTCAAACCGTGGGACTTGTATTCCTTGATTCTGATGGTGTTGGGGCTTGTTCTTGAGTGCAATAGGTTCCTGGAGACTCAGGAAAGGTGTATGAATCAAAAAGAGGCTTTGAATTGCACTGCAAATAAGAATTCAGTTTCACACTTTTCTTGAATTTTTTAGAGTTTGGTTATGGTGTTTCAGCAGCAGTTTCACGTGTCCAGGAATAGGGTTTGCTTCAGCCTTTGTATGTGAAGAGAATTAGGTTAAAATTAGGCCCATAAATCCATTGTATTCAAGTTTGCATCTTTGATTTCCAATCAAATATTTTCCAATCTTTTTGAATGAAAAACCTTGCCAATTTGGGAGATCTTGTCCCCTTGAGTGATGCACGAGATCTTCAGCACGTATGGAGTGTATTTGCTTCATAAAAAGATTTGACAACCATGTTTTGATATTTTCCTACAATTAAATTAATTAAATGAATTAATAATCAATTAAAAATCCAAATAATTAATAAAAATAAGAAAATAGTTCAATTTAATCTCAATGGGTCGTGCATAAGCCTTGGGTAAAGATTCAAGAAGGAATTTGAGGCCCATTAGCAAAAATGAAGTGTTTTAGGCAAAGTTGACTTTTGAAAGTTCCCAAACATTTCCCAACTTCTCCAATGCATATCTTGCTCAATTTTGAAGCTATGAACATGTTCTTAGACATTTTGGAAAGGTCTTGAAGTCCTCTAACCAATGCCTTTGGTCCCATGTCATTTTGATTTACCAATCTCAAGTTATGGTCTTTGACTTAAAGTGCCTTTTTGTTGACTTTTGAAAATGACCTATAATGTAGAAATTGATAACTTTTTGTGAGAGCATTTCTTGGACTTGGAATGTGAAGATGAGTTGTAGGAAATGTCATCCCCTTCAAAATTAGCAATGGATGGGATTTTTCTGATGAACCATGAAAAAGTTATGCCCTGGTCAATTTGCAGTTGACTTTTCAACTGTCTAAAAATAGAAACTTTTGCATCTTGAGACTTTTTGAGCCATGCTTGAGGAATCATGATCAAGACTTGATCAAATGATGATTGTGGCTTCAAAATGATATGTTGACCAAAAATTTTGACTTTTGACTGTCAAATGTCCATTTTGCCCCTGCAGTTGATTGTAAAGCAATTAGGGCTTTTGACTGTGCAACTTGTTGCTGTGAGTCTTGAAACTTGGCATGTAGATGCTTGAGGATGTATATAGGCATATGGGACTTGATTGGACCCTTGGAAACCTCAAATTCCTTATAAGAACCAAAACCCTAATTTTGACTGTGTTAGGAGGGTGTTTGCACTGTGCAATCCTTAATCCATTTGAAGCTTGATCTTGCCAAATCTTGAAGAATATGGGAGGGAAAATTTTGGGGTACAACACATGTTTTTACTCTAATCTTTTTAACTCTGAGTAACTATGCTTTTTGATAGCTGACAAAAAGGGGGAGAAAGAATGATATTTTTCAATAACGATTTATTGAGACAAAAGTCTCAAACATTCTAACATTCTTACATATTTGAATGTCCTTGTTCTGAAAAGCTTACAGGTACAAGAATCTGAAGAACTCTGATAAAGCAAAATTCTGATGCTCAAAGAAAGGTTTAATAAAGTTCTGATACTCAAGGACTCAAGAAATCAAAGGGAAATAATCAACTCAGGGGGAGTTTTTCTCATCATTACTCTGATACTTTTTATTCCTTATCCTCTTAGCTCTGATATTTTTATTCATTATTTGATTATCTCTGATACCGCTTCCTCTATATCCTTAAACTATGATACTTTCATCATTTCATTTTAATTGAAAAAATCTAGTTTTTGTCATCATCAAAAAGGGGGAGATTGTTAGAACATAGTTTGATTCTACAACCCTCAGTTAGAGTTTTGATGATAACAAAATACAAGATTAATTATTATGAGTTCTATATGAGACATAGATGCTACCTAAAAATTATGTTGTGTATTTACAAGAAACTCTGATACAATCAGCAGCAGAACATCAGTATCAACATCAGCATCAGAAGATCAGTACATGTGCTATGTTGAAGCCTGATGAACAGAATCTGCGCTTGACATACTCTGATTCTGATCAAGATCCTAACTATGTCATCAGTACTCAGAAGCGCCAGAATAATCTAAAGCCAAGAACACTCTGATCCTCATTAAGCAAAACAGTCTGAAGTGTTAATATTACTGCATTTAAGGCAGATTAATTACCAACGGATTTATTCCAAGACAAAGATCTTCTCAAAATGGAAAGAATGTTATGAGCATTGAAATGGAATTATGGAATGCAACGTATCTATTCCAAGAAGTATTTAAACAAATCAGTGAGAAAGGAAATGGTTAATAATCTACAATTCTCCTAAACGCATAAGCCAATCATCTTTGTCCTCACTCATTCAGTTTGCTAAAGCTCTCAAATTGCTTACTCTATAGTTCTAGCATTCTAGTTTCATATAAGCTTCATTTTGTGCATTATCACAGTTGTGATATATAGTTTCTCTAGAAACATCAAACACACATTTTGTTCATTTATCTGTAAAAGAATTTCCTTGAGAAACCGGTCTGTGGTTTGACTCAAGAAGGCTTTAGCAATTGTTAAAGCAGTTTTTTATTCAGTTGAATATAGTGGATTAAGACCTCGTTGGAGAGAGGCGAAATCACCTTGACGGGTGGACTGGAGTAGTTTGAGATCAAACGAACCAGGATAAAAATAACGTGTTGTCTGCATTTGATTTCAAGTTTTAACAATTCAACCCCCCTTCTTGTGTTTTTCACATCTTCAGAAATGATTGCTTAAGATATTTGATTTGTTGGAAACATAAATGATATAATATCACTTTAATGATATTCACACACACCCTTAATTACTACAAACCCTCATGTATGCAAATCCCTAGTTTTCCTCTTAAGTTCTCAAACCGGTTTGCGTCCAAATCCTTAGTGAAAATGTTAGCTAGTTGTAATTTAGTAGCTACATGTTCTAAGGTAACAATCTTTTCTTCAGCAAGCTCTTTTATGAAGTGATGACGGATATCAATGTGTTTGGTCCTGTTGTGTTGAATAGTATTTTTTGAGATATTTATGGAACTTAGATTGTCACAAAATAATATCATGATATCCTGTTTGACATCATATTCTGTCAACATTTGTTTCATCCAAACCAACTGAGAACAAATGCTTCCTACAACAATATACTCAGCCTCATCAGTGGACAGAGACATACAATTTTGCTTCTTACGGAACCAACATATGAGATTATTTCCAAGAAAGAAACATCCTCCTGATGTACTTTTTCTATCATCAACACTTCCTGCCCAATCAATATCACAATAACCAATTAAAGCTGAGCTAGATCCATGAGAATATAACATACCATAGTTACTTGTCCCATTCATATATTTAAGAATTCTCTTCACATGGTTGGCATGGATAACTTTAGGACCAGCTTGATATCTAGCACACACCCCTACAACAAATGCAATGTCATGTCTACTAGCTGCGAGATATAGAAGACTTCCTATCATACTTCTGTAAAGACTTTGATCCACACTTACTCCTTTTTCATCATTAGACAAGTTCAGATGTGTGGGAGCAGGTGTTCTTTTGTGGCTGGCATTTTCCGTCCCAAATTTCTTTATTATATTCTTTGCATATTTGCTCTTGGATAAGAATATGGAATCTTCCATTTGTTTAACTTGCAAACTCAGAAAGTAGGTTAACTCACCAACAAGGCTCATCTCAAATTCTGACTGCATTTGCTTGACAAAATGTTGAACCATCTCATTTGACATCCCACCAAACACAATATCATCAACATAAGTCTGTGCAATCATGATCTCCCCTTATTCTTCCTTGATAAAAATAGTTTTGTCTATGCCACCTTTCCTATATCTATTCACAAAGAAATCATGTCAATCTCTCATACCAGGCTCTTGGAGCCTGCTTTAATCCATACATAGCTTTCTTCAGTTTGTAAACATGGTTAGGAAAGCTTGGATCAACAAATCCCTTAGGTTGTTCCACATAAACTTCGTCATTCAGATAACCATTTAAGAAGGCACTTTTTACATCCATTTGAAACAACTTGAATCTTAGAATGCAAGCAACTCCTAAGAGTAGTCTGATTGATTCAAGTCTGGCCACATGGGCAAAGGTTTAATCAAAATTAACTCCTTCAATTTGAGTTTACCCTTGTGCAACTAATATTGCCTTATTTCTAGTTACCACCCCTTTTTCATAAGATTTATTCTTATACATCCATTTAGTGCCAACCACATTTGTCACTTCAGGTCTTGGAACCAGGTCCCAAACTTCATTTCTTCTAAATTGTTCTAGATCTTCTTGCATAACATTAATCCAGAACTCATCAGTTAAGGCTTCTTTGACATTCTTAGGCTCGGTTTTTGAAACAAAACAAGAGTTTGACATTCCTTCTCGTGATCTAGTAGTAACTCCTTTATTTAGATCTCCTATAATAAGATCCTTGGGATGATCTATCTGAATTTTGGTTGAAGGCCCTTTATTGAGTTGAATGAGCTCATGATATTCTTGAATTGGATTAGAATCAGTACTTCTGTCATTGGATTCCATTGGAATGTCTGACAAAGATGTTCCAACATCTTCTAAGACATCTTCATCATTCCATCCTCTATCATCAATAATAACATTTATGGATTGCATCATAACCTTAGTTCTGGAGTTAATTACTCTGTAAGCTCTGCTATTTGTAGAGTAACCCAGGAATATTCTTTTATCACTCTTGGGATCCATCTTCCTTCTCTGTTCACGGTCTGCTAAGATGTAACATTTATTTCCAAAAACATGAAAGTATTTGACAATAGGTTTTCTTCCCTTCCATATTTCATACAAGGTGGTTGAGGCCTTTTCTTAGAGTGACTCTGTTATGGATATAACATGCAGTATTCATAGATTCAGCCAAAAAGTGGTAGGGTAGCTTCTTAGCATGAATCATAGCTCTGGCAGATTCCTGAAGAGTTCTGTTTTTGCGTTCCACAATCCCATTTTGCTGAGGAGTAATGGGAGAGGAAAATTTATGACTTATTCCTTCAGAAGAACAAAAATCAACAAATTTATTGTTCTCAAATTCCTTTCCATGATCACTTCTGATTCTGATGACACGACTATCCTTTTCTCTTTGAAGTTTTTGACATAGATCATTAAAGACTTCAAAAGTTTCTGATTTTTCTCTGATAAAACTTATCTATGTGTACCTAGAGAAGTCATCTACAACAACATATGCATAGTTCTTTCCACAAAGACTTTCAACATGCATAGGTTTCATCAAGTCCATGTGAAGATGTTCCAAAACTTTTGATGTGGTGAAATATTGGATATTCTAATGTGACATCTTAGTTTGCTTTCCAATCTGGAATTCACCACATACTCTCCCTTCTTTTATCTTGAGCTTAGGAATCCCTCTCATGGCTTCTATAGATATAACTCTCTGCATTCCTTTCAGATGCAAGTGTCCCAATTTTTGATGCCACAGTTTAACTTCATTTTCTTTGGCTAAAGCACGTGTTGAGGAGAAGTTCAACTTTCGAGGAACCCATAAATAACACTTGTCTTTAGATCTGATTCCTTTCATAATAACTTCATTCTTATCATTGCAAACGAGAAATTTTGTTATGGTGAAGTTTACTTTGAACCCTTGATCACACAATTGACTTATACTTATTAGGTTAGCTGTTAACCCTTTAACAAGTAACACATTATCATGATTTGGGACTCCTGAACATTCCAGCTTTCCAACTCCTTTGATGTCACCTTTAGTTCCATCACCAAAAGTCAGATAACTGATGGAGTGAGATTTGATATCTACCAACAAATTATTAACACCTGTCATGTGTCTAGAACAACCACTGTTAAAGTACCAGTCATCTTTGGTTGAGACTCTAAGAGAGGTATGATCTATGAGACTAGCAACAGTAGTTTTGGGAACCCATTGTTTCTTCTTTTTTCTATTTTGAGAGATCTGATTAATCTTGGGAAGAGGAGCAGTTTTAGGGTACCCATACAACTTGAAACAGAAAGGTCTTATGTGACGAAACCTTCCACAGTGGTGACACCTCCAGGGCTGGAATTTCTTAAATTTTTTCTTGCCATGATGTTTGCCCTGATGTCTTTTCTTGCCATGATGTTTGTCATGTTCTTGAGACATTTGATTCAACATCTTTGGTTTAGACTTGGCATGAGTGGAATCTGATGAAGGTTCTTCAGAATAGGGTTCCTTTTTCTCATTAAACCCTATACCACTCTTGTCTCTTGTCACTCTTCCCACTTGAAGAATTTCATCTAATGTGTCAGACCCATTATTCATCATCTTGAGTGATTTGACCATTCTGTCAAGATTTGAATTCAGGGAAGTAACTTCACTTTCTAGACTAGAGTAGTTTTCAAATGCTCTTTCCTTTCGGCCTTCAGCTGAGTTATAAGAGCTTTATGTTTCTCCCCTTCTTGGTAAACTTCTGCACTCCTGAGACACAGTTCTCTGTACGAGACAGCTAACTCGTCAAAGGTTAGTTCACCATCACTTGATTCTTCATCAGAAACATATTTTCCCATCAATGCTTTAACATACTTTCCAGATTCCTCTTCAAGATCACTCTCAGAGTCCTCTTTAGACCAAGTAACCGATAGATTCTTCTTTTGTTTCTTAAGATATGTAGGACATTCAGCTCTAATGTGACCAAAACCTTCACATCCATGACATTGTATTCCCTTCCCTTTAGTGGATTTTTCTTCAGCCATTTTTCTTCCAAACTCATTTGACTTATGGATGTCAGATGAGATGTTCTTGACATTTGATCTTGGGTACCTATCCATATTCTTTATCACTCTGCTGAACTGTCTTCCAAGCAGAACTAGGGCATTAGATATTCCTTCATCTATATCCAGATCACAGTCCTCCTCTTTATCTTCAGTATTGGTTACAAAAGCTATGCTTTTGTTTTTCTTTTAAAATATTTCATTGATGCTTAATTCAAATGTCTGAATGGATCCAACATGTTCATCCACTCTCATCTTGTCAATGTCTTGTGCTTCTTCTATGACAGTCACTTTCATATCAAATCTCTTAGGGAGAGACCTGGACATCTTTCTCACCAATTTGTCTTCGGGTATTTTTCTCTCCTAAAGCACTGGATGCATTAGCAATCTCAAGAATGTTCATATGGAAGTCATTTATACTTTCATCATCCTTCATTCTCAGATTTTCAAATCTGGTGGTGAGCAACTGAAGTCTTGACATCTTAACTTTGAATGTGCCTTCATGGGTAGATTGAAGAATCCCCCAGGCATCCTTAGCAACTTCACATGTGTTTACTAATCTGAAAATGTTCTTGTCAATTCCATTGAATATAGCATTAAAGGCTTTAGAATTTCCAAGTGTAATTTCATCCTCTTGTTTAGACCAATCTTCTTCTGGCTTTAACACATAAGTAGGTTCTCCATCTTCTCCTAATTTTACAAGGTGTTTCCATTCTTTTAAGACAGCTTTCCAAGCCCTTCTGTCCAGAGATTTTAGAAAGGCCACCATACGTGGTTTCCAATAGTCATAATTGCTTCCATCCAAAATCAGTGGTCTATTCACAAATCTTCCTTCCTTGTCCATAGTACTAGAAAGTATCTTCCCTAGATCTCACCCAGATATAGAGTAGGATGCCTACTCTGATACCAATTGAAATTCTGGTATCAGATATGTGATATCGAAGGAGATGTCACAACACAAATATCTGAGGACAATATAAAGTGTAACAATATTAAAAGCACTAAAAACACAAGAGATTGTTAACCCAACTCAGTGTACAAGAACACATACTCTGGGGGCTACCAAGCTAGGGACAAGTCCACTAAATAGTATCAATTCATAGACCCTCAGTAAACAACCAGTTTACGATCTAATCACTTAATCACTACCTGTGCTATACTTCTATCTAAGACACACCTAGGTATGAGGCCCTCCTCAAATCCCTTCAATCACTAACAGTGAAAAACAATAGATTTATCAAGTTTGAAAAAACTCAATCATTCAATACTTAAAAGCTTATGAGTGATCCACAACTTACAACTCAAATTACAACTCAAATATTGAAACAATACTAGAGTGTATTACAATTAAAAGATTTAGAATTTTAAAACGCACAGAGTATATTTTTCTTCAAATGTTGCAGTAGTACGAATAAGGATGCAAGTCCTTATAAAGGCGCAACAACTTCTTTATGGGCTTGGGATGAAAAACCAATATTACAAAATATTGAATCCCTTAAAAATCTCCATGAAAGTATGCCAAGATATAAACCATAAAGAAGAGACAAATCGAAAAATATTCCTCCATATTTTTTGCAAGTTATAACCCACAAATCCCGAATAAGGCACGCTTAAAAACAGGAAACAGAAAATCTGAAAACACGTTGAAATCAGCAGGAAGATGTTAAGACATCTTCTTTGACATGATTCAAAATCAGTTGAGATGTTTTACTTTAAATGTCAAGACATTAAGAAAATCATTACTAAGACAGTGTTTTACTAAAATTGCTGCCAACAAACACTTACAGACAATAATTTTCAAGTGAAAAAATTTTCACCTCTCGTCAACATGTGCTTGAATGTGTTCGAATGGAAGCTAGCAAACTTGGGTTTGAAGTTGTGATTGAAAGGTCCAACAAAGAAAATAGTAAAAGGCAACTCTTTGTTGTGATGACATACGGGAGAAGTGCAAAATATGTTCCAAAACTTCGTAAGAAAAAATACAATGACACGAGATCGAGGAAATGTGAGTGTCCGTTTAAATTGCACGGTTATTGTAGGGTGGATGGCTTGTGATGGTATAATGTCATGTTCAGTATTGCATAATCATGCGTTGTACATCAACCTACAAGGGCAGCCAATTGTATGCCGACTTAATTCGATTGAGAATGAATTTATTTCAGAATTGTCGTTAATCAAAGTTGCACCGAGAAACATACTTGCAGAGTTGAAATAGAATAAACTGGAATGTGTTTCAAATATCAAGTCGGTTTACAATTATCGTTATAAACAACATATTGCACAAAGAGGTCTGAGGTTTGAAATGCAACATTTTTTGAAATGTTTGGTTGATAACCACTACATTTCCAGGTACAGAGTTTGTGAGGACAACGTCAATGTTCGTGATATTTTTTGGACTCATCTAGAAAGTATCAAGTTATTCCAAATATTTCCAACCGTCATTATGATTGATTCGATGTACAAGACCAACAAGTATAGGCTTCCTCTTCTAGAAATCGTTGGTGTCACCTATATGGACAAGAAATTTTCAGTTGGGTTTGATTTTTAGAAGAAAAAGACAATGTCACTTAGGCATTGGGTATATGCAAGACTTTGTTGAAAGATCCAAAAAATATGCCTAAGGTCATTGTTATCGATTGAGATAATGCCCTTATGAATGCGGTTGGTTGTGTGTTTCCTTCATCAACTGCATTACTTTGTCGATATCATATAATAAAAAATGTGAGAGCTCGACTAAAACTCACAGTTGGCAACAAATAAAAAAGGGTGAAGACGAAAACATGATCAAATCCGGTGTTGTGGTTGAGAAGATAATGGGTGCATGAACGGATATTTTTAATTCTATTACAGAAGAGTTGTATACTGAGAATATGGCAAAATTCAAGAAATTGAGTGTGGAATATTCCAATTTATTGAAATATGTTGAGTCTACTATCCTTGATCAGGTAACAGAGAAAGGTTTATGTGCTTAGACGGACCGAGTTAGACATTTCGGTAACACAACAACTAATAGAGTGGAATCTGCACATGCAGTATTGAAGAAGTGGTTGGGTGATAGCAAGGGAGACCTTTGTAGAGAATGGGACACGGTGAACCAAATGCTCTAAAACCAACATAATGAAATTCAAACTATCTTTGGTAGGAGCAAAATTGTATTAAAACATTGGTTCAAAGATAACACTTTATATGCATAATTGGTTCTCAATATATCTCAGACGAGATCGAATTTCATTTATCATGAAGTAAATCGATCAGAAACGAAGAGGACAAATAGTTTAAAGTGTGGGTGTACAATTAGGATGACCTATGGGCTTCCATGTGCTTGTCTAATTTCTAAAAAAAATGAAGCTCAATTCCCCCATACATATAGATGAGGTTTGCACTCATTGGAAAAGACTCTGATTCGATGACTACGAGCCGGTAAAGGAAGGTAAATCCAACATAACCATTACAATAGAGTTGGAAGTGATAATGGATAGATTTTCTAAAGCTGATGATGCTATGGAATTGCACATTAAGGAACAGTTGAGAAAAGGTGCCTTTCTTGAAATAACCGATTTGAAACCCCATTCGCAACCGGTAAAAACCACAGGTGCACCTAAAAAGGTGAAAAGTACACAAGCTGACAGTACAACAAAGCAAACTCCTTTTTACCATGAAGTTGTTGATGCAATATTCCCATATTCTCCAACCCTGAAATCCAAAATAAGTGTTAACAAGGGAGCTCGGATTTCCAAACCACCTCGTACAGTGCCTATTATAAAACAACCACAAACACCACTAATTATCTATATTTATGAGATGCCGCTTTTTATAACATATTTCGGCTATATCCATGGAATGGACGACACATCATGTAAAAGAGGCGGAAACTTGGCCGGATCAATTTTTGGAAAGGATGGTAGAATTCACTAATTTGATAAAGCTTGAGAGAGAATCAAATAGGGAGAAGTCGAAGAAAGATCTGGTTTTAGATTTAAGTTGTGACAATTCATTCAGTGCATTTTAGAATGTAATCGAACTATTTTTTTTGAATGTATTGTCATACACATTGTAAATTTTATACGTTTCAATACATATATAACATAGTATCTATATTTAGTTTTACAATTGTTTATTTTTTCCATGTCTCTTTGAAAAAAATATTGATGATGATTATGTTTCTGCATAATTCGGATATACACTTCCAAATTATCCTTCAATTTAATAAAAATAACACAGGGCTTATTTCAGATATGAATTTCCGAATTCAACTCTTATTTTTATAAAAAAATATATGGTATTTTCGGATGTGCAAATCTAAAAACCCCTTATTTTGGTAAAAAAAAGTTTAATTCGGATGTTCATTTCTGAAATATGTCATGATAAGATTTCGTTGATCTAAATTGCTCTAAAAAGACTATAAATTAGATCTCCAAACCTTTTCATTCTCTAACACAAACCACAACCAAAAATGACACAAACTTATCCACACCTTGCTTTTGTCTACTTCAGTGATGCGCAATCATCACTTCAGTTGAGGTTCTCGCAGGACACCCCGTTCGTCGAGCTCATTACCATACTGCATTCTCTCTTACGATATCCAGAGAATCGAAAGGTGGTTAAGCTTGAGTATCGTTCACCTTCACTTGACACTAAAAGAAATGTAAAGTTTATTTTGTTTCAGCTCAAGAACGACGACGATTTAGAGGTTACGTGAAGTACATTTCAACGATACTCTTCTAAGAGTCTGATTGAGATGAATGTGGAGCTTCAAAGATCGGCAGAAAATGTTATCAAGATGTTGCAACTTCTTCAACTACCCGTTTATAACGATATGTAATTTTAAATTTCTACAGAACTATTTATGTAATATTTTTGAATTATGTTGAATCAATATTATGATTTATGTTAAATTATATTGATAGTTCTATCCCAGAGATAAATTTGGATATGCATATTCGAATTAGGCTATCAGGTGAATTCGAATATACATATCCGAAATAAATTTTATAAAAAAATTTTGTATATTCAAATTTTGAAAATATTTTAGATTTTTTTGTTAGAGGTCCAAAATAAATGTTCACGATGTAAAAAGAAATTGTCTAATATTTATAGATGGTGACTGAAGACACGGTAAATCTTTAAAAAGTTTATAATATCCAAACATTAATAAAAGAGGGAGAACATTTTTGTCAAAAAGGAAAAGAGAAGGGGAACATTACTAACCATACCTTGTCACCCTTTTCTTATTAAAATAATAGCAATGTTTCATACTACTCTTAAAATAATTTCCATTAACAAAACTAAGAATATTTTCTCCCTAAAAGAATATGTGAGAATAAGATTAGAAATTTATGTAAAATAGTTTATATATTTAAAATTAGTTTACATTCATACATAATTATAAATAAATATTATTGTTAAGGATTGAATTTTAGATTATTAATTTAACTTAATTTATACGAGTTACTTCACTCGATCTATTATATCTATTATGATTAATGGATAGGATTAAATATTTTTATATTAAAAAACATATAAATTAAATTTTGATTATTTCTAATTTAAAATGAGTGTCGTTTTAATAAATAAAATTTAGAATTAAATATATTTTTTATTTTTATAAATATTTTAATTTTAATTTTTAGTTTTTATTAAAAAATTATATATTTTAGTCCTTGTAAAATTTTTATGTATGTAATTTAGTTTCTCCTTTTAAATTAATGTCTATTTTTGAATGATTATTTTGAAGATATGAATAGAACGTTATAAAAAATTTCTCTGAAAAAAATAAATTTAAAATTTAATTTCTAAATAGAAATTTTTATTATTTTAAAATTTAAAAAAAACATATTTAATTCTTCTTATTTTAAAAAATTCTAAAATTTGATAAAGAAATATTTTATTATGTTTTAAATATATATGAAAAAATTATTCTAATATTTATAAATTTAAGAATAATTAAACAGTTTTCAAAATTTTAAAAAATAACAAGAACTAAAATTGCATGTATAAAATTTTTGTAGGGATTAAAGTATATTATTTTTTTAATAAGAATTAAAAATGAAAGTTAATATATTTATAAAGATTAAAAACATATTTAACTTTAAAATTTATTTTAAAATATATGTTATTATCAATTTTATTGTAAAAGTAATTGTTATTTTTTTAATTATATATTTTAATTAATATTTTTTATATTACTTCCAACACATTTATAATACTAATATAATAAAAGTATAATATTTTATAATATAATTATTATATTTTTTAATTTGTATGAAAAAACTTTAAACAACATTGAAAATATTTTACAAGGTGATTTCTCTATACTGAAATGAGACCCATTCAACTTATCCATATATATTGTTAATTTGTGGTGCTCTTTTATTAATGATCATGTTGGCTATTGATAGTGCAGAATTCTAATACAAGTAATAAATTTTAATAAGTACGAATCCTTCATAAGCCTACAAAGTATTCCAATTATCCACTATGCTTTCAAATATGGGAATCAATAAACAAACTGTCTTAATAACATGTGTTTTAAAAATACATGTTAAAAATATTATAATTAGAAATTTTTTAATATAATTAAATATATTAAAATTATATTTAAAATATCAAAATATTGAATATACGCATTAAAAAAAATATTTCTATAAATTATTTATTAACTTGTATTTTGTGATACATGTTATCTTTTTCCATAAAGAATATATGAATCAAAGTTCTCCCATTAAGGTTGCAATTTGAGATACTCTGAGCAGTACTTTGTCGGCCAAATATGGATAATTTTTAAAGCATATAGGTGTAAGAAATTGATTCATTAAAACGACAGAAACACGTGAGATGAGAGTGGTTAATTCATTGTTTAAGGCATCAATATATTTGGAGTGATATTTACTCCATCTTTATGTCACTTATTTTGTTTTGGTTAAGGAAAAAAAGAAGAAAGCATGAAGAAGCCGTATAAGTTAATTGAAACGTTAGATATCAGATCTTTTTAACTTTACTTTTTTGGTACATGTATCTTTTAATGTATATTTCTTGATTGCTTGTAGATAACAAATTATGCAATTCATTAAGTAAAACAAACTATTTTCGTTTCAACAACAAAAAACAGAGATGTTCATTTTCAAATTTAGATTCGTTTTTCTTACATAATTATTTACATCTATAAATAATATAAAAAATAAAAATGTAACTGTTTCGACGCTCATAAGTAGGGTGACAAAGCGGGCGGTCCGCCTCATTTAGGTTCGTTCCGTTTAAGCCCGTTTAAAAATGGGACGGAGTGAGACTGGACAACCTAGGGGTCCGACCTCAAAAGTCAAGTCCGTTCCGTTTGTTAACGAGTTGGTGGGTTGACAGGCCGGTCCGCCAATTTTTTATTTATTTTTATTTTACAATTTGATTTAATACATAATTTAGAAAAAATTTAATTATTATCAAAGAGGTCGATAAATACATTTTTTTAATAATGCATAATAGAACTTTAAAACGTCTTAAGTCCAAACAATTTAAATAAATTAATAAGTAAAGACCAATTACAAAAAAAAATAAAAAAATAAACTCAAGCACAATAAAAAATATCAAAATAAATAAACAATACATATCATCCTAATCCTATTTAAAAACTAACTACTAAAAGAACTTAATTTAGAATTTACACAAAACCAACAATGATAACAATAACATTGCATAAAACATCACAGGGCATAAAATAGTAATCGTAAAATATCAACACTGAATTTTCTCACTGATTACATTATATAGACTCTTATATTGTCCGATTCTTTAATAGTTAAATCCTAAATTTGTCACACGTATACACTAATTAAATCCTTCATTTTCATAAAATCAACATTTATTTCTAAAGAAAACATATGAGCTAATATCTTGAAAACTTAATAATTATACATGTCATACATTTGTTCTTTTATTTCAATCATTTTCAATCAACGCATGTATTAGAAAGTTATAGAAAAGACATTACAATTATAATTCAATTTGTATGTATAATAATTTATAATACAATCTTAAGAGATAAGTGTTGTTTTTATAATTAAAGTTGTTTTAATTCTTAATAAAAAGAGTAAAAGGTTTAACAAAAAGCCTGCGGAAAAAACTCGTCTCGCCCCGCCTCGACCCGCTTTTTAAAGTGGGTTAGGCGGGGCGGACCAGCTTAAGATACAGAGTCAAAAACCTCAGTCCAGCCCGCCAAAAATGGCAGGTCAAACTGGCCAACCCGACAGGCCTAACCCGTTTTGACACCCCTACTCACAAGACCTAAAATTGAATGTTCAATAGTGGAGTAAGATGGATAAAAGTGTAGAATATATATATTTTTTTCTTTATAATTCCACACGCGAGAATCTTGTTAGTCATCAAAATCAATTTGTTGACTAATTGTGATTTCTGTCGCTACGCGAAAGCTACACATAGTTGATATCGAACTGTATTCATCTCAAAGGGAAGAGAAAACATCGACAAAATTCCAAAAGAAAGAATAAGATGGTCTTGCAACCAAGATACGGGTTCAGAAGTCGGTTATATAAGGGGGAATGTATTAGCACCCTACACATCTGTTGTATAAAACGAGATCCACTCTAGTTGTTCTAACCATAGGATGTTGTTATCTAGAGCTTACTTGCTAAGAAATGCATAAATTGATTAGTTAGGGAAAAAACAAAAGGTTTTTACTATTGAGCTCGCCAAGATATCCCAAATCATGTGTCTATGTATCCCTAGAGTGCAATAGAGAAGTCATAGCTCTGTAGTTCATCTAAAAAAAATATGTTTGTTGGTTTTTTTTATAGACGATGCTAAGTTTGCATTCTAGCAGTTAGACGTATGACTGCTCGTAAGTCTTATGCACTGTGTGTTTGGGTAGAATGAAAATAACATGTCCTTTTTGAAAAGGTTTTAAAGAGAAAAGAAATCTGAAGGCAAAAAATGTTTGAATGTGTTGAAGTATTTTGTTAGGAGACATACACCATTTGCCAAACGTCTCGCGTACAAAATACTCTAAGAAGAGGTAAAGAAGGCTTCCGCTCATCTTTTCTTATTTGCTAAAGCATCATGGCGTATTATATGTACCGTATTTATTAGGCATTTTTTAATTTGGTTAAGAATTTTTTTTTGTCTTTTAAAAGAAAAGAAATGCAAAAGAAAGAAAACAAAAGCAATGAGAGCTCCAGCCCTAATTGTTGTCATATCATTAATGGACCTAAGATTGAGTTTGAGGGAAACTCTAACCTAATGTTGTCATGTTTGGATTAAAGTCCTAATGTCTAACCTTGATTCAATTTAATCAAATTAATCAATTTGATAAAATTGAATCAAAGAATCTCTAAGAGAACATGTGAAACAAACACACAAGCAAGCACATATAACTCAATTATTAAGCAACAAAGCAAGCATCAAGATCGATTCATGAAATCATCAAGAACATTGCAAAAATATTGAACAAGAATCTACACAAAGGAGAAATAATAGCAAAAATATTAAAATAAAAATGCTAAAATAAAAATGCTAAAATAAAATCCTAAAAGTATCACATGCTTATCTATTTTTTCATTTTTAAAGTATTAAAAATCATGAAAAGAAAAGAAAATAAAAATCAATTAAAAGAAAAATAGAAAAATAAAACAAAAATATGAAGTTAGGGGGTGCAGTGCCTAGAAAGGTTGTTTAAATAAGTAAAAATAGTCATGCCCAATGGAAAGAAGTCCAATAGCATGTTTTTTTATCCTGGCTCCAAGCGTTCAAAAATGCGTGTTCTGGGCTTAGGCAGGGGTATGATGAAGCAATTGTGACACTGGCCCAAGCAAACAATGTAATTCAGTCAAACACAAAACCTATTTTCATATTTTATGATTTATTATTATTATTATTATTATTATTATTATTATTATTATTATTATTATTATTATTATTATTATTATTATTATTATTAAAAAAATTGAAAATTGAAAATTAAAACAAAAACTAAACCAAACACAACATTTTGGATATGAAAACAATTCAAATATTCAAAACCTTCATGCCATCCTCATCATCTTCTCAAGCCAACCACCACGGCGCCGACACGCCACAAGGCGGCGGTGACGATGGTTTTCTTACCAGAAACAACAAACAATCACATCGCTCCCTTCGATTTTTCACGTAGATCACAAAAGTGCTATCACCTACTTACAATTATTTCCCTGTCTTAGACAATCAAAGAAAAGTCCAGAAACCCTAACTAACTAACTAACTAACTAACTAACTAACTAACTATATATATATATATATATATATATATATATATATATATATATGAGTTTTATTTTTCTCTTTTCCCTTTTCCCTTGGAAATAATAAATCACAGTGAGGACTCTTGCTTATTTGCGAGTCAAGTTAATTAATAGCTTGATCTCTGATTTTCACCGCTATATAAATCAGTGGATTCTGAAGATGTCAAAGCTGCAATGATTTACATTATGAAGACCACTAAAAGAAGAGAGAAAATAAAGAAAGAAGACTACAAGATGTTATTCAACTTTCAATCACATACGTCTTGGTAGATCTCAGAAGAAGCAAGGAGTTGTTGCTTGTAGCTTACTCAACAAGAAGATGAAGAAGAACACTACAAGACGATACTCAACTTCTGATCATATACATCTTTGTAGAACATTGTAATGAACACTAGAGTTGTTGCTCATATATTGTTTCAGTTCAGATCTCTTCATGTAAATTGTTCTAACACTTGAGTTATTGCTCATAGAAGTGTTAAACAACGTGTGCTTAAATGTTTTGTGTAATCTTCTTAGAAGAAGCAACCATGTAAACACAGAAACCCCATCAACTGTTGTTGATTAATTCCTTGAGAGATGGAGTGAAGGTCTGATCTCAAGAAGATAATGGTTGCTGGTCATTATGGGAAATCCTGATAGAAGATCTTAAGTGATCAAATTCTACTGGGTCAATGATTGTTATATCCGGTTGGATTACTGAACATATCATTGAAAGGTTCCTTGAGAGACTGAGTGAAGGTTTGGTCTCAAGAAGATAATGGTTGCCGATCATTATGGGAAATCCTGATAGGAGATTCTGCAGGATCGAATTCTGTTGGGTCAATGGTAGTCATATCTCAAAGAGGACCGAGTGAAGGTCAGACTCTTGTGAGATCACTAATGGATATCAATTTAGAGGTGACAAAATGGATGGATTGGATGGATATGGATTGGATTGTTAATGGACGGATCAAAATAATTCATTAGTCCATTAACAATCCACTAAAACTTTCTAAAAATATCCATTCAAATCCTTCCATTAAGGATAAAAAAATCCATCTAATCCATCTGTTAACAACATTTTAATGGATGGATATTCATCTATCCAAAAAGTTAATTTAAATATTTTTTTTGTATTTCTGAAAAGAATCGATATTCTGTATTTTCATAAAAAATCGAATTTTTGTATTTTCGATAAAAAGTCAATTTTCTGTATTTTTGACAAAAACTCGATTTATTGAATTTACGTAAAAAAAAAACTCGATTTACTGTATTTTCACAAAAAAACTCAATTTACAGTATTTCCATAAAAAAACTCGATTTAATGTATTTTTGCAAAAAAACTCGATTTACTTTTTTTTTTATAAAAAAACTCAATTTATTGTATTTCCACCAAAAACTTGAGTTATTGTATTTCCACCAAAAACTTGATTTATTGTATTTTCGCAAAAAACTAGTTTTACTGTATTTCCATAAAAAACCCGATTTATTGTATTTCCGCAAAAAACTCGATTTACTGTATTATTGCAAAAACTCAAGTTACTGTATTTCGGTAAAAAAAAATTGGTTTATTGTATTTCCATAAAAAAAACTCGATTTATTGTATTTCCACAAAAAATTCAATTTACTATATTTTTTTTCAAAAACTAGATTGACTGTATTTCCATAAAAATATCGAATATTGTTTTTTTTGTAAAAAAACTCGATTTACTGTATTTCTGTAAAAAACTTGATTTATTTTATTTTCAGAAAAACTCAATTTACTGTATTTCTGCAAAAAAGCTCGATTTGTTGTATTTTTGTAAAAACCCGATTTAATATATATCCGCAAACACACTCGATTTATTGTATTTCTGTAAAAGAAACATGATTTACTATATTTTTTTTTTGCAAAAACTCGATTTACTCTATTTCCATAAAAAAAATTGATTTACTGTATTTCCACAAAGAACTTGATTTATTGTATTTCCATAAAAAATGGATTTGCTGCATTTCTAGAAAAAAAAACTCGATTTTCTCTATTTCTAATAAAAACTCGATTTATTGTATATCTGCAAAAAAAAAAAACTCAATTTACAGTATTTTCGCATAAAACTTGATTTACTGGATTTTATCAAAAAACTCAATTTACTGTATTTTCGTAAAAAAACATGATTTTTTATATTTTTAAAAAAACTCGATTTACTGTATTTTCGTAAATATTTTTTTTAAAAAAATAATTGGGTTAAATAGATTTTTGATCTTTATAAATATCTCAAATTTCATTTTTAATCCCTATTAAAAAAATGACAAATTTTGGTCCCTAAAATTTTTTTGTACATCCAGATTTAGTCCCTGCTATTTTCTAAAATTTTAAAAACAGTTTAATTACCCTTAAACTTTTAAATTTTTGAATAATATTTTTCCTATGTGTTTAGAATACTATATAATGTTTCTTTATCAAATTTTAGAATTTTTTTAAATGAGAAGAATTAAATATGATTTTTTTTTTAATTTCAAAAGATATTGATAAAAATAATGAAAATCTCGACTGAGAAATCAAATTTTGAATTTCTTTTTTTTCAAGGAATTTTTTATAACATTCTAAACATGTCTACAAAATAATCATTCAATAATACACATTGGTTTAACATGGACTAAAACTATGTGCATAATAATTTTGTAGGGGCTAAAACATGTCATTATTTTAATAAGGACTAAAAATAAAATTTGAGATATTTATAGGGACCAAAAACATATTTAACCCAAAATAATTTAATGGATTTAAAGTATATGATCAAAATAATACATTGGATCATTCAAATATGTTGGATGGATTGGATCAATCCATGTATATAAATGGATAAATTTTATCCAATTCATTAACTTACTTTTTATATGGTGGATGAATTGTATGGATTTTTGGTGGATGAATTGGATGATTTTTGTCTTAATGGATTTAATTACCACCCCTAGATACATTGCAAGGAAATCCTGGTACGAGATCTTGAGGGATCTGATTCTATTGGGTCAATGAACGTTATATCTGGTTGAATCACTGAACGTGTCATTGTGTGTTAGTCATTAGCGGTTGCCTGTGCGATTGTAATCAGTTTGGTTATAGTGAATTAAGTCATTGGATAAGGCAAAATCATCCTTGTCAGGGTGTACAAGAGTAGCCTAGTTAACGACAAACTTGGATAAAATACTTGTGTCATTTTCTCTTCATTGTCTTTATAGTTATTATCATTTGAATGCAAGGAATTTCTAATAGGGAATGTTTTCTATGAACACAGTTCAAACCCCCAATTTCTTGTGTTTTCTCTACCTTCAATTGGTATCAGAGCCCAACTCTGTTATTGATTTAAGATCAAACACTTAACTGTGTAGATAGATCTAGTAAAGAGAAAATTTTGTAGTTGTCTACTACTCAAATGATAGGGAGCTTTTCTGATTCAAAACCCGTTCTGTAGTAGATTTAAAACTCTGGGCAAGAATAAGAAATATGAAGACAGAATCCTTGAAACAAGTTCTCAGGATTCTGAAGGCTCAAGTACCTGATGGAAAGGGAATTCATCTTCTCATTCAACAGAAGTTTTCCATCAGAAGCAAAGGTCAACATTCAGCACTTCAACTGAAGTTGTCATTCTAAGACAACTGTTGCAAGCTGCAATGGATTTAATCAATGTCACCTTATGAAGATCCATCAAGAAGACTATTGCCTCTCAAATATGCACTCTAAAAGTCAGATGAAGGAGTCTCCTGAAAAGCTTCAAAGAAGTGTTGCACAGAAGATATGGAAGTCAAAAGGGGAAAATGTCATTCACCAGGGAGCAGATCAAATAAGAACATCTCTGAAGTATATGGAAACTACTTTCAGATTCTGAAGAAGATGAAGTAGCTATTGAAGAACAATAAGTGAAGAAATCATAAGATGATCACCCTGAAGCTTATTATTTTCAAGCTCTGAAGAAGGCATAGCTACTCAAATATATCTGCTCAAAGGGAGTCAACAAAATAAGAAGATCCAAGTTAGCTCTTCATAAGGAATGCACTAGAATATACAAGAAGAATCCAACAAGAAGAATGATCAGAAACAAGTTCAACAATGAAGGTAAACTCCTCAGAAGAACAAAATCTCAAGTCAGTATTTACATGATTTCTAAACAAAATTATTGATAGATACTTCTATCAGTTAGAAGATATCCTATTCAACAAAGGTCACTTGTCTTTAAGTTACTATTTTTTGTTGTAACTAGTAATATTCCTTTTCTTTGCAAAAATCCTCTTAGTTAACATATTCTTAACTAGTCTAAAGAAATCATAATCTAGAATAATAATAAATCTAAAGTGTCCAAATGAATTCTCTTAGCTCAACCCTAGCTCTAATAACTATTCAACTCCTCTCCTTAAAAGTTTATTTTCCTAACCAGTTAAGTAAACTAACATCATCTTATTAGAAGTGGTCAAATAAGAAACTATTATAGTTTTAAGATATAGATCAACCATTAAAAATTGAAAAGGTAATCACATTAAATGGAATGTCTTTCAAATCACGTTAAATGATTTATGTGACCTATTAGAGAAATAGTATAACCCTAAGAGTAGGTAGAAAATCCTTTCGCCTTACCCTCTGTCAGTCTTTCGTACTTCTCCAAAGATTTATAATATTTCTCTCTCACTTCACCTTCGAAATCCTTCACTAGTTCTTCTTTTAGCCCCAATCTCTCAAAAACCCTAAATCATCTCCATCTGTATTCCAAATCCATCCATAATATTCAATGGCCTCTCCACAATCAACTCTTCCTAAGGAAACCTAAGTCTCCCACTTCACTCTCGACCTCTTTCCATTATTAATGCCCCAGGAACTCCCTCTATAGTGCCAATAGAACAAATGGCTGTTATTGCAAAACTAATAGTGGATTTTGAAAACCCAGCAGAAAATGGATTCAATCTATCAAGCGATGTTAAGAGTCAAGGCTGGGAAAGTTAGTTTGATCTTCTAAAAGGACCATCTTATCTTGAGCTAGTCAAAGAATTTTGGAATAACGCGTTCGTTCTTGATAAGATAACCATTTGCTCAAAAGTCAAAGGTCATGACATTATCATTAAGGAAAATGATATTGCAAAACTCATTCAACATGATGGATCCGGTACTAAATGTGACAACACTTAGGCAGATATTTTATCCTCATCAAAGCAAGTACTATCATAAACCACCTCCATAGTTGATCAAATCATTTAAAAAATGGCAAGAATTCTTACAAGACAAATGATCTATATGACAATCTTAAGATATGGTCAAGAATTCTCTCTGGAAGTATTCTTCACAAATGGTCGACCCACAAAAATGCATATTTAGATATCAAATCTAAATACATGTTATACTACTTGGTCAAGAGAGAGAAATTTAACCTACCCACAAGAATTTTCTTCAACCTTCTCTACTCAACTCGACTTTCTAAAATAGTATCCAAAAATCAAAGGAAATGGATTCCTTATGGAAGATTGATCTCTGTAATTTTAGTTGAAAACAAACCTTTAAACTCTCCTTTAACTCAAGATGAATTGGAAGTGATGGAAAACCATTCAATGGAGAAGATCTAATAAAAATGGAAATTATTTCTAACCTAACCTAGAAACCTCATACTTTTGAAGTCCTCTAGAGAAAAACATCTACTTCCTGTCCTTCGGAAAAGAACAAAAAAGAAGACAAGTCACTATCTCTCAATAACCCTCGGAATCGAAATCCTTCGCCTCAATCACATGATCCTTTACCCATCTTTGGATCCCTCATCAACCCATCCCACTCATTCGCTCCTTCTGATCATAAATACAAACCTAGCCAAATAACTCTTCTATCCATCACATCCTACAACTTGCCTACAACTCTCTTTCATCATGCCTTTTGTCAAACCTCAATAAGACCACTAACCTCATCTAAAATCTTCAAAAGTTTAAACATCTTTCTCTAATCTCTCTTGAAAATAACTTGACAATTTCTTCCTCCAGCATGGATCCCTTCAGAACTGAAGCCGCCTGGATTAACTTCAGACATGTAATGAATGTCAACTCTGACATCATGCAATCTGTCTGATGTCAAGAGTCTAAACGAAAATATGAAGACCTGCTTGAATCCTTATCCTCTCTGTTGCACCCTAAAATTTACCCTCTTGGTTCATGCTTATGTTTCATCATAAACATCATACTACATTGCACTCATTCTCTTATGATGGGATCAAGGTACTTTGGTTCTCAAGTTGTCTATAAGCGGTGTCGGTTGATAGTGTTGATAATTGGTGTACGAAGGGAGCTCTTTATCTCAAAATTTGGGTTTCTCAAGTCACAAGGGTTCCTCGTGTCTCAAAACCCTTTCATCCATTTCATTATTTCATCAAAGTGTTAAAGTTTGTGTTGATCTGAAGGAGAATCACTTTCTCTTGATTCATCAGTCAAAATTAGGGTTTTATGTTCATGTTCATTGAATATTCTTTCTTCCTTAAAGCATCTTCAATATTCCTCTTACTCAAGTGGGGTATGATTTTGTCACAAGCAAGAATAAGGGTTTTTATGGCTTTAATGGATCTCGTCTTCAGTCAAGCTTGAATCAACTAGTTCTCTATTAGCTTTGGTTTATATAGCTAAGGTTTGAATTCTTGATCACCGTGATATTCTCCCCATCAAACTACAAGGCTGTAAGTTTAGGCGTTCATCATTTTCCTATGCGTGTCATCATCACTTCTTGGATTTCTTTGCAAAGGCACGAATTCAGAGATGTGGATTCTCTGGTGACCCTTGGGTGCATTCTCGTGTGTTTATTAGTTGGATTAAGATTCCTCAAAGACATTACTTGACAAGATTGGATCTTTGATTGTTTGAAATACAAGAGTGAATTGTGGTACAAAAGATAAATTTTTGAGCAAGGCATTGTTGTTTTCTTCATGATTAGTGATTGAAGTGGGATTTAGGATTTGGATTAAAGTTGGTTCCGTTAGTAGAAGTGTTCATCATTCCCAATATGTTCAAGTTAACTACTATTTTGAAAAAAGTGCAAGAAAAACTATTATTTTTGCATTTAAAAGATTAAGCGGTCATGGAAAAATAAGATTTGGCTTCATCTGTATATTCATTCAAGTTCCAAACAACATTCATCATGAATATTCATTAAAGTTTATCTCAAAACCATTCAACATGGTAAGATTCATTCAAAATATTGCCAAATTCCTTCAAATAGGTCAACCTATTTCTACAAGCATTATGGCAAAGAAGATAGGATCTCAAATTTTAAAACTTCATTTATTACAAGAATACAGTAACATTGCAAATGTCCAAGTCTTTGAAATTTCAAGATTACTTCATTCAAGAACTTTCAAATTTCTAATCCTAAAGTTACAAGACAAAACTCAAAAAGAATTCTTCTTCAATCTTCGAGTTCCTCATGGCCATTGCCTCGGCCTCTGCTTCAAGTCTTCCAAGCCTCGTGACTAGCTTTGTTTTACATTCTTCTTCAAGCACTCCTTTTTGCTCTCTCCAAATTCATCCGAGCCAACATCACATGAAAAAAGAAATTGGACATGGTTAGAAATCATCAAGAAACCAGAACTTGAACAAAAATAAATAAGTTTCCAGGAAGGTTCATTTCGCTATCTCATCATTAGGGTGTTGATAGGAATAAAAAAATAGGGTTGGTTTTCAATCATGTCCATAAGCATTCAAGGCCTCATACAAATCAAAATCTCAAGTTTCAATCACAGGCCCATAATCTTTACTACAAATCACAAAAAGACAATTTTTTTGGTCAGTAAAGACAAAGAAACTCATATTTTTTTCATCACAGTTACATAACACCGTGGGTCTCTATAGCAATACTCAACAATCAACATCACAGTTATGCACAACAGTAAAAAAATTCTTATTTCAACAAACAAAACCACAACAAGTCAAAATCAAGTCTCAGCCCAACAAATTTGCAAACTAAGTTGAAGCCCCAGAGAAATCACAAGTCATAATCACATTTTCAGCCCAATAATAGATGGAGCAAGCAGCAAAAGTCAACAGTACATCATCACAGCATTGCAAGGCAAATATCAGAAAATAAAAACAAACTCAGATTTGCAACAGTCCAACCCAGCAAAAATAATTTGTTATCACACACATCACAAGTCCAACAAAATAATGCACGTATCAGAAATCAGGGCCCAACAGCAAGCAACAGGATCATATCTCAACAAAGAAAATATCATAAATTATATTAAAAAAAATAATAAAAGAGATCATATGGATCAAAGCCCACGTCAAAATCTCAGATCTCATTTCAGAGAGGCTATTTCAACGTTCCGGAGAACACATCCTTCGTCATCGCCACAAAAATCGCCATCGAAACCGCTAGGGTTTCATTTTCCCCTTTCAAGATCCCGACCAAATAATCCATCTCCTGTAAAAACGAGTTTCGGATTAGAGAAGAGAGAAGAGAGGCAAAGCGAAATATGTAAAGAAATCAAGCATCAGAGCAAGTTTGCCACTCGCCGCCGCCACCGTGAGGCGATTTATGGCACAACGGAAGTGTCTTCTCATGTGAGGCACCATGAAGAGAGAGAACAGAGGAATAATGAGAGAACAAATGCGAAGAAAGAGAGATGAGGGTCTCTAGTGATTAACTGAGGTTTATGTCTTAATTTAGTTAATTAATTTTTTAATTAAAGCACTAATCGGACTGTGACACTTGTCACCGTCCTTGTGGCCATTTGTTAATTTTTTGTAGATATTTACATTCTAGCTATCATAATACCTCACTCGTCAGCATCTGATCCTCATCGGGTTTCAATCATCATCATCCAACGTTTAGAAATGCTTCCCCACAGCCGATACCCCACAGCCAACCGTACTGGATCACACAACACTATCTAGCATTTGGGCTTCTTTCCTTTGGGTTGGATTCAGATTGATTTCTACACCCCAAGATTTAGCAAATTCAAGCGCAATTCTACCTTTTTTTAATATTTATTTTTGTATTGCCTGTTTTATTTTTATTTAGTAATTAAAAATAATAAAAAACATGATAAAAAAAATAATAATACAAAAAAATATATTTTCTTTTCTTAATTAAATGATTAAACTAAAATATATATATTATTTTCATATCATTAATTGTTTTGCTAATTAATTTCATTAAATAAATTGTTTTAATTCAATTAGATATTTAAATTATTTTCACTTGGATTGTATTGATTGTTTATTTAAACTTTTTATCGTATTATCGATTCGACTCATCCCCATTCGTAAACTTGTACCCCCATTCCCATATGGTTTGTAATAATTTAGAATTTTATTTTCTTTGTTATTTTCTTTATACATTTAAATTGCTATCATGCATATTTTGTTTAAATTAGAACGCATGGCCTCCTCTTGGGCTCATCATCAATGAAAAGGTATCCACCTACAAATGCACACTTGCACATATTTCATAGTTTGGTCCTGGGCTTTTCTACAGTGACAACTACTCGATCAATTGTTCCAGTGGATCATTTAGAATACTAGTGTCACGCTAGTCCCACTTTTCTAGGAGCATGCATAGAGCCACCTTATATGGACTTTTGATTTTTATCATATGCATTAAATCACCTCTATTCTCTCCCCTTGGTCCACATACCAAGCATATTTATAAAGGGTCTCATAGTTGAGTTTGGGCATAGCCATTCTCACGAGGTTAATCAAGTTTGCCCTTGGTTAACCATAACCTGAATCAACCACTTTGGTCCATATACCAAGTGTTTCCATGCACAAAGGGTCTCATGGTTAAGGGTAGGAGCACCTACTCTCACGATATTAATCAAGTATATCCCCTGGTTAATCATAACCTGATTCAACTCCCATACCCCAAGCACTCCATTTATCTTGTGGACATTTGTGTTATGACCTTGCGATCGATTGTTGACGCAACCTGGGTATGCCTACTTAATGGTTGATTGAGGAGGTTCAAGGAGTCATCCTGTAGAGTTTTCTTATCCCATGAGCTTCGAAGAGGCAACGAACTTACTCTGTTAGGTATCATTATGACCTCATTCTTATCTCTGCATTTTAATGCTTTCTATAGATCATGTGAAGCAGGAATAAAGATGCATGAAAGGGACCTCCGTTGCTGATATTTGTTAGGAATCCCTCTGGTTTATTTAAAGACCTGTTTAAGGAAATTCCGCATATGTGCCTTGCTTGCTACTCATGATTGTTTTCTTTTGCCAAAGCACTTGTTTGCTCGCTTGTTTAGGTATTTACCATGCTCCCTTAGGACCGCTCATTTAGGATAGTCTTCGAGCTAGACATTAGGATATTTACCCATGCATGCTAACATAGGGTAGAAACTTCCCTCTTTCATCCTCAACCTTAAGGTCAATCATTGTATGATAACATTAGGAGTAGTGCTAGGCTAGTCTCCCTTAATTATTTTTCCTTTCTTTGCATATTGCATCTTAAAACTAAAACTTCTTCTTGGCAAATCATAAAAACATCTCTAATGAACTTAAATCCTTCTTCAAGGTAAAAAATACAAACTAATCTTAATTGTTTGTGCGCCCTTTGGCTTTGTTTTAAACCTTGTCAAATTGATGTCTCACCATTATTGTTATGTTATTTTGTTATCTTTTCGCCGATGTTTCGCCATGCGCATGTTTGTTATCCTACTTTGATTCTCAATATCATTGTTAGGTGTGATGTTTTATCATCTGGATTGTTGATGTTTCACCATCTTTTCCATGATATTTTGCAATCTTTTAGCCGATGTTTCACCATCACATATGTTTATTGCCGATGTTTCGCCATCGCGCATGTTTGTTATCCTACTTTGATTTTCGATATCATTGTTAGGTGTGATGTTTTATTATCCAAATTGTTGATGTTTTGTTATCCTTGCCATGATATTTTACTATCTTTTAGGCGATGTTTCACCATCGCATATGTTTGTGTTGATGTTTCCCCATCGTGCATATTTGTTATCCTACTTTGATTCTCAATATCATTGTTAGGTGTGATGTTTTATCATCTAATTTATTGATGTCTCGCCATCTTTGCCATGCTATCTTGCTATCTTTTTGCTGATGTTTTGCCATCGCATATGTTTGTTGACGATGTTTCACCATCGCATATGTTTGTCATCCTACTTTGATTTTCGATGTCATTGTTAGGTGTAATGTTTCATCATCTTGTCTGATATTTTGTTATCATGCTGACGTTATATCATCTTATCTGAGTTTGAGTTACCATGTGATGTCTTGTCATCCTTTTTTTTATTGCTTTATCATCGTTGTTGATGTTTTGTCATTTTATCTGATGTTTTGCCATCTTGATTGTGGCTTTTATCTTCTTAACTAAAAAACACAAACCAACAAAAATATATAAGTCGAACTACGGCTGCTCTGATTCCTTAAAAGGGATACATAAGAAGTGGCTTTTGTTGGGCCTAATCGAGCATATCTTTGTAAATATTCCTTTCTTTTCCCCACACTTTCTTTTCCTTTTTCTTTGTATGCATTCCCTTTTCAGCTTTAAGCTTAGACATAGATTTTACACACCCATTAGATTATAATAACAAGAGTGGATACCGTAGAATACTACGGGCACGTGGGGTGCTAATACCTTCCCCTCGCGTAACAAACTCCCTTACCCGATCTCTCGGCGCAAGACCATGATTTCACCTCTTCAGGTTTTATCGATGTTTACCTTTCCCTTTCGACGGGATAAAAGACGTTCAGTGGCGACTTCATTGATTTTTATACTAGATGACGATTCGGCCGGTTGTTTCAGCTGGCGACTTCACTGGGGACTAGATTGACCTATTATTAGTCCATCTCAGAGTTGATCTTAGCTCTGGTTTGTTTATTTATTTGGGTGTTTATTTATTTCCATTTATTTACAACTTTATATACACTGCTTGTATATGTTTGTGCATGCATTTTATCGCTTTCCATATATTTGTGATACTGTTGTGCTGGCTCTATTTTCATGATTGGGTGGGTGTTACAAGAGGTAAAAGGCCCAATACCCAGGAAAAGTGACAACCATAGGAACCTTAGGAATAGAGTGGAACATGAACGTCTAGTCGACTTTGGTTTGCTAGTGCGGTCATGTCGTCCATGCTCAGATGAGATTACAAATGGGGCGCTATCGTTTCACATAGGTGTTTCGACGATAGTGGCTTCATTCGTACCCGTGATTCTTAGTTACTCTTGATTTACCCTGACCTAGCTTCACCCGTGAGTGAGGAGGGATGATTGTTTCTTACAGGTACATATGGTGACTCTAGTTCTGACAGTGACTTTGGTTATGTTGACGACTTGAGTTCTGTTGGTGACCATGTTCTAATAGTTACTATATGTTTTTGATGGTGACTTGATATTGTCGGTGACTGTGTGTTCTCTCAGTTTTTCTCCGGACTTCTCACCTTGTGATGGCCGTTTATTTCGGCTGTTCTATAGTTATCTTTTATGACAGGGAGATTTTGGTCTCATGCAGTTATTAATCCACTTGGTACTTGATTCTTTTGTGTTCCGAGATGGTGGCATACCTTTGGTCCGATGATATTCATCATTCAGTTTAGAGACAGTGCAACCATTTTCCATGTTTATGGAACCTTGATCCCGTGTTCTTGCATACATAATCTGTTAACATAATTGTAGTTGTTTAGTTATTGGCTTGCATTTTTGGTAAATCCCAAGTGTATGTGTGAATGTCATGACTGATGTCATAACATTCTAGTTTAGTTTGTACTGGTTCATTAGGTACCTTTGCAGAAAAATATTGTCATACAGGTACTGATGTTTATGAGTGTGTATCTGAGCATTTTGCAAAATGATCACATTTTCCTAAATCAGTAGACAGGTTTTTCAGATGTCATAACAGATGTTAAGACATCCTGTTCTGAACTAACAGGTATGCAGTTTGGTTAATTCTGAGTTTTTTCAGGAAAATGACTCAGTCTTTCCAGAACAGAATCCTGCATTTTCTTTGGGTTAACCTAGCTCAACCCTAACCTGGTTGATAAAGTCCTGTGACCTAGTCTTAAGGTCAAATGGAATTAACCCTAGCTTTTTATGGAAACCCTAACTGAAGATGCAGCTGCTATATATTCAACAGAGCTGCTGTTTTGAAAGTAATCCCTTTTGACAGAAGATCATTTAGAATCTGTATAGTTTTAACTATTGTAATCCAAGCAATTATCATTGTGATAAGTGACTTGGAATAGGTTTTTAATTGTAAGGGTTGTGTAGCACTCAAAGCTTTGAAGCAAGAGTGTTTGTATGTCTCTTGACTAAAGCTGTGAAGCAGAGTCAAGTTAGTTGTGTGTATCACTCAAAGCTGTGAAGCAAGAGTGGTTGTGTTGCTTGATTAAAAAGCTGTGAAGCTTAATCAAGTGTATGTTTTTGAAGAGTGTCTTCATCAATTCATTAGTCAAATTGTTTTATGTATCACTGCTGTGATTGAGGGGGAGTGAGTAGGAACTCAGGTTTAAGTTGTACTTAGATTGAAATTGCATTGGGTAGGTCTTAAGTGAAGGAGATAAACTGGTTGGTTTATTCCTGAATTAACATCTCTTATAGTGGATTTCCTCCCTGGCTTGGTAGCCCCCAGAGTAGGTGTTGTTGGACACTGAACTGGGTAAACAATTGACTGTGTTCTTTACTGTTTTTGTATTTACTGTCTTATAGAAAGTCAGATACGGTGTCATAACATTGAACGTGACATTGAGTATCTGCAGCCAGAATTTCAATTGGTATCAGAGCAGGCACCCTGCCTGTATTACTGGGTGAGATCTAGGGATATCACTTTCTGGAACTATGGACAAAGAAGGAGTTTTTGGAAATAGACCACCCATTCTGGATGGAACTAATTATGACTACTGGAAACATCGTATGATTGCCTTCTTAAAATCTCTGGACAAAAAGGCTTGGAGAGCTGCTGACAAAGGATGGAACCATCCCACCATAACTGAGAAAGATGGGACAATCAGTCTGAAGCCTGAGGAAGATTGGAGCAAAGAAGAAGATGAGTTAGCCTTGGGAAATTCCAAAGCTTTAAATGCCTTGTTCAATGGAATTGATAGAAACATTTTCAGACTAGTACATCAATATGAACTGGCCAAGGAAGTTTGGGACACTCTCAAAACTACTCATGAGGGCACTTCCAAAGTAAAAATGTCAAGGCTTCAGATGTTGACTACCAAGTTTGAGAATCTAAAAATGATGGAAGATGAAACCATTCATGAGTTTCACATGAACATCTTGGAGATTGCCAACACCTCAGGAGCACTGGGAGAAAAGATGTCAGAAGAAAACTGGTGAGAAAGATTCTCAGATCCTTGCCTAAAAGATTTGCAATGAAGGTAACTGCCATAGAAGAAGCCCAGGACATCAACAAGTTGAAAGTGGATGAACTTATTGGGTCTCTCCAGACTTATGAGATGGGGATCACTGAAAATGGTGACAAGAAGAACAAGAGCATAGCACTTGTATCCAACTCTGATGTTGACAACAAGGAGGATGAAGAAGAAAATATTTCAGAAGCTATAGCCATACTTGGAAGACAGTTCAACAAACTCATCAAAAGAATAGATCCAAAGTCAAGGTCTAATGTTCATAACATTCCCTCTGACATTGACAGTTCCAGCAGAAGACCAAGGTCAGAAGAGAAGGGAAACCAAGGCAGGGGAATTCAATGCCATGGTTGTGAAGGATATGGGCATATTCGAGCTGAATGTCCAACCTTTCTTAAGAAACAAAAGAAAGGAATGACTGTTACTTGGTCTGACTATGATTCAGAAAGTAATTCTGAAGAAGAATCTGCCAAACTAGTTACTGCTCTAACTGATGTTTGTACCTCTGAAAGTGACACTAGTGATGAAGAGGTGACATTTGAAGAACTGGATGATACTTACAAGAAATTGTGTATCAGAAGTACTGAAGTCTGTGTGTAGAATGAGAAACAATCAAAACTCATCATAAAGCTGGAGGCTGAGAAAAGGGCAAACCTTGAAACTATAAGTCATCTAGAAGGGGAAGTTCAATTGCTGAACTCACAACTGAATCAAATGACCAAATCTGTCAAGATGCTGACTAATGGAACAGACAAATTGGAAGAGATCCTTCTGGTTGGACAAAATGTGGGAAATAAATCTGGACTAGGATTTATGGAAGCAAAGAAATCTGGTACAGTCAAGAAGATCAGGCCTGATAAGCAAATGTCAAAACAGATGTCTCAACACAACTCTCAACATCAGGAACAGAGACATATGAAGAAAAGGTACCAAAGATGGAGATGTCATCATTGTGGGAGATATGGCCACATAAAGCCCTTCTGCTTCAGATTGCATGGATACCCCAATCAGAACTCAGGTGTCAAACCTAAGTCCAAAAAGGCACCACATGCTCCTAAATGGAAGAAAAAGGCTACTGCCCTGATAGCCCACACTTCCCTGAGGGTCTCTGCAAAGGAAGACTGGTACTTTGACAGTGGGTGTTCCAGACACATGACTGGAATCAAGAACCTCCTCAATAATGTTAAACCTCACACCACCAGTTTTGTGACCTTTGAAGATGGTGCTAAAGGTGAAATCAAAGGAGTTGGTAATCTGGACTGCCCTGGAGTTCCAAGTCTGAATGAAGTACTGCTGGTAAAAGGACTGACTGTTAATCTCATTAGTATCAATCAATTGTGTAATCTAGGATTCAAGGTAAATATCTCAAAATCTGAATGCCTTGTAATCAATGACAAATAAGAAATTGTAATGAAAGGAGTCAGATCTAAAGACAACTGTTACTTGTGGGAGGCTGAGAACACTAATTTCTCCTCTGTGTGTTCCATTGCAAAAGAAGAAAAAGAGGTGAAACTGTGGCACCAAAAACTTGGCCATCTTCATCTAAGAGGAATGAAAAGGATTATCTCCATGGAGGCAGTCAGAGGGATTCCAAGACTGCAAATTGATGAAGAAAGAGTTTGTGGCGAATGTCAGGTTGGTAAGCAGACTAGGATGTCACATCCAAAGTCAAGACATCTGACCACCTCTAAGGTTCTAGAACTTCTTCATATGGATCTGATGGGACCAATGCAAGTGGAGAGTCTTGGTGGAAAAAGATATGCCTATGTGGTTGTGGATGATTTTTCCAGATTCACCTGGATTAATTTCATTAGGGAAAAATCTGATGTATTTGAAGTTTTTAAAGAATTGTGCAAAAGAATTCAAAGAGAAAAGGAAGGGTGTATTGTCAGAATCAGAAGTGATCATGGCAAGGAATTTGAAAACAGCAAGTTTGATGATTTCTGTTCCTCAGAAGGAATTAGTCATGAATTTTCTTCTCCTATAACTCCTCATCAAAATGGAGTGGTGGAAAGGAAAAACAGGACCATACAGGAATCTGCCAGAGCGATGTTACATGCCAAAAGACTTCCTATGTATTTTTGGGCTGAAGCTATGAATACAGCCTGCTATGTTCATAACAGGGTCACCTTGAGAAAGGGAACCTCATCCACCATATATGAACTCTGGAAAGGAAGAAAACCAACTGTGAAGTACTTCCATGTGTTTGGCAGCAAATGCTATATTCTGGCAGATCGTGAGAAAAGAAGAAAACTGGACCCTAAAAGTGATGAAGGCATATTTCTAGGATACTCCTCAAACAACAGAGCTTATAGAGTATTCAATTCCAGAACCAAAGCCATGATGGAATCAATAAATGTTATAATTGATGATTATCATGAAGAAATAGATGTTCCTTGTACTGTTGAGACATTCTTTGAGACTTCAACCCAACAGAATGATCTACCAAACTCCACCACAACGGAATCTGAATCAAAGGAAGCTAGCAAGATCCCTTCCATCAGAATTCAGAAGGATCATCCAAAAGAGCTCATCATAGGAGATCCCAACAGTGGAGTCATTACAAGATCTAGAGAAATCATCTCAAACTCTTGTTTTGTGTCCAAAATGGAACCAAGAAATGTCAAGGAAGCTTTAACTGATGAATACTGGATTGGTGCAATGCAAGATGAACTGAACCAATTCAAGCAACGTGAAGTTTGGGAACTGGTTCCTAGACCTGAAGGAACTAACATCATTGGGACAAAATTGATTTTCAAGAACAAGTCAGATGCTGAAGGAGTTGTCACCAGAAATAAGGCAAGACTTGTTGCTCAAGGATACACCCAGGTTGAAGGGGTTGATTTTGATGAAACCTTTGCACCTGTAGCCAGGCTGGAATCAATCAGACTCCTATTGTCAATTGCTTGTCTTCTGAAGTTCAAGTTATTTCAGATGGATGTGAAAAGTGCCTTTCTAAATGGGTACTTAAATGAGGAAGCTTATGTGGAACAACCTAAAGGCTTTGTGGATCCAAACCACCCTGATCATGTCTACAAATTGAGAAAAGCTCTATATGGCCTGAAACAAGCTCCTAGAGCATGGTATCACAGGTTAACAAAGTTTCTCTCAGACAAAGGATACAGAAAAGGAGGCTTGGACAAAACTCTCTTTGTCAAAACTGAAGGAGGGAAGTTGATGGTTGCCCAAATATATGTTGATGACACAGTGTTTGGAGGAATGTCAGAACCTATGGTTAAACATTTTGCTGACCAGATGCAGGCTGAATTTGAAATGAGTCTCATGGGAGAACTAACTTATTTTCTTGGACCACAAGTCTCACAGATGGAGGACTCAATCTTCTTATCTCAAAGCAAGTATGCTAAGAACATTGTAAAGAAGTTTGGTATGGAGAATGCCAGTCACAAAAGGACTCCTGCTTCTACTCATTTAAAGCTTTCCAAAGATTCAAGTGGGGTTAAGGTGGATCAAAGTCTGTACAGAAGCATGATAGGAAGCTTATTGTACTTAACAGCCAGCAGACCTGACATTGCTTTTGCAGTTGGAGTTTGTGCAAGATACCAAGCAGACCCTAAAGTCAGTCACATCAATCAAGTGAAGAGAATTTTGAAGTATGTGAGTGGAACTTACAACTATGGGTTGCTATACTCTCATGGCTGTGAACCAACTCTGACTGGTTACTGTGATGCTGATTGGGCTGGTAGTGCTGATGATAGAAAAAGCACCTCTGGAGGATGTTTCTTCTTGGGAAATAATCTGGTTTCCTGGTTCAGCAAGAAACAAAATTGTGTGTCTCTTTCTACTGCTGAAGCTGAATACATTGCAGCTGGTAGTAGCTGTTCTCAAATGATCTGGATGAAACAGATGCTTACTGAGTATAATGTCACACAAGATGTTATGACATTGTATTGTGACAATCTGAGTACAATCAACATTTCCAAGAATCCCATTCAGCATAGTAGGACCAAACATATTGACATACGACATCACTTTATCAGAGACCTTGTAGAAGAGAAGACAATCAAATTGGAACATGTTGCCACTGAGCTACAGCTGGCTGACATTTTTACCAAGGCTCTTGATGCAAATCAATTTGAAAACTTGAGGGGTAAGTTAGGTATTTGTCAACATGAGGAATTGTAGCAATTAATTTTGCTTAAAACAAGGGTTAAAGGAGTTATGCTTGTTCTGATTGGGTTAAAATTATATTTTCCCATTTCCTTCAATTCTTTTAAGAAGTTGAATAGACACTCCTTTTCTTCCTTCCCCTCTCGTCTCCTCATCAAAACCCAGTCTCTCAATCAGAATTTTCTCTTCAGTTGCTGTTGGTCCTCTAAGACTGTCAAAATGCCTCAAACACCATCATCATCCAATACGACCATTTCAACCTCTTCCTCTGATCAAGATTCTAGGACAATCTCTTCTTGTCAGGACTCTGAAGCCCTGGAGATCTCTTCTCTTAGAAAAGTGGAATCTAACCCCACCAAGGTCAAAGAGCTGAGAACAAGACATGCAGGAAGGTCCCAAGCTTCTGCCTCTGGTAATTCATCTCATCCTTCTTCTTCAGTGCCTCCTGAAATTGCAAATAGGGAAGGGTCAGCCTATGTTCGTCATGCAATAGCAAAAATTGTTTCAAGAATTCTGAACGAGAACCACTCAGTTCCTGGCATTTCTGTTCCTTTAAATCAAGAAAGTTCAAATGCTGAAACAAATCCAGATGTCTCTAAGGATGTTGAGACATCAGAGAAAGAGAAGAATGCTGACATTGCTCACAAGAAAAGGAAGAAGCCAGAATCCTCTGAGTCTGATGACAGTGCTTAAAGGTTGGTTGCTGTTTGGTGGAGTTGTTGCTGGTCCCTGGTGGAGTTTGGAAGTGTGTTCAGCTTTTAGTTGCTGCTCTTATTACTTTTTCTGGATGACTGTATAATTTTTATGAACATGTATCTTTGGCCCATTTGTGGCTAAAGAGGGGGAGATATATCTTGGTACTTACTTAATTAGACATTCTATTTTTCTGCAGTCATTTCTTTCTGCTGCTAACTATCTCTGATTGCTTAGGGTCTTTAGCCAAAAATCTGCCAAAGGGGGAGTTTGTAGTTGTTTAGTTATTGGCTTGCATTTTGGGTAAATCACAAGTGTATGTGTGAATGTCATGACTGATGTCATAACATTCTAGTTTAGTTTGTACTGGTTCATTAGGTACCTTTGCAGAAAAATATTGTCATACAGGTACTGATGTTTATGAGTGTGTATCTGAGCATTTTGCAAAATGATCACATTTTCCTAAATCAGTAGACAGGTTTTTCATATGTCATAACAGATGTTAAGACATCCTGTTCTGAACTAACAGGTATGCAGTTTGGTTAATTCTGAGTTTTTTCAGGAAAATGACTCAGTCTTTCCAGAACAGAATCCTGCATTTTCTTTGGGTTAACCTAGCTCAACCCTAACCTGGTTGATAAAGTCCTGTGACCTAGTCTTAAGGTCAAATGGAATTAACCCTAGCTTTTTGTGGAAACCCTAACTGAAGATGCAGCTGCTATATATTCAACAGAGCTGCTGTTTTGAAAGTAATCCCTTTTGACAGAAGATCATTTAGAATCTGTATAGTTTTAACTATTGTAATCCAAGCAATTATCATTGTGATAAGTGACTTGGAATAGGTTTTTAATTGTAAGGGTTGTGTAGCACTCAAAGCTTTGAAGCAAGAGTGTTTGTATGTCTCTTGACTAAAGCTGTGAAGCAGAGTCAAGTTAGTTGTGTGTATCACTCAAAGCTGTGAAGCAAGAGTGGTTGTGTTGCTTGATTAAAAAGCTGTGAAGCTTAATCAAGTGTATGTTTTTGAAGAGTGTCTTCATCAATTCATTAGTCAAATTGTTTTATGTATCACTGCTGTGATTGAGGGGGAGTGAGTAGGAACTCAGGTTTAAGTTGTACTTAGATTGAAATTGCATTGGGTAGGTCTTAAGTGAAGGAGATAAACTGGTTGGTTTATTCCTGAATTAACATCTCTTATAGTGGATTTCCTCCCTGGCTTGGTAGCCCCCAGAGTAGGTGTTGTTGGACACTGAACTGGGTAAACAATTGACTGTGTTCTTTACTGTTTTTGTATTTACTGTCTTATAGAAAGTCAGATACGGTGTCATAACATTGAACGTGACATTGAGTATCTGCAGCCAAAATTTCAATAATTTTAACACACATGTTCTTTCCATTTCCAAGGAACCATGCTTGTGAGCTTTGTGTTTCACTTCTCCACCTTTTACTGGTTTAAAATCAAAATTAAAAGCATGAGGGTTCCTTTGAAATGATCGAACATGTAATTGCATCCACTCATGCACATCATGCATATTCATTCATTCATAACAAGTACTTAAAGTTGGGAATTCTTATTCGGATTTGGTGCTCTCTTCAGAGATATAGACTTGAATTCTTGCTGTCACATGTTCAGATATCAGTTATGGAATGACTTCGTGGGGTATTGGTCGGGATGAAGATTCAGATAAGGTGGGTTGTGGCGTACATACAAGCCTTGGTCCATCATTAGGAACTCTTTGATAAGGAAGATAATCAGTTGGAGACCCACCTGAGTCAGGTCATGGAAGCCTTGATGATAGTGTCAGCAATCTTATACTGACTGTTGCAACATGAGTCATTATCTTCTCCTTATCATTTGGGATTTCTTTCAAACCATGGAGTGCCTTTTGGGTTTCATCCACTATCTTGAGTACCTGGAACTTTTTATCAGCAGATGGTTCCCATTCGCCCGTGGAATTCAAGAGGATATGTTTTATCAACAAGGGAGGAATAGTTCTGGAGAACGGTTTTGATCCCATCTCAGTGCTTTATTCACATTTGTTTCCATGCTTGTTTGAGCTTTAGTGTGTTAGGCTCCATGCTTCAGTACCGTCTATAAATTCCCCTTCCAAATCCTGTTACCAACGTCAGATATGGTTACCACTCTGGGGCACCCGATTATTCAATCAGGTGCACTCTCTACAACTTTGGGTCACCTGATCTTCTCTTCAGCAGTCAGTGTTTGTTCCCAAAGTGAGTGCATGGGTAAAAGCTTTTAAGAAAAGATAGAAGAAGCCTGAGAAGTATAATGATACCATCTCAATGCTTTACATCATGGCACTTCCTTGTCTGTCGGGAATTCATTTGATTAAGCTTCATGCTTTGGAGACTTTTTAGTTAATTAATCTCGCTCCTGATGCAAAATACTTGGCGTGTCTCTTATTCTGAGGCATTTGTCCATGATGTTGAAGATTTCAATATGTTTAACCAAAATCGAGCACATGCCTGGCGTCTTTCCCAGAGTGCAATTTCTAATGTGGCAGACAATTTCAAACTTTTCGCTTGGTACAGTTCACCCTCCCTTTTAGGAATCTTTTGTGAACATCATTCTGAGGCACTCAGCTATTCGGTTGAAGATGGGTTGTCATCCAGAGATAAAGTCCAAGCTTGGATCAATCCAAAGACTGTGGTGTCCAGATTAGTGGGGAATCTCTTATCCAAGTGAGCCTCTAGGTTGTCGAATATCGTTTGAAGCAATCAGTCCATACGGAGTCAAGTCTCCTCAACATGGAAATTTCAAATTTCATTTGCATTTTCATTTGCAATATTAATTGTTTTGTTTAGTACTTTATTGTATGCAAACTTGCTCATCTTTTTGAATGTTAATCATAATGCATTGAATATATTTGTCTTGAATTAATCCATTCATTATCACTTCTATTTGTTTTACTATGCTTTTGATACCTAACTCTTGGTAATTAAGTAATGACTCTAGAGGGAGGATGGCGAAAATCTACCTGAAATCTAAAATGGTATGCTTTCGAGTAAAAAACCTTGTTGACGGTGTACAAGCCTTATTTCAATCCCCAAACACCGGAGATATAAGGGAGATAGACCCTCTTTAACCCCTCTGAGCCTACGAAGTAGGAGTTTCTTTTCTGTTCGAAAAAAATCCTTATTTTTAACCCGGGGCAGGTAGATGTTCAGTTAATTTGATCGAGCATTCAAATTTTAGAAGGAGTGTCCCATTTGAGGATCAGCACACCTTATCCCTCACATTATGAGGTTGGGAAAAGATCAAAACCACAATGGTTATTTCCTCACAAAAATCCTGAGGTCGAGATTGAATCGATACAATAATGGTTATCCTTCACCGACCAAGGAATGAGGCAGTCACTTTCCTCCAAAAGTTCAAAGACTTAGGGTCACACGACTTGTTCAAAAGGGAAAGTATGAATAAGAAAGAAACAAAAATCCCCGCTAAGTCGAAACTTTAAACCAAGTCACTTAGGAAAAAGTTAGGGCATCCCACTGGACTTCCAAATTGAAACTCAAAAGAATTGGTCTAGGCAAAAGTTAGGGAAAGTGAAAAAGAATTTGAAAAGCCAGAAAAGCAGAAAAAGGATTATCTAATAAAAGTCCTCATCAAAAGAAAAGTCGTGTGATCGAACACCCAAAATGCAAAGGTTAAGTGACTGTCATGTCCAAAAAATTGTTGTGGTTCCTCAACCATCATAAACTCTTTTGATAGATGAATGCTCGTGTCGAATTAACTGAATGTAGGACCGGAGAAACTCATGGAGAATGGATGGACACCAAAAATTTTGAGCCTTAAATCCTTTTTTCTAAAAACCGTGAAATAGGCCAGTTACAACCCTTAAAAGTCCTAATTGAAGCATGGGTTAATTCGAAAGAAAAACTGCTACGAGAATATGGTAACCTGACTCCTAGGAGACTTGATTAAAACTTTTGAGTTGGTATCACTCCCTCTTTTTATAGAAAAATTTCGATGTTTCGACATCCTTTCAATAAAAAGTTTTCTAACTTGAAGACAAGTATATGATTTTCATTAGATTTATCATTCATAGAATAAAACATTCTTTTCATATGAAAAGTGCTTAAACATCAAGCGAGCTTGCATAATGAGCATCAGATAAAGAGTTTGATTATCCCAAGGGGCGAATTGCTTAAGGAATCTGTTGAAAAGAATGAACTTAATCTGGGGCATGCTTTCTATCTACTCCTTTGAATTGAAGAAGACCAGTTTGAGAGATTGATCAAGAACTATTTGTTTGATGATTGTGCAGAGGTTTTGTCTACCAACAAGGCTCTTTTGGGTAATGGCGTATCATTTCCAGTTCATCCCGAAGGACAATTTTCTTCAAGCATCTTCTTGTGCCTGAAGCAGTTTGAGTTGAAAAGTATGATTGTGTACTAGCTTGTTCTAGGACGTAAGTCAATTATCCATAGGAGGTGTTATCTTTCAAATTTCATGAACTTCTCATTCAACTGTGAGCATGAGGTAAGGAAAGGGTTTGCCAAGATTCTGCTAATCTGGGGCAATCAAGTCAAGATCCATTGACTCTCAAAGTTTCATCAATTTAGGGCGGCTATGTCGAGATTCGACAAATCTCTCAAAGTGCTGAGTGATCAGGTCCGTTGCCCAAGATTCATTAATGCCACTTCTAATATTAATTAGTCAGAAGCCCTGTTTCAAATTTTGAAATACTGGGGAAATTTATCTGGATGGTACAAATCTTAGGAAGTCCTTTCAAGGAAATTTCTTCAACAACCCTACAGACTTGGGAAAAACATTATACAAGAGCATTTCTCCACCTCAGAGTTGATCAGGTTAAGTCTAGTCGAAGGCTAAACAACTTGTGATTTTGAAGAGCATGACCAAAAGTCGATATTGTTATCATCAACTTATTAGAATTTAAAGTCTATGAATTATTGTTCCTTCATAAGTAATTGAGATCTTTATCTCCAACTAAATCCAGGAGTGTTATTCTCAGTGCAGTTCTCAGGAAGTCCTCTCGGGGATAATCTCTTCAAAGATTAGTCAACATGAAGCAATTACGTCGAAATTCGGAAAATCTCTCCATGGACCTGTTGTGTCAGAGAATTACTCAGAGCTCGAATAATCTGGGGGAAGATTATCTCAAGTCAAAAGGACCCTCTCCAGCGAGGTTATCACACTATGCCCGGGGCACGTTCAGTGATTTGTTTCACATGAGTTTTCATGTGCTTTGCTTATCTGCGTAATTCTTCATTACCAGAGCAAAATCTTTCAAGGTAATTAAAGTGTCCCTAACTTGGGTTATTTCCTCCGAGCAACATTGAAGTTTCTACTTCTCCCAAGTAAGTCTTCCCAAATGAGAAATTTTAAGATTGACCAATTGGAATTCTGCATTAAAATAGTCTCGTTCTTTGGATGCATAAAGCTTTGTCTTCCGATATCACATAGCAGAAAGTCTTTTGACTGAAAGTTGTGATCTTTTGATATGGATTTTCCCTTTCTTGGTAAACCTAACATGTTTGTGTTCATAAGAGAATATCTATTCCTCGGAGCAGAGCATCTTTACTCTGACTGAAGATTTGGTTGAATATCTTCTTATTCCCCGGTGAAGTCACTTCATGAAGAACAAATCTATTTGAGATTAGTCGTGGGTTTCTACAGAAATCTGAAGTTTCTATTTCTCCCCGATAAATCTCCCCAAGCGGAGAATTTTAAAGATCGACTAATTGGAATTTCGGATTAAGAGAGTCTTATTCTACAAGTGCTTGAAGTCCTGTCTCCCCAGCATCACCTAACAAAATAATTTTTATTCCTCGAAGTGGAGTGTGCTCACCCCCAGCTGAAGTCGAGAGTTCCTTCAGAAATTTCTCTTATTCCCTGGTGAAGTCACTTCATAAAGATTTCTTGTTCAAGAATTCTCTAATCTCCATAGTAGAAGCATGGTTTGAAGTTTTGTTATGCTGAGAATCTTTTGTTATCCCCAGTAAAGACTATTCAAGTCTGTTTTGTTTCCTAGCAAAGTCATGGGAGCATCATCTCACTTCTTCAGAGGAGGTTGTTCATGAGGATCTCTTATCCAAGATTTCTCATTCCCAAATGGAGTTGCCTTATTGGAGATCCCATTCTCAGGAGTTTTCATCCCCCCATTTGATTTGTGTTGAGGTTTATTTCATCTCTCCAATGAAGACCTTTGTCTAAGATCTCTTATGCCAAATTTCTCTTTTCCCCCAGTGGAGCTGCCTTCGGAAATATCTTATTCAAAAATCCTCATTTCCCCTGTGAAGTTGCCTTATCAAGAAATCTCCTATTCATGAATTCTCATTTCTCCAATGGATTCATTTCATCAGAAGTACTTATTCACAAATTCTCTCTTTTCCCAGTAGATCTCAGTCCTGGATGTCAATAAGTGTTACTTCTCTAAAAGAGTATGCTATTGTGGTTTCTAGCCCCAGGATAAAGCATCATAGCAGGATTTCATTATGGTTGAAGCACGTCCTTATTCCCCAGTTGAGTCAAAGATTCTCGTATTTCCAGCAGTAGAATATTTTGTTGAGTTTCTCATATGAATAATATCTAATTCCCGACAAGAGTTCTTTTTGTAAGGTCGCTTACCCCAACATGGATCTTCATATCCTTGGCAGTATAAGGGCTCTTTGTCCCTAGTGATAGAGTATGGCTGAAATATTTCCTTAGGCGAGTTCTGAACCTCAAACTTGTGGTTCAAAGATACCCTCCTTTTCCCCAAGTGAGGATTGGTAGTCCCCAGCGGTAATATCCCCTGGGTGGTCTGGTTGGAATTATTTTTTTTAAGAATTTTCACGTTTCCCCAGTCAAAATCACTTTTACTGAGGACTTACATTAGAAGGTCCCAACTCCCAACAAAGTTCTCTTTATCCGTGGAAGGATATATTGGATCTTTTCCCCAGAAGGTTAAGAGGTGGAACATAGGTCAAGATTTCTTCTGCACTGCAATTTATCTTTGCAGTATTCTCCCCAAGAATTTATCCCAGTGAGAAATTAACAAGTTATCAAACAAAAGTCAGGTGAATTTTGATTTCCCACATACGCCATTTTGTTAATGCTCTCTCTAGCAACATCAAGTATCCATTTGGCATTTCCTCGCAGATGTTACAATTTTGATCTGATCTCCTCTAGCGGAATTCACAAATTTTTTTTGCAAGTTTTATTAGGGTTCAGGCTATTGGTTATTGATTTCAAAGTTTCGCCAATCTGGGGCAGTCAAGTTGAGGATCGATCTCTCAAAGTTCCGCCACTCTGGGGAAGTATATCAATGATGGTACAAATCCCATGAAGTCTTCTCGAGGAATTGTCATTCACTCTGTAAGTTGCAGCTTGTTAGCACCCATGCGAGAGTCTTACCTCTAACTTTTAAACTCTAGGACAGGGAATTCCCCACAGAGTTAGTTCTCCTTAACATTGTCATGTGAGGGATTCTCGAGGCCGATAAGGTTTTTTTTTGGATACTTTCATTCCTCAACCAAGTCTGGATGAGCATTATCTCGTTTCTTAATAAAGACTATTCCCAACGGAGTTTACATTTCGATCTGAATTTTCATTGATGTTTGCGTTCAAAAATTCTCATTTTCCCATCTAGTTTGTGACTTGGGGCATTTAATATTAAAAGAATCTTTTATCATCCTCAATAGAGTTTTGTTACCCATAAATCTTTTTCAAGAGAAAGGCTTCATTCTGAGACTTTAAGTTTGAAGATGTCTCATGTCCCCAGTGGAGTTGCTTAGATGAGAATTCACAGTATGAAGAAGTTTCAATTCCCTAGTGGAGTTGCCAATTAGAGATTCCTCGTCCTGATCTCTCATTTCCCAACTAATTTGTTGCTTGGGGTATCCTTATTTAGGGATATTTCCTTATCCCTAAGGTAGTCGTTGTTGGTCGATTAATTGAGATTTTGTTAATCTTCAGAAAGCGGTACAGGATTTTTTGATAGAAGTTTCCCCAACGAGGGTTTCGCTTCTCACATCTGGTTTGTTATATTGGTATCATCCTTAACATGGCTGCACGCCGTCTTTTCCAGAGATTACAGTCTTACCCTGATTTTCTCTAGCAACATCCGATTTCTATTTGGCATTCTCCTTTAGAAGTTACAATTTTGATCTGATCTTATCCAAGAGTTTGCAATTTATTTTTGCAACTCCCCTCAGTGTTTGTAGCCTGTTTTTATCAATTGCTCAGTTGTTAATCCCGATAGAGTTTCATCTCCTCAAGGGTTTCTTTTCAATGGTTCCTTATATCTTCTCTTCTCCAGCAGATTCTGCATTTTATTTTTGCAAGTCTTGTCAGATTTTGACTTCTTGGTTGTTGGCTTCTCGATTGGACATTCCCTGGTGAAGCATTTAAACATGCACAATTACATTGCATCTACTAAAACACGTAGCATTTCCATTATATGGAGCATTACGCTATGTAAAAAGAAATTCAAACATGCATCAGAACATAAGCCATTACTGTTTCTGTTTTACCTTAGTGAATTTGCTAATACTTCAGATTATATCCCCAGCGAGGTCTTCATCCTCATTATCTCATTTTCACCCCATACAAATATCCTTTTGATGTTAATCATTTGAATGGTTGAGTGTCTACTCTTGATTGTAGTTCGGTTTTGCCCTGATGCAATTTTCTCGGGTTTAGTCTTCACTACCCTCGTCGGTTCATCCCAATGTCTATTGATTTACCTTTCGAATACCAGTTTCTTCCAGATATTCACTTTCAACAGGTTTTTAATTGTACGCCCTAATCACCTTGCTTTGGGTCGAGCTTTGAGTTTCGTCTCCTCACCCGGGCATGAAATCCCGTTTCGTCCTGGTACTCATCTAGTTTAGTTTTGTTTAACTAGTTATAATGAGTCGAGTGTCGTCTCGTTTTGTTTTCATACCTTGGACTTCCATCAGTGTTTGATTACTGAACCCTTTATCGATTTTCGTTTACCGAGTCTCTTTGTAGTGTTCATAACTGCGTCCCTGGTTGAAATTTGTCTCTTTTGTTCCTTGGATTCTTCTATCAGTTTTCGCTAATGTTTATCCATTAATCTGTGACCAACAAGTGCTCTGAGAAACATGCACTCTCATCACTTTACTTTGGGTCGAGTTTTGATCTCCTCGCCTGTGCATGAAATCCAATTTCGTCCTGGTACTCGTCTAGTTTATATTTGTCTCACTAGTTATAACAAGTCGAGTTTCGTCTCGTTTTTGTTTTCATACCTTGGACATCCATCAGTGTTTGTTTACTGAATCCTTTATCGGTTTCCGTTTATCGAGTCTCTTTGCAGTGTTCATAACTGTGTCCTTGGTTGAAATTAGTCTCTTATGTTCCTTGGATTCTTCTATCAATTTTCATTACTGTTTATCCATTGATCTGAGACCAACAGGTGCTCTGAGAAACATGCACTCTCATCACTTTTTCTATGGGTCGAGTTTTGCCTCGTTACCCGTGCATGAAATCGAGTTTCATCTTGGTACTCATCTAGTTTAGTTTCGTCTAACTATTTTTTATGGGTCGAGTTTCATCTCATTTTGTTTCTCACTCCTGGGATTCTTTTAGTTCCTTCATACTGTCTATCTTGGGTTGAGACTAGTAGATGCTCCTAGAATCACGCGCTCTAGCCACTCTGCCCCGCGTACTTTTCCAGAGTTTAGTTTCGACTACTCTCTATGGTTTGAGACTTATCTCACCCCTTTTGTGGTCCACTTTTATCCTGACACATTTATTCTGAATTTTAGTTTCGTCTACTCTTCTAAGTTTTAGTTCTGTTTGAATTTTGTTAAAATCCGTGTTACAACTTCATTCTGACGCATGTCTTGGGAGGTCCAATGTTCATTAAACCCTCTGTTTGCTAAATCCAAATTTGTTTGGCATCTTCTAAATCCCGCGTCTTATAGCATTCTTTGTCTTTGGGGGGTTCTTATTTCTTCTTTTCAAGAGTGTAAATTTTTGGGTTCTTTCGTATTCGATCATCTTTAACTTTGAACGCTAGAAAGTTGCCACTTTTCTCACTTATCACGCTAAAGACGATCAAATAGGGCCAACTGTTGCACCCCAAAATTTACCCTCTTGATTAATTCTTATGTTTCATCATAAACATCATATTTCATTGAATTCATTCTCTTATGATGAGATCAAGGTACTTTGGTTCTCAAGTTTTCTACAAGTGATGTCGGTTGATAGTGTTGATAATTGGTGTAATAAGGGAGCTCTTTCTCTCGAAATTTGGGTTTCTCAAGTCACAAGGGTTCCTCACGTCTCAAGACCCTTTCACCCATTTCATTATTTCATCAAAGGGTTAAAGTTTGTGTTGATCTAAAGGAGAATCACTTTCTTTTGATTCATCAGTCTAAATTAGGGTTTTATGTTCATGTTCATTGAATATTCTTTCTTCCATAAAGCATCTTCAATATCCCTCTTACTCAAGTGGGGTATGATTTTATCACAAGCAAGAATAAGGGTTTATATGGCTTTAATGACTCTCGTCTTCACTCAAGCTTGAATCAACTAGTTCTCTATTAGCTTTGGTTTATAGAGCTAAGTTTTGAATTCTTGATCACTGTGATATTCTCCCCATCAAACTACAAGGTTGTAAGTTCAGGCGTTCATCATTTTCCTATGCGTGTCATCATAACTTCTTGGATTTCTTTGCAAAGGCACGAATCCAGAGATATGGATTCTCTTGTGACCCTTGGGTGCATTCTCGTGTGTTTATTATTTGGATTAAGATTCCTCAAAGACATTACTTGACAAGAATGGATATTTGATTGTTTGAAATACAAGAGTGAATTGTGGTACAAAAGATAAATTTGTAAGCAAGGCATTGTTGTTTTCTTCATGCTTAGTTATTGAAGTGGGGTTTAGGATTTTGATTAAAGTTGGTTCCGTTAGTAGAAGTGTTCATCTTTCCCAATATGTTCAAGTTAACTACTATTTTAAAAAAGTGCAAGAAAAACTATTATTTTTGCATTTAAAAGATTAAGCGGTCATGGAAAAATAAGATTTGGCTTCATCTGTATATTCATTCAAGTTCCAAACAACATTCATCATGAATATTCATTAAAGTTTATCTCAAAACCATTCAACACGGTAACATTCATTCAAAATTTTGCCAAATTCATTCAAATAGGTCAACCTATTTCTACAAGCATTATGGAAAAGAAGATAGGATATCAAATTTTAAAACTTCATTGATTATAAGAATACAGTAACATTGCAAATGTTCAAGTCTTTGAAATTTCAAGATTACTTCTTACAAGAACTTTCAAATTTCTAATCCTAAAGTTACAAGACAAAACTCAAAAAGAATTCTTCTTCAATCTTCGAGTTCCTCATGGCCATTGCCTTGGCCTCTGCTTCAAGTCTTCCAAGCCTCGTGACTAGCTTTGTTTTATCTTCTTCTTCAAGCACTCCCCTTTGCTCTCTCCAAATTCATCCGAGCTAACATCACATGAAAAAAGAAATTGGACATGGTTAGCAATCATCAAGAAACCAGAACTTGAACAAAATTAAAGAAGTTTTCAGGAAGGTTCATTTCGCGATCTTATCATTAGGTTATTGATAGGAATCAGAAAATAGGGTTGGTTTTCAATCATGTTCACAAGCATTCAAGGCCTCATACAAATTAAATTCTCAAGTTTCAATCACATGCCCATAATCTTTACTACAAATCACAAAAAGACAATTTTTTTGGGTTCACAGTAAAGACAAAGAAACTCATATTTTTTTCATGACATTTACATAACACTGCGAGTCTCTATAGCAAAACTCAGCAATCGGCTTCACAGTTATGCACAACAGTAAAAAAATTCTTATCTCAACAAACAAAACCACAGCAAGTCAAAATCAAGTCTCAGCCCAACAAATTTTCAAACTCAGTTGAGGACCCAAAGAAATCACAAGTCATAATCACATTTTAAGCCCAATAACAGATGCAGCAAGCAGCATAACTCAGCAGTACATCATCACAACATTGCAAGGAAAATATCAGAAAATAAAAACAAACTCAGATTTGCAACAGTCCATCCCAACTAAACAATATGTTATCACACACATCACAGGTCCAACAAAATAATGAACATATCAGAAATCAGGGCCCAACAGCAAGCAACAGGATCACATCTCAGTAAAGAAAATATCATAAATTATAAAAAAACAAATAATAACAGAGATCAGATGGATCAAAGCCCACTTCAAAATTCATTCAAAGCCTGATAACAAACAAAATCAGTAAGTCTGTCAAGGAAAATCACAGCAGAAAAACCCTAACTTATATAAGTATTTAAGCATTCATTGGCACTGGAATCAGGGGGTGATTCACGGTACACACACAAGCGAAAAAGCTGAGCATACAACAATAAACCAGAAACCCTAGATCTAGGATCCATCATCATCTTCCATTTTTTTTACAAAACCCTTCAAAAAATTTCCTTTTCAGAAATGGCAATTTCTGCTTATATAGAGAAAGAGAAAAGAAGCAAACCGCAAGTCCAAAGAGAAGAAAGATACAGTTACCATCAGAAAAAGAAGAGAAGGAGGAATCTCAAACCGTCGCCAGAAGGAGATCCACGACTGTTCTCCACCATCAAAATCTCCAATCTCATTTCAGAGAGGCAATTTCAATGTTTCGGAGAACACATCCTTCGTCATCGCCACAAAAATCTCCATCGGAACCGCTAGGGTTTCATTTTCCCCTTTCAAGATCCCGACCAAATAATCCATCTTCTGCAAAAACGAGTCTTAAATTAGAGAAGAGAGAAGAGAGGCGAAGCGAAATATGTAAAGAAATCAAGGATCAGAGAAAGTTTGCCACTCGCTGCCGCTGCCGCCGCCGTGAGGCGACTTCATGCACGACGAAAGTATCTTCTCAGGCGAGGCACCATGAAGAGAGAGAACAGAGGAATAGTGAGAGAACAAACACGAAGAAAGATAGATGAGGGTCTCTAGTGATTAACTGAGGTTTATGTCTTAATTCAGTTAATTAATTTTTTAATTAAAGAACTAATCTGACGGTGACACTTGTCACCATCCTTCTGGCCATTTGTTAATTATGTGCAGATATTTCCATGCTAGCTATCATGATCCCTCACTCGTCAGCATCTGATCCTCATCAGGTTTCCATCATCATCATCCAACATTTATAAATTCTTCCCCACAACAGATCCCCCACAGCCAACTGTACTTGATCACACAACACTATCTAGCGTTTAGGCTTCTTTCCTTTGGGTTGGATTCAGATTGATTTCTACAGCCCCAGATTTAGCAAATTCAAGCCCAATTCTACCTTTTTTTAATATTTATTTTTGTATTGCCTGTTTGATTTTTATTTAGTAAATAAAAATAATAAAAAACATGATAAAAAAATAATAGTAATATAAAAAAATATATTTTCTTTTCTTAAATAAATGATTAAACTAAAAAATATATATTATTTTCATATCATTAATTTGTTTTGCTAATTAATTTCATTAAATAAATTATTTTAATTTAATTAGTTATTTAAATTATTTTCAATTGGGTTGTATTGATTGTTTATTTAAACTTTTTATCGTATTATCGATTAGACTCATCCCCATTGGTAAACTTGTACCCCCATTCCCATATGGTTTATAATAGTTTAGAATTTTATTTTCTTTGCTATTTTCTTTATATGTATAAATTGTTATCATGCATTTTTTTTTAATAATTATAACACATGGCCTCCTCTTGAGCTCATCATCAATGAAAAGGTATCCACCTACAAATGTACACTTGCACACATTTTATAGTTTGGTCCTGGGCTTTTCTACAGCGCCAACTACTCGATCAAATGTTCCAATGGGTCATTTAAAATACTAGTGTCACGCTAGTCCTACTTTTCTAGGAGCATGCATAGATCCACCTTGTATGGGCTTTTGATTTTTATCATATGCATTGAAGCACCACTCTACTCTCCCCTTGATCCACATACCAAGCATCTTCATAAAGGGTCTCATAGTTGAGTTTGGGCATGGCCATTCTCACGAGGTTAATCAAGTTTTGCCCTTGGTTAACCATAACCCGAATCAACCACTTTGGTCCATATACCAAGTGTTTCCATGCACAAAGGGTCTCGTGGTTAAGGGTAGGAGCACCTACTCTCACGAGATTAATCAAGTATATCCCCTGGTTAATCATAACCCGATTCAACTCCCATACCCCAAGCACTCCCTTTATGTTGTGGATATTTGTGTTATGACCTTGCGATTGATCATTGATGCAACCCGGGTATGCCTAATTAATGGTTTATTGAGGGGGTTCAAGGAGTAGTTCTGTAGAGTTCTCTTATCTCATGCGCTTCGAAGAGGAAACGGACCTACTCCGTTAGGTATCATTGTGACTTCATTCTTATATATGCATTTTAATGCTTTCTAGAGATCATGTCAAGCAGGAATAGAGATGCATGAAAGAGACCTATGTTGTTGATATTTGTCAGGAATCCCTCTAGTTTATTTAAAGACCTGTTTAAGGCAATTCCGCAGATGTGCATTGTGCCTTTCTTTCTACTCATTGTTGTACCCTAATTTCCCCCCTAAGATCCTCTCATCATGCCATGTTGATTCAATCACAACAAGACCACATTAGGTTATTTTGGTTCTCCTCCCTATCTTTACTTTCGCTCTTTGAGGAATCACCAAGCACCTTGACTTGTTTTCTTTTGTGATCATTAATATTTTGTATTGATTTTCCTTTTAATTTATAAAATGCAATGTTGGTTTGTCTTACTTGTTACTAATGTAGGTAAAGGCAATGAGGTTTAGCAAGTTGCTCCATGGGTTCATGAGTTTATTTCCATGCCCTGGGCAATAAAGCTTGAGAAGTCCAAACCTCACCATTGAAGTTGTTTTGTAAGGTATGGCATAGAAAGGTTATCCTGGTTCACTAGATTTCCAAGATATCAAGATTGATTCAAAGTGCAAGGGATTGATTGAAGAAGTTGTCATGGTTGGACAAGGCCTTGTTCCCATTGGTCATAAGTACATATTTCTATAAATTACCAAGATATGGAAGTGTTTTTGTTAGCTATGAATTCTCATTTTCATCCTCAATAACTTCTATTTACAAAGTAAGAGTGTTGGTACAAGAAGGTAGTTCAAAATTGTCAAGGTTCCTCAAAGCATTTTCTTGATCTAGGAGCTAGGGTTTTGAACTTCAAAGAAGTATATCTTGCTCATCTTTTGGTATTTTTGAGTGATTCCAAATACATCCTTATCTTTAAATGGTTATTAACAAATCACTTCAATACTTTCAAGGAGTTTTCATAAGGAAGAAACTTGATGATGAAGAAAGATTACAAGTCCTCCAGATGAACCCCCAATTTCTCATGTGTGACTTCAAATGATCATAACTTGGTCAATTTTTTATCACCTTGGGCCCACTCTTTTTCCATAATGACCTTGAGGATGTGAACTTTATCCCTTCTTTTATATGAAAAGTGACAAAATGGATGGAAGATTCCCTAAGGATACAAAAGATTATAGGTCATTTCATGAATTTTTGCCAACTTCAACAATTCATAACTCCCTCAATTTTTGGAGATTTTGAATGGTTCAAGTTTCAAAGTGTCATTTAAGAGGTCTATTTCATGCAATCTTTTTTGGTCAAGAGAAAATTCCAAGTGGAAGGCCATGTTTGGATACAAAACATTATAGGTCACTTTTGAAGAAAGATTTGAAATATTTCTAAGTATGGAAAGTCAACCCTTTTTCTCCAACTTTGACTCAATGCAACTTTCAGCTCAAGCATCCTTTTGATTTCATTCTTTTTCCATTGCAAAGCTTGTAACATCATCTTTTTAAAGCATCAAGAATCATGCCCTAAGACCCCTTGAGCTGAGAATGCAATTGATTTAAACTTGGCAACTTGAAACTGAAGTTTATTCAAAAGTTAGAATTTGAAATAATTGATTTAGCTTCTAAACACTTTGTTTTTGCACGTTTTTGCCTCTAAACATCTTCAGTGAACTTCCAGAAGTGATTAGTACAACAAAACGCGCGTTTTGGATGAGTTTTGATCAAATTAGAAGTCGCAATTTTCTTGTTTGCAACTTCACACGATTTCCCTCCAAACTTCATCATTTCACACGCTTGGACATTCCATTTAATTCCCTATAAATTGAGGGTCATCCCCCATTCATTTTCTCAAGCTTGGATAGCCAGAATCACCCTGCCAAACTTGTTCCATAACTCAAATTTCGACAACTTCGAAATCTGTGTTCAAGCCTTTTTCAATCCAATTTCTCAATCAATTTACCTCCCTTGATCTTCCCTGAAGCTAACCATATAATTGCATTCAAGAATCGTGCCCTATATTTCCCCATAGAAGTCCAGTTTCAGAGCTCTACAACTTAACTTCAATAGGTAGATTTCTTCATCAATTATTCAAAACTTTGATATCATTGTGATGCTCTCATTACCCTGGTTCTAGTCGCAACACTTACTTTTATCTGGAAACATGTTTTGACCATGAAATTTCAAATCCCTTTTCAAAACTTTCCTTTCAAATTACTTGAGCTACAGTTTATATAAATTTATCGCGAAGGTGTAGTTGTCTTCTTCTTGAAGAGACGAGGCGAATGGCATAGGTCTCGTGCTCTAATTTTATAGATTGAGAAACCAGGTTTTGGGACTGGCTGGAGATTGAAGATGATCAACGTGTCATCCTTCAACCAATGAAACAACGCCATTTGTATTTTTTGAATTTCTGATTTACATTTGATTCAGTGCTTTATTCACTAATGACCATGATATGCACAACATGCCAGATCCATTGGATTTGATTACTAACGCGTTTTGACTTTCATCCAATGGTCCACAAATTTTTGACTTTATTTTTCTTTTCTGATTTTTATATTTAATTGTTTTAAATTTCAAAAAATCATAGAAAATTCATTTGTAGTCCAAAAAATCTGAAAAAATTATGAAAAATATTTTTTATTTTTCTCTTTCTATTTTTTATTTTTTCACAATTTTATTTTGTGTTTTGATATTTTTTTATAAATTTTCACTTTATTTGATTTGTTTTAAATGTTTAAAAATATTTTTATGCATTTTAAATTCTGAAAAAATTATGGAATGATCCAATGATATTGTGACAAATATTGGTGACCTCATTCTTTTTTTATTTCCGACTTTGGTATTTTTATCATTTTTGGTTCATTTTACTCATTTCTTTCAATTTAAAAAATAGAGTCTGACTTTAAAAAATTACCAAAAATTTTATAAAATATTTTAGTTCATTTCTAATTTTTCTGTGGTCTTACCTAATATTTCTTGATTAATTTAAACATAGTTTCCTTTTTTCTCTATCATTTTCATTTTTTGATCATTTTTAAATCCTAATTCTTTTATTTTAAAAATACAATTTATTTTTTTATATTTTCTGGCTGATCTTGGGTTGAATTTTTGATCATGAATTTTATTAACATCATTGGATCCATGGTGTTGAGTCTAACTCCACAAAAATGGATGAATGATTTTAATAATAGTTTGATTAAATTTTAATTCAAATGTGATTTGTACATTCTTCCCCACCCTTCTTCATCTTATCCATTTCTTATTGCACTAAGTGTTATTGGAGCATGATCTCTATATCATGTCTCAAAACAAATGGTGTATATATTCCTATTGACCGACCTCAAAATAGGTGTGACTTCTACATAAGTCCACTTACGATTGCTTAACATAACGCTAAATTTTGTCTCGATTCGAATAAATGTTCATTCGTGGCTCAAACCTTTATTTGCAAGCCCAAGTGTGTTAATTTGATCTTTTTGATCCAATAACCTTGAGATTCATTGTGTGGAGGCTTTGGTTCTACCAATCCTCTAATGGATCTACAACACTTTTGGTCAACGCGGATCACTTAAATATTGTTGATCATTAAATGGTACTTTTGAGGATTCCAAATGGATGATATACTTGATAAAAAGCAAATGCAACTTGTTGTGTGGAGGCGTTGGTTCTACCAATCCTCTAAGGAGTTCCAAATGCAAGTTTCAAGATGGTCATCCAACTAACCACTAATTATTAAATTGTTTTTACTTTATGCCTTTTATTTTTTTATGCTTTATGTACCATTTACTTTAAGCATTACATTTCATGTCATTTTTATTTTTCTCACTTGGACTTTTCTTTTCTCTTCTAAGACACCTAATAATCAACATGAACCATAAAAACCTTTAATGATACTTGGACTATTTGGATACCATCCTTGGCATTATGGAGCATTGGACTTCTTGGACTTAGGATTAGAAACCTTGGCCTATGTTGGAGACCTTGTGATTTTAATTGATATTTTGTCTGGAGTTATTGAGGTTTACCTTAAGACATTGGTTGTTTGTTTGTTTTGTATGCAGGTTATTGTGATTACATACTTTGTTTGTAATATGGAATTCACCCGTATACAGCCGTTACTCTGTCCAATTTTTGTGAAGACTTAATACACTTGAAGTTTGATTCTCTCAAGAGGTCTATAATCTTTGCTTGCTTGGTTTTAATCCAAAGAATGGGAATTCTATCTTGGCTCATAATGTCAAGTATTGGCTTCTTGTTGGTTAGATGGTTCTTATCTCTAGCTTTTACCTTATGCTTTAGGATAGTCTATTCTTCTCCTCCCATATTCTTTAATTTCAAAAATCTTCTCTCTCCTTTTGAAAACTCTTCTTGTTTCTTTTAAACTTGAACCACTTTCATAATAAACTTGGACTTAGGTCCGTGCATTTTCAAAGCCCTTTTCATAAATAAACTTCAATCAACTTAATAATACCTTGACATTTTTTGTGACAAGACTAAAAGTCAATCAATCTCATTTCAAACCATTTTTCCACTTTGGTTTTTTTATTTATTTAAAAACCTTTCTCAAAAGATTAGACTCTTGTCAATCTTTATAGTGATGCAAACAACTATACTTATACAATATGTAGTAAAGAGAGATATTTTCCACTTGGGTGTTGAGTGAGGTATTGTTGATTTTAAAATCCAAGTCAGATCCTCCACTTTGAGATGATGCAAATTCTCCTTTCTCATGATTGTGGGTAGTAAGTATGTTTTTCCACACGGACAATGACGATGATGTCTTATCTTATAAAATCAATTAACATACTTATATTTTAAAATACTTTAAAACATGAACTACGTGTACCCTGATCCTCTATTGCATGAAAGGTGGTTCGTAGGCACTAAAGGTTCGCAACCGCGGCGGGTGCAAAATCCATAAAAATATATTTCTCTTCTCACCTCCACCATCCATTTTTATACAACATTTTATAGCCCAAATATACAGATTTTTTCATAGAGGTTCCTGCGGAGTACCATAGATATTTAGGGTGATAATACCATCCCCTTGCATAACCAACCCCCTTACCTTGAATCTTTCTCCCTCTTTTTGGATTACTCGCTCTTTTCCCGTTCCTTTGGAAACAATAAAGCGCGGTGGCGATTTTTATTTTGATCTGTATAAGTCTAGCCAATCCAATGACTTAGTCTTAAACATTTCTACCGCTACACTCATGTTTGTTTGTTTTGCCAAATCACTTGTTTGCTCGGTTGTTTAGGTATTAACCATGCTCCCTTAGGACCGCTTGTTTAGGATAGTCTTCAAGCTAGACATTAGGATATTTACCCATGCATGCTAACATAGGGTAGAAACTTCCCTCTTTCATCCTCAACCTTAGGGTCAATCATTGTATGATAACATTATGGGCAGTTCTAGGCTAGTCTCCCTTAATTATTTTCCCTTTCTTTGCATATTGCATCTTAAAACTAAAACTTCTTCTTTGCAAATCATAAAAACATCTCTAATGAACTTAAATCCTTCTTCAAGGTAAAAAATACAAACCAATCTTAATTGTTTGTGCGCCCTTTTGCTTTGTTTTAAACCTTGTCAAATTGATGTCTCTCCATCCTTGCTATGTTATTTTGTTATCTTTTCGCCGATGTTTCGCCATCGCGCATGTTTGTTATCCTACTTTGATTCTCAATATCATTATTAGGTGTGATGTTTTATCATCTGGATTGTTAATGTTTCACCATCTTTGCCATGATATTTTTCTATCTTTTAGCTGATGTTTCACCATCGCATATGTTTGTTGCTGATGTTTCGCCATCGCACATGTTTTTTTATCATACTTTGATTTTCAATATCATTGTTAGGTGTGATGTTTTATTATCCGAATTGTTGATGTTTTTTCATCCTTGCCATGATATTTTCCTATCTTTTAGCCGATGTTTCTCCATTGCATATGTTTGTTGCTGATATTTCTCCATCGCGCATGTTTGTTATCCTACTTTGATTCTGAATATCATTGTTAGGTGTGATGTTTTATCATCTGATTTGTTGATGTCTCGCCATCTTTGCCATGCTATCTAGCTATCTTTTTGCTGATGTTTCACCATCGCATATGTTTGTTGATGATGTTTCGCCATCGCATATGTTTGTCATCCTACTTTGATTTTCGATGTCATTGTTAGGTGTAATGTTTCACCATCTTATCTGATATTTTGTTATCATGCTGATGTTATATCATCTTATCTGAGTTTGTGTTACCATGTGATGTCTTGTCATCCTTTTTTTGTTGATTTATCATCGTTGTTGATGTTTTTTCATTTTATCTGATGTTTTGCCATCTTGATTGTGGCTTTTGTCTTCTTAACTAAAAAACACAAACAACCAAAAATATATGAGCCGAACTACAGATGCTTTGATTTCTTAAAAGGGATACGTAGGCAGAGGCTTTTGTGGGGCCTAATAAAGCATATCTTTGTAAATATTCCTTTCTTTTCCCCACACTTTCTTTTCCTTTTTCTTTGCATGCATTCCCTTTTCAGATTTAAGCCTTTGACATAGATTTTACACACCCATTAGATTAGAACAATAAGAGTGGATACCGTAGAGTACTACAGGCGCATGGGGTGCTAATACCTTCCCCTCGCGTAACAGACTCCCTTACTCGATCTCTCTGTCGCAATACCGTGATTTCACCACTTCAGGTTTTCTCGATGTTTACCTTTCCCTTTCGACGGGATAAAAGACGTTCGGTGGCGACTTCATTAATTTTTATATCAGATGACGGTTCGTCCGGTTGTTTCACTCTCCTCCCTTGTGTTTAATCGCTCCAGAACCTACAAGATAAGTGGTTCTTGGCTTAGAGGCCAAACGTCTTTCCAATGTCTCTAATGTTTTCTTAGTAACAGCTGAAAACCAACCCTCTTGCTCTGGTGTAAAGTCTGGTATGAATGTTGAAAAGGAAATTTATGTGAGAAAGGAAACTCTGGAGAAGATAGAAGAATCTAACAGGATTATTCAAGAGCGTCTGGAAAGTCAGGAGAAAACAAGTCTAGATTGGGAAACTTCCTTCAACCAGATGGTTGAGATGTTGAAGAAGTTCATGGAGAAGTTTAACAAAGAATTTTAGGATTAGATCACATCTTAGAACTTAGGATTAGGATCCACTCCCCCTGTTTCTAAAACTCTTATAGTTCTAAACTCTTATGTTTAAATGTAGTTTATCTGAATGTTGGTTATCTTTAATGTTTATATTTATATCTCAATCTTCAGTTAATCTTAAGATAAAACTTAAAACATATTAAAAATAAATCTTCATGAAAAAACTCAAAGAATTAAGGAACCTTAAATCATCCACCTTATCTAGTTATCTGTATTTTTTTCTTTCAATTAATGAATGATGCTAATTACCTTCTTAGCTTAAATTTTATCCATCTCTCTTTCAAATAAATATGTATGATTTATATTCTCTCTATCACCTTTTTCCTTCAAATGGTATTTCAATGTTTCTCTTTCCATGTTTAAATTAATAAAATTGTTTTTTGTTTTCTTACATGATTGTATTAGATATATGTGTGCTGAATCAATATTTCCATAAAGTCTCACAAAACATTTCTTTTAAAAATCTCATGTTTAAAGACAGAACTTAACTTAACCTTTATTAAAACAATTTCTCTGGCTTGAATATGTTTTTCCTCAAATTTCATTTCCCTACATCCTTATCACCTTTTTGATTTCTGACAAAGGAGGAGAAAGTAAAATGATATTTTGATATTGTTTATGCTCAGACCATCAAACTCAAACATGTATAATATTGTTGCTACTAACTGTTTGTTTGATGTTTTCTATCTGGGAACTCTAAACAAGTTCACCAAGTATTCAAAGATAGGTTGAAGATGAAGATCCTAATGCTAAGGTTGAAAACCTTATGGATGAAATCAACTCTGATTTTATATCTAATATGTTATACATCTTGTGAATATATAAATATTTAAATAGATGTACCAAACACAATTCATAAGTTATAAACTTACTGAAAGTAAGGTAATCTTGCTTGATATCATAATATTTAGAAGTTGTTAACTTTTTGAAAGTATAAAATTCAGACTCAAAGATGAGAAGTTGTGCTCTCCAGAAAGGAAGCCAAGTTAAAATTCTGATGCACGCTCTCATATAGGGATGCCACTCAGAAGCTGTGCTCTGATACGTGTGCTACAGTAATGTACACTCTTTCAGAAGTTGTGAAATGACTGAATGTCTGATACAATAGAAAATATCAGATCAAACATTGATGCTTGAGAACTATAATGTTTTGATTGTGATATCAAAATCAAGGAAGAAAATCCCTGATACATGATGTGTGGCATTATTTAATCAGGCTCAAATTAAGTTTTGATTCTTCATCAAGTGCTGATAGAAACCAAGTTCTGAGATGAACACCAGGTGTTCTAAGTAAACTCTGATGAGTTGTTATAGGGACGTGTTAATTATCTATTCTATGTGTTGTACCCCAAAATTTGCCCTCCCATATTTCTTAAAACATTTCAAGAAAGATCCTCAAGTTGCTCAAGGAAGTCCAAGGGTTGACCAGACAAGCCCTCTCCTAAGACAGTCTACCTCAAATTAGGGTTTCATGTTGCATCAAGATACTTGAGTCCAAGGGGTTCCAAATGATCACCAATGTCCTAATATGTTCTCAATATCATCCATGTCAAGTTTCAATCCTTGTAGAGGAAATTTGCTCAGTCAATTGCTTAAAGGCCTAAAAATCAATTGTGCTAGGGCAAAAGTCAACTGTGGCCTACATACAGTCAAACTTCAAGATTTTTGGTTAACATCCTCATTTTGAAGTATATTTCATCATTTGATAAAGGGTTGATCATGATTCATCAAGGATTGCTCATAATTCATCAAGAACCAAAAGTTGCTAAATTAGGGTTTTGTAGGAAAAGTCAACTTAACTTTGACCAAGCATAACTTTCTCATACTTTATGAGAAATGAACCATCCAAAGCTCATTTTGAATAGGTTGCAATTCCCTACAATCCATATTCATCTCCCATATGCACTCACAAGAAGTTATGAATTTGGACATTATAGGTCATTTTGGAAAGTCAACAAAAACACCTTTTTTGTCAAAGCTTCATACTTGAGCATGGAATATCAAATTGATATGACACTAAAAGGGTTGCTTAGAGGACATCTCAAGCTTTATAAAAAGTCCAAGAACACCTTCAAATAGTAAAAATTGAGGAAGCTATGCATTGGTGAAGTTGACCTTTTTTGCAAAATTGCCAAAAGTCAACTATGCCTAAAACTTCAAATTTTGCCAAATGGGTCCAATCTTTTTCACTTGTTTTAAGTTGGCAACATGGGCCACGAGCCCTAGCCTTTTCCACTTGTAATTATCTTATTTATATTATTTATTTTTATTTTTATTTGAATTAAATCATTTTAAATCAAAACAAATCATACAAAATCCAAAACATTGAAATTCAAAGATTTTTTACATGATTCATGTCTTAATATCCAGCTAGCATCAAATCAAATTCGTGTAAAGGCATGGTATGGACAAAAAGATTGAATTAGGCTATTTTTGGAATTATATTGAAAGTGAATCAAATCAAAATCAAATTTATTGATGGAGGAAGATTGAGGCCAGGTTTTCAACCCCTATTCATTCCACAATACATATAGAAGCAAGGCAGACCTAAAACTAGGTTAGAAAGAGGCGTGTGATCAAGAACAAAACTTGGAAAAACAAGAAAATTTGGTGAATCAAATTCCTAGTTACAGGCAAATTCAAGATCCTTTGACCATCCCAATCGTTTCCGGAGGTCATCAGTAAGAAAAAGCAATCAAAATCAAGCATTTCCAGGCCCTATATCGCGCTGTAAGTCCATCACGACATTGCTTGTTTCTTGAATTCGGTTTGCATGATTTAGACATTGTTAGCACGAATTAACCATATATTCTTGATCCATGGAACATTTGCAAGCTTTCTATATTGTTTAATTGCATTTATATGGCTTGTATAAAATTTCACCGTGGCTAGGATTTGTAGCTTCGAATTAGGAGTTTTATGTGCAGGCAAAATTGGCCCATAAAAAGGTCATCATGATATTCAACATGGACATAAGAATCCAACCATGGCATTAGAAGTCATTTATCTTGCTCATGGTGGATTTTAAGAGAACGCAGGCTGTTGCTACGACCAAATGTCCGTAGGTAAAAGTTTGGAACTTTTACCAACAGATGCAAGGAGGGAGACGAAGACGTGGCAAGTCATCACTCGTCCATTTGAAAATTCGCGCTAATATTTTATTATTTCGCTTGTTTATTTTATATTAATTCTTGTTTATATTACATACAACAAAAAAATTGGCCCAGTGGTAGCCAGGCAAGCGTTAAGGCGTTGGGAAGCTTGAGGTCAGGGGTTCGACCCCTGCCTCCAACATTTGCATTTTTCTTGATTTCTTTCTACAGATCTCATGCGTATACAATACCAAGAGACTATCATACATCCTCATCATCCAACCATTGGACCTCCTAGAAGCTAGATCTGAAAGCTAGCATGTGAGAGACCACCATGGGGCCTAGTCAAAGCAATGCATTGGATCTCAAAAAAGTCAAGCGTGAACTTCATGGTCTTGGGCCAGATTGCTTCTCACACCCCTTTAATTTGCTTGCAGGCCCAATTTCTTATTCCTTTTCTTTTTATATTTTATTTCATTTAATTTATTTTATTTTACTAACCAATTAAATTATTTTCTATTATCAAAAAATCACAAAAATAATACTTTTCACAAATTAGGTTTAGATTTTATTTTTTTATCAAAATTAATTAATTTAATTAGATTTTAATTTTAGATAACTTTAATTCCTTTTGTATATAATTAAAATTAATTAGAACAAATAGATTTTTAGTTCTAACTTAATTATATTTTCTTTTCTAAAAAATAACCAAAAAACACAAAAAATAGGCCATGTAATTATTTTCATTAATTAATTTAAATTAGCTAATTAATTTGTATATTTAATTTAAAACCTAATTCTTTTTTTACAAAAAAACAACAAAAACATTTTTTCTTTTAATTAGGTTAGAAGGGTCAAAACCCTAGTTCGTTCTCGTTATAATTTCCATCGCGCGCTTTATGTTATTATTTTTACCCTATTATTGTAACTGCCTACAAGTTGTAATAGTTAATTAGGTCTTTATTTTCATTTACCGCTTCATTTTTCAAGGGTTTGTTTTTGGCTATGTAAATACCCGAAGCCTTGTAATAGCGTAGTTTAATTTCCGCACTTTAAATTATGCAAAATATTAACTGTTAGATGTATGATATTAGGATGCATGACAAGAATGTATGTTTCATTTTAAAACAGTTAGATAACCCTAAAATGTGCAAAGATAAATAATCTGAAATTGAATCACTCGCACATGCACACTCCTAGGGTACACTCCCACTTGGTTGCCTTCGGTAAACGGTCATTGAGTATAGGATGCTTTAGTGGTCATCCTTTTGTCCAAAGATCAAAGTTTCCTCGGAAAGGTTGCCTCCGATATTGTCGCCTCAGATAATTGATCTAAGATATTAGGGTTATTACTAAGACGTCCTAACGTTGCTTTAGTGATCGTACGTCCCTTTCGAATTGACCCTCAAACTCCAACGACGGTGCTACCTACTCACTAATAGTAGGATAGCGCTGTCTAAAGGAAACAAACATAGAACGATTATTTTTTCGAGTAGGTAGATTAGCTCTTAAGTACTTACTCAATCAAAACAAATTTCTCACACTTACACTCCTTTACAGACAAAGTTTTCAAAAAACACTTCATTACACTCTTGAAGACAGAAGCAAGAGTTAAATCGAAGCCAAAACAAAAACTTTTCAAAACACACAAGCACACAAAGAAGAAATTTTGAAAATGATGAGCAAGTACCTAAGAGCCCGTAGATAACTACGGATAGAAAGGGTGCTAATACCTTCCCTTTCTATAATCTACCCCCCCGTACTCAGAAATATCTCGAAAAAGGAATTTTTCTGTGCTTTTTTCCTTTCCTTGTTGGATAAAATAAAAGTCGGTGGCGACCCTTGCTTACCGCGAAATTTTGCAAACACAAACGCAAAACGCAAACCAGCAAATCCTAAAAAAAATAGTCCTGGTTCTGGCCACCGTATCACAGAACTAGCGACTCTGCTGGGGATAATTTATAAGTGGGGTGTACCTTTGGATTAGTTCATCATATTGTTTTCTATTGTTTGATTTGATTGCTTTATCTTTGTGGGCTTTGTATCGGACTTACTATAGATCCTAACCCGGATCTGGGGAACACCTTTTAGGTAAGTAGCAATAGACTGCGAGGGAACTGTACAACATAGACCGATACAGTTGAAGTAGTAGCTACGTTGATGTGGCACATTAGTTGGTACCGATATCCCTTGTGGAGCAACAAGGAGAGTATGGGGCTGCTATATGGGTCATTAAGCATCAACTGACCTTAGAACCTATAATTGACCAACTTCGCCATAGAAAGTAGCTTGATGTTACACTCATTGAGATCATACTCTCGAGATGGTTCCGGCTGCAAGAAAAGATTGCATGACTGGAATTATGACCGATGGAGGATGGTCAGTGATATTGAGAACCTCTAGAACCCGGTTACTATTATTAGGACAGGTTGAACCAACTAAACTGCAAGAGGGTAATACCTAGACTCCATGCCAGCCTGAAATTTAAGGGCTATTATGTGACTTGTTTGCCCTTACCGTGTTTTCTATCTGTGATACCTATGGTGTGTTGTTATCATGACATCATGCATCATGACATCGCATGCATATTTCATTAGACTAACCATTTCAAAGACCAAGGGGATTCATCTCTGTTCTGTTTTGCAGATCATGGCTTCTATGTGCAGAAATACCATTCGAGTCAACTTCGTGCAAATCCCTGCTCAGCTTAGAGAGTTGGTTTCAAAAGTTCCTAATACTTCTTCATTTGTTAGAAGACATGGTCATCTCCTTATCCTGGTCACTTCAAAGTTGGATGAGCAAATAATGAGCGTGTTGTTCCAGTTCTTTGATCCATTGCATCACTGTTTCACCTTCCCGGACTATCAGTTAGTACCTACTTTGGAGGAGTTTGTTGACTTACTGGGCATATCTATTCTAGAGCAGACACCCTTTACAAGTTTGGAGATAGATCCTAGGCCAGAGTATATTGCTTCATCCCTACATCTAAAAATGGTTGATGTAGTATCTAACTGGGAGACTCGGAGTGGGGTTAAAGGTTTCTTGGCTAAGTTTTTGATCGATCAAGCTCAACAGTTCTGGGATAGCTTGGACTTTGAAGCATTTGAAGACATCCTGGATCTCCTCATCTACATATTGGTTCTCTTCCAAAATCTAGATTCTTTCATAGATGTGAGTGCAGTCAAGATCTTAATGTCTCGTAACCCAGTGCCTACTCTCTTAGGTGATATTCTACATGCTCTCTATACCCGTACTGTGCGGAGAAGGGGAACTCTCATGTGTTTTACACCGCTGCTGGCGAGGTGGTTTATTTCGCACCTCCCCAAATCTGTATTGAAGAATGAGGAAGGTGTAGGTTGGGCTTACAGAATCATGTCCCTTGCTCATACGGACATCCTTTGGAGTACTAAAGATATGGAAAAAGTAGTTGTCATTGATCGCTGTGGGGAATACCCTAATGCTCTGTTGCTTGGAATTCGAGGGGGAATAACCTACAATCCTTGTTTGGCTTTACGACAGTTCGGACGCGCTCGGAGGGACGATCCTCATGAGCTGCTGCTTACAGGAATTGTCTTTGACTTCAAGGGGGATGTTGAGGGACATCGCCGCAGGTTTATACGGGTTTGGGACAGGGTGAACAGGTCTGACCCCCATGAGCTAGCGATGGAGACTTCTCTCCCGATGCAACCGTATCTCCATTGGGTTCGAGCCCGTGCTCAAAAGCTGGGGATGCCATATGAAGCTGTTTTACCGGTGATTGTGGAGCATACTGATGAAGAAGGGGTTCCTTATACAATCCTCCATCCCTATATGCCTACTGATCTGGGGGCATTGAAGAGATCTTGGATCCAGTTAAAGGAAGAAAGGGATACCTATAGAGAGAAATATCATGAGCAGGAACGAAAGATCTTGAAGCTTACAAGGCAGCTTGAGAACGAGAGAACGATCAACGATTATGTCAGCACGAAGGGAAAACGACCATGGGATTTCTGAAGTCTTTTATTGTTTCTAGTTTAGATTTGCTTTTCAGTTCATTTCTTTTGTAACGCCTTAAAGGCATTTGTTAAACATTTGTTAAACATTTGTTACAAGTTTTAATCTAATAAAGTGTGTTTTATTTTGGTTTACAAATTTGAATCTCCCAAAGTCTTCGAAATCATTTCATACGCATTCCATTCCCATGCACCTCATTACAGGTACCATTACAGGTTTCTCATCTTCTTTGTTGTTTATTTCAGCACAAAATGTCTTCTGAGACACCTACTGATCAAGCTATTAAGGCTCTTCAAGCTCAGAATGCTCAGTTCCAGGAGATGTTCCTGAACCTGGCCAAAGGGCAGCAAGATTTGAAGACTCTCATCTTGAAAGACAAGAAGAAGATGAAGAAGAAGAAGAGGGTGGTTCTGCTGAATATGGGTCACAGATTCGGGAACAATTTGCGATAGGAAGCTGATCTGTCTCATTCATCTGGAGGGGGAGAGAATCAAGAGGAAAGGAAGGGGCCTAGCCCTATGGTTTCTGACAATGACACAGATTTTGATGAAGACCAGTATCCTCCTGTTGAGGATAGATATAAATAACTTGAAGACTGGTTGAGCACAATGGAGATCCAGAAGATACCTGGGTTGGACTTTGGAGATTTGGGTCTGGCATCTGGGGTGGTGATCCCCCACAAGTTTAAAGCGCCTGTCTTTACTAAGTACGATGGGGTATCCTGTCCGAAGTTACACCTCTACTCATATGTCAGAAAGATTCAACCATATATTGTTGATAGGAACCCGTGGGTTCATTTCTTTCAAGATAGTCTGTCAGGGACTTAGCTTGAATGGTTATATCAACTGGAAGGAGCTAATGTCCGTAACTGGGAGGACCTTGTTGCTTCTTTTTACAAGCAATACCAGTATAATGCCGACCTTGCTCCCACGCGAACTCAACTTCAGGGTATGTCTATGGGTGCGAGCGAAGGTTTTAAGGACTATGCTCAGAAATGGAGAGATCTTGCTGGAAGAGTCCAACCCACTCTGCCTGATAGGGAGTTAGTGGATATGTTTCTTGGGACTTTGTCTGGTCCATACTTCAATCATTTGATCGGTAGTTCATCGTCCGAGTTTACTAAATTGATTATGACTGGGGAGAGAGTTGAAGCTGGTATCAGAAGTGGCAAGATACAAAAAGGTGCTTCGTCAAGTACAGAGAAGAAGCCTTTCAAGAAGGAATCTAATGCAGTTTACAGCTCGAGGAGCCAAAACCGACTTGAACGCCTCCAATCAGTTAATGCGGTAGTAATATCAAGACCTGCTGTTGCCCCACAACGCAACACTCAGCAAAGAGTAGAGAGGCCACAAAGACAGTTTACTCGGCTCAGTATGACCTTGTCTCAAATTCTGCCGCAATTGTTGAAGACCAACTTGGTGACTCTGAGGGAAGCCCCGAAGAATCCCAGTACTACGTCACCGCTGTATAATCCAAACGCCCGCTGTGCTTATCACTCTGATAGCCCAGGGAATGATACGAACAACTGCTGGGCCTTGAGGAATAAAGTGCAAGATTTGATTGAAGCTAAAGAAATTGAGTTTGATGCACCGAAAAAGCCTAATGTCATGACTGCTCCTATGCCCAAGCGTGGAGTAAATGCTGTGGATGATGATTCATTTGTAACCTCCGTAGAAGACATTGCTACTCCATTGTTGACCATTAAGAAGAACCTTTTGTTAGCCGGTTTATTTCCGGGATATGGCGAAGGTTGCCACCTATGTTCAATCCTACCTGCTGGTTGCCATTTATTGAAGTCAGGTGTTCAACGCCTGATGGATAACAAAGAGATCTTGTTCGAGAAAACTTTGGTTCCATTGATTCCTGTTGAAGATGTTTCCATAATAACCATTTCCGCCAATCTTTCCAAGGCTTCCTTGAGAAAGCCTGTTAGGATTACATCTGTTCTGAGAGTTTCTCCATTGATCATTACTATTCCTGGACCCATCCCTTACACTTCGGATAAGGCTGTCCCGTGGCACTATGGGGCCGATGTGTATTGTCATGGGATCAAACAAGACTTGAAGGTTGAAGAGGATGATACTGATGTCAACAATATTGTTAGGTCTAGCAAAGTCACCCGAAGCGGAAGACTTTTCTCTCCTGAGATTTCCCCACCAACTGTTCGGAAACCTGTTGCTATTCCACTACTAGTACATCTGCTACTGTCCCTATTCGTGTTCCAATCATTACCCCTGTCGCCGAGTCATCTGACGCTCGGGGCAAAGAGATCACCGGTGAGCCTACCCGGATAGAGGCACTGAAGGAGATTATTGTTGAAACCTCTAGACAGGAGATAGAGGAAAATTTGAAAATTATTAAGAAAAGCGACTACAATGTAGTCGAACAACTGGGGCAAACCCCTTCGAAGATATCTATGTTATCTTTATTGTTGTTCTCAGAAGCCAATGCTAAGGCTTTAATTGCTTTCCTTAAAACTGTGCATGTGCCGCAGGAAACATCTGCTGATCAATTCAAAGACTGTGTGGCTAGTTTGACCGCTAACAACGGGTTGGGTTTTTCCGACGCAGATCTGACTGCCAAAGGAAGGAATCACAATGACGCTCTGCACGTCTCGATCGAGTGCAGGGGCACTACTTTGGCCCATGTACTGGTGGATACTGGGTCCTCATTAAATGTTTTACCTAAGAAAGCATTAGATCGGCTGGATTGTGAAGGGTTGGTTCTGAAGCCAAGTAATATTGTTGTTAGGGCCTTTGACGGTTCCAAAAGGATGGTACATGGAGAGGTGGCTATCCCTGTTAAGGTTGGTTCCCAGACCTTCGCGTCTACGTTCTATGTGATGGACATTCGACCATCTTATTTCTGTTTGCTGGGTCACCCGTGGATTCATAAGGCTGGGGCAGTAACTTCTACGCTTCATCAGATGTTGAAATATCCAGTGAAGGGGAAAATTGCTACAGTACGAGGAGAAGAGGAGTACATGGTGAGTGTTCACAGTGATTTCTGGTGAACAACCTCTAGTCTTCTAAACTATCGAATAAACTTAATGACTGTTATTCAATTTCTCTGGTAACTTGCAGGATCGACTAGATTGATCCTATGGAACATAGTTGTTTGGTTAAGTCTAATTGTAAACTAGTATTCATATTCAGGACTTCAAATTAGAATTGTTTCTAAGATATCCAATCCACTTCGATTACTATACTGAATGGTTCGAAGGATAACTTCTATATGGTATTAGGAATGTTCATGAAAAAAGTTTAAAGACTTAAATTTGGGTAAATGGCAGGATTAAATGAGTGGATGCAAAAGTTACTAAATGTTTAGAGGGTTCAAACATAAGAAAAGTATTTAAATGCAGAAAGGAATAAATGACTTCGAATGTAAAGGCTTTAATGTAAAGGCAAGAAACGTAAAATGTTTGAAGCACAAATGAAACGGAAATGAAAGACAAAACTGGAAAATGTAAAGAGTTTTCATTGAATTGTAAATGTTGGTGTTATCATACGTACATTTTTCGAGCATTTGTTTCCCTATCCATGTAAATGCTTGAATTATTTGTCAATCAAGACGCTTTTTTGAGCATGGTGCGGTTTTAAAATAATGATTACTATTAATCACACTTATTACTAACACTAGATCTTACACCACCTCCCTCTGAATCCAATCAACGACTTCCACGTACTCCTAGTCCCTTTAGTGGGTGTTTACACTCACTCTATAAAACTTATCAGTTTAGTCTTTTCTTCTTTTTCTCCAAAATTCTGAAATCCCCCTCCTTTTCACTAAACCCTAAAACTTCCAGCAATCTTAACAATGTCTTCATCAACATCATCACAATTGAAGAAATTATCAAAGAAGAAGAACAAGAAAATCAACACGGAAACCATCATGGAGAGAAAAGTGAGTATTTATCAGAATCAATCTGTACTCAATCCTCAAGTGATCTCCAAAGAGAAAGAAATGCTGTACGCTTCTCAAGTATTAATCCCTACCACTGTTGATGGAAAAAGGTTTTCCCTAATGGGTCCTTTAACTGTTTTTGAAATTCTGAAAGATACTAGGAAAATTTTTCCTGTTTGCTATAAATTCAAACCCCTATTCAACAAGATGGATGCCCCTAAGGAAGGAACTGAAGACCTCAGCGAATCATCTGATTTGAAAACCACTGAAACTCCAACCTTACCTCCAAAAGATCCTTTTATTTTAGATTACATTAAAAGTAATTTCAAACCATTTCGATCCTGCCCCACTTCAGATGTAGCATATCAAAACTGGTTCACTAAGGTGGAATCCAAAAAATCTCAACAATGGGAAGAATTAGGAATTTATAACTTAATCAAACTGTCGAAACCAGGCTTCACCTACAGTCACCCATTGCTATTTGCTTCATTGTACTTCTGGGACAACACTTATAACACCTTCCATCTTCCGGGCGGAATGATAACACCCACCTTCTTTGATATAGCTTCCATCACTAGTCTTTCACCAGTGGGGGAAACTTATATCCCTGACAACGAAGAACATTCCAACATTATTGATTTTGATGTCAAACTAGCCAGCTTCTCAAAATTCATCAGCCATTATCATACTGAAGGGGATGATGTCTCAGATGTAGAACATATCGCTTTCCTCACCTTCTGGCTATCACGATATGTATTTTGCAGCAGATCCCTGCAAGTGGCGAGTAGGTTCATTCCCCTAGCCAGGGATTTCCATGAAAATAGGAAAGTCTGCCTGAGTGAACTGTTACTTGTCGATCTTTATGAGAGTTTAAGGTCAGCAGTTTCTAGTTTAAAATCCCATGCTCCAAAGAACATTCTTCTGGCTGGACCCTTTTGGTTGCTTCAATTATGGCTTAATGCCATGTTTGAATCTTCTTTATCAACCGCTGATACCATCATCAAACAAGATCCAGAAATAGCTGACAGGAGCATCGAAGGAACGAGGCTTCGAAAACTCACTCCAAATGATGACAAGGATGATTTCAAAGTCCAATTTTCTAAATACATCATGATCTTCTCCAAAAGACACAAGTTCAAAGAGTCCATGGCACCTTTTGCTCAAAGGACTTGTGGACCATCATGGTTCACAATGCCTCTCTCAGAAGCCGTCAAGAGCAAAGAGATGCAGGACATTTGGAAAGCGTTTCTTCTTCCTAGGCTAATTTCCTCAAGAATTACTCCAACAAAGAATCAGATTTTCCTTCTGGCTTATCAACCCAATTTCGTTTCTCGACAATTTGGTCTGTGCCAATTAATTCCTGAATCTTTGTTCCAAACACAAAGTGCCATAACCTCAAGAAAAACGTTCAAAGCAAGAGAGGCCAAATTGCAACAGGAGCAATATTAAGACTTTGCTCAGTTTGAGCTTTTACCTTTCGAGCCAACATACTTTACAGCAAAAGGATTTCTTGAATGGTGGACTAAGTTCTACGAGACATATATGTTTGACACACTCACCATTCAACAAAAGCTAACTGGCGCGTTCAATGTGCAGGTACACTCCAAGAAAGGTATGTTCACTCACGTCAAAGAAATTAGGGCTTTTCAAAATTATTTCGAAACCACTTATGATCCCACACACTTGGGAACCACTGTAAATCAAGCGGCCGAGACCTTGAAGGAAAAATTTAAAGAAAAATTTCTAAGCTCAAACTTCCTTCAGGGTTGTCACCTGAGGATAGGTATAGGTTGGCACTCGAAATGCACCCACCTAAATTTCCTAGGTTGCCTACCTCAGAACTGGCTCTGGCTTGGTTTCCTCCATACCCTTGGTGGTTCACTTGCAAAGAAATGTTCAAATACCAGTCTCAAAAGAAATTAAAGCCATCTGAGACTGTGACATGGGCTCGCTACTGGCTTTATAATTTCCCAGGACATCTTCTCTATGACCTTCCTGCCATTTCGATTACATCTAATCAAGGCACATGTGTGAATGCTTGGGAAAATTCCAATTGTATCCTAATTCCCTTATCCTTAACACTTTACCTTAATTGTTTCACTTTTCAGCCATTAGGATAAAGAATGTTACTTCAAAACCCAAGGAAGGGAACACTTCTCAACAAGCTATTGAAGTTAGTGATGATGCAACTCCAACAATACCAATAACAACAATAACTACTACAACAACAACACCGGCAGCAGCAAACATTTCCATTCCAAAGGTAACCAACTAATCCTGTTGTTTCGAGTAAACTGAAGTTTATGATTTAGATCTAACTTTTGTCTAACCCCTTTCAGACTAGCAAACTTCCACCAACAACTCCTAAGAAAAGGAAACAAGGCCCCACTGAAAAGAACCCCAAGACTGGTGAAAATTCTCCAACAGCTTCTAAGAAGAAGAAGAAGAAAGAAAGCTCCAAAGGCCATGAGCCTACTAACGTTTTTGGGCTTGATCCCAAAGACGTTGCTCCCTCAACAACATCCAAAATTCCACCTTCGACCTCCAATGTAATATTGGAACATATTGACAGCAACATTTCTTCCGATAATCCACAGGTAATTAAATTCGAATTCATAACAAAGATAGTTATTCATACCTTAGTGCATACTCTTAACTTTTCTTTGTTTATGCAGGATACTTCGAATGCAAATCCCACTGCTTCAACTCCTCCAACCGGGATTCATGCTCCAATCGCTTCCTCTATTCATGGGGACTCCAGCAACTATGTGCAAAACAAAGGGTCTTCCAACATGGCGGTCCTGACTGGAACTTCGGAGGCACACGATGATCAAGGCACCTTGCCCCCTTTGAAGGAAGCAAACGAAGGATCACCCCACAAGTCCAAAGAAAATCCACCAGAAACTTCCCTTATGAAATCTCCTCTTGAAACTCTTCAAGAGAGTCCACCAATCATTCATGCTGAAGAGGACAAGACTGATTCTCCTCAAGAGAATGAAGAAGCTGCAGAAGAAGGATCTGGTGAAGACGAAACCCAAAGCGGTTCGGCTGATGAAACAAAATCTGATGCTATTAGCAGCGAGACCAATACCATCGATGTGGTGGATCCGTGCGACGAAGGAGAAAGCGATGAGCAAGGCAAGGATGAAGATAATGGGGGTAAGACTAAAGAAACCATGGAGGTCGAAATGGACGCGACTCCTTTGAACAAGGAACTTTCCCCAACTTCCCAACCTCGACTGACTGAAGAGGAACTAGCTCTCCTAAAACAAAATGACCCAATTGGGCATATGAAAATTAAATTGTCCCAAAAGGACATCCCTTTCACTAGGGTTGGCACTGGTTCAACTAGCAACACATTGTCCCCAGATGCTAGAGCTGTACTCCTTAACAAAGTCAGGAAAATAATCCTTGATGTAGACCTATTCGAAGTTCTTAAAAAGGATAACACTGCTTGCTATACCATGAAGGAACTTCTTACTCGGGTTAACTCCATAACTTGCTCCTTGCCAGTCAGCACTATACTGTTCGATCTCCAAGTTTTATTGGACGATGTAACTGGATGTCTCCTACAAGATGAATTGGTTGCTGCTAAAGTTTAGGAAAAACGAAACGCCATGGATGCTGCTTATGAGTGCGCTTCGAAACTTTCTACAGAGGCTGAAGACCAAGCAACACGTTTAAAACAAGCGAAGGCTGACTATGAAGTTCGAGCATGGTCTATTCTCTTTTGGGAAGGACAAATTCAAGAGCTCCAGCAAAAGGTCAAAGAAGCTCAACAACAACAATTGGCTTACGAAACTGACATCGTTAGTAACCAATTCGAAGAACTTCTTAACAGGGGCCTTTCCGAAAGAGGCAGCAGAGCGTATCAAAGGGGAAGTAACTACTCTGGAAGGAGCGAGACGTTATACCCAGCAAAGGCTTGAGTCTTTCAAAAGCACCTTCGCAAGATTGAGAAACAACGTTTATTTTTAAACATTTGCTTATTTGAATTAATTGACACTTGGTTTTGTAATATTTAAACAACGCCATTTTGGCAATGTATGACACCATTTTGGCATCTCTTTGTGATACTTCGACTATGTTGCTATTATTCGAATCTCCTGCAGGCGAGGTCTATATTTTTTCAAATATTTTCCGTTAACCTTTAAGATCCATTTGTCATCAGTTAACTCTTCGATTTCATACGCATTGTTTGAGAATCTTTTTAGTATTCGAAAAGGTCCTTCCTAATGAGGTGACCATTTACCTAATGCTTTATTCTTCTTGTCCATGGGCAATATGACTTTCCAGACTAAGTCATTAACAATGAATGTTTTACCTTTCACCCTTTTGTTGTATGCCCTGGCTACCCTTTCCTTTTGCCTCATCAGGATTTCCAATGCATGCAATCTAACTTCGTCTAACTCAACTAACTCATTCATCATCATCTCCCAATATAATGCAGATGGGATCTCATTTTGCCTTTGAATTCAAACTGACTGCAGATGAATTTCCACTGGTAAAACAGCATCATGGCCAAATGTTAGTTGGAAAGGCGTGGTGTTAGTAGCTTCTTTAGGAGATGTTCTACAACCCCAGAGTATTTGGTCCAAAGTCTTATGCCAATTTTTTGGCTTCTTACCAACATGTTTTTTAATTAACCCTATTATCACTTTGTTTGCTGCTTCGACCTGACCATTTGCTTGAGCATAATATGGCGTTGATGTTAATAATTTAAAACCCATCTCCTGAGAAAATTCCTACATCTTTCTACCAGTGAACACAGAACCTTGGTCTGTGGTTATGCTCTCTAGTAATCCGAACCTATAAATTATCTGTTTCTGTATGAACCCAATAATAGCCTCTTGATCAACAACTATTAATGGTATTGCTTCGATCCATTTGGTGAAATAATCAATTCCCACTAAGATATATTTCTGTCCTTTAGACGAAGTAGGATTGATCTCTCCTATTAAATCTAATGCCCATCCTCTAAAGGGCCATGGTTTAATGATTGAATGTAACTCACTTGCAGGAGCATGTTGAATTCCTGCATGTTTCTGGCATTCTTCACACCCTTTAGCAAAATCTATACAATCTTTGAGCATGCTGGGCCAATACATGCCATATCGGAATAACAACCATTTCATTTTATGGCCTGCTTGGTGTGCCCCACATGCCCTATTGTGGACCTCCGATAATGCTAAGTATGCCTCACCTTCTCCTAGGCACTTCAGTAATACGCCTTCCTGGGTATTCTTGAACAATTCATTTCCCATGAGGACGTATGATAACGCTCTATATTTTATCTTCCTATCAACATTCAGTGTTGGGTTTTTAAATAACTCACTATTGGACTTCGCCAATCTGCATCTGTCAAAGTGTCTATGGCAAATACTCTGAATTCCTGTTTGTCAGCACAACCTAACTTCATATTTTCTAAGTCTGATGGTATGAGTCTAGTAGCCATAACCCTTCCTCTTAATTCAACCAAATCTTCAAATGCTTTGGTGGAGACTTTATACCCAGAAGCCAATTGTGCTAGGTCGTTTACCTCCTGATTTTCTATTCTAGGTATATGTTTAATATCCATGTATTCGAATTTTTTGAGTAGCCTATTAGCTATGACGAAATATGTAATCAAATTGTCCTTTATGCATTTGTATTCCTTTGTTATTTGCTTGACCACTAGCTTCGAATCTCCTCTAATTTCGACTCTAGTTGCCCCCAATTCCAACAAAGCTTCAAGTCCAACGATAAGCGCTTCGTATTTAGCTTCGTTGTTCGAGCAACGAGGACCATCTAACTTGTACTTGAATTTTGTTGGAATTCCTTCGGGAGAAATTATAAGAACTCCAACACCACTACCATCTTTATGGGTCGAACCATCAAAGTATAATTTCCAAGGTTGCATTTCAACGTAACCCATGACAGTATCTTCGATCAGTGAATGATCAACAATGAAATCAGAAATTACTTGACCTTTCACGGCTCTTAAAGGAATGAAAGTCAAAGAATACTTTGTCAAGGCCAAAGCGCATTTACCAATTCTGCTATGCATTATTGGTTTCGAAAGCATGTGCTTGATAATATCGAAATGAGATGAAACATAAACATCAACAGGCTTTATATAATATTTAAGTTTCATACAAGAGAAATACAAACAGAGACATAGCTTTTCTATGTTTCTATATCTGGTTTCTGCATCATTCAACACCCTACTTAAATAGTACACGGCTCTTTCGATGCCATTGCTATCTTCTTGTGCTAACATACTACCTATAGTAAATTCAGAGGCGGATATGTACAATCTCATGGGTTTTCCCCACGAGGGTGGAGACAAGATAGGAGGCTGAGTGAGATATCTTTTTATATTGTCAAATGCCTCCTGATGTGCTTCGTTCCATTCGAAAGCTTGTCCTTGCTTCAAACGAAGTAACGGAGAGAAAGCCTGGGTTCTTCCACTTAAATTCGAAATGAACCTTCTTAAAAAGTTTATTTTGCCTAGCAAAGACTACAACTCCTTTTTTGATCTAGGTGCTTTTGTTTCAACAATGGCTTTGGTCTTGTTTTGGTTGATTTCAATGCCTTTCTTATGAACCACATAACCAAGGAAATCTCCAGCCTACACGAAAAACGCACACTTAAGGGGATTCATTTTTAAGCCATGTTTTCTCATTCTTTCGAATGATTGGCTCAAATGATGCAAATGAGTTTCTGCAGATACTGATTTGATGACTATATCATCAATGTAAACCTGCATAAAAGTCTCAATGAAATCATGAAAAATCGAATTCATTGCCCTTTGATAAGTTGCTCCAGCATTTTTTAAGCCAAAAGGCATTACTACCCATTCGTAGGTGCCTAAGGCTCCTGGACAACGAAATGCTGTCTTAGCAACATCTTCTTCAGCAATAAAGATCTGGTTATACCCAGAGTATCCATCTAACATACTTAAATATTCAAATCCTACAGCCGAATCTATTAACATTTCTGCCACAGGCATGGAATACTCATCTTTGGGGGTAGCAGTATTTAAATCCCTAAAATCTATGCAAATTCTCAGAGAGCCATTCTTCTTAATAACAGGTACTATATTTGCTAACCATTCGACATACCTTGTGGTCCTGATGAATTTGCAGCGCAACAACCTTTCAATTTCTGCTTTGATCTTCGTGAGAACGGCAGGTGCGAACCTTCTAGGGGTCTGCTTGATGGGCTTCTTGCCATCCTTGATTGGAAGTCTGTGTTCCACTAAATCCCTCTTTAAACCAGGCATTTCATCATAATCCCATGCGAAACAATCTTTGTTCTTCCTAAGGACTTCGATCACTTTCTGCTTGAGGCTTGAATTGAGTTTTGCGCTCACGTAAGTTATTCTTTTTGTGTTTTCATCTCCCAAGTTTACCTCTTCTAGTGGGTCCTGCGCTAACATTTTGGCACCAGAGTCCGTGGGATCCCTCTCGAAGCCTAAAGGTTCTTTATCATAAATGGCGTCTAGCCTTTGATCTATATCAACTATTTCTTCTTCAAAGGGTGAGCCTTTTGAGCCATCCCCATCTGTTTTGTTTACTTCTGCAGCCATACTATCCATTTCAGCTTCTAAGGCCGCCTTCCATTCGTTCTCAGCCATGTAGGCCGAAATCTTTTCGAAGAAAGAGGACTCAGTCATGGGCAGGATTATCGAATTCCCAGCCTGCTGGCCGTCTTTGTGCAGTGCCTTCGACTTCTCCATCTCCCTTGATTATCCTTCGATCCCAATACATTCCATCATGGCGAAGGGTCATGTAATAATGCGTGTTCCTGGTCTCATTGATCTCGTCGTTAGGGGTACAAGGAGCAATTTTGGCCAAGTGTTTGTCATAGTTTCTCTTATCAACTAAGTTGACTGCTGTCATGAAGTAGCTTTGGTCAGCTTCGATATTTTCAACAATGCCATCCTCTCTCCATAATACTAACCTCTGATGCATTGATGAGGGGACTGCTCCAACACCATGGATCCATTCTCTGCCCAACAACAAATTGTAGTTGGCTTTAGCTTCGATTACCATGAACATAGTGGGTCTGCAGCTTGATCCTACTGTCAAATCCACTTGAATCACCCCCAATGTGTGGCCTACTTTACCTTCATAGTTTGACAGTAACATATTGTGTGGTTTTATGTCAACATTTTGTATCCCTAACTTCTTCAACATGAAATGAGGCATCAAGTTTACTGCAGCGCCTCCATCCACCAGGACTTTGTTTACGCCATGTGTACCAACTTTTGCTCGAATGAACAATGGCTTTAGGTGATTTTGCATGGCTGGTTCTGGGTATTCGAAGAAGGCATTCTGCTCTTCGACAGCCCCATTATCCATCACATAATAGCATACTGGCCTGTGTTTCGTCAGGTCTATTGCATCATCCTCTCCGTGCTCTTCGACTTCAGTCTCTTGCCCAAATTCACAAGGCAACACAGATACCACATTGCAGTTGATGTTGAGTGAAGATTCCCCTTCTGATTCGAAATTGTCAGTCAGCATATCCTCATCCTCCTCTGGACCTGGCGTATATTCCTTTGATTCATTTTTCTTTGTTTCAAAGAAAAGTCTCCTTCTAACCGGAGGTTGGTCCCCAGGTTGATTGTTTGGTGCAGGTTTGTTGGTGCTTGATTCCTCTTTGTCTTTGCTCGAAGCCACTCCTTTGTTTAGCATAGCTTCCCTATCAGCTTTTCGAACTCTTTGTTGCCTTCTCCATTGTGACCTGGACATAGGGTTCTTTCCCTTGTAGTTTTCCAACCTTACTTCTTCTCTTTTCGCCATATTGAATTGTCTTATGTACGTCATGGCATGGCGTGTATTCCGTTCATTATTCCTCCACTTGTCTCTCCCATTGTCAACTCTAACTTGTAGCCACTTGTCCGTTGGTGCATCAGCAGGAACTTTAAATGTTACCCTTTGAGCGCCTCTAGGATAAGGGCTGTCAGTCCTCCGTTGGGTGTAGTTGTTCTCGAAATGTTGGCCCATTTTACCAGTTTCTCTGTGGTTCCAACATGGGGCGAAAGGGACTGTTTCGAAGGTTTCAGCCACTTTCTGATCATATACTGCAGAACATCTTGGACACACTAGGCATTTGGTTGCCCCCTTGTGACAACGAACTAAGAACCCCATAAGACTTTCTCCAGCCTTAGGGTAGCATCTGAACAGCTGGTTATCCTGGCGCCAGTTGACGCCTGTTCGTGCCCTTTGTCTTTTTTCAAAGTCTACAGCAATTCTCTGATTACAAATGATGCTACATCTGGGACATAACATCATTGCAGCATTCTCTTTGTGGCAAAGCATAAGGTAATCTTTGAGACTGGCATCCCTAGCATAACTGTCTTCCATCTTGTATTTTTCTTTCTCTAAGTACCTTTCCATTTCTTCCATTTCAGAACAAGGTTGCTCTATATTTACCATGTTAACATCCACATTTTCTCCTTTGATATCAGTATCTCCCCAACCTGTAGGTTTGATGTATTCAATTCGGGTCTTTGAGCTTTCTGGGGCGGAATACTTCACCATGTAATCGAACTTTCCGCTGGGCTCCCCCAAGGTATCCCATATTTCCTTCTGAGGAAGAACTGGAAGTGTGATCTGTACTTTCTCCAACTTTTGCCTCAAACCTTCAGTAGCCTGTGTCAAATTTTGTTTCTGGTTTTCCTAGCCTTCAATAGCCTGGATCTCTTTCGAAGCAACCAAAGGAACTTCTTCAATCTAAGCCTCTTGTTCCTTATGGACGTCCTCAGTAACTTCCTTTTCAATTTCAACTAACACGCAGTTCTCATCTTCGTTGTTTTCCTTATCTGATGGGGCGTCACCTTCATTTACTCCAACCATGTTTATCTCTCCAATGTATGCAGGTTCAGAGTAGTTGGTGTCGGCAACATCTAAAGGGTCATCATCCACCTTCATCTTTGGCTTGTCAGCGAACCTTAATCTACCATCCTTGATTGCATTTTGAATCAGATCCCTGAAAAGAAAACATCGTGAGGTTTTGTGGCCTAAGAAACTGTGATACTTACAAAATCCTCTTTTCTTTCTTTGATCTAAAGGTGGTAATTTGACATTCGATGGCACTATTAGTTGGCCATCTTTGACAAGCAAATCAAAAATTTTGTCGCATTTCGTTACGTCGAAGGTATACACCTTCTTTGGGAACTTGTCACTCTTCTCATTTTCAATAATTTCTTTCCCTTTTGTGGGAACTAGTAATTTACAAGAATAAGGTGGAGCCTGTTTCAATTCAGCGAGATCAATTTCGACCTCTTCGAATTCAGGATAATCTTCTGCTTCCTCAGTTTCGACATAGGAAACCCTTTCTTTCTTGCTATTTTTAAAAACCCTAGCCTTCTCGGCCTTTAGTCTTTCAACTTGTCGAACCCTGTCCGCTAATTGGGCCATATCCCTCAAGTGTTGTGTATCTAGTTTCTTTCGAATGGAATAGTCTAGGCCACCAGCAGCCATTTTGACTAACTCATGTTCAGGAAATACTGTGAAACATCTAGACTTCAAGAGTCAACACCTATTCAGATAATCATCTATGGGTTCAGTAAACTTCCTCTTGACACTGGCTAGCTCTTTCAGACTTATTTTAGATTGTCCCATGTAGAATTGTTCATGAAATAACCTCTCTAAAAGAGTCCAAGTATCTATGGATCCAGGAGGCAATATGGTGAACCATGTGAAAGTGTTCTTAGTTAGGGAACTTGGGAAATATTTAATCCTAAGGTTCTAATTATTTGCTATATCTCCCGCTTCGGTCAGATACCTGGCTATGTGTTCGACTATTGACTCATTGGTGTCTCCAGCGAACTTTGTAAATTTAGGGGCTTTATATCCCCTTGGTAAATCAGTGTGCATCACATAATCTACTATGGGAGAGGAATAGTTTGGCTTTCTAATTCCTGTATTGAGACTGTTTTGAGCCATAATCCTTTCTATCATGGTGGTTAAATTATTTTCTGCCAAGATGTTGTCATTTCGAATTCTATGAACGACTTCATCAGCATCTTGGTGTCGACCCACCATGACAACTCCTCTAGGTTGTTCTTCTCGAAACTCTGGGACCTCTAACCTTTCGACCCTTGCCCCTGGTTCTATAACTCCCCTTTGTGGTTCCTCTCGAATCACTGGGGCTTCTAACCTTTACGCCCTTGCCCCCAAGTTGACCCCCTCTCTGGCTGGTCTATAGGGTGGGTCATCAACAATTTGTTCTATGATGGGTATGTTAGCTCGAACCCTCGCCTGATTCTGCCTACGCCTTTCTGGCGGAGCGAAAAAATCTACTATTCGACTCATGTTGTCCGCATTTTCTCTGTTGGTTACAGTTACATTTTGTACTATTGGGGCAAAGATTTCTTGCATAGTCTGCGCTAACACTCCTATCATATTATGGTTACTATCATCCATTAATTGTCTAAAGGCCATCTGATTTTCTGTGGTTAAGATAGGCAATGTATTGTGACCCACTGAACCTTGGGTATTTGTCATAAATTGGTTGGCCCCAGATCCGGATCCAAATTGTGGTGACGAATTTGATGTGGAATTGTGCAAACCTGCCATAAAAGATGTTGGCATCCCATAAGAGGGATTTCTGTGTCTGTTGCCATCGAAACCGGGTGGTCTAGTTTGTGGGGTGGCGAAATGGGTTTGTGTCCCTGATGGTGGGACAAATCCCGCAATATAACCAGTGGTCCCTGTATTTCCCAGGATCGAACCGTTGGTTGTCATGCCACTTGCTCCATTTGTGGCCACACTACTGGTAGAAGATGCAACAGACTGTGCGTTCGTAGGGATCGCGTTAGACGTCCCCGTTGAAACAGACGTATTGGTGCCTGTTCCATGTGAGGAAATTTGTTCCCCTTGTTGATTGCCTGGATTAGACATCCTACTACTACGTTTTCTTCTGGGTAAGGGTTGGTTACTATTAGTTGTTTTACCACTTCTAAGGTTCATATAACAGCGAAATCGATATTCAGAAAAGAACTTACACAACAAGATTATATCCTAAAAATCTTTACTTTCAACTTTCTTAACAACGGGTCCCACTGGGTGTGCCAATTTGTTCACAGTGATTTCAGGTGAGCAACCGCTAGTCTTCCAAACTATCGAATAAACTTAATGACTGTTATTCAATTTCTCTGGTAACTTGCAGGATCAACTAGATTGATCCTATGGAACATAGTTGTTTGGTTAAGTCTAATTGTAAACTGGTATTCATATTCAGGACTTCAAATTAGAATTGTTTCTAAGATATCCAATCCACTTCGATTACTATACTGAATGGTTCGAAGGATAACTTCTATATGGTATTAGGAATGTTCATGAAAAAAGTTTAAAGACTTAAAATTGGGTAAATGACAGGATTAAATGAGTGGATGCAAAAGTTACTAAATGTTTAGAGGGTTCAAACATAAGAAAAGTATTTAAATGCAGAAAGGAATAAATGACTTCGAATGTAAAGGCTTTAATGTAAAGGCAAGAAACGTAAAATGTTTGAAGCACAAATGAAACGGAAATGAAAGACAAAACTGGAAAATGTAAAGAGTTTTCATTGAATTGTAAATGTTGGTGTTATCATACGTACATCTTTCGAGCATTCGTTTCCCTATCCATGCGGTATTTTGAATGTTTATTGGATTTGTACAACAGATATGACACCCGAAATCCTAATACTAAGACCTCTATTTATACTACTTCGACCATAACGGTCTTGCTATCAGAATCTGCCACGTTTAAAGCATGCAGAGCATTACTTCCCTCTGGCCTCCACGCGTCCTCGAACGTCCCAATGCTTATGTATTTTGAATTTCCAATATCCCGCTCACGTTTGAATTTCAAACGCCTTGGTACCTTTCTTTCGAATTTGTTTCGAAAACAAACCCTCACAAATATAGTCTCGTCAGTATTTCGAACAAGGCTTTAGACTTACACTCCACAACTACCATTTGAAACCTTGAACTTTAATATTTCCATTCGAAACAAACATTCTCTTCCATTCTAAATCATCAAACTTGCTTTATTCAAACAAAGCCCAATCATTTTATTTCGAATCATAATATCAAAATCTTCAGCCAACAGTGAGCCACCTTAACTCTTTTCGGTATGTGGAGATGGATGGGGAGTTCATTGAAACCCCGTGTCAAAACTTCGAAGAAGTCCCCCAGACTATGGCGTCGACTGAAACTGTTGCTGAAGATCCTCCAATGAAGATGGCTCCCCTCAAGGATGCCCGAGTTGTTATTGAAAAAGATGGGTGCGAAAATTAGGGTCAACTCCCTGACTTTGCACACAAAACTGACCAGTTTGGTTTTGGTTTTAATGTAGAAGCTCAAAGGGCTGTTCAGCGTGCACGGATTGGAAGACCTCCTCTGCGTATCAATAATCCAGAAGTAAATGCAATTGAAGATGATGATGAAGAGTCTGAGTTCGACAACTGGATTTACCCGACTTCCGATGGTGGATTGAGCAATTGGACGACGAAGGACTTCGTGCCCATTTCTTTTATTACACAGTAATAGACATTTGTTTTGAGATTTGTAACAGATAATTTAAAACTTTTACGGCTCGGTGCCTTGCCCAAGACACCGTGGCTTTGTTTGAGGGCTTATTATGTGTCATTTCCATATATCATCAATAAAAGCATGGGATGTTTTCTTGCATTACAAATCTTGTGCTCCTTGTTTTTCCTTTTTTGCACTTTATCAAAAAAGCTATTGTCTTACACACACTCACATATCATAATACAGGTCCACATCCACTCTGGATCCCACTGATAACGACTCTGCTACTGCCAGCTATGACTTCAAAAGTCCGATCAACCAAGCCGAAGACGAGGGTGAGGATGATTTTGAGGTTCCTAGGGAACTTGCTAGATTGTTACTTCAGGAAGAGAGGGCCATACAGTCGCATGAAGAGCCAGTGGAAATAGTAAATTTGGGTACTGAGGAAGACAAGAAAGAGGTCAAGATAGGTGCAAATCTAGAGGCTAGTGTCAAGCAACGGTTGATACAGATGCTACGTGACTAGATTGAGATCTTTGCTTGGTCTTATGAAGATATGTCTGGGTTGGATACAGATATCGTGGTTCATCGCCTACCAACCAAAGAAGACTGTCCTCCAGTGAAGCAGAAAGTTCGCCGAATGCACCCAGAGATGTCTGAGAAAATCAAAGCTGAGGTTATGAAACTGTTTGATGCCGACTTTCTAGAAGTTACTTCTTACCCACAGTGGGTTGCCAACATGGTTCCGGTGCCGAAGAAAGATGGTAAAGTCCGTATGTGTGTAGACTATAGGGATTTGAACAGGGCGAGCTCCAAGGATGATTTCCCTCTGCCTCATATCGACGTTCTGGTTGACAACACTGCACAGCATAAGGTCTTCTCCTTTATGGATGGTTTCTCTGGTTACAATCAGATTAAGATGGCTCCCGAGGACATGGAGAAACAACCTTCGTCACGCAGTGGGGTACCTTTTGCTACAAAGTCATGCCTTTCGGATTGAAGAATGATGGGGCAACGTATCAACGCACCATGGTCACTTTGTTCCATGACATGATTCACCATGAGATGGAGGTATACGTTGATGACATGATTGCGAGGTCCCGGACTGAGGAAGAACACCTCTACCATCTTCAGAAGCTATTTGACAGGTTGAAGTTGTATAAGCTGAGGTTAAACCCGAACAAGTGCACCTTCGGGGTAAGGTCTGGTAAACTGCTGGGTTTCGTCGTTAGTGATAAAGTAATTCAAGTGGATCCTGCAAAGGTGAAGGCTATACAGGAAATTCCAGCTCCCCAAATAGAAAAAGAAGTCAGAGGCTTTTTGGGACGTCTGAATTACATTGCCCGATTCATCTCGCACCTGACTGCTACTTGTGAACCAATCTTCAAGTTATTGAAGAAAGATCAAGTGGTATGATGGAACGATGAATGTCAAGCCGCTTTCGAAAGGATCAAAGAATATCTCCAAGAGCCACCTATTCTGATGCCTCCAGTTGAAGGAAGACCCTTGATCTTATACTTGACAGTACTCGACAATTCAATGGGGTACGTGTTGGGGCAGCATGACGAGTCTGGCCGAAAAGAGCATGCTATTTATTACCTTAGCAAAAAGTTTACCGACTGCGAGACCTGATACTCGTTGCTTGAGAAAACTTGCTACGCTTTGGCATGGGCTGCTCGCCGGCGGAGACAGTATATGCTGACTCACACTACCTTAATGATATCAAAGATGGACCCAATCAAGTATATCTTCGAAAAGCCTGCCTTATCTGGAAGAATAGTGTTGTACCCCAAAATTTTCCATCTCTTTCTTCAGGAAATCATCTTGGATTTTCAGAGTCCCTCTGAAACAAATCCAAGTCCTGAATTGTCATTTTTGCCCAAGCAAACCATTTATAAGAGAAAAATGATCACACAAGCTCTAAAGACAACGCTTTTTATCTTGAGAAAAATTAAATTCTAAGCATTTGGAATTTTCCTCTAAAAAATGGGTGTTCAAGAAGAAAGTAGCGCTTCATAACTTCTGGACCAAACTTCGGATGGAAACGGTCAGAAGATGCAAGCTTGGCTCAACACGGTCAGAATTCGGCTTTTCAGTAGCTACATCCACTCAGTCAGAAGTTGCAAACGTGGTTCAATACGTAAGTCTCAGACAGAATATGACTCTTTCAGCCGTTACGCAAGCTCATCCAGAATTTGCTAAAGGAATGCAAAAGAAGCAAGGAAGTCTGAAGGCTCTTTCAGAACATGCTGAAATCAGAAGATGAAAAGGTCAAAAGAGTAGATGTTACACTAGTACAGAATCTCTAAATCCAGGATTTCCAGAAGCAAATCCAAGGAATGTTTCAGAAGGTCAGGAGAATCCCCAGAATTTGCTAAGACAACAGGAGGCCAAGACCAGAGCATGGTTTACGCTGTTCTTGGTAAAACAGAACTGCTGGTTCAAAGTTTTGTTTCTACTACCAGAATATTGGTATTGATAAGTCTTATCACTATTTAATGCTCATTAATGCTCCCCAACCACTCCTGAACATTCATCCAAGTAATCCCTTCACGCGTGGCTTGGAAAACGCCTTTATGCAGGTTCTGGCATGGGTCTACGCGCCACCGTCCACCTAAGAGGTCACTTCTCTCCAATCCACGCCTGTTGTTCCAGCCTAGGCTGAAAGGCTATCTGTTATCACAACTTCCCAGGAATTTCTTTCAAAAAATAACTCAGCCTCTGTTGGCGCTTTAATGTTCAAGAAATCTACAAGAGCTTTGCCTATAAATAGAGAATCATTGTCCACTGAAGGAGGGCGTCAAAAGAAACAGAAAAATTTCTAGAAGAGAAACAAAAATCTTTAGCAAGAAACTGCTGTGAAACTCTGCCAAAATCTCTAGTGTTTCATAACTTTAAAGTTCTTACCTTCAAACTTCATCAAATACCCATTTTTCTTTGTGAAATAAATAACACCCTTTTCAACTTCTGACCCTATATACGCATACACCTTCACCTACCCTTTTCAAAAAGAACCTGTCCAGAATACCATCAGAGCCAAAAGCTAGCTCTCATCCACAAACTTTTTCCAACAGCCAGGTAAGCACCTGCTGACCTTCATCACGCTGCTAAGCATCATCAGCTTTGCATGCTCAAATAAACATAATGTAAATATCATGTTGTTGCTGTTTGTGTTCTGAGGATCTTCATACCTCAGAATGTTTTTGAGTCAGCCTAGAACCTGCCTGTGGCCTTGTTGGTTCTGTCCTCTGAAACACTTTGACATTTGCTGGAGCTGCTCCAAATATGTTTTCTGTTTTATGGAAAAATAACAAAATTGTAGATGTTCTGATTAGCACAGGGAGAAGCCAAGTGCTGACTTTGACGTTAGCACATCTGAAGCCCGTTTTGCTGTCAATAATATCAGAACTTCTGAGAGTTATTGTCTTTCCAGCAGGATCAGAACTTCTGATTTCCCCACTAACAAACTTCTGTCTTGCAGCGCAGGGGGGTCAGAACTTCTGATCTTCCCACTAACAGGTTTCTGTTTTGCAGGTGCTAGAGTCAGAAGTTCTGACTCATACAGTTTAACCAAAAGGTTGATCATCTGGCAGCGGGTCTGAGTCAGAACTTCTAATGACCTCTCAGCAGCGCGCTGACTCCCTATCTCTTTCTCTCTATCTTGTTTTTGGCTATTTTCTTTTTTGTCTATTTTTCTCGTTGAACCCCCATGTACAAATGTGTACCCCCACTCCCTAATTGTTGTAATAGCGTAGGATTTTATATTTCCGCTTCTTATTGCTAGTAATTAGGATGTGTATGGCAAGATAAAATCAATGAAATAGAAAATCCTAATTCAAAGATAAACTCTTGTATGCAATAAAACACACTTGCACACTAACACCCCTAGGGTTACATCCACTTGTTGCCTTTCAAAAAAATGGGCCATGTTACGCATGCAAAGTATCTTGGTAAAACAAACAAAATCAAAAGATCATAGTCCCTCGATGACGCTTTCGAAAGTTGCCTTACAAAAATGATCTTAGTCCCTCAAAAGAAAAACTAAGATGCTTTGCAACATTGCTATCATGGTCTATACGATGACCCGCGCCCGTCCCATTTATATCCTAACACAAGGTTGTTCACCAAATGCAATGGTGAAACAACACTGTTAAAAGGGTAAAAAAAAACATAAGAAAGATCTTTGAGTAAAATAGGGTAGACAACTCTTAGTTACTTGATCAAAAATCTTGCAAAACATCCTTGCTATTTTTTCAAAACACACTACACAACACAAATTTCAAAATATTAAAAACCCTTTCAAAAAGACAAACACCTTTGTATACATTCAAACAAGAATGATTACAAAGGTTGCCACAACGATGGCCTCTTTTTCAAAACACCTCTCAAAACCACACACGAAGCACCATTTCAAACAATTGAAAATGTAAAGCAAATGATCTAAGCAAGTAACTAAGAGCCCATGGATAACCATGGATAGAAAGGGTTCTAATACCTTCCCTTTTTATAATCTACTCCCCGAACCCAAGAAAACATCTCAAAGGTTTTTCCTGTGCTTTTTAAACCTTTCTTTAGGATAAAATAAAAAGTCGGTGGCGACTCTTGCTCAACCGAAACATTTGCGAATACAAAACGCAAAACATCAAGTCAGTTCTCCCACCGTATCACAGAACTGGCGACTCTGCTGGGGATTCTAAATTAAAAGTGGAGTAACCTTAAGGCTTAGATCACCCTTTTTGCATGACTAATTGTTTGCTTTGATTTCTTTACATCTTGGTTCTCTTGTTTGGGCTTGAAATCCTACACCCGGATTTGGGGAAACATTCATAGATAGCAATACATTGTGGAAACTGTGCGGGGTATACCGACACGGTCGAAGCAATAGCTATATTAGTGCGACATATTTGTGAGTACCGGTAACCCTTGAGTTCAATCAAGGAGAGTACGGGGCCGCTGAGTGATGTCACTAAGCACTAATGACCTAGAACCTTACTTGACCATCTTGGCCTTTTATTAGGGGTAGTGAGATGACCGGCTTTGGTGCAGTCCGAAGTTGGTAGATACTCGATACTACACTCATTGTGGGTTGTTTTCTTGGAATATTTTGGTCGCTAGTTAAGTGGCTAAACCAAAACAATGAACATGGAAAACAATCCAATGATATTGAGCTCCTTAGAACCCGGTTACTATTTATAGGACAAGTTTTTAAGCCAACTACACTCAAGAGGGTACTTACCTATGAAACCCATGCAAGCCTGAAACTAGGGTTTTGTGTGACTTGCTTGTACATATGTTTATGCATACATCATGAACATCATAAAGCATCATATGCATCCACTAACCATTTCAAGGGTTTGGATCTTCATCTTTGTTCTTGTTTTGTAGGTCATGGAAATTCTTCGCAGGAAAACTATCCAAGTCAACCTTGTGAGAATCCCTCCTCAACTCAAAGAGCTCACATCCAGAATTCCGGAAAGCTCTCCTTTCAGTGAAAGACATGGTAGACTACTCAGCCTAGTCAACACCAGCATTGAAGAGGACATGGTAAAGGTGTTGTTCCAGTTCTTTGACCCTCTTCACCACTGTTTCACATTCCCCGACTACCAATTGGTGCCCACTTTGGAGGAATTTTCTCAACTCTTGAGAATTCCTATTCTTAATCAACTACCCTACGACGGTACGGAAAAAGAACCAAAGCCTGAAGATATTGCTCAAGCACTACACTTGCAACCATCTGACATCAAGGGGCATTGGGAAACTAGAAGCGGTGTCAAAGGCTTCTTGGAAAAATTCTTGTTTGAGAAAGCACAAGAGTGTTGGAATTCATTGGACCTACAAGCCTTTGAAGAGATCGTGGCACTCCTCATTTATGGGTTGGTCCTGTTCCCAAATCCTGACCAGCTCATAGATGTCAACGCCGTCAAGATTTTCTTATCCAAGAATCCAATACCAATATTGCTTGGGGACATCCTCCACTCATTTTACACACGAACAATGAGAAAGAGGGGTGTTCTCATGTGCTGTACTCCTCTCCTTGCAAGGTGGTTTATTTCGCACCTTCCACAATCTGTTTTGAAGAATGACCAAGGCTTAAGGTGGTCATAACGGTTGATGACCCTCACTCACTCTGATGTACATTGGTGTTCTTGGTCCAGAGAAAATGTCATCATCGTCGATCGTTGTGGAGAGTTCCCTAATGTTCCATTGCTTGGCATTAGAGGAGGCATTACCTACAACCCTTTTCTAGCTTTGAGACAATTTGGATATGCACGGAGGGATGGCCCTCACGACATGTTGATTCCTGACCTAGTTTTTGACTTTGACAACAATGCGCAAGGACTTCGCCAAAGATTCATCAGAGCCTGGAGGATGCCTAACAAGGTAGACAGCAAGACACTGGGGCACAAGAACTCCATCCCTCTTGAGCCTTATCTCAAGTGGGTACGAACCCGAGCCCAGAGTCTAATGATGCCTTACCCTCATGTTCTCCCTGTGATTAAAGAGCCCGTTAAGGAAGGAGAGGTTCCCTACACCATCCTATATCCTGACATGCCAACATCATGGGAGGAGATGCAGAAGAGTTGGATCCAACTCAAGGAGGAACGAAATACTTTCAAAGCCAGCTTCTATGCCAGTGAGAAGAAGGTTTTAGAGCTTACCCGCCGACTCCATGAGGAAGAGACCCTCAACACCTACATCGCACCAAAGAGGATGCGCAACGTCTTTTTACCTTGAGAAGTTTTTTGTAATATTTGGCCCATGGGGCATTTATGTACTGACAAAATTTCTTCTTATTAATATGACGTGTGTTCCTTTTGTCTGCAGCAATTTTGAATTTCTAAATCCTTGAATGCATTGCATAAATAAGCATATCATTCATCATGTGCATAAGCAGCTCTCCACACCAGGTTTCCTTATCTTCCTGCTGTTTATTTCAGTAAGATGGATCTCGAACAGACGGTCAAGGATTTGCAATCTCAAAACTCACAGTTTCAACATCTCCTGATGACCTTGGCAAAGGGTCAGGAGGATCTAAAAGCCCTGCTTGGGAACAAAGAGCAAGTGAAAAAGAAGAAGAAAAGAGTAGGGGTGGCTACCCTAGGAAGAAGGTTCGAGGGTGAAGCCAGAAGAGTTCTTGAATTTCCCCCTACGTCTGAAGAGGGAACCAGTAAAGGAAAAGGGGCTGCGGTACCGTCTGAATCCGAAGCTGAAGAAGAAGAGGCTGAAGAAGACGAAGACTACTCAGAGCAACAATACCCACCCGCCGACGATAAGTACAAAAACTTGGAAGACAGGTTGGAAGCTATGGAGCTGCAGAGAGTTCCCGGCTTAGATTTCGAAGATTTGGGATTAATTGCTGGAATTGTGATCCCCCCGAAGTTTAAAGTGCCAATTTTTGCAAGATATGATGGGCTGTCCTGCCTAAAAATGCACCTAAGGTCGTATGTCCGAAGAATCCAACCTCATACTTCCGACAGAAACCTTTGGGTACACTTCTTTCAAGATAGCCTGTCTGGCACTCAGCTAGACTGGTTTTACAAGCTGGAAAGGTCAGAGATACATAGTTGGGAGGATCTGGCAGCTGCTTTTTATCGCCAATATCAGTATAACTCTGACTTGGCGCCAACCCGTACTCAGCTACAGAGTATGGGGATGGCCTCAGGTGAGGGATTCAAGGAGTACGCCCAGAAGTGGCGCGATCTGGACGGAAGAGTGCAGCCACCTCTTTCTGATAGAGAACTCGTTGATATGTTCCCGGGGACCCTGTCAGGTCCATTCTTTAACCACCTGATCGATAGCTCTTCCGCGGGGTTTGCTGAATTAATTCTGACTGGCGAGCGGGTAGAAGCCGGTATCAAGAATGGGAAGATTCAGAAGGATGCCTCTGCATCTACAACTGTTAAGAAATCATTTCCAGCGAAGAAGGAAACGGCTGTTGTGTACTCTTAGAGAAGAGCGGGGAAGAATGAGCGTTGGCCGACTGTGGGGGCCGTTATGATCCAAAATCCATCAAATGATCAGCCTCACGGAAATCACTCCAGACCTAAACAGCAATGGGGAGAACGGCCACCACGGCAGTTCACCCGCATTAATATGACACTTGCGCAAGTTCTTCCGCACTTGTTAAAGCTGAATCTCACAAATATCAAAGAAGCGCCGAAAAATGGGAATACAACCTCACCAGCTTACAATGCCAATGCCGAATGCGCCTACCATTCCGATAGCTTCGAACATGAGACAAACAATTGTTGGGCGCTAAAAAATAAAATTCAAGACTTGATAGATGCAAAAGAGGTGGAGTTCGATGCTCCAGAGAAGCCAAACGTAATATCGGCTCCGATGCCGAAGCATGGTCGAAATGTCCATGCTATTGAGGAAGATTTGTATGTTTCTGATGTCAATGACCTGATAACTCCGCTGTTAACCATCAAGTTAAATCTGCTAAGGGCTGGGATTTTCCCGGGATGCAAAGAAGATTGCTACTGTTTTTATTCTCTACCAATCGACTGCCCATTACTGAAGAAAGGCATCCAAGGCCTGATGGACAATCAACAAATTCTGTTTGAAAAAGTTCCTGTTATTCCAACCCCTACTGAAGATGTTTCAATTATCACCATTCACGCCAATCTTTCCAAGGCCGTCAGAAAGCCTGTTAAGATTACATCCGCTACAAAGTCTGTTCCTCTGAAAATAACTATGCCAGGGCCTGTCCCCTACAGTTCTGAAAAATCAATACCATGGAATTACGGTGGAGAAATCTACTACCATGGTATTAAACAAGTTGAAGTAACCGAAGGAAGCTCTGATGAAGAAGATGCCAGCATTGGAAACATTGCCGGCACAAGCAAGATCACCCGAAGTGGGAGAATATTTTCTCCAGAGATTGCCCCCCTAAAGGCAATCTTTGGACCCTCATCTGCTGCCAAAGTTATTCCTGCACCAATAAAACTTTCCGCTAGAACCCTGTTGATTGAAGATGTTGTTATTCCTGTTGTTGTCCCTCCTACTTCTGCTGATAAGGGTAAAGGGACCCAAGATGAGCTTGTCAGGACGAGGGCTCAACCTTTTGTCATCCCGGAAACCTCTAAGAAAGAGATGGAGGAGATCCTGAAGATAATTAAAAAGAGTGATTATGATGTGGTAGAGCAATTGGGGCAAACCCCCTCGAAGATCTCCATGTTAGCATTGTTGCTTTGTTTAGAAGCGCACGCCAAAGCATTGATAAAATTCCTGAAGACAGCCCATGTGCCCCAGGAAACCTCTGCCGACCAATTCCAAGACCGTGTAGCCAATCTTACAGCAGACAACGGTTTAGGTTTCTCTGATGCTGACCTAACCTCAAAAGGAAGAAAGCACAACGACGCCTTACATGTATCAGTAGAATGCCAAGGAACTACTCTGGCCCATGTTCTGGTCGACACTGGTTCTTCTCTGAACGTGCTGCCTAAGAAGGCTCTTGACCGATTAGACTGTGAAGGCTTGGAGTTAAGGCCAAGTAATATCATTGTAAGGGCATTTGACGGGTCGAAGAGAATGGTACATGGGGAGGTAGACATTCCCATTAAGGTTGGCACAAAAGTGTTCCCCTCAACTTTCTATGTGATGGACATCCGTCCGTCATACTCTTGCTTATTGGGGAGACCATGGATACACAATTCCGGGGCAGTCACCTCTTCCTTACATCAAATGTTGAAGTACCCTGTCAAAGGAAAGATCATAACCGTGCACGGTGAAGAGGAATATATGATCAGCCACCTAAACTCCTTTCGGTATGTAGAGGTAGAGGGTGAATTCATTGAGACGCCATTCCAGCACTTTGAGGAGGTCTCTCCTGAGGTGGAAGTAGCAAAAGTGGTAGCTGAGGTACCAAAGCAGATGGTGAAGATGGCATCTCTAAAAGACGCGAAGGCCGCAATGAAGGAAGGAAAGAGCTTAACATGGGGTCAGTTGCCTGATATTCCTCATAAAACAGACAAGTTTGGTTTAGGATTCACTGCTGCGGGGCAGAAAGCTATGCGCCGCTCAAAGGTTGAAAGAACGCCCATCAAGATCTCTCCTTATGGGATCAATGCTTTGGAAGTTGAAGACGAAGAGGCCAACATTGAAGATTGGATCTACCCAACCATCGAAGGGGGACTACACAACTGGGAGGCAAAGGACTTTGTCCCCATTACTTTTATTAATCAGTAATTATCTGTCAAGCATTTCCTGTGGTCTGTAATAATTACTTTTGAACAATCCGTACACTACTTTTTCACCTCATGCCTTGCCTGGGGCATGTAGGTCCATTTGTAAGGGTTTTGATTATCTTCATATCCATATGCCATGTTTAATGATTCATTGGACGTTTTTCATTGATAAACTGCTGTGTTCATTTTCTTTCCTTTTGCATTTTTTGTTTAAGGATGGCTATCCCTTACACACACTCACACTCACAAATGCAGGTACCCATCCACTCTGGATTCTATGGGTGACTATTCTGCTATGTCCTTCAATAACTCTAAAGATCTGGTCAATCAAGCTGAGTATAAAGATGACGAAGGTTGTGAAGTACCAGGGGAATTAGCCAGACTTCTACAGCAAGAGGAAAGGGCCATCTTACCTCACGAAGAGTTGTTGGAGACTGTCAACTTAGGAACAGAGGAAGACCGGAAATAAGTACAAGTGGGTGCCAATCTGGAACCAAGTGTCAAGGAGCGCCTGATACAGCTGTTAAATGAATACGTTGAAATCTTCGCCTGGTCTTATGAAGACATGTCGGGTTTAGACACAGATATAGTGGTTCACCGTCTCCCTACAAGAGAGGATTGTCCACCGATCAAACAAAAAGTCCGCCGAATGAGGCCCGACATGTCTGAAAAGATCAAAGCAGAAGTGATGAAGCAATTCAACGCTGGCTTTCTGGCTGTTACATCCTATCCACAACGGGTTGCTAACATCGTGCCAGTACCTAAAAAAGACGGCAAGGTCAGGATGTGTGTGGACTATCGGGATTTGAATAGGGCTAGCCCTAAAGACGATTTTCCGCTACCGCATATCGACATTTTGATTGACAACACAGCTCAGCACAAAGTGTTTTCCTTCATGGATGGATTCTCGGGCTACAATCAGATTAAAATGGTCCCTGAGGACATGGAGAAAACAACCTTTGTTACACAATGGGGTACCTTCTGCTACAAGGTGATGCCGTCCGGACTAAAGAACGCAGGGGTAACCTATCAGCGCGCCATGGTAGCTTTATTTCATGATATGATACATCATGAGATCGAAGTTTACGTAGACGACATGATAGCTCGATCACAAATAGAGGAGGAACACCTGGAAAAGCTGTTTGCCAGGTTGAAAGAGTACAAACTCAAGTTGGATCCAAGTAAGTGTACTTTTGGAGTTAGGTCTGGTAAACTTCTAGGGTTTATTGTCAGCAACAAAGGCATTGAGGTCGATCCAGCAAAAGTGAAAGCAATACAAGAAATGCCTGCTCCCCGTACTGAAAAGGAGGTTAGAGGGTTCTTGGGGCGCTTGAACTATATTGCCAGATTCATCTCTCATCTGACCTCTACCTGTGAGCCAATTTTCAAATTATTAAAGAAAGATCAGGTAGTCGAATGGAACGACGATTGCCAAACTGCTTTTGATAAGATCAAGGAGTATTTGCTAGAACCTCTTATTCTGATGCCACCCGTCGAAGGAAGACCATTGATCATGTATCTGACTGTCTTGGATAACTCAATGGGGTGTGTCTTGGGCCAACATGACGAGTCTGGTCGAAAAGAGCATGCTATTTATTACCTTAACAAAAAGTTTACCGACTGTGAGACTCGCTACTCACTGCTCGAGAAAACTTGCTGCGCTTTGGTATGGGCTGCTCGCCGACTAAGGCAGTATATGCTGACTCATACCACCTTGTTGATTTCCAAAATGGATCCTATCAAGTATATCTTCGAGAAACCTGCTTTATCTGGAAGAATAGCTAGATGGCAAATGATCCTAACTGAGTATGACATCCAGTACACCACTCAAAAAGCTATAAAAGGGAGGATACTAGCTGATCATCTAGCTCATCAAGCTATCGAAGATTATCAGCTCATGAGATTTGACTTCCCAGACAAGGACATCATGAACTTAGACATCATTGAAGGTAACGGACCGTATGACGGACCTGAAAAGGGATCCCGATGGACCCTGTACTTTGATGGTGCTTCAAATGCACTTGGAAACGGTATCGGTGCGGTACTCATTTCCCCGGAAGGTTGCCACACGCCTTTCACGACTCGACTTTGCTTCAGTTGCACAAACAACATGGCTGAATATGAAGCTTGCATTTTTGGTCTCAAGGCTTCTATAGACTTGGGGATCAAATCTTTGATCGTATTTGGGGACTCGGCTTTGGTTATCAGTCAAATCAAAGGAGAGTGGGATACCAAGCATCCTAATCTTATCCCATACAAAGAACATGTCCTAACATTGTTGCCTCATTTCGAGCAAATTAACTTCGAGCATTTCCCGCGAGAAGAGAATCAGCTAGCAGATGCTCTGGCAACATTGTCTTCCATGTTTAAACTCAACTGGGATAACGAGGCTCCCCAAATCACCATCGAGCGAATGGATGAACCTGCGCATTGTCATGAGATTAATACCGAAGAAGTAGTGGAACAACCCTGGTTTCACGAAATCAAAAGGTATCTCCAGACTAGAGAATATCCCGAAGGAGCTTCCGTAAATGACAAGAAGTTCCTAAGGAAATTTGCTGCCAAGTTCTTCCTGAGCAATGGCATCCTCTATAAGCGCAACCATGATTGTGTTTTACTCCGATGTGTAGACAAAGCTGAAGCAGAGTTAATCATGACCGAGATGCACAGCGGTACATTTGGCACCCACCTGAGTGGACATACAATGGCTAAGAAGATTCTAAGGGCAGGCTATTACTGGTCTACCATGGAATCAGATTGCCATCAGCATTCCCGTACCTTCCACAAATGTCAAGTCTACGCTGACAAGATTCATATTCCTCCGGTTCCTCTCAACGTGCTGACAGCTCCTTGGCCATTTGCAATGTGGGGCATTGACATGATTGGAGAGATCAAGCCCACGGCATCCAACGGACATCGCTTCATCTTGGTTGCTATTGACTACTTCACCAAATGGGTCGAAGCAGCTTCTTTCGCCTCTGTTACTAAAAATGTGGTTGCCCGCTTCATCAAACAAAATCTCATATGCCGGTATGGTGTTCCGGACAGGATCATCACAGACAACGGTACAAATCTAAATATACTATGATCACCGCATTGTGCGAACAGTTCAAGATTTATCATCACAATTCATCTCCCTATCGGCCGAAGATGAACGGTGCTGTTGAAGCTGCGAACAAAAACATTAAGAAGATCATTCAGAAAATGACAGTCACTTACAAGGACTGGCATGAGATGTTACCGTTTGCTCTGCATGGATACCGTACCACGGTACGTACTTCAACCGGGGCAACCCCATTTTCTTTGGTATATGGCATGGAAGCTGTCCTACCCATGGAAGTTCAGATTCCTTCTTTAAGGAATATAAAGGACGCCGGTTTGAATGAAGACGATTGGATTCAGACCCGACTTGATCAACTCAATTTGATCGATGAGAAGCGACTCGCTGCTGTGTGCCATGGTCAGACGTATCAAAAACGGATGATCAAGGCTTTCAACAAGAAAGTCAGACGTCAAGTATACCAAGTCGGAGATCTCGTAATCAAGCGGATTATCTTGCTGCAAAGTGATCCCAGAGGCAAGTGGACTCCTACCTACGAAGGACCATTTGTGATCAAGAGCATATTTTCTGGTGGTGCAATGATCCTGACCACCATGGACGGCGACGATTTTCCGCACCCTGCGAACGCAGACATAGTCAAAAGATGCTACGCATAAAATAACCCGACAAGTCGAAAACCCGAAAGGGCGGCTTGGGCAAAAATGGGCATCCCGGTGGACCGAAAACCCGAAAGGGCGGTTCAGGCAAAAATTAGGGATAAAACAAAAAAAATCTGTACACCCGGCAAGTCGAAAACCCGAAAGGGCGGCTTGGGCAAAAAAGGAGTTTCCCGGTGGATCGAAAACCCAAAAGGGCGATTCAGGCAAAAGTTAGGGAATTAAAGCGTATGACTATGTCTCGTCAGATCACTTTAAGGACAATCTCTTCATCAACCAGCTCCAAGCTTCTGATCAATCCAGTCATCGGCAGACGAAGCATTGAATGGACAGATATTCAGAGTTGTGAAGGCTATAGCAGAATGGAATCCCTTGGAATTGTTTCACATAGCCATCTTTCTTTTGTATAAATTTTTCAATATTTACGACGACATCCTCTTACTAGGATAATTGTCTCCTTTGTACAAATATACTCATAGAAAGTTAATACAAATACTTTTCCAAATACAAAAATTTGCGTTGTCTTCCTTTTCTCTTTTCTTTTGCACTTATGTTTTATTTGAGAAACGTCCAATGTTTTGTTAAATAGGCATATGCATTTGAACATAATCATTTCCTTATGAATCAAGAAGGATGATTACTGATAGGTTGAAGGTGCAGATAGATATCTTGATGCCCTTTCAGAGGAAATCCCAAGCAGATTTGAAATCCAAATTCCTCAGCCAGAACTTAATTCCCTAAACAGAGTTAAACTTCAGGATCCTCATCAGAGAAAGCTTTCCCAACACTGATTTCCCCAGCCAGAGAGCCTTCTAGAACTCAATTCCCCTCAGGATTAAAATTCAGAATCCCCAGTGGAGCCTTAAAAATCTGAAAATCCAATCCCCATCGGAGCTAAAACTTCCAACCATGAATCCCCAGCTGAACTAGGCTAGTGAACCTTCTCCCCACAGAGATACTTCCCGCAAAACTGAAGATTCTCAGTCATACCTCTCCAGCATGAGTCTACCAGATTCTGAACTCCCCAGTAGAGATCATCAGAAATTCTCATTCCCCGCAAGTCACCAAGGAATGCCAGTTTCCCAACAGTGGTCCTAAGATCCCTCAACAATTGAAGATCTTGCATTTCCCAAGAAGAGAAAAGGCTCATTCTCAGTTCCTCACAGGATAACCAGATGCTCTCCAGTGAAGATCTCCTCAAGACAGGAATTCCCCAGAAGATTGGTATACAACCCAAGCTCCTATTTCTCCAGCAGTAGACAACAAGGATGTCTCATCCTCAGCAATCAAAATTCTTGTCTTCCCCTGCAGCAGTCAAGGATTCACTTTCCCTAGCAGTAGTCAAGAGTCTTTATCTCTAGGATTCGTCTATCCTCAACCAGACAGCTCTTCAGCTTACATGCGCATTCATTTACATTCATATCATAAACATTGATATAAGATATATTGCATCACACATATCATGCAACATAACTTTGTGTTATAGCTAACAGTTCATCCTTTTCAGGATAAGATTAAAAGGCTATCATTAACAATTATTCAGATACAGTATGGATACACCCCAGACACGGCGGTCATTCTATTACTCATTCAGAATTTCAAGTCAGATACAGTATATATACACCCCAGACACGGCGGTCATTCTACTACTCATTCAGACCACAGCAATCAGATACAGACTAGATACGCTCCAGACACGGCAGCCATTCTATCTCTCATTCAGATTCACTTATCCACCTCAAGGTTCAATGCATTCCAAACACGGATACCATTCTGACCCTTACCACAGCATCTTGATTCTCCCCAGTGCGTTCGCCATGGAAGTCATTCTGTTAGCTCATACAGATCTCAACTCCAAGTTACAATTTCAGATACACTCCAGACCCGGAAGTCATTCTGCTAACTCATACAAAATCTCAAACTTCAGATACAGTCCAGATACGCTCCAGACAAGGTTGCCATTCTGTCACTCATTCAGAATTTGTCCCCAGCACCCAGTTGCTCCATATAGATATTTCTCTGTTACCTGGATACAATACAGATACACTCCAGACACGGCAGTCATTCTGATATTCATTCTACCTTAAAGCACAGTTACAGCTCAGATACGCCTCAGACACGAAGGCCTTTCTTTTGCTCATACAAACTCAGTCCCCGGATACAGTTCAAATGCATTCCAGACACGGATACCATTTTGATCCTCCTCCTTCTGACCAGTCACATTGCAGTTCAACGAACATTCCAGATGGCATCTTTAAGCCCATCCCCGACAAGATTCTGTCACCCCTCCAGATGGCATCTTTAAGCCCATCTCCAAATGGCATCTCTAAGCCCATTCTCGCATCTATTTGTTTTGACGAGTGCAAATTTAAGGGCACTCTAGTGTCCAATCTCCTTTTACCTTCGAGACACGAAAGGAAGGCCTGCCAATCTAACTCTTCAGGTGCAAGAAGATTGAACAGGGGCAACTGTTGTACCCCAAAATTTGCCCTCTCTTTCTTCAGGAAATCATCTTGGATTTTCAGAGTCCCTCTAAAACAAATCCAAGTCATGAATTGTCATTTTTGCCCAAGCAAACCATTTATAAGAGCAAAATGATCACACAAGCTCTAAAGACAACGCTTTTATCTTGAGAAAAATTAAATTCTAAGCATTTGGAATTTTCCTCTAAAAAATGGGTGTTCAAGAAGAAAGTAGCGCTTCAGAACTTCTGGACCAAACTTCAGATGAAAACGGTCAGAAGATGCAAGCTTGGCTCAACACGGTCAGAATTCGGCTTTTCAGCAGCTACATCCACTCAGTCAGAAGTTGCAAATGTGGTTTAATACGTAAGTCTCATACAGAACATGACTCTTTCAGCAGTTACGCAAGCTCAACCAGAATTTTCTAAAGGAATGCAAAAGAAGCAAGGAAGTCTGAAGGCTCTTTCAGAACATGCTGAAATCAGAAGATGAAAAGGTCAGAAGAGTAGATGTTACACTAGTACAGAATCTCTAAATCCAGGATTTCCAGAAGCAAATCCAAGGAATGTGTCAGAAGGTCAGGAGAATCCCCAGAATTTGCTAAGACAACAGGAGGCCAAGACCAGAGCATGGTTTGCGCTGTTCTTGGTAAAACAGAACTGCTGGTTCAAAGTTTTGTTTCTACTACCAGAATATTGGTATTGATAAGTCTTATCACTATTTAATGCTCATTAATGCTCCCCAACCACTCCTGAACATTCATCCCAGTAATCCCTTCACGTGTGGCTTGGAAAACGCCTTTATGCAGGTTCTGGCATGGGTCTACGCGCCACCGTCCACCTAAGAGGTCACTTCTCTCCAATCCACGCCTGCTGTTCCAGCCTAGGCTGAAAGGCTATCTGTTATCACAACTTCCCAGGAATTTCTTTCAAAAAACAACTCAGCCTCTGTTGGCGCTTTAATGTTCAAGAAATCTACAAGAGCTTTGCCTATAAATAGAGAACCATTGTCCACTGAAGGAGGGCGTCAAAAGAAACAGAAAAATTTCTAGAAGAGAAACAGAAATCTTTAGCAAGAAAGTGCTGTGAAACTCTGCCAAAATCTCCAGTGTTTCATAACTTTGAAGTTCTTACCTTCAAACTTCATCAAATACCCAGTTTTCTTTGTGAACTAAAGAACACCCTTTTCAACTTCTGACCCTATATACGCATACACCTTCACCTACCCTTTTCAAAAAGAACCTGTCCAGAATACCATCAGAGCCAAAAGCTAACTCTCATCCACAAACTTTTTCCAATAGCCAGGTAAGCACCTGCTGACCTTCATCATCCTGCTAAGAATCATCAGTTTTGCATGCTCAAATAAACATAATGTAAATATCATGTTGTTGCTGTTTGTGTTCTGAGGATCTTCATACCTCACAATGTTTTTGAGTCAGCCTAGAACCTGCCTGTGACCTTGTTGGTTCTGTCCTCTGAAACACTTTGACATTTGCTGGAGCTGCTCCAAATATGTTTTCTGTTTTATGGAAAAATAACAAAATTGCAGATGTTCTGATTAGCACAGGGAGAAGCCAAGTGCTGACTTTGATGTTAGCACATCTGAAGCCTGTTTTGCTGTCAATAATATCAGAACTTCTGAGAGTTATTGTCTTTCCAGCAGGATCAGAACTTCTGATTTCCCCACTAACAAAATTCTGTCTTGCAGCGCAGGGGGGACAGAACTTCTGATCTTCCCACTAACAGGTTTCTGTTTTGCAGGTGCTAGAGTCAGAAGTTCTGACTCATACAGTTTAACCAAAAGGTTGATCATCTGGCAGCGGGTATGAGTCAGAACTTCTGATGACCTCTCAGCAGCGCGCTGGCTCCCTCTCTCTTTCTCTCTATCTTGTTTTTGGCTATTTTCTTTTTTGTCTATTTTTCTCGTTGAACCCCCATGTACAAATGTGTACCCCCACTCCCTAATTGTTGTAATAACGTAGGATTTTATATTTCCGCTTCTTATTGCTAGTAATTAGGATGTGTATGGCAAGATAAAATCAATGAAATAGAAAATCCTAATTCAAAGATAAACTCTTGTATGCAATAAAACACACTTGCACACTAACACCCCTAGGGTTACATCCACTTGTTGCATTTCAAAAAAATGGGCCATGTTACGCATGCAAAGTATCTTGGTAAAACAAACAAAATCAAAAGATCATAGTCCCTCGATGACGCTTTCGAAAGTTTCCTTACAAAAATGATCTTAGTCCCTCAATAGAAAAACTAAGATACTTTGCAACATTGCTATCATGGTCTATACGATGACCCGCGCCCGTCCCGTTTACATCCTAACATAAGGTTGTTCACCAAATGCAATGGTGAAACAACACTGTTAAAAGGGTTAAAAAACATAAGAAAGATCTTTGAGTAAAACAGGGTAGACAACTCTTAGTTACTTGATCAAAAATCTTGCAAAACATCCTTGCTATTTTTTTAAAACACACTCCACAACACAACTTTCAAAATATTGAAAACCCTTTCAAAAAGACAAACACCTTTGTATACATTCAAACAAGAATCATTACAAAGGTTGCCACAACGATGACCTCTTTTTCAAAACACCTCTCAAAACCACACACGAAGCACCATTTCAAACAATTGAAAATGTAAAGCAAGTGATCTAAGCAAGTAACTAAGAGCCCATGGATAACCATGGATAGAAAGGGTGCTAATACCTTCCCTTTCTATAATCTACTCCCCGAACCCAAGAAAACATCTCAAAGGTTTTTCCTGTGCTTTTTAAACCTTTCCTTAGGATAAAATAAAAAGTCGGTGGCGACTCTTGCTCAACCGAAATATTTGCGAATATAAAATGCAAAACCTCAAGTCAGTTCTCCCACCGTATCACAAATAGCAAGATGGTAGATGATCTTGACTGAGTATGAAATCCAATACACATCTCAAAAAGCAATAAAGGGAAGTGTGTTGGCGGATCATTTGGCGCATCATGCTGTAGATGACTACCAATCCATGAACTTCGAATTCCCGGATGAGAACATCATGTTGGTGACCGACTGTGAGAAACCTGGACCGGATGAAGGACCTGAGGAGGGATCCCGATGGTCTATGTACTTTGATGGAGCTTCAAACGCGTTGGTTAATGGTATTGTCGCCGTGATCATATCTCCTGAAGGCTGTCATACTCCGTTCACCGCCCGATTATATTTTAACTGCACCAACAACATGGCGGAATATGAAGCGTGCATCATGGGTCTTCGAGAAGCTATTGACCTAAGGATTAAGTTCTTGAGTGTGTTCGGAGATTTCGCTCTCGTGATCAGTCAGATCAAAGGCGAGTGGGATACGAAACACCCAAATCTTATTCCTTACAAAGAGTATGTATTGACGCTGCTCCCGCACTTCGAGGAGATAACCTTTGAACACTTCCCCAGAGAGGAGAATTAGTTAGCAGACGCGCTAGCTATGATGTCTTCTATGTTCAAGGTCAGGTGGGACAATGAGGCTCCCCAGATTACCATTGAGAGGTTGGACGAACCCGCACATTGCTGCAATATTGAGACTGAAGAGGTAACAGATAAGCCCTGATTTCATGAAGTAAAGAGGTATCTTGAGGCTCAAGAATACCCTGAGGGTGCATCTGTTAATGATAAGAAGTTCTTGAGGAGGTTCACGGCAAAGTTCTTCATCAGCAATGGCATTCTTTACAAACGTAACCATGATTCAACCTTGCTGCAATGTGTGGACAAGAACGAGGAAGAAAGGATTATGGTAGAGTTACATGAAGGTACCTTCAAAACTCATTCCAGTGGACATAACATGGCAAAGAAAATCCTACGGGCAGGATATTATTGGTCCACCATGGAAGCCGATTGTTATCAGCATTCTCGGACCTGTCATAAGTGCCAAGTCTATGCTGATAAGGTGCACGTACCTCCGGTTCCTATGAATGTCTTGACAGCTCCTTCGCCTTTTGCGATGTGGGGCATCGATATGATTGGTGAGATCAGACCTACTACGTCCAACGGGCATCATTTCATCCTAGTAGCTATTGACTATTTCACAAAATGGGTTGAGGCCGCTTCCTTTGCTACTGTAACCAAAAATGTCGTGGCACGGTTTATTCGGCATAATCTAATCTGTCGAGACGGTGTACCAGGGAGGATCATTACGGACAATGGTACAAATCTCAACAATACGATAATCACCGAGCTCTGCTAGCAGTTCAAAATACAGCATCACAACTCTTCTCCTTACCCGCCGAAGATGAATGGGGTTGTTGAAGCAGCTAATAAAAATATCAAGAAGATTGTGCAGAAGATGACGGTGACCTACAAAGATTGGCACGAGATGTTACCGTTTGCTCTTCATGGGTACCGAACCTCAGCGCAATCGTCAACAGGGGCAAACCCTATTCCTTGGTATATGGCATGGAGGCCGTCTTGCCCATTGAAGTTCAGATACCCTCTCTTCGGATTATGAAGGATGCAGGTTTGAGCAAGGACGACTGGATCCAGACCCTGCTTGATCAGCTGAATTTAATCGATGAAAAGAGACTTACTGCTATTTGTCATGGTCAGACGTATCAAAAGCGGATGATCAAGACATTTAACAAGAAAGTTAGATGACAAGAGTATCAAGTCAGGGATCTGGTGATCAAGAGCATCATACTGCCGCAAGGTGATCCCAGGGGCAAATGGACCCCTACGTACGAAGGGCCATTTGTGGTTAAGAACATTTTCTCAGGAGGAGCCATGATTCTAACCACCACGGATGGTGACAACCTTCCTCACCCCGTCAATGCAGACATAGTGAAAAGATACTACGCATAATCAAAGACCCGCTAGGTCGACTGACCTAGGCAAAAATAAGGGCTTCCCGACGAACCAAAAGGGTTCTGGCAAAAATAAGGGATGAAAATGTAAAAATCTGTACACCCGACAAGTCGAAAACCTGAAAAGGCGGCTTGGGCAAAAAAGGGTATCCCGGTGGACTAAAAACCCGAAAGGGCGGTCCAGGAAAAAATTAGGGATCAAAGTGTAACACTCTGTCTCATTGGATCATCTTGTAACCAGACCTTGGTATCAACTATCAAGCTCGGACGGCACTAATCAATCTGATCTACCTTCAACTAAGTAACAAAGTGATGAGATGCTCGAAGATATAAGGGCAATAGCAGAGTTGGAACCCAGTGGGATTGTTCACATAGTTGTTTTCCTTTGTTTTACACAAATTGTATAAACTCTCTTGTTCGGCGGAATTCTCTTACTAGGACGTCAGCCTCCTATATAAAAAACGCCTATTTACAGGCCAACTTCAAAATCAATACAATTCATTTCAAATTGTTTTATTTTTTCTGTTTTGTTTTGCGAGAACATCTAATGTTCATTTTTGATATATGCATTTGACATTAATTGCTACTCATAAATATTTACATGCGAAACAAAAGAAAATTACTCGTAATATCAGAAACAAGGGCAAACAAGAAATGTCCAGACCTTACAATTGCTCCATCCACCAAGTATAGGGATAGACCTAGTTGGAGAAAACAATTGAAGGTACATTCACTCCCCGCAGAATAAGGAGAAAGACAATGGTGTTAATTCTCCCCAGCCGAGGCTTGCAACCGCGAATGAATTGGCAATATTCTCCCCAAGCAGAGTTTATCTACCATCAGCACTAGAAAATTATCCCCAGTGGAGTTTGGAAAATTATCCCCGGTGGAGTTTGGAGACTTATCCCCAGTAGAGTCTGGAGGATTGTCCCCAGTAGAGTCTAAAAGATTATCCCCAATGAAGTCGCAACTGGAAAATCATCCCTAGTGGAGTTCATTCCTTTCACAAATAGAAGCTCAATCCCCAACATGGTTCATTATCACCAGCAACGATAATTCATCCCCAGCTGAGTTTATTTCTCCAAATCAGCGGATCCTCCGACAGAGCATGTCCTCCCTACAGAGTCATTTCCTCGTCAGTTTATTCCCCAGCAGAGTTATTCTCTCCTGCAGAAATATGCTCACAATCATCTTCATTCACTATCCCCAGCAAGAACGAATAATTCAACTTTTGTTTTCTCCAGCAGCAATCCGAGATTTATTTTCCCCAGCTAGAGAATATCATTAAAACATTGCACATCCATACATCATGACACATGCATCATACAACACAATCTCATTTATTTTGAGAACATCATTGCCTGATACATATCATGAATTACATACAGTTAACCTTCACCTTTCAGGAAAGATACAATCAAATTCTCACCAAATTCAAGTTATGAAGCCCGGATCCGACCGAATAGTATCTTGATTTCTACATCATATTGTGAAGCCCGGATTCGACCAGATAGCATTACCAGACTACCGCGAAGCCTGGATTCGACCAGATAGTGGTATCTCTTAAAAGCAAGTTATGAAGCCCGAATCCGACCAGATAGTACCTTGATTTCTACAGCATATTGTGAAGCCCGGATTCGACCAGATAGCAGTATCAAACACCGCGAAGCCTGGAAACGACCAGATAGTGGTTTATCTTTAAGCTATGAAGCCCAGATTCGACCGGATAATAGTTTAATCCCCAGCAAGCCGTGAAGCCTGGATTCGACCGGATAACAGCTCAGCAAGTACCATGAATCCTAGATTTCGATCAGATATCGGTATATCTTTAATACAAGTTATGAAGCCCAGGTTCGACCAAATAGTATCTTGATTTCTACGAATGCCATGAAGCCTGGATTCGACCAGATAATGGTATATTATATCGTGAAGCCTGGATTTCGACCAGATAGCGGTAAGGGACACTGTGAAGCTTGGATTTCGACCAAATAGCAGTTTACTCGGCCAATTACCTTAAAGCCCGAATTCGACCAGATATTAGTAGGCCCAATAGTCAAAGGGAAGCCCAGATTCGACTGGATAACCACTTGATTTCTTATGAAGCCTGGATTTTGACCAGATAAGAAGTAAGGTATTATGAAGCCTGGATTTCGACCAGATAGCAGTACAGGACACCATGAAGCCTGGATTCGACCAGATAATGGTATAAGACATCGTGAAGCCTGGATTACGACCAGATAATGGTACAAGACACTATGAAGCTTGGATTTCGACCAAATAGCAGTTTACCTGGACAAATACTAAGAAGCCCGGAGTCGACCGGATATTGGTATGCCCTAAGTTCAAGTTGAAGCCCGGATGCAACCGGATAACAACTCATTTCCTTCTGAAGCCTGGATTACGACCAGATAAGAATCAAGAAATTGTGAATCCTGGATTACAACCGGATAGCCAGTTTAATCTCATCTCCCTAATAAGTCACTATAAAGCCTGGATTACGACCAGATAGCAGTCGGTCTTATCATTATGAAGCCTGGATCACGACCAGATAGTAGTTCATTTCACCTCTTCGACGAAGAGATGATTCCTCAACAAGAATAACGGACGACTGAAGTTCCTAAAATTCAACAGAGATGATTCTCCAGTAGAATAACGGATGACCGAAGCTCCTAAAATTCTATTTCTCTCAAGATAGAGATCAACATTCCCCGGCGGAATCTTCCTCAACAACACGTATACAAGCTCTTGCTAAGGAATCTCTTACGCGATCGACACTTATTCGGATGGCATCTTTAAGCCCATCTTCCTTCATCAATCTCCAAATAGAATCTATAAGCCCATTCCCGATATCGCAAGACGAACACCACTTCATGCGAGTGCAAATTTTTGGGCACTCTAGTGTTCAATCCTCTTCCACCTTCGGATCACGAAAGACACGAAAGCCAATCTACATCCTCAGGTTTAAGAAGATTGAACAGGGGAAGCTGTTGTACCCCAAAATTTTTCCTCCCATATTTCTCAAAACATTTCAAGAAAGATCCTCAAGTTGCTCAAGGAAGTCCAAGGGTTGACCAGACAAGCCCTCTCCTAAGACAATCTACCTCAAATTAGGGTTTCATGTTGCATCAAGATACTTGAGTCCAAGGGGTTCCAAATTCTCACCAATGTCCTAATATGTTATCAAGATCATCCATGTCAAGTTTCAAGCCTTGCAGAGGAAATTTGCTCAGTCAATTGCTCAAAGGCCTAAAAATCGACTACGCTAGGGCAAAACTCAACTGTGGCCTACATACAGTCAAACTTCAATATTTTTGGTCAACATCCTCATTTTGAAGTATATTTCATCATTTTATTAAGGGTTTATCATGATTCATCAAGGATTTCTCATAATTCATCAAGAACCAAAAGTTGCTAAATTAGGGTTTTGCAGAAAACGTCAACTCAACTTTGACCAAGCATAACTTTCCCATACTTTATTAGAAATGACCCATCCAAAACTCATTTTTAAGGGGATGCAATTCCCTATAATCCGTCTTCATCTCCAAAGTTCAAAATATGCACTCACAAGAAGTTATGAATTTGGACATTATAGGTCATTTTGGAAAGTCAACAAAAACACCTTTTTTGTCAAAGCTTCATACTTGAGCATGGAATATCAAATGGAGATGATACAAAAAGGGTTGCTTATAGTAAATCTCAAGCTTTCTAAAAAGTCCAAGAACACCTTCAAAGAGTCAAAATTGAGGAAGTTATGCATTGGTGAAGTTGCCCTTTTTTGCAAAATTGCCAAAAGTCAACTATGCCTAAAACTTTAATTTTTTCCAAATGGGCCCAATCTTTTTCACTTGTTTTAAGTTGGAAAAATGGTCCACGAGCCCTAGACTTTTCAACTTGTCATTATCTTATTTATATTATTTATTTTGATTTTTATTTGAATTAAATCATTTTAAATCAAAACAAATCATATAAAATCCAAAACATTGAAATTCAAAGATTTTTTACATGATTCAGGTCTTAATATCCAGCTAGCATCAAATCAAATTCGTGTAAAAGCATGGTGTGGACAAAAAGATTGAATTAGGCTATTTTTGGAATGATATTGAAAGTGAATCAAATCAAAATCAAATTCATTGATGGAGAAAGATTGAGGCCAGGTTTTCAACCCTAATTCATTCCACAATACATATAGAAGCAAGGCAGACCTAAAACTAGGTTAGAGAGAGGCGTGTGATCAAGAACAAAACATGGAAAAAACAAGAAAAAGTGGTGAATCGAATTCCTAGTTACATGCAAATTCAAGATTCTTTGACCATCCCAATCGTTTCCTGAGGTCATTAGCAACCAAAAGCAATCAAAATCAAGCATTTCCAGGCCCTATATCGCGCTGTAAGTCCATCACGACATTGCTTGTTTTTTGAATTCGGTTTGCATGATTTAGACATTGTTAGCACGAATTAACCATATATTCTTGATCCATGGAACATTTGCAAGCTTTCTATATTGTTTAATTGCATTTATATGGCTTGTACAAATTTTCACCATGGCTAGGGTTTGTAGTTTCGATTAGGAGTTTTATGTGCAGGCAAAATTGGCCCATAAAAAGGTCATCATGATATTCAGCATGGCCAGACGAATCCAACCATGGCATTAGAAGTCATTTATCTTGCTCATGGTGGATTTTAAGAGAACGCGGGTTGTAGCTACGACCAAATGTCTGTCGATAAAAGTTTGGAACTTTTACCAACAGATGCAAGGAGGGAGACGAAGACGTGGCAAGCCATCACTCGTCCATTTGAAAATTCGCGCTAATATTTTGTTATTTCACTTGTTTATTTTATATTAATTCTTGTTTATATTACATACAACAACAAAAATTGGCCCAGTGCTAGCCAGGCAAGCGTTAAGGCGTTGGGAAGCTTGAGGTCAGGGGTTCGACCCCTGCCTCCAACATTTGCATTTTTCTTGATTTCTTTCTACAAATCTCATGCGTATACAATACCAAGGGACTATCATACATCCTCATCATCCAGCCATTGGACCTCCTGGAAGCTAGATCTGAAAGCTAGCATGTGAGAGACCACCATGGGGCCTAGTCAAAGCAATGCATTGGATCTCAAAAAAGTCAAGCGTGGACTTCATGGTCTTGGGCCAGATTGCTTCTCACACCCCTCTAATTTGCTTGCAGGCCCAATTTCTTATTCTTTTTCTTTTTATATTTTATTTCATTTAATTTATTTTATTTTACTAACCAATTAAATTATTTTCTTATTATCAAAAAAATCACAAAAATAATACTTTTCACAAATTAGGTTTAGATTTTATTTTTATCAAAATTAATTAATTTAATTAGATTTTAATTTTAGATAATTTTAATTCCTTTTGTATATAATTCAAATTAATTAGAACAAATAGATTTTTAGTTCTAACTTAATTATATTTTCCTTTCTTAAAATATTAACTGTTAGATGTATGATATTAGGATGCATGACAAGAATGTATGTTTAATTTTAAAACAATTAGATAACCCTAAAATGTGCAAAGATAAATAATCTGAAATTGAATCACTCGCACATGCGCACTCCTAGGGTACACTCCCACTTGGTTGCCTTCGGTAAATAGTCATTGAGTATAGGATGCTTTAGTGGTCGTCCTTTTGTCCAAAGGTCAAAGTTGCCTCGGAAAGGTTGCCCCAAATATTGTCTCCTCGGATAATTGATCTAAGACATTAGGGTTATTACTAAGACGTCCTAACGTTGCTTTAGTGACTGTACGTCCCTTTAGAATTGACCCTCAAACTCCAACGACGATGCTACCTACTCACTAATAGTAGGATAGCGCTGTCTAAAGGAAACAAACATATAACGATTCTTTTTTGAGTAGGTAGATTAACTCTTAAGTACTTGCTCAATCAAAACAAATTTCTCACACTTACACTCCTTTACAAACAAAGTTTTCAAAAAACACTTCATTACACTCTTGAAGACATAAGCAAGAGTTAAATTGAAGCCAAAACAAAAAAATTTCAAAACACACAAGCACACAAAGAAGCAATTTTGAAAATGATGAACAAGTACCTAAGAGCCCATAGATAACTACGGATAAAAAGGGTGCTAATACCTTCCCTTTCTATAATCTACCCCCCGTACTCAGAAATATCTCGAAAAAGGAATTTTCATGTGCTTTTTTCCTTTCCTTGTTGGATAAAATAAAAGTCGGTGGCGACTCTTTCTTACCGCGACATTTTGCAAACACAAACGCAAAATGCAAACCAGCAAATCCTAAAAAAAAATAGTCCTGGTTCTGGCCACCGTATCACACTATGTTTTAATACTCAAAATTTATTTTGTGAGTCTTGGGCTCAGGGGGAAACTCTGAACAAGCTTAAATGAATTTTTGGATTTAACAGATTCAGGGGGACCTGTGAGCTTAACTCTGAATTTGTCGGTTACGGTGATTACCCTGTATAAATTGTTCTATCAAAATACATGGTTTATCCATCATCAAAAATGGGGAGATTGTAAGAACAAGAAGTGTTTCTACATCTGGCCTTGAGATTTTGATGATAACTTTACATGTTATCTTAGAGAACAATTATATATACTAATGGTTTTATCTAGTGTGTAGTTGCTGCTATAATGTTCTGAATCTGGTACAAGGCATGTGACGTCATTAGGTTATGAACATACACTCCTGGAAGAAAACATGCGGTTACATATTTCGTTAAAGTCAAGATTTTAAACTGATCTTCTGCAACGTGTCTAAGGAACGTTAGTATAAGAAGTTTTGGTTGTGGCTTTATGGTTTAACTTTGGAGGCCTTCTAAAGCATTACTTATGTGTTACATGTTCTGAAGATTATGAAGACAACGTTCTGCTGAACAAGTTCTGATGATCTGAAGAAAAGCAAGTTCTTACAACCAAGTGCTGAAGACTCTGAAGAATAAGATTATGTGTGACAAGTTCTGAAGACTCCAAGACATAGGTTCTAAGGCTTAAGAAATATTCATCTACAATAAGCTTCAATGTTCAACATTCAAATATCTGAAGCCTCTGAAACAAAAATAAAAGTTCAAATGGTTAACGTGTGATATTGTGTAAAAGGTACATAAAGTGTTTGTGACCTCTACCCTCTAGGATTGCGCAAGGACAATCCTTTATACTATATTGACAACCACTCTCACTGTGACCGTTGGGAACAAACAACTGGATTTAGTGATATCTTTCTTTACTTAATGGATCTTTGTTTACAAGCTTAATAGAAAAATATTATTCAGAGAAAAAGGTGGAAAGCTATCATTGAACAGTGACAGGATACAAAACTATTAATTTATACTGTCTAAATTTTTATACCTTATTCTATCCGTTGGGAACTAACTGCTGGTGCAGGAAAAGTCGGTTCTATCCTCACAATGTGTCTCTCTATCAAAGGCTATAAAAGAAGATTAAGGCTTTAAAGATAAGTTACTGGTTGGCAGTTTAGCTGTTTCCCATTGGCCATCAAGCTTTATCATGTGGAAGGAAAGCAGTGGACTCTGAAGATGTTAAAGCTGCAATGCTATACATTCTGAAGACCACTAAAAGAGGAGAGAAAAGAAAGAAAGAAGACTACAAGATGTTATTTAACTTTCAATCACATACATCTTGGTAGATCTCAAAAGAAGAAATGAGTTATTGCTCGTAGCTGGCTCAACAAGAAGATGAAGAAGAACACTACAAGATGATACTCAACTTCTGATCATATACATCTTTGTAGAAATTTTTAGTGAACACTAGAGTTGTTGCTCGTATAGTGTTTCAGTTCAGATCTTTTCATGTAAATTGCTCTAACACTTGAGTTGTTGCTCGTAGAAGTGTTAAACAATACATGCTTAAATGTTTTGTGTAATCTGCTTAGAAGAAGCAACCATAGAAACACGGAAACCCCATCAACTGTTGTTGATTCATTCCTTGAGAGACTGAGTGATGGTCTAATCTCAAGAAGATAATGGCTGCTGGTCATTATGGGAAATTCTGATAGAAGATCTTAAGTGATCAGATTCTATTGGGTCAATGATTGTTATATCCGGTTGGATCATTGAACATATCATTGAAAGGTTTCTTGAGAGACTCAGTGAAAGTCTGATTTCAAGAAGATAATGGTTGTTGGTCATTAGGGGAAATTCTAATAGAAGAGTCTACGGGATCAGATTATGTTGGGTCAATTGTAGTCATTCCTCAAAGAGGACTGAGTGAAGGTCAGACTCTTCTGAGATCACTGATGGATATCAATTTAGGGGTGGTAAAATGGATGGATTAGATGGATATGGAATGAAATGTTAATGGACAAATCAAAATAATCCATTAGTCCATTATTAATCCAGTAAAACTTTCTAAAAGATCCAATCCATTCATTAAGGATAAAAAAATTCATCTAATCCACCCGTTAACAACATTTTAATGGATGAATATTCATCCATCCAAAAAGTTAATTTAAATAGATTCATTTATTTATTCTTTTTTGTATTTCTGAAAAAAATCGATATTCGATATTTTCATAAAAATCATTTTTTTTTGTATTTCTGATAAAAAGTTGATTTTCTGTATTTACGACAAAAACTCGATTGACTGGATTTACGTAAAAAAAACTAGATTTACTATATTTTTGGAAAAAGAAACTCGATTTACAGTATTTTCATTAAAAAAACTCAATTTATTGTATTTTTGTAAAAAAACTTGATTTATTATATTTCTATAAAAAAACTCGATTTACAGTATTTCCACACAAAAATTGATTTATTGTATTTTCTCAAAAAACTCATTTTATTGTATTTCCTTAAAAAAAACTTGATTTACTGTATTTTCGCAAAAAAATCGATTTACTATATTTTAGTAAATAAACTCGATTTACTATATTTTTGCAAAAACTCAATTTACTGTATTTCAGTAAAAAATATTGATTTATTGTATTTTCATAAAAAAATTGATTTACTGTATTTCCATAAACAACTCAATTTACTGTATTTTTGCCAAAAACTTTATTTACTGTATTTCCATAAAAAATTCCGAATACTATTTCTCTATAATAACTCGATTGACTGTATTTTTACCAAAAACACGATATACTGTATTTTTCATAAAAAATTCGATTTACTGTATTTTCAGGAAAAAACTCGATTTAGTGTATTTTTGTAAAAAAAACTCGATTTACTGTATTTTCATAAAAAAAACTCGATTTATTGTATTTCTGCAAAAAAACTCGATTTATTGTATTTCCGTAAAAAACATAATTTACTGTAGTTTTGCAAAAACTCAATTTACTGTATTTCCCAAAAAACTTGATTTACTCTATTTCCATAAAAATTCGATTTACTGTATTTCTACAAAAAACTTGATTTATTATATTTCCGCAAAAAACTCGATTTAATGTATTTCCGTGAGGGATAAAATTATATTGGGTCAATGAATGTTATATCAGGTTGGATCACTGAACGTGTCATTGTGTGTTAGTCATTATGTGTTAATCACTGATGGTTGCCCGTGCGATTGTAATCAGTTTGGTTATAGTGGATTAAGTCCTTGGATAAGGCAAAATCATCCTTGGGGTGGTGAACAGGAGTAACCTAGTTAACCGTGAACCTGGACAAAATACTTGTGTCCTTTTCTCTTCATTGTCTTTATAGCTATTATCATGTGAGTGCAAAGAATTTCTAACGGGGAATATTTTCTATGAACACGATTCGAACCCCCCATTTCTTGTGTTTTCTCTACCTTCAATTTGAACTTGGACTATACTTTGAATCATGATGTACACCTTTGTAACTTGTAACTTGTATTCCAAGCAATCCATATGCATTAGCTTTCCAAACTTAGCTTGAATCAACTCTTGACATTATGGGCTTAAGAAATTTGATGCCATTTGATTAACTTGAACACATTAAATAACTTGATTGAATACTTCCAAATCAACCTTCATTCTAAGAAACAAGAAAAAAAAACTGAGAACAATAATGCCTTGATCACAATGAATCCACAACTTCATCTTTTGTACCATAATTCATACTTTGCAATTCAATCCACGAGATATATTAGCTTGGCAAAAGTCCTTCTTCAATTGATGACCTTGGGTTCTCATTGTTAAATAAAATAGCTTGATATGTTGAAGGGAACCAAAACCCTAGCTCATAGCATTCTCAATTGAAATCATTGCTGAAACCTTAAGCACGTACAAGTGACAACCCTAATGCACTTGATCTTTGAGGAATCTCGATGAAGATGACTTTGTAGCTTGATGATTCTTGAAAAAGAAAATTGTTCATGATACCATGATTCAAAACTCTAGTCTATAATCTAAGATTAATGAAGGAACCAGTTGAATCAAACTTGAGTGAGATAGAAACCTCAAGCCATAGAGAAAACTTTAATTTCAAAGAAACCCTTGATCTCATGTCTTAGGAGCTTAAGTAAATGAATGATTGTAGTGTCATGGCCTAATGAAAAATTCATATGAATATGAAACATAAAGCAAATTATGGTTAAAAGAATAAGGGAAAATTTTGGGGTACAACAATCCCCACTTTCAGTTACCAATTGTTTCTTCTATTTATAACTTATAAGAGAAAGCACATTAGTACTCAAGTATTCAAATCAATTCTCATTCATACATCACTTTTCACTCTTAAACTAACTTGAGTGTTGGATTGCTAACTTTGCATATCAGCCTCTTCTCTATCGCATCCGAGTCTCAAGACTATCGCATCTAGCTTTTCCCGCTCATTTATCAATCAAATCTGGTGCCACTATGGAACATTGACATCATCAGTGGGAATCAGCCTCTGATTTCTATGATTTTCCATGGTTGGATATCTCCCGATTCAATCGAATCTCCTCCGTCAAAAGTTTAGATCTCCTCTAATCGAACTACATATCTCAATTTTTCGATCACTTCTCTTGCATTTAAATTTATTTTCCTTCATATTCTCCCTCATATCTGTCAACTATGGTGGCATACAAAGCCATTCCCTCCATCATCCAACAACAAGAAGTTATCGCAGCTGCTAAGGGTGCTAGAGATCTACCAACTCTTCCTAAAAGAGTTGATGATCAAGTCTTGGTAACATATTTGTTTGTTCCTTCTTGGCAAGATCCCATTAAACCAAGAACCTACCAAGAAGTATTCTAACCTCTTTTATTCCCCGAATTTGTGCAAAAACTCCACATAAGTAAAAGGTGCTCCCCTCGGAGGGAATAATCTCCCAATAAGACACTTGAATTCGTTATTGGGACCAAGATAAAATATACATGCAATGGAGAAGAATAAGAACATAAGGGAAACACCAATACATGTCACCATTGCATGTGGGCCCCTAAGGGAAAGAAATCACTCCAACGGGATCGTAAAGAAGAAGATTGTCGAGTTAATGGACATTATCAAGAAATACTAAAACACATTTGCCAAAGGACCATAAAGGATAATCCTTAGATTCCTTAACAAGAATAAAATAGAGGGAATCCTAAACGATTTCTATCCCTTAGTGATAACATTCATGATTTCTACCTTTGACATATCATGAGTGCTTATTGATAGTGGAAGCTCCTGCAACATCATGTATTTAGATTTCTTTATGATGATGGGGGGTTTAAGAAGCAAAAATTGTGGCCTTATAAAGGGTCTGACCTTTAAGCTTTCAACGACACCGTAACCCGTCCTTGGGGATACAATTAGTTTATGGTCACCTTAAGAGAAAGAATGGATACTAGAAAAATTGATTCCCTATTACTGGTAGTATTTTGCAGGAACATCTATAACTACATCCTATGTCATCCATTTGAAGCAACCTTAGAAGCAGTAACATCCTATGTCCAACTCAAGCTCAAGTACCATAATGTCCATGATGATTCGGTAACAGTAATATCTGAAAATATATGGGGCAAAGACAATCTTCAAGGCTTTGCAATAGGACCAAAAAGTAGGTGAAAGCAAATCCATGGAGATCAACATAGCCTCCTTGGTCAAAATAATTGGGAGACATGGATATCTAGCCTCCTTTAGGTAAGGCATATCATATCGGTCAGACGAGTAGAAATGGATTATTCGAGTGAAGTCAATATCAACCACCCCTATGTGGCCAACAAGTAGTGTTTATGCCACCTAGATATCTTATTTCAATTCTTTGAAAAGGAAATTATGGAAACTATAATGTACTATGTTGTTCAATTATATAAAGACTAAAGTTTTACTAAACTATCTATTTTCCTTTTGATTATGAAAGGTGTAGCGACTGATTTTTTATTCAGAGCCGCCACTATTAGTTTTTATCCTAGGGAAGGGAATCTAACAGAAAACCCTAATTCACAGACATAGATTCTAGGTTTCGGACTTCTTTAGACGAAAGTAAGGTGTTAGGCACCTTTCATCTACCTTGTTCACAAGGATACTAGGTTTTAGGTTTGAGTTGAGGAAACAAGATTTAAATTTTATTAGGGGAAGGGTTTAAATTTTTTATAGGGGAACTCGCTACGATTTTTGATCGTATGCCTACGTATCCTCTTAAGAGGAATCATAATCCCAATTCGTAGTTCGTATAGGGTTGGTGTTTTTTAGGGGTTGCAAATGTATCTTGAATCACCTCGCATTTTGGTCAGGAGTAGCGATTGCGAAGATTTTGACTAAATGTGCGGTAAGTGAAAATCTGTTTGAAACCCTTTTGCAAAAAATGGTTGATTAGATTTGTTTGTTGGGAAAATTAGTTTGATGATTTGTTGCGTGATTTTTTAATCGTGTTAATTGCAAAAATCTTGATTAATGCATGATTAAAAAAATATTTAATGCAAGTAAAATAATATATGAAATTTTGATATAAAAATGATTTACATGATATAATAAATAATAAAATATGATAATAAAAAAATATTAATAATTATAATAATTATGAATAATAATAATAATAATAAAATGTAATATATAAAATAGATAAAAAATATAATATAAAACAAAAATAAGAAAAAATTAATAATTGAATTAAATCAGAGGGGTGTAGTTTTAGTTAAGCAGTAAATAAGAGGGGGCACTAATAGCAGAACTGGGCTAGGCCCAAAGATGAATTCAGACAGGGGGTGCAGATTGTTTTAGAGTTTTAGTAAAAACTAGCTTGGGGGGTGGCGAAATCAATTGGGCTTAGGCCCACTACGAAATTTTTTGAAAGCCTGATGGGTTGGGTGTATGAGGGTGTATGGTGCTTATTATGGGACTTGGCCTGTGGCCGTCTGATCGAGATCATGCAGATGGGATTGAAGGAACATGGTTATTATGATATTCGTGCATGTACTAGAACCTAACGGAATATTGGTTTTTGTTTAACATTTTTTACAAACCATTTGTTTTTGGTTTTACATCTCTTCTTCCTCTCTCCTTCGCTAGCCACAAACCCTTTCCTCTTTCTACCCTAACATCACCCACAGCGGCACCATAGTCGTCCCTCACCCCAAATCTCAAAAACCCAAATCAACAACAAAAAAGAGATAAGATAAGTTAAACCTTCTGTGAAATTTCGATTCTGACTTGCTTTGTCCCATTTAGGTTTGCTAATCTCTCTCCATCTTGTTTGATTTACAGGCTGCAGCGGAGATCGAAGGTTGAAGATGGTGGTGCGGTGGAGCTTGAGGAATTAGGGTTCCAGATGATGGAACCCCAACGCCACTTCTTCTGTCCCTCTAAGTTCTTCTGGCCTCTTCTGGATATCAGTATTCTCTTCTTCAAGTAATCGCCCTCCCCTTTGTTCTGCCTTCCTCCGTATACTCCCTCTTCTGTATTGAACCCTCTTCCTCCCATTTTCTGTTAATCTCGTATTTATAGGGTATGATTTATGGTTTTTGATTAATGCTTAGATTTAGGAAGAATTGTAGAAATTAGGGATTGTAGATTATTGTTAATTGATTCTGGATTGAATGTAATTGATTCAGGTTTGATTGTAATAGAGATTCAGTTTGGATTTGCAAATGTTTCTGGATTGAAATTGATTTATTTTTGTAACTGATTTGATTGTTAATTGTAACTTCCTAGATTTGAATTGGTATCCATATTTTGTTTTGCGATAATGTTTCTGGGATTGAACTTAGATTTAGATGATGATTTGATTTGTTTTTTTTCTTCAAATTCCTACAGTAACTAATAACAACAATAAAAAATGTGCATAATCTTGGTAAGTAACCGTTACTTGCTTTTGGGCCTGCCAACACTTTCAGCCCATCACATTTTTTGCAGCAAAAACTTCATTTTTTAATCTAATTGGGCCTGAGTATCTTTTAAAGCAAACAAATTTTAGAACCCAAAATTACTAGTAAAACGTTTTAGTTTTTTCTTAAAAAAGAAAATATATTGTTTATTTATTTACTTAAAAACAATAAACAATTTTCTTTAATATAAAAATGAAACTTGTCAGCAATTATATTTTTCTTCATAATATGTATTTATCTTTAATAATAAGACCAAAGAGTCTTGCTAATAACACCCTTTTCAAAATCCTTTATTACATAATAAAAATGATTTAAAACTCTTACTCAAAATCCAAATAATAATTTTGCTCACAAATGCCAAGTGGGCTAACTTAGCGACTGTTTAATTTCCCATTTCTCTTCTTAATAACAATTGTTCAATAATTAAGAACTTAATAGTTGCTCGAATAATTTATTTCAAATTGAATGGGCCATTGGCCAACATGCCTCACGAACAGATTTATGAGTCTTTCCGATTTAGAAAGCCCCACTCTCCTGGATTAAGATACACCCCCTAGTCTTGGATAAAGATAGGCCATCAGATACTGGTGTACCATCTTTAATTAAATATTTCTTCTATTTTAATCTCAAAAAATAAAATCATCGAGGTAGTACAAATTTAGGGTACAATAAAAGGTAATGATGTGTATGAACGCCATATGCACCACCAAAGAGATGAAAGCACCATAATTAGGACTTAGGTGTGTTATCACAAACGCCACATTCATATGACTAAAGCAATCAAAACCCCACGATATCAATGAAAACACACAAAGCAGTCCAAAAAGTGGAAAATACCGAGCCACCCCTCTTGGTAGTTATTCACTCTAGAGGCAGTGGGGAGTCTTCCATACGTTAACCATGAACCTGGTTTTCACTTAGGGGCATGAAAGGAGTATCAATCATTGGATGAGCATAATCCCCTAATACATTCAATAAACTTTGAGCACGATCTCGGGACCAGAAGCAACACCATAAAAATAGGTAAAAAATATGAGTAAGTAACAAACTTAAATATATATTGTACATCCCATAATCCTCAAGACAACCTATAAATCCGAATATGAGGTGAGGAATAAGGAAGTATTGGTATTTAGAAACTAGTGTATGATATAAACTTGAGATATGAGACTGGGTCGTGCGAAAGGTACCATACCCAAAAAATAGGAATATAGTTGGAGAGGTTAAAGGCGTACCAGGTCGGGTGGTCGAGATGTCAGGCTGGTTTGACGATTATGAAAGATTAAAGGTTTTCTGAAAGTTATTAGGGACGTTATGCCTCAGGATCACATGTTGCCTAAAAACTTTACTAAAGACGTTATGCCTCATGATTATGGCGGAGGAGATTAAACCTTGTCATTCATGAATGTGTTGTACCCCAAAATTTTCCCTCTCTTTTCTTAAGACATTTATCACCAAAAATATTCAATGACTCAAGCTTGCACAAGTGTTGGCTAGGTCCGACCATCTCTTAAGCGCTAAGGTCACAAATTAGGGTTTCGAATTAAGTTGTCTGATCATTGACTTTTCACCTAATACATGACCTAATGGCTTGGAGCATAATCTCAAGGACTCAAACACGACATGTTGAGCTAATTTCATGGCTCAAATCATTTCTCGGGATCAAAGGTTTGATAGTTGAAATTTGGATCAACTGGCGAAAAGTCAACTAATACACAAAAAGTCAAACTTTGACTTTTTGATCAACATTGAATTTAAAAAAAATCAAAATTCATCAAGAAATTAAAAAATATGAAGCTTGATCATCAAGAAATCAAGAAAGTCAAAAGTCAATGAAAAAAGTCAAACTTTTCAAGACTTAGAAATTTTTCTAAGTGTTTTGTACATGATAAATTCATTACTTTATGGCATTTTTTCACCAAGGTGCAAGATGATTCAAAGGAAACTTTCAATATGAAAGTTGTAGATCTTGATAAATTCTACAACTTTGTATAAGAGGGTTGATGTCCAAAAAATGCTTAGATTTGAAGATATGAGTCTATGAAGTCATGACATTTTTATCTAACACTTAGAGAAATCTTCAACAGGTTTTGGCAAGTTTTTATCTCAACTTCTTGGCCAATTTTCATTAGGTTCCAATTTGATTTAGAAAAAGTGGAAAACATGAAGGTTGTATATGATGTTCCAAGCTTTCCAAAACCTCAAAGAGCATAAATTTATCATAATTTAGCTAGGAGATTCAAAGGCATGAAGTTGTGTATCCATTCTTGAAACACAAGTCATTTTGTGATGAACATGAGATCAAGTCTTCATGCCATGCTGCATAATACCATGTTGCATGCCTTCTAACTTGCAAATCTCTCCATAATTTAATGCTTACACCTACTCTTGAGCTATTACCCAACTGTTTGAGCCATTATCCAAAAGATCTTTCCATTTATGGCATAAAGGCACCATTGCCATTCTTGAAAAGCATGGCTTTAACCAGTGTTAACTCCTTGAGCCTCTCAAAGGTTTCTTCTGCACATAGACAATATCAAAGCAAGAAGCAACCATCTACAACCTGCAAAGTGCTCCTAAAAAACAGGCCAGGCCCCATTGGAACTATGCAAAGTCATGAATTCTCATGTACAATCCAACCAAATCATAACATGTTGTTTTGCAAATCTGATTACTTCAACTTCCCAAACCTCTTGCCTATAAATATAGAGATAAATTATAATAGATGGAGGCCAGAAAAAAAGGAGAAAGAGAAACAAGCACTCAAATTCCCTTCACTCATAAAAAACCAGAACTATTTATAAAACCTCCAACTTTGAGCTTTGAAGTCCAAATCTTTGAATCTCAAAAACCTTGCAAGTTTTCCCCAAACAAACCACCCAAATACTTCATATACATCATATAAAAGTTGTTCAAACACAAGAACAACTGTAATATCACTATCACCATCTTCCAAACTCCAAAAATAGTACCTTTCAACTTGACTTGGTTGGAGTGGTTCAGCCATTTTCAGCACAGAAGGAAGGTTGGAGCAACTTCAAGATGGATAAAAGGAGCTCGATCAATCATAACTTTGCGCCCGAAAACATCCTTATGTGTTCTAAAGTTTTCTCTTCGAGAGGTAAAATTTCTCAAACTGTGATATCTTTATCCATACATCATTTTCTTTTGCTTTCAAAAAATATAAAAGACTGATCAAAGAAGAAAACTCAACAAAAAGCCAGGCCAGGGGCTGACATAGGTGCCCGTGTCACACGACACGGCCCGTGTCAACTCAACTGGTTTGAAATAAAACTTAACAAAATACAGGGCAGGCCTTGACACGGGTGCCCGTGTCACATGACACGGCCCGTGTCAACTCAACCGGTTCAGGAACGTGCAAGGCAGGGGCGGACGCGGGTGACTGTGTCACATAACATAACCCATGTCCTTTTGGATGGAACAAAAATATGTAGAGAAGCTGGAACAGGTCCTGACACGGGTGCCCGTGTCCACTGACACGACCCGTGTCAGCTAAGGCACTAAAAACCCTAGTTTTAGATTTGTTTTGCTTCGATTTTGAATCATTATGGATACCTTGGACATTTATATGACCTAACACCATAAAACATTTTTCTAAATAAAATATCAAAATTATTTTTCTAAACAATTAGTTTTTTTTAATGTTACCTTAGACCTAGCTTTTTATCTTCAATTAAATGAATTACAAAACCTTTTCCATCAAAAACCCTAAAAAAAGCAATTTTTTTCTTGGTCTTTACATTTTCGCGCATTTTACCCTTTCGCATTGTAATTTATGAAATTGTCAAAGCCTTGTAATAGTAATTAGTATCCTATTTTCTGCAATTTATCGCTTTCCATATTATTGCTAGTAATTAGGGTTTGTATGGAAAGACTTAAAACCAACAAGTAGACAATCCTAATTCAATACAAAATGCATGAAAACAAAACACTTTGCACACTTGCACCTCTAGGGTAACCCACACTTGTTGCCTCGGATTAGACAGTCATGTCCCTCAAACATGGGATACTTTATCAAAGACCCTCGAATACAAGACCGTAGTCCCTTGATGACCCTTCGATGTTGCCTTCGATAAACAATCTTAGACCCTTACGACAAATTTCTAAGGTATCCTACAATGTTGTCTTCTATGACTATACGAAGACCCACGCATGTCCCTTCACATCCAATAATATGGTTTCTTACTAACTAATGGTAAGATAACACTATCTAAAGGAGGAGGAAAAGAAAAAAAATACTTTTTAAGAAGGTAGAACATTCATATTTTCTTGCTCATAACATTTCAAAACATCTTTCAAAAACACCAACACTTTCCATGAAATAATTTCAAAAGTCAACACTTTGTATACATTCTTATAGAGACGAGAATCATTACAAAGTTTGCCTAGACAAAGGCACTTTCAAACAAATCACAAACACATTTCAAAAAAAGCATTTCAAAGTGAGCTAGCAACTAAGAGCCCGTAGATAACTACAGATGAAAAGGGTGCTAACACCTCCCCTTTTCATAACCTACCCCCTGAACTCAAGAAAATTATCAAAAGGCTTTTCCTGTTCTTTTCACCCTTTCCTTTATTGGATAAAAGAAAAGTTAGTGGCGACTCTTGCTATCCACAACAATTGTGATAAAATGCAAAACACCCAAGCCAGTTCTCCCACCGTATAACAGAACTGGCGACTCTGCTGGGGACCATACTTAAAAGTGGGGTTACCTTAGATACTAGATCACCTTTAAATACTTTCATTGTTTCACTCGCTTGCTTTACTCTTAAAAGGGTGTTTGGATTGTGTATAGATCCTCTACCCGGATCTGGGGGCATTATTAGGTAAGTAGCAATAGATCATAGGGACTGTGCGGCGTAATACCGACACGGTTAAAGCGATGGCTACATTAGTGTGACACATTTGTTGGTACCGGTGTCCCTTGAGTCCAGTCAAGGAGAATACAGGGTCGTTGTCTGGTGTCATAAAGCACTAACTGACCTTAGAACCTTTATTTGAACAACTTGGCCATTAGGAAGTAGTGAGATAGCCAACTTTGATGCAATTCAAAGTTGGTTGATACTTGATACTATGCTCATTGAGATCGGACTTTCGGGATATTTCGGTTGCTAATAAAGAAGCTTGTGCTGAAACAATGCCCGATGAAGAAAGATCAATGATTTTGAGATTCCTTAGAACCCGGTTACTTTTTAGGACAGGTTAAACCAATTAAACTTCAAGGGGGTACTTACCTATGAAACCCATCCAATCCTAAACCTAAGATCCTTATGTGCTTTGTTTGTGATCATTTGTTCATGACATCATAAACATCATAACATTATAAGCATTCTCACTAACCATTCCAAGGATTTAGGAATTTATTTTTGTTCTGTTTTGTAGGATATGGCTTCCACCCGTAGAAATACCATCAGAATCAACTTCCTAAGGGTACCTCCTTAACTCAAGGAGTTAGCGTCAAGGGTTCCTGAAAATTCCCCATTCACCAAAAAAATATGGCCAACTTCCCAACCTGGCCACCTCAAGCTTTGATGAAGACATGTTGAAGGTGCTTTTTCAGTTCTTTGATCCTATGCATCATTGCTTCACATTTCTCGATTATCAACTAGTTCCCACAATGGACGAATTCTCTCAACTACTAGGAATGCCCGTTCTTGATCAAATACAGTTCACCGGTTTAGAGGAAACTCCAAAGCCTGAAGTTATTTCCAAAGCCTTGCATTTGAAGAGTTCAGATATTGTAGCCCATTAGGAGACAAGAAGTGGGGTCAAAGGTTTTTTGGATAAGTTCTTGATGGCGAAGGCTATATTATTTTGGGAAGCCATGGATTTGCAAGCTTTTGAAGACGTTTTGTCTCTTCTAATCTATGATTTGGTATTATTCCCTAACCCAAACCAACTCGTAGATATGAATACCGTCAAAATGTTCCTTACCCGCAATATTGTGCCTATATTGCTTGGAGATATTTTGCAATCTCTTCATACTCGCACTATGAAGAAACGAGGAAATATTATGTGTTGATTGCCTTTGTTGTCTATGTGGTTTATTTTGCACCTTCCTCGGACAGTCTTGAAGAATGAACAAGGCTTAAGGTGGTCTCCAAGGTTGATGTCGCTCACCCATTCTGATATCCATTGGTGCTCCCGATCTCAAGAAGACATTACTATAATTTACCATTGTGGAGAGTTCCCTAATGTTCCACTCTTAGGCATTAGGGGAGGTATCACTTATAACCTTTCTCTAGCCCTACGACTGTTCGGCTATAACTCGACACTCCCCGACAACGGCACCAAAAACTTGATGGGAAAAATAACAAGTGTACTATTTTGCCTTGTAGTAATAATGGGAAATTCCCCAAATGTTGATCTCAAGGACCACATGCAATTATCGAGTTCAACTCACGTTCAATTAAACAAAAACTTTAATTGGGGTTTTGGTTTAGGAATTGTCACTCAGCAGATATAAAAATAAGCAGAATGTAAATTAGGGCTTTTTCACATATATGAAGAGCATGCTAGGGTATGGTGTATAATTTTCCCTGTAACAACCTTGAATCTTGATCTCTTCAACAAGTTTATATCCTTCAATTACCAACCCTTTAGATTATCTTCTCCTAAGTCCTTAGTGGGAAAACCTTTAACCATCCATCCTACACCCTAAGTCCTTAGAGATATATGATGGAGTCAAGCCTTTATTTTATCAAGTATTAAATTCAGTAACTATATGGTATCCCTAGTCCTAGGTGATATCTATTATATTCTAATTATACAAAAACCTTAACAACCGCAGTCTAGTTGGATGTTAACTATAAATCAATCATAATTTGTCTGATCAGGAAGGCATAAAAGCATTGTAAAATTAAATCAAATAGAGAAGACTGTTGTATAAAGGAAATTTGGGAATCAAAATCGTTTACAGAGTAAAATCTTGGACATCCCCTAGCATTGAGGGGTTTAGCTACTCATATTTTTCAAAATAATCACAAGATAAAGATTAGACATTACAAGTAATTGGATAGCTTCGATCTTCAATTACTTCCTCTCATGAGAGTCTTCTGCTCTCCAAGAACCTTGATCTCCCCAATCTTTAGTCGTGTAAACTATTCTTCGTTGCCCAAAAAGTTCCCTTCTTCTTCTTCTAACAAACATGTTTTAATAGTATTAAGTCATCCCTCAGCAATGCAAAATGTCCAAAGTACCCTTAATGATCCAAGACACTTAAAACCCCAAAAATCAGAATTCCTAGCGCCTTGGCCGACATAGGCCGTGTCATGCGACACAGGCACTCGTGTCAGCGTCTATATCTTGCTTCTAATCAAGCTTTTATGCAGTTGTTTTGACATGGGCCGTGTCGTGCGACACGGGCACCCATGTCAGCGTCTATGACTTTGCTTTCTCACGCTCTGGTGTAGTTGGTTTGACCCGAGTCGTGTCAGGAAACACGTCGGCCCATGTTAGCCCCTAGTTTTCATGCTTCCCAAGTCTTACCCTTAACACGGCCCGTGTCAGGTGACACGGCCACCCGTGTTAGGGCTCCTGTAGCACTTCCTCCAAAACTCTGAATTCTATAATTTTTTGCCCCAGTTTGTTCAGTTTTATTCTTTTGAACTTGAAAACACTAAAACACAAATCCAAAGCATAAAATATGATACAATGAAATAAAACACTCATCAACTAAAAGAAATGATAACTAAAATCAATTCTAAATACCTGTGTAAAAACCACTTATCAACATGCCTAGGATGGATATAGATATTGCCGTGTAAAAACTACCTCTCAGAGAAGGTTGCCCTCCGGTTAAACAAAAGCTTCGAAGAACTCATCCCAAGATGTCTAAGAAGATCAAATAGGAGGTTCAAAAGCCGTTTGATGTGGGTTTCTCAAAGATTTTCTATTTTCCGCAGTGGATTGCAAATATTGTGTCAGTTTCGAAGAAAGATGGCAAAGTGAGAATGTGTATGGATTATAGAGACTTGAACAGAGCAATAGCTAAAGATAATTTTCCGCTCCCTCATATTGATATTATGGTTGACAATACTACTCAAGCTAAAGTGTTTTCCTTCATGGACGGTTTTTCTTGCTATAATCAGATCAAGATGGCGCCGGAAGATATGGAGAACACTACTTTCGTTACACCTTGGGGAACCTTTTGCTATAAAACGATGCCTTTTGGTTTGAACAATGCAAGGGCAACGTATAAACGTGTAATGGTCACTCTCTTTCATGACATGATACATAAATATATTGAAGTATATGTTGACAATATGATTTCCAAATCCCAGACAGAAGAGGAACATCTTTTCCACTTGTTGAAACTGTTTGAAAGGTTAAGGAGATTCAGGCTGAGGTTGAACCCTAACAAGTGCAACTTCGGGGTCAGATCAAGGAAGTTATTAGGCTTTATAGTAAGCGAAAAAGGAATTGAGGTTGATCCTGACAAAATAAAAGTGATACAAGAAATTCCTGAGCCGGTGTAATACGGTGAGAGAACTGACTTGGTTTTCTGTTTTATCGCAAATGTTGTGGATAGAAAGAGTCACCACCAAATTTTCTTTTATCCAATAAGGAAAGGGAGAAAAGAATAGGAAAGACCTTCGATATTTTTTTTTGAGTTTAGGGGGTAGATTATGAAAAAGAAATGTGTTAACACCATTTTCATCCGTACTTATCTACAGGATCTTAGTCGCTAGCTCACTTTGTTTTTCTGAAAATGCTTTGTGAATTTGTGCTTGAAAATATTTTAAAATGCAATAGTAAGGCAAGACTTTGTAATGATTCTCATTTCGGTTTTTGAGAATGCGTACAAAGTGTTTGTTTGAAAATATTTTTGAAAGTGTGATTGTGAAGCATGTTTTTTTTCGAAATGTTTGTGAGCAAGCAACTACGGGTGTTCTACCTAGTCAAGGTCTTTATCATTCTTTTCCTCCTCCTTTAAATAGTGCTACCCTACAATTAGTTAGTAGGAAGCCCTATTGTTGGATGTGAAGGGATAGATGCAGGTCATCGTACAGTCGTAGAAGGCAACTTGTAAGGATGCTCAAGCAATTTTCATTTAAGGGACTAGATCATTTACCAAAGGAAACATTCAAAAGGGTCATCAAGGGACTACAATCTTTGATTTTGAGGGACAGTTCTAAAGCGTCCCCACGTTCGAGGGACATGACTGTGTTTCGTTCTGAAGGCAACAAGGGAGATTACCCTAGAGGTGCGGGTGTGCAAAGTATGTTTAATTCAGTTTATTTATCTTGTATTATGTTAGATATTGATTATTTATTAGTCTTTTCATGCAAACCCTAATTACTAAGCAATAGTAACAAATATAGTAAAGCGATAAATCTACGGAAAATAAAATTCTACGATATTACTAGGCTTCGGGAATAGTAAAAAAAACCTAATCATCTATTACAAACCATGAGCAGTTACATAATCGAAAAAAGCGAAATTAATAAATTACGCGAAAAGGTAAAAAAAGGAAAAGGGAAAGGAAATTGCTTTGGTGGTTTTCTTGATAAAAGATTTGATGATTAACCTAAAACCTAAATTAATTTTAATTAATAAAAACCTAAAAAACCCTCATTAATTTTAATTTGAAAAAATAAGAAAGTTTATTAATTAAACAAACTAAACCCTAATGTTGATTAGGGTTTGTGAAAAAATTAATTGATTAAAAAGTGGTTTTAGTTTGGTGAATTTAGGGTTCATAAGTGAATATAGTGAGAAAATAAGGGTTTTAAAAAAGTTATCAGGGCTGGGTGTTGAATCCACGCCCTCTACCCTTTTAATCAGCACCTTCACAACCAAGCCAGGCGCGCGCCAGTGTCAAAAGATATAAGCCAACGCGTTTTACATTCAATTCTGCAAAATATGAGAAATTATAAAGAAAAAAAACAGCAAAAGGCAGGGATCGAACCCACACCTTGATAGGGTAATGCCTCAGCGCGCATATTTCAACCACTGGGACGACAACACATCCGTTAACTTACGTGAAACAAATAAAACAAATATTAAGCAAAATGCATGGACCAGAGAGACGCTGAAGCCCTAGCTCCGGTCGTCTTCTCCAGTGAGAAGATTTCTTGGTCCTGCAAAATAAAAGATTTTAGCAAACAAAAAGCACCCTATCCCCCTAAATCAAGGGCTGCGAGTTCAATAGGATAATTATTTTTGACTGAAAAGGCTTGGTTTGAGAGCTATGGTGAAGACAACACCGATCTGCATGAATATGGTGATTCAAAATTCTGGTAGCATGAGAACCATGCGATTAATATTTCCTGCACACATAGAGACCTCCCGAACACACTAGCATGGTTAGTTTATCTTAAAATACCATGAAACTCAAGAATGCAAAAATTATACAATGACAGAATTGTGATGCATGCACGAGTATTTTCTGGCTGTTTGGATCATTGTAAATGATCCAATCTTACCCTATGATCTTCCTGGGGTTGATTGGGATTACTAGTTTGTAGTGAAAGGGACTATGAATAGGGTTTCAAGTTGTTTTAAGGTTCTTGGAAAATTGAGATTTTTGAGAAGATTTTAGTGTAAGGGTTCGTGTCCTTGCTTGTATGAAGAATGGAGATTATATAGCATGAATTAGGTCAAAGATAAAATGGGCTTGGACTTTGTGTAAAAAGCATTGTATTTTATCTTATTTATTTTTTAATTAATAATGAATAATTAAAAAATAATTAAAATAAAATATATGAAGGGGTACATGAACAAGATTTGAGGTGTATAAGGAGTTTAATACACACTTGGATCCTTAAACAATGGCCCAATAGTCCAAAATGTCAAGTTTTCTCAATTTGAACTTCATGCAATTGCTCAAAATTTCCCAACTTGCACTGGTTATAACTCTCTCAATTTTCATCGTTTGAAGGGGACCTTTGACTTTTTAGAAACCTCAAGATGTCATATTCAATCCCTATGTTGATTATTTTTGCATTTGAAGACTTTATCTTAATGTAAGTTGCCTTGACAAAAAGTGTCTTTTTGTTGACTTTTGAAATGACCTATAATGTATTGGTCCATATCTCTCAAATGAAGCTTTTTTTTGGACTTGAGCTTAGAGAGGCAAAGTTATATAGAATTGAATTTTCTTCAAAATAAGCTTTGGTTGGGGAAAAACTGATGAAGCATGTGAAAGTTATGCTTGGTCAAAATTCAGTTGACTTCTCCTAAGGGAAACCTAATTTAGCAACTTTTGACTTTTGAGGATTTGAGATTTTTCCTTGATGAATCATGATCATACCTTGATCAATGATGAATGTGGTATCAAAATGTGGATTTTGACCAAAAATCTCGAAGTTTGACTGTATGTTTACCATAATTGACTTTTTGTTCAATACAGTTGAATTTCAGTCATCTAAGCAGTTGACTGAGCAAACTTGTGATGCAAGGCATGAACCTTGGTATGAGAATTATTGGAGACCTGTAAGAAACCATGGAATCCACTTGAGGCCTTAGAAACCCAAACTTTCTTGAGAAAAATGAAACCCTAGTTGTAAGTCCATTGCTTAGGAGGAGAATTTGTCTGATCAGTTCTTGAGCAACCTTGAGCATTTGAGAACCCTAGGTGAATGTCTTGAATAAAATAGGAGGGAAAATTTTGGGGTACAACAACTCCCCCTGTTCAATCTTCTTAAACTTGAGGAGTTAGATTGGCATGTCCGCCATTCGTGATCTGAAGGTAGAAGAGGATTGAACAGTTAAGTGCCCCGAAATTTTCACTCGCATGTGCAGAAGGTAACGCTGTTGGTTGATAATATTGCTTGAATGGGGTTAAATATGCCATTCGGAGAAGTGACATAATGTCGTTGGATATGGGCTTATAGATGTCATCCAAGGTAACTGTTGATAAGAGAATCAGAATGAGTCTATGCTTGACTCCATCTGAAGAATGCTTTCTAGAATGAACCCCTGGGGAAGGTGCTTAAGTAGCTACTTGTCAGATTTAGTCTTTGAGGGAAGTGCTTGTCAGAATTCAGTCTCTGAGGTAAATGCTTTCCATGTAGATAGTCGCCCCATCCTATTTCAAGAATTTATCCATAATCTGTTTCTGTTGGTAAACCCGTCATGTTCTGAGAATTCATATAACCTAGCCATGTTGATAGTTTCCCCGTCCTATTTCAAGAATTAATATTTTTTCCGGATTATAAAGATAGTTTCCCCATCCTGTTTTGGGAATTAATCTTTGACCTGCTATCTATTGGCGAACCTGTCCTGTTTCGGGAATTCATACCGCCTGGTCATATAGATAGTTGCCCCACTTTGTTTCGGGAATTAATCTTGGACCTGGTCATCTAGATAGTTGTCTCGTCCTGTTTCGGGAATTAATTTATGACCTGTTTGAGAATTATTGATGATATTCATCTGTTTGTAGACTTTTACCTGAAAAACAAAGTTAGTCTTTATGCAATTTCATGATGTATGTAATGCATTGCGTAATGATGTTCTCAAAGTAAATGAGAGTGTGTTATATGCGTTTCATATGCATATGTTATGATATTTTGTAAATGATGTATATATGCAATATGTCGTTGGAGCGTATCGGTAGCTTCGCGTAACAACTATGTTCGGGGAAAATAAATCCCTGATTGTTGTTAGGGTTGAAGAATATGAATCTTTAATTTTTTTAGAACGTCTCGGCTGGGGATTCCTGCTTTCTTTTTGAGGATACTCCGCTGGGAATGTTTTACTTCTACTTGGGGATAAAAGAGTTCAAGAACATTGTTCGTCCACCGCTCTACTGAGAATTTAGTTCTTATATACCTTAATTGGGGACAAAAGAGATGGAATACCCTTCAGAGATGCCGTATGACTGAGTTTCCGATATGGACGTCAACTCTTCTGGGGGAGGACAAAGTTAAATGATGTCTGGCTCAGTTTCAGATTTCGTAGCAACTTTCTAGGGATAGAAACCTAGACTATACTTTGTTGGAGAAGAGAATCTTACCGGGGATTTGTAGTAATTGAAAGAATGAGCTCTGCTTCGGAAGTTAAATTTTGTGGGGGAAATAAACCCTGTTGGGGAAATAAACCTTGCTGGAGAAGAGAATTCTGCAGGGGATTTTACAGTGTTGGAGAAATAACTGCGCTGGGGAATCAAACTCCTGTGAATTACATTGAGGTAATCATTTCTTATGGCAATTAGAATTCTATAGGCTGTGCGGAGGAAGTTCCCATTATATGTTGGAGAAATGATCAAACTCCTTTATCCGCTAGGGGGATCTTCTAGGGAGTATGGTCATGTTAACTGTTGGAGGATTCCCCAATTCCTGTCTGGAAGCATATTAGACTTGCGGGGGGAATGTATCTCCGTCGGGGATAAGCTTGTGAAGGTAACTCTATGGGGATAATCCCATGGAGGTTGCTCTGTGGGGATTTGTGGACGACTTGAACATTATCACAACTCCTAGAGTCTTTAGTAAATGCTTATTCCTATTTTTATGCATATATTTGTAAACAATAATCATATTCATATGCATATGTTCATCCAATTTAGTCACTGGACATTTTTGCAAACAAAATAGAAAAAGTAAAACAAAGTTGAACTCTGAAATCGTCTTGTATTGATAATTTGCCTATAAACAAACGGTTTTTGTACATAGAGGCAGAAATCCTAGTAAGAGGAAATTGTCATGAAATAAAAAGAGTAAAAATAAAACATATAGCTATGAGTAAACGACCCCATCGAGTTTCAACTCCGCTATTGCCTTTATGTCTTCAAGCATCTCATCCCTCGATGTCGAAAGAAGTTGATTGAATTGATCTGTACCATTTGAACTTGACGTTGGTAAAAAAGCTTATTGTAAGTAAATGATCCAACGGGACATAGTCGTACGCTTTAATCCTTAAATCTTTCCTGGACCGCCCTTTCGGGTTTTGCATCCATCGCGATAACCTTTTTTTCCTAAGCCATCTTTTCAGGTTTGCCGGGTGTACAATCTTTATATATATCCCTTATTTTTACCCGAACCCTTTTGGTTCTCCGGGATGCCCTTATTTTTGCCTAGTCCAGTCAACCTAATGGGTCTCTTTCATGCGTAGTATCTTTTGACTATGTCCACGTTCACAGGGTGCGGAAAGTCTTCACCGTCCATGGTGGTAAGTATCATAGCACTGTCGTAAAATATCTTCTTGACTACAAATGGACCTTCGTATGTCGGAGTCCACTTACCCCTAGGATCACCTTGCGGTAGGATGATGCGATTTATTACCAAAGCACCATCCTGATATACCAGATGCTTGGCCTTCTTGTTAAAGGCTTTGATCACGCGTTTCTGGTACATCTGACCAGGACAGACAGCCGCAAGCCTCTTCTCGTCAATCAAATTCAATTGGTCTAGACTAGTTTGAATCCATTCTTCTACATCTAAGTCTGCATCTTTCATAATCCTTAGTGAAGGAATCTGAACTTCGATAGGTAGGACAACTTCCATACCGTAGACTAGAGAGAAAGGGGTTTCCCCAGTTGATGTTTATGCTGAAGTGCGATAGCCATGAAGAGAAATTGGTAACATCTTGTGCCAATCTTTATACGTCACTGTCATCTTCTGTAGAATCTTCTTAATGTACTTATTGGCGGCTTCCATTGTGCCATTCATCTTTGGTCGACACAGAGAAGAGTTGTGGTGCTTGATCTTGAACTGCATGCAAAGTTCTGTGATCATAGCATTGTTGAGGTTGGTTCCATTTTCTGTGATAATCCTTTAGAGGATGTCATACCGAGAGATGAGGTTATGCTTAATGAACCTAGCCACAACATTCTTGGTAACGTGGGAAAATGAGGCTTCTTCAACCCACTTCGTGAAGTAATCAATAGCGACGAGGATGAAGTGGTTCCTATTAGAAGCAATAGGCTTAATCTCTCTGATCATATCAATGCCCCACATTGAAAATGGCCAAGGAGCAGTCAAGACATTCAAAGGGACCAGAGGCACATGTATTTTGTCAGCATATATCTGACACTTGTGACACATTCTTGAGTGGTGATGGCAGTCAGTTTCCATGATTGTCCAGTAATAACCCGCTCTCAAAATCTTCTTGGCCATAGTATGTCCACTGGAATGAGTAACAAAGATACCTTTGTGCATATCTTCCATAATCTTCTCAGCTTCATTCTTATCCACACAATGAAGCAGAGTCGAATCATGGTTGCGTTTGTACAAAATTCCGTTGCTCAGGATGAACTTCGCAAAGAACCTTTGTAGGAATTTCTTGTCATTGATAGATGCTCCCTCAGGGTACTCTTGAGCCTCGAGATATCTCTTCACCTTATAAAACAAAGGCTTCTCTTCTACTCCATCAATATCGACTTTGTAGCAATGTGCCGGTTCGTCTAGTCTTTTGATAGTAATTCGAGGAGCCTCATTGTCCAATATGAATTTGAACATATATGACATGGTAGCCAATTCATCTGCCAGTTAATTCTCTTCTCATGGGATACACTCAAAATTAATTTCCTTGAAGTAAGGGATTAAGGTCACCACATGTTCACGATAAGGAATGAGATTCAGATGCTTCGTATCCCATTCTCCCTTAATCTGACTGATTACCAAGGCTGAGTCCCCATATACACTTAATAACTTAATTCTTAGGTCAATAGAAGCTTTGATACCCATGATGCACGCTTCGTATTCAGCCATGTTGTTGGTACAATCAAAGCAAAGTCTGGCGGTGAAGGGCGTATAGCAACCCTGGGGAGAGATAATCACAACACCAATTTAGTTGCCAAATGCGTTGGAAGCTCCATCGAGAACCATAGTCCATCGAGATCCTGGCTCAGGTCCTTCATACGGTCCAGGTTTTTCATAATTTGTGACTAGCATAATGTTCTCGTCTGGGAACTCAAAATTCATAGACTGATAGTCGTCTACGGCTTGATGAGCCAAATGATCTGCCAGTACACTTCCTTTAATTGCTTTCTAAGTGGTGTTCTAAATGTCGTATTCTGTCAAGACCATTTGCCATCGGGATACCCTTCCAGAGAGAGCTGGCTTCTCGAATATGTATTTGATGGGATCCATTTTAGAGATCAACAAAGTAGTATTGGTCAACATATACTATCTTATTCGAGGAGAAGCCCATGGAAAAGTGAAGCAAGTTTTCTCGAGCAGTGAGTATCTTGTTTCACAGTCGGTAAACTTTTTGCTAAGATAGTATATTGCATGCTCTTTTCGACCAGACTCGTCATGCTGGCCCATTACACACCCCATTGAGTTCTCTAACACTGTTAGGTACATAATCAAATGTATTCCTTCAATTGGTGGCATCAGAATTAGAGGTTATTGTAGGTACTCCTTGATCTTGCCAAATGCTATCTGAGAGTCGTCGTTCCATTTTACTACCTGATCTTTCTTCAGCAGCTTGAAGATTGGCTCACAAGTAGCAGTCAAATGAGAAATGAATCGAGCAATGTAATTCATTCGTCCCAAGAAACCTTTACTTCCTTCTCAGTATGGGGAGATATCATTTCTTGAATATCTTTGACTTTGATGGGATCAACTTTGATACCTTTACCATTGACAACAAAACCCAATAGTTTACTAGACCTCACTCCAAAGGTGCACTTGTTCGGATTCAACCTCAGCTTGTACTTCTTCAAACTTTCAAAAAACTTGTGTAAATGGTCAAGATGTTCTTCTTCATTTTGAGATCTAGCTATCATGTCGTCAATGTAGACCTCTATTTCGTGATGGATCATATAATGGAATAAAGCTACCATGGCACGCTGATATGTGACGCCGACATTCTTCAACCTAAAAGGCATAACCTTGTAGCAGAAAGTGCCCCACATTGTGACAAAGGTAGTTTTCTCCATGTCTTCAGTTGCCATCTTGATCTGATTATAACCTGAGAAGCCGTCCATGAAGGAGAATACCTTGTGCTGAGCAGTGTTGTCGATCAAAACATTAATATGTGGGAGTGGGAAGTCATCTTTGGGGATTTCCCTATTCAGATACCTGTAGTCTACACACATACGTACCTTGTCGTCTTTCTTTGGTACCGACACCACATTTGCAACCCATTGAGGATATGATGTAACAACCAAGAACCATGCATCTAATTGTTTCATAACCTCAGCCTTTTTCTTCTTTGACATTTCGGGACGCATGCGACAAACCTTCTGCTTTACTGGAGAACAACCCTCTTTCATTTGTAGACGGTGAACCATAATATCGGTATCGAGCCCTGGCATGTCTTCGTATGACCAAGAAAAGATCTCAACATAGTCATGCAATACCTGAATTAACCTGTTCTTGACACTGCCTTCTAGATTAGCCCATATCTTGACTTCTTTTCTGTCTGCTTCAGTACCCAAGTTTACAACTTCAATTTGCTCCTCATGTGGTTGAATATCCTTTTCCTCTTGCACTAACAGTCTGGAAAGTTCTCTAGGTATTTCACAATCTTCTTCGCCTTCACCCTCGGATTGGTAGATCATATTTTCAAATTCATAAGTGGCAATAGAATAGTCATTATCAATGGGATCCAAAATGGATGTGGATCTGCAATGTATTATGTGGGTGTGTGTAAGAACACATAGCTATTTGAAAGTGATAAAAAGTAAAAGAAAAACAAAGAGTGAAAAATATAAATGCAAAACGTCCAATGCTTTATTAAATGAAAATATGTTTATGAGATGACAACCCTTGGAAAATGGACCATTGTGCCCCGGGTAAAGCACAAAGCTTAAAGTCATTGTTTAAAAGTTACATAGCCAAAACTTGAAAGCAATAAAAATAGAAAGTTGCTATTACTCCTGAATAAAGGAGATTGAGATAATGTCTTGAGTCTTCCAGTTGCCGAGTCTATTACCGACGGTAGGAAAGATCCAACTGTCAAAGTCATGATCACTATCATCATCTTCTATAGTTTTGACTCCATTGTGGCTGACGCGAAATATTGGTCTTTCGGCACGAGCACAATGAACATCCCTCTAACCCTCTGCAGTGAAACCCAAACCAAAATTTTTAGATTTATACGGAATGTCAGGAAGCTGACCCCAAGTAGTACAACCACCTTCTTCTACAGTAGCTTTAGCATCCTTCAAAGAAGCCATTCTGGGGGAACCCTTGTAACTTTGGGGATAGCTGAAACGTCTTCAGTAGTGATTAGAGAGATAACTCCAAAAGTATGACAGGGAGTCTCGATGAATTCGCCGTCCATCTCAACATATCTGAATGAGTTCAAGTGACTAACCATATATTCTTCTTCATTGCAGATTGTAACAACCTTTCCCTTCACGGGATACTTCAGCTTTTGGTGTAGGGTGGAAGTAACAGCTCCTACCCCATGGATCCAGGGGCATCCTGGTAAGCAAGAATAAGCTGGTCAAATATCCATTATGTACAAATCAGGTTTAAAGACCTGCGAACCTACCTTGATAAGAAGATCCACCCCTTCATGTACCATTCTCTTAAAACCGTCAAAGGCTCGAACTATAATATCACTAGGTTTCAGTATAACCCCTTCGTAATCTAGCTTGTCAAGAGCACCTTTTGGTAGAACATTCAACGAGGAACCAATATCAACCAATACGTGAGCCAAAGTAGTGCCCCTGTATTTAATGGAGACATACAGGGGCTTATTGTGATTTCTTCCCTCAGGAGTTAAGTCGGCATTAGAAAAACCTAACCCATTGCCAGTCGTTAAGCTAGCAACATAACTTTCAAATTGATTAGCTGAAATTTCTTTGGGAACGTGAGCAGACTTTAAAAATTTCACTAAAGCCTGTGCATGGGATTCAGAATATAATAGCAGGGATAACATGGAGATCTTAGATGGGGTCTGCCCCGGCTGTTCAACAATTTTGTAATCACTCTTGCAAATAATTTTCAATACCTCTTCCAACTCTTGCCTAGAGGTATCTTCAACTGCCACTTCTTTAGGTGCCTCTGTCTGGGCAGACTCTGTTATTTTCTCTTTGCCCCGAGCATCAGTATTTGACTCGATAGCGATAACTCTGACTGGAGTAGCAACCGTTTTCAGAGAGATTTCCAGGGAGAAAACCCTTCCTCTTCTAGTAACCTTACTGGTCCCAGCAATATTGTCAATGGTGGGATCAAAAACTTCAGCATCTTCACATTTAGTAGTTGATAGTTCTTGCTTGACGCCATGGTAGTATGTGTCGGCTACATAGTTCCAAGGAATAGATTTATCCGAAAAATATGGAATTGGTCCAGATGTAGTGATTATCAGAGGAGCATCTTTTGGATTGGAAGTAATCCTTACAGGACCTTTGGAGGAGTCCTGACAAGAGGGCCGAATATTATAGATAAGTCTTGAAATAGATTCTCAGCAGACAAAATCTTCTCAACCAGAATTATGTGATTGTCCATTAGGCGTTGAATGCCTTCCTTCAGTAACTTGCAGCCACTGGGTTAGGTTGTGCAACAATAACATCTTTTAATACAGCTCGGAAATAAACCGGCTTGCAACATATTTTAATTGATAATTGGGAGAGGAGTAACCAATTCACTTATAGTAGCAACATAAATAACATCATCAATAGCACTTATGCCTTTCTCATGCTTCAACATTGGTGCAGTAATTATATTCGGAGTCTCCGGAGGATCAAACTCAATCTCTTTTTTGTCAATCATGTCTTGAATTTTGTTTTTCAAGGCCCAACAGTTGTTGGTGTCATGCCCAGGACTGTTAGAATGGTAAGCGCACTTCATATTTGGATTGTAGCAAGGAGAGGAGGTGTTGGGTTTCTGAGGAGGATCCCTTAATGTAATCAGCTTCGCTTTTAGTAAATGTTGTAATGCCTGAGACAATGGCATACTAATCTTGGTAAAATGTCTTCTCGGTGCATCTGTCCTACGCTGGTTGCCCTGTTGTTGTTGTTGAAGGGGCACAAGATTAGAGATTAGCACTGCTCCTACAAACTGATTACGGTCATTTCTAACATGATCCTTCTAGCCATAAACATCATTAACTTCTTTCTTTCCGCTAAATGTCTTCTTTACAGCACTCAAAGATGCAGCCACTTGAATTTTTCCACTCTTGATACCACTTTCAAAATGTTCCCCAAATAGAATCAGTTTGGTATAACCAGATGAAGAACTTCCGATATCATGGTTAAAGAAAGGTCCTATTAGAGTTCTTATGAACATGTAAACCAACTCCCTATTAGATAAGGGAGGTTTCACTCTTCCATCCAAATCTCTCCATTTTTGGGCATTACTCCTTAAACCCTTCATTCGAACCTATACTCATACTTTGTAGTTGCACGCGAGTTGGTGTAAGGTCAACATTGTATTGATATTGCTTGTAAAAAGCAGCAGCTAGGTCTTCCCAAGTGTGGATGTTGGCCCCCTTTAGCTGATAGAACCATTAAATTTGTGTCTCGGATAAACTCTCTTGAAAGAAATGAACCCATAATTTTCTGTCAGTAGTATGGGGTTGGATCTTCCGAATATAAGACCGCAGATGAAGCTTTGGATAGGACACACCATCATATTTGGAAAAGGTAGGAACCTTGAACTTGTGAGGGATAACGACCCCTGAGATAAGACCTAACTCTTTAAAATCAAGCCCCGTCACTTTCTATATCTCCATAGCATTAAATCGATCTTCCAGCTGCTTGTATCTATCATCAGTAGGAGGATATTGTTCAGCAGAATAGTCTTCATCAGAATCTTGGCCAGAACCAAGGTTGTTATTCTTTTTATCTTTCTATTGGTTATTATCTTCATTTAATGGGACCTCAAAATATAGAGCCCTTCTGACCGAACCCTTGAATCTTCTCCCCATATAAATAAAGAACGCTTGCTTTTTAGTCTTCTTCTTATTCCCCTTTGTGATGAGGGTCTTCAATTCGTCTTGATTCTTAGCTAGGTCCAAGAACATTTGTTGGAACTGAGTGTTATGAGCTTGAAGTTCTTTCACTGTTTGTTTGAGTGCCATCTTTTACCTTAAATAAACAGCAAGAAGATGAGAAAACTTGTCTGGAAAGTACCTGTTATGTGATGATATGCATGATATATAGATGCAACTGCAATGTTTTCAAGGACCTTTGCGGGATTTAAATTTGTTTAAACAAAAGGAAACGAAAGAAATTTTAGTAAAGAGCTCAAATTATGATTGTAGGCTTATAATGATAACAAGAAGAGTTACAAAGAAATAAAGTATGAATTCAAGTCTCCCATGGGCGCTTCCTCTTTGTGTTAACATATGCATTAAGGCTTTGTTCTTTATGGAGTCATTTTGTCAGCTCTAGTACTTTCTTTTCAGCATAGAGTTGAGTTTCAAAGGTATCTCTTTATTTCTTGAGTTGAATCCAAGACTTCTGCAGTTCTTCAAAGTTAGTAGGCGTATCAGATGAAGAATGGTATGAGGAACATCCCCTTCAACAACAGGCTCTACGATCACTGGTAGGATAATAGGATATGGAACTTTGATATTTTGAGCATGAGACCACACCCATCTGAGGTAAGGTTCTAGAGGAATGGAATTCTTGTGTCCCAAAGTCTTGCTATTAATCTTGTTGACCAGGCCACAAGCACATATAAACCTTTGATGGTAATTTTTAGGATTGTTTCCATAGTCGAACATAATACCTTGGATGAGCATATCATGAGGACTGTCCCTTCGAGCATAACCAAACTGACACAGAGCTAGAGAAGGGTTGTAAGTGATGCCCCCTCTTATACCAAGGAGTGGTACATTAGGGAATTCCCCATAGCGATCAATAATAATTATATCTGCCTAAGATCAAGAACACCAATGGATATCCGAATGAGTGAGTGACATCAACCTTTGAGACCACCTCAACCCTTATTCATTTTTTATCACTGATCAGGGCAGGTGCAAAATAAACCACCTGGACAGTAGAGGTATACAACACATAATAGTTCCTCGTTTCTTCATAGTACGAGTGTGAAGGGAATGCAGGACATCTCCTAGCAAAGTAGGCACCAGATTATGAGTGAGAAATAATTTAATGGCATTCACATCTACGAATTGGTCCGGATTAGGGAATAATACCAAACCATAGATCAGCAAAGCCAAAATATCCTCAAAAGCACGAAAAATTATGGCATCCAGAAACCAATGAGCCTTCTCTATCAGAAATTTAGTAGAAAAACCCTTGACTCCATTTCTTGTCTCCCAATTAGATACGACGTCTGATTGTTTTAGATGTAAGGCTACTGAGATGTCTTCAGGTTTTGGAACTTGCTCTAGACCGGTGAAAGGTATCTGATCAAGAATAGGAACTCCGAGTAACTTAGAGAATTCTTCCATTGTGGGAACCAATTGATAATTTGGGAAGGTAAAACAATGATGCTTAGGATCAAAGAATTGGAATAGAACACTCACAATGTATTCTTGGAATCCAGGAGTAACCAAACTGAGTAGATGACCATGTCTCCTTGACTACTCAAGGGCTACCGGTATCAACAAATGTGTCACACTAACGTAGCTATTGCTTAGACCATGTCGGTATACCCCACACAGTTTCCATAATGTACCTATAAGGTGTCCCAGATCCGGGTAGAGGATCAAAACATGCCCAAATAAGGAACCAAAATGTAAAGCAAGCAAGTCAAACAATAAAAACAAGTAAAGGTGATCTAGCCCTAAGGTAACCCCACTTTTAAAAGAGTCCCCGGCAGAGTCGCCAGTTCTGTAACACTGTAGGAGAACTGACTTGGGATGTTTTGCGTTTTATCGCAATTGTTACGGTTAGCAATAGTCGCCACCGACTTTTCTTTTATCCAAATAAAGGAAAGGGTTAAAAGAACATGAAAGACCTTTGAGATTATTTCTTGAGTTCGAGGGGTAGGTTATGAAAAGGGAAGGAATTATCACCCTTTTCATCCATAGTTATCTATGGTCTCTTAGTTGCTTGCTAGATCACTTGCTTTGTTTGAAAGTATGCTTTGTGGTGTTTTTCGAAAGTATTTTTGAAATGCGCCTTCATTTAGGCAAACTTTGTAATGGTTCTCGTCTCATAAGAACGTATACAAAGTGTTGGACTCTTTGAAAATATTTCATGTTTTGAAAGTGTTTGGTGTGTGTTTGAAAGGATGTTTGTTTTGAAAGTGAGCAAGCAACTAAGAACGTTTCTACCTACTCAAAAGTCTTTTGTTCATTTCTCTCTTCCTTTTGATATTGCTATCTTACCATTGATTGGTAAGAAGCCTTATCTTTGGGTGTAAAGGGACGGGCGTGGGTCATCATATAGTCATGATAGCAATGTTGTGAGATATCTTAGCATTTCTCTTTGAGGGACTTAAGATCATTTGAAAGTCAACATTCGTAACGTCATCGTGGGACTATGATCTTGTATTTTGATTGTTTTTTGCAAAGACATCCCACATGCATAACATGACCATTTTTAGGCAACAAGGGGGATTACCCTAAGGGTGCATGTGTGAATAGTGTGTTGGATTTGCATGCATTTAGTATTTGATTAGGGTTGTCTACTTATTGATTTTTATCTTCCCATACAAATCCTAATTACTAGAATTTATATGAAAGCGATAAATTGCGGAAAGTAAATATTCTACGCTATTACAATTATTAGGGAGATGGGGTGTACAAGTTTACAAATGGGGATTGCAAGAAATTAAACGCATAATTATCTATTAGAACCATATTGTAAGAATGTACAAGAAATATAAACTAGGCTTGTTTTGTTTTTGTTAAGAGAAGAAAATAAGTTTGCTTAAGAAAATATTTTTTATCTTTTGGTTTTGAAAGAGATAAGATAAAGTATGTGAATATAAAAATATTTTTGGTGTTTTTGATTATTGAAAATAAAATGATGATAAAAATAATAAGTGGAAAAGGGTCAGAAACAACGCATTGCTGGAATAAGAGAGAACAAAAGTTCTGACTCCGGTATACTGCAAGTCAGAAAGAAATGTTAGCAGAAAAGGGGAAGGTCATAAGTTCTGGGTCTGGGCACACTAAAGTTCTGGGGTTGCTGGGAACAAGGGAAATCCTAGAAGTTCTGATGCAACTAGAAGCCTAGAAGTTATAGTGTTACTGGAAGGTCAGAAGTTCTGGTTATTGAGAGAGTCTGGAAGTTCTGATATAATTGGAAACCTAGAAGTTCTAGTGTCACTGGAAAGCTAGAAGTTATGATAATGGGTGTATGAGGTGTCAATGCTGTTGGATGGGAATGTCTAGAAGTTCTGGTCAAAGATCACTATTTTGATAAGCAACTAAAGGGGATTGATCTAGAAGTTCTGATCCAACTAATGAGGTAAAAATGTCAGGGAATAAACATAAAAAAAGGTGTTTCTGGGGCTAGAACTCAGGACCCTCAACACTAATGTCTTATGCACACGCTCTATACCAGTGGGGTGACTATACATCCGGTATTAGAAGCAAAAACATAAACATATATTACAAAGCAAGTTCTGATGCTGGATTTCATCTCCTTCTCCATACCAGTCAGAGTATCTGTAGCTTAGCCATTTCTCAACAAAACAGAAAATGCACACATAGAAGTTATGACAGGTTTCATCATGGTTTAAGAAATATAAAGTATTTGAACTGTAAATCAGAAGCAATATGAATTTTGATAATCCTAATTCTGAGTCCCAATCTCCTCAAGATGTTCTGAACTAAAATTCTCTATACTTAGGCAAAAATACATGAAATCTATGAAAATGTACAGAATCAGAGTCAGGATGTCTACATTGTATTTTTGAACATGAAAGCCTATCAATGCCTAAGTAATGAGATAAAAGTCAAAAGAAACTTACCTTGCAGCTGGAAAATATTTTGTGTGCTAGAGCTTGGTTCTGACTGCTGTGATGTTCTGATCAGCTTCCTCAAGTTCTCAGAAAGCTGAAGCTAACCTTAACTTGGGTCGTGGATGGCTGAAAAGTTCTGGAACAACCAAGGAGCAAAGTTTTTATTTTTGAAATGGAAGTTGGTGGAGATTGAATTGAAGACTGTAAACAGAACTTGGGATTGTTTCTAAATGTAATTTAGAAACTGTGTGGGTGATTTGGCCAAGAAATATGCCAGAAAATTGGAGTTTGAGTGTAAAAAACAGAAGCTTAGCAGGTTTTTATGTTTATGTTTGCAGTTTCAAATTCTTTGAAATTTCAGCAAAGTTTCAAGGTTTTTTTCTCAAATTCTCGACCTCTTTACAGTTGCAAGTGAAGTTCAATTTATAGGCCAGGATTTAGTAGCTTGGAGAAGTCAAGAGTACAACCATTATATGCTAGGGCGCTGACTTGTTCTTGAAGCAAGTTTAAACAAGTATGGTTCAAGGCATAAAGTAGGGTGGTTCACAGCTTTAGTCGCGCTTAATCTGAATTTGGAAGCATGAATTAAGGAAAAGTACCCTCAGAAGCAAAAGCAAAGCATGGGCCCAGCACAAACTTTGTACAAAAGTTTTCTTTTCAAGGACAACAATGGTACTTCAATGTCACACGTGGGGAAATCCTTTGGATAAAGAATCAAAAGTGGGTGTGAGCATTAAATGATGATGAGATTTGTCAAAATAGAAACCTGCAATATGAGATTATGTATCATAGCTTAATCTAGACCAGAAGCTCAGCATCAGCGTAACTTAGAACAAATATCCAACTTCTGATCTTTGAATTTCCCTGCTCCAGCATGTTCTGAAGGGATTCTCAGGCTTTTCAGAAAGCTTGTAACATGCTTTACAGACCCTGTTTGAATTACTCTTGCAAATTCTCATTGAACCTTCGTGAAACTCGTTCAGAAGTTCTAACCAAATCATGTCCTAGGAAAGTCCAGAATTTACTGAATGCTTCAATTTCATAGACGTGCCTTCAAGGATTTATAACTTGAAACCCCAACACTTATAGAAGAAGTTCTGTTCTGAAATGTTTTAGATCTCATTGAGACCTACAACTCTTATGTTAGAAGTTCTTTCAGAATCAACTTGCATCATGGTGAAAATCTGGCCAGAAGTTCTGAACTTATCATATTTTCCTAAACACTTAGAAAAATTTCTAAGTATTTAGAATTTTGACTTTTCCAAAGTAATTTTGACTTTTGATTTTCTTGACGAAACAAACTTCATATTCCAACATGTCTTGATGAAATATAATTCTTGAAACTTGATTTTGATCCAAAAGTCAAAGTTTGACTTTTCAGTGTGCAATTGACCATTTTGCCCTTGTGCCAATTCAAAACCTAAATTGATGTATTAGTGGTGCAAACTTGATGTCATGGAAGATCTTATGAGAGAATCCTTGAGAAATGAGAGGGAAATTTTGGGGTACAACAGATCTTAATATCAATGATTTTTCCCACGAGTTTCATTTAGCACGACAATTGAATTGCCACCAAATAAAACCCGAGAGTCGAATCTCAATGAGTGTAGTATCGAGTATTAACCAACTTCAAATTGCACCAAAGCCGACTCTCTCACTACTTTCTAATGGCTAAGTTGGGTCAACTAAGGTTCTAAAGGTCAGTTAGTGCTTATGACACCACGCGGCAGCCTAGTATTCTCCCCGACTGAGTTGAGGGACACCAGTACCAACCAATAAGTCACACTAACATAGCCATAACTTCAACCATATTGGTATACGCCGTATAGTTTCCATGATCTATATATACTTACCTAAAATGCTCCCAGATCCGGGTGTAGGATCTTTGCAAGAAAAGTAAACCCGAGCAACCCTTAAATATAAAGCAAGCAATGCAAACAAATAAAGCAAAAAAGTTATCTAGACTCTAAGGTAACCCCTCTTTTTAAGTTTTCCCCAACAGAGTCGCCAGTTCTGTAATACGGTGGGAGAACTGACTTGGTTTTGCATTTTATCGCAAATGTTACGGATAGCAAGAGTCGCCACCGACATTTCTTTTATCCAATAAGGAAAGGGTGAAAAGAACGGGAAAAACCTTTGAGATTTTTTTGAGTTCAGAGGGTAGATTATGAAAAGGGAAGGTGTTAGCACCCTTTTCATCCGTAGTTATCTATGGGCTCTTAGTCGCTAGCTCACTTTGTTTTTCTGAAAATGCTTCCTGAATGTGTGCTTGAAAATATTTTGGAATGCCAATAGTAAGGCAAGACTTTGTAATGATTCACGTTTCTGTTTTTTGAGAATGCGTACAAAGTGTTTGTTTGAAATTTTTTTTGAAAGTGTGATTGTGAAGGATGTTTTTGTTTTGAGTTGTTTATGAGCAAGCGGCTATCGGCGTCCTACCTACTCAAGGTCTTTATTGTTCTTTTCCTCCTTCTTTAGATAGTGCTACCCTACCATTAGTTAGTAGGAAGTCCTATCGTTGGATGTGAAGGGACATGCGCGGGTCATTGTACAGTCATAGAAGGAAACTTGTAAGGACACTCTAGCAATTTTCATTTAAGGGACTAGATCATTTACCAAAGGCAACATTCAAAAGGGTCATCAAGGGAATACGATCTTTGATTTCAAGGGACAGTGATAAAGCGTCCCCATGTTCGAGTGACATGACTGTGTTTTGTTCCGAAGGCAACAAGGGAGATTCCCCTAGAGGTGCGGGTGTGTAAAGTGTGTTCAATTCAGTTTATTTATCTTGTATTAGGTTAGCTATTGATTCGTTATTAGTCTTTTCATGCAAATCCTAATTACTAAGCAATAGTAACAAATATAGTAAAGCGATAAATGTATGGAAAATAAAAATTCTACACTATTACAAGGCTTCAGGAATGGGGTATACAAGTAATAAAACTGCAGGAAAAGTAAAAAAATCCTAATTATCGATTACAAACCATGAGCAGTTACATAATCTCAAAAATACAAAAACAATGAAATACGCGAAAAGGTAAAAAAAAGTAAAAGGGAAAGGAAATTGTTTTAGTGGTTTTCTTGATAAAAGATTTGATGATTAACCTAAAACCTAAATTGACTTTAATTAATAAAAACCTAAAAAACCCTAATTAATTTTAATTTGAAAAAATAAGAAAATTTATTAATTAAACAAACTAAACCCTAATGTTGATTAGGGCTTGTGAAAAAATTAATAGATGAAAAAATGGTTTTAGTTTGGTGAATTTATGGTTCATAAATGAATATAGTAAGAAAATAAGGGTTTTAAAAAGTTACCAGGGCTGGGTGTTGAACCCATACCCTCTACCCTTTCAATCATCACATTCACCACCAGGCCAGGCATGCGCCTGTTTCAAAAGATAGAAGCCAACGTGCTTTGTATTCAATCCTGCAAAATATTAGAAATTATGAAAAAAAACAGCAAAAGGCAGGGATCGAACCCACACCTTGATAGGGTAGTGCCTTAGAGCGCGTGTTCCAACGGTTGGGGCAGTAATACATTTGTTAACTTACGTTAAACAAATAAAACAAATATTAACCAAAGCGCCTGGACTGGAGAGACGCCAGAGCCCTAGCTCCGGTCGTCTTCTCTGGTGAGAAGATTTATTCGTCCTGCAAAATAAAAGATTTTAGCAAACAAAAAGTATCTTATTCCCCTAAATCGAGGGTTGCAAGTTCAATATGATGGTTATTTTGGACTGAAAATGCCTGGTTTGAGAGCTATGGTGAACACAACATCGATCTACATGAATATGGTGATTAATAATTCTGGTAGCATAAGTACCATGCGATTAATATTTCCTGCACATGGAGACCTCACGAACATATTATCATGGTTAGTTTATCTTAAAATGAAATGAAACTCAAGAATGCAAAAATTATACAATGATGGAATCGTGATGCATGCACGAGTATTTTCTGGCTGTTTGGATCGTTGTAAATGATCCAATCTTACCCTATGATCTTCCTGGGGTTGATTGGGATGGCTAGTTTGTAGTGAAATGGACTATGAATAGGGTTTCAAGTTGTTTTAGAGTTCTTGAAAGTTTGATATTTTTGAAAAGCTTTTAGTTTAAGGGTTAATTTCCTTGCTTGTATGAAGAATGGAGATTACATAGCATGAATTAGGTCAAAGATAAAATGGGCTTGGACTTTGTGTAAGAAACCTTCTATTTTATCTTATTTATTTTTGAAATAGTAATGAATAAATAAAAAATAATTAAAATAAAATAGATCAAGGGGTACATGAACAATATTTGAGGTGTATAAGGAGTGTAATACATGCTTGGATCCTTAAACAATGGCCTAATAGTCCAAAATATTAAGTTTGCTCAATTTGAACTTCATGCACTTGCTCAAAATTTCCCAACTTGCACTGGTCATAACTCTCTGAATTTTCATCTTTTGAATGTGATCTTGGACATCTTGGAAACCGCAAGATGTCATCTTCAATCCCTATGTAAATCGTTTTTGCATTTGAAGATTTATCTTAATGTAAGTTGCCTTGACAAAAAGTGTCCTTTTTTTTACTTTTGAAATGACCTATAATATATTGGTCCATATCTCTCAAATGAAGCATTTTTTGGACTTGATCTTAGAGAGACAAAGATGTATAGAATTGAACTTTCTTCAAAATGAGTTTTGGTTGGGGAAAATCTGATGAAGCATGTGAAAGTTATGCTTGGTCAAAGTTCAGTTGACTTCTCCCAAGGGAAATCCTAATTTATCAACTTTTGACTTTTGATGATTTGAGAGTTTTCCTTGATGAATCATGATCATCCCTTGATAAAATGATGAATGTGGCATTAAAATATGGATGTTGACCAAAAATCTTAAAGTTTGACTATATGTTGACCATAATTGACTTTTTGTTTAATATGATTGATTTTCAGTCATCTGAGCAGTTGACTAAGCAAACTTGTGATGCAAGGCATGAAACTTGGTATGAGAATTCTTGGAGACCTATAAGAAACAATGGAAACCACTTGAGGCCTTAGAAACCCAAACTTCCTTGAGAAAAATGAAACCCTAGTTGTAAGTCAATTGCTTATGAGGAGAATTTGTCTGATAAATTCTTGAGCAACCTTGAGCATTTAAGAACCCTAGGTGAATGTCTTTAATAAAATGGGAGGGAAAATATTGGGGTACAACATCCGAAAATAGAAAAATATGTTTATGGTTTCTTGTGGGAGGTTGAACTATATTTCTAGATTCATCTCTCATCTTACAGCCACTTGTGAACCAGTATTCAAGCTGTTAAGAAAAGATCAAACAACCAGATGGAATGACAACTGCCAAGCGGTATTTGATAAATAAAAGAGTATTTGCAGGAACCTTCAATTCTCTCACCTCCAATAGAAGGCAGACCATTGATAATTTATCTGACTGTGTTGGAAAACTCCATGGGCTGTGTACTCGGTCAACATGACGATACTTCTAGAAAAGAACATGACATCTACTACTTGAGCAAGAAATCTACTGATTGTGAGTTGAGATATTCATTGCTAGAAAAGAATTGTTATGCACTCGCGTGGGAAGCAAAGCATCTCAGACAATACATGCTGACTCATACTACTCTCTTGATATCTAAGATGGATCCTATCAAGTTCATTTTTGAAAAGATAACTCTCACGAGAAGAGTAGCCTATTGGAAGATGATTCTAACAGAATATGATATCCAGTATAATACCCAAAAAGCCATTGAAGTCAGTGTATTGGAAGATTATCTTGCTCACCAGCCTGTGGAAGAAGAGTATCAGCCGATGAAGTTTCAGTTTCCTGACGAATACATCATGTACAAATGGGACTCTAATATTTCTGGCCTAGAGGAAGGACTCGAACCAGGATCATGATGGACGATGGTGTTCGACGGTTCCTCCAATGCATTGGGTAGTGGTGTCGGTGTAGTTATTACTTCTCCAGAAGGTTTCCATACTCCTCTCACTGCCATAATTTCCTTTGATTGTACCAACAATATGGCTGAGTATGAAGCTTGTATCTTCGGGCTCGAAGATGCTATTTATTTGAGAATCAAGATCTTAGAAGTATATAGGGATTCTGCTCTTATAATCAGTCAGATCAATAGAGATTGGGAGACGCGTCACCCGAATTTGATTTCATATCGTAAGCATGTTATGAAGTTGACTACGTATTTTGATGAGATTACTTTCAATCATATCCCAAGAGAAGAGAATAACTTGGAAGACGCTTTGGCTACTCTATCATCCATGTTTAAAGTCAGATGGGCAAATGAAGCCCCCTCTATCACCATTTTGAGGTTGGATAAGCCAGTGTTCTGTTATGAAATAGAAGAAGAGGCTGATGAGAAAATGTGGTTTATGATATCTAAAGGTATCTTGAAACAAAATAATATCCAGAGGATGCTTCTGTTATCGATAAGAAGACTCTACGGAAGTATGCAATAAAGTTTTTCCTTAATGGAGGTGTTTTGTACAACAGAAACTATGACTATGTTTTGCTCAGATGTGTGGATAGACACAAAGAAAACAAGATCATAGAAGAAATCCATGAAGGTTCCTTCGAGATGCATGATAGTGGGTATACCATGGCCAAGAAAATCTTGAGAGCATGTTATTATTGGTCTACAATGGAAAAATATTGTTACAATCACTCTAGAATCTATTACAAATGATAGATTTATACCGACAAAATGCACGTGTCACCCAATCCACTGAATATATTTACTTATCCTTTACCCTTCATAATATGGGGCATCGACATGATTGGTCGGATTAAACCGTCTGCTTCTAATGGACATCGCTTTATTCTGGTCGCTATTGACTACTTCACCAAGTGGGTAAAAGCAACATCTTATGCCAACGTCACCAAGAAAGTGGTTACTCATTTCATCACGCAGAATATCATTTGTTGTTATGGGATTCCCAAAAAGATCATTACTGACAATGGGTCGAATCTCAACAATAAGATGATGAAAGAGCTGTGTGAAAGCTTCAAGATAAAGCATCACAATTCTTCTCCATATCATCCAAATATGAATGATTTTATTGAGGCATCAAACAAGAATATTAAGAAGATTATGCAGAAAATGGTTATCACCTATAAGGATTGGCATGAGTGTTGCCATTTTCTTTGCATGGTTATCGTACTTTGGTGTGTACTTTGACTGGGGAAACCCCATTCTCTCTAGTATACGACATGGAAGCATTCTTGCCCGTGGAAGTAGAGTATCCTTCTTTAAGGATCATGACAGACGTACAGCTTGACGAAGTCGAATGGGTTCATAATAGACTTGATGAGTTGAATCTCATTGATGAGAAGAGATTAACAGTTATTTGTCACAGGCATTTATACCAAAGGAGGATGAAGAAATATTTTGACAAGAAGGTGCATCCTTGGAATTTCCAAGATGGTGACCTTGTGCTGAAGAGGATCTTGCCTCCCAACAATACAAATGCTAGGGGCAAATGGGCTCCTAATTATGAAGGACCATATGTTGTGAAGAAATTCTTCTCAGGAGGAGCCATGATGCTCACAACTATGGATGGAGAGGATTTCCCTCACCCCATTAACATATACGTAGTTAAAAAAATACTTCACATAAACAGACCCGCTGAGTCGACGACTCGGGCAAAAAAGGGCATCCCAATGAACCACAAAAAATGAACAAAGGTTCAAGCAAAAATTAGGGATATATTGAAGAAAAGAATGAAAAAGAAAATTGAGTACACCCGCTAAATCAAAAACCAGAAAAGGTGACTTAGGAAAAAAATGGGTATAACGGTGGATTGAAAACCCGAAAAGGGAAATCCAGGCAAAAGTTAGGGATTTTAAACGAATGACTACAATCTGCATTGTATTTGTGCTATCATCCTACAATGTTGTTGGTTAGCTTGGAATGATAAAGAATCATTCCAATCAACTTTCTCAAAAATCAAGATACTAAGAAGCTTCGAGGTTATAAGATTTATAGTAGAGTTGATACCCGATAAATCTGCATTCACATTGCCATCTCTGTATTCTCCTTTGTATGCTTTGTATGCAATTACCTCTTTTTAGGAATTGCTTCTTGATGTAAATGCCTATTTACATGCCAATCAATTAATAAAATTCTTTTTATCCAAATTGTTCCTCTTTGTTTTTACTTTTACTATTTTGTTTGCAAAAGACGTCCACCATTCTTGATAAACTTTGCATTTAAAAACATTAAATCTTTATAGCACATGATATAAATATCTGAAATTGCTTGAATTTTTTGGTGTCTCGGGTGATGGCTAAGGTTGCCATTCCACGCCTTGGGCCTGTTGTTGTAATTTCCCTTTTTGTAGGTATTGTTGGTTTTCCACAACAAGGAGTGTACTCGTAAATGAACAAAGAAAGATCTGATTGTGACCAGCATGGGATTATTAATGAAAGGGATGTTTTCTCCAAACAGAATCTAATATCCCCAGAGAAGGCGTACCCTCGTCGAACATAATCCAATATCCCTAGTGAAGGCGTACCCTTTCCCGAACATAATCCAATATCACCAGTGAAGGCGTACCCTCGCCTGAACAAATTCCCTTATCTCTAGTGAAGGTGTGCCCCTGTTTAGACAGAGCATTGATCCTCAGCACAATCTGCTCCTTTCATGGTTTCTTGGAAGAGTCATTTTATTAACCAACCAAAGGTTCGAAATATATCCCTGTGAAGTTGACATATACTCCCTCAGTGAGGTTGGCATTCATACTTCCCCATGAACTTCAGCTCTTTGTCCCCAATGCGGACTACGCTTGTCAAGGTTTCTTGAAGAGATTTTTGTTTACCTATGGGAGATTTTGGTTGGTATCCCCATGAAATCAGTTGTTATTCTCGATGGAGTAATTTCTTCTCCCCAGTAAAAGTCATGTGTTAATGTTAATCCGATAAAGATAGCTTCTCCCCAACGAGGTTGCTATTAAGACTTTTTTAGTTCCCCATTGGAAGATGTGGTATTCTCCCTAGTCGAAGCCAAGTTGGGAAGATTTTCTGGATCAAGTTTCATCTTATCCCCAATAAATTCTGGAGGTAATGAAAGTCGTACCAAATCCTATTCACCAGTGCGGTGTATACATGATAATGATAATCATAACTCTTTTTATCCCCACTTATAAAAGATTATTGAGATATTCCCCAGTGGAGTTTTGGAACCTCGTGTTTCCGATTCAAAGATTCTTTCCTCTTCCTGAAGTGAATATTTTTACCCCAACGGTAAAATCTCCAATGCGGTCTGATATTAGTTTTATTTTGATTCAAGAATTCCTGTTTATCCCCAGTAGAAGTTATCTTCATCAAGAAACTCTATGCGAGAAAGGTTCCACTCCCAACGAAGTTCTCCTCATCCTGACAGGAGAAGAGGGATATGTTCCCCAGGAAGTTAAGAGTTCAATCAGAGTTTAATATTTCCTCTGGACTGTAATTTATTTTTGTAGTATTCCTCCCAAGAGTTTACTTCCCCAGAAATATCAATCCTTGGAAGTTGATATTTCAGATTTGCAATCTCAATGAAGTTCGGATTGATTATTCTCTATAGAAGATCAGATATGCAAGGACAATTGTTTGAAAGTTCCTTATCTTCCTGGCAATCAATTATTGATGTGTTTTCTCCAGTGAAACACTAAACATGAATCACTAAACATGCATCATTACATTGCATTTACCAAAATGCATAGTATTTCCATTGTATGGAGCATTACGCTATAAAAATAAATTTCAAACATGCATTGAAGTATAAGCTAATTATGCTATGTACATGATGTGACCAAATGTTACGTGCCTGAAGCTAAATAGTCCTTCTGATTTGATTCCCCATGATTTTTCTCCAATTGACGTGTTCCCAGATATTCACTTCATTTTGAGTGTTTTGTCTTGTGAAAGTCTTCGCCAATTTCCCCTGAGGAGTTTATTTTGGCTTACCACTCATCAAGTCTTTGGTATTTCCCTTTTCCCTAGTGAATTGTGAATTTCCTTTGATCATGCAAGAGTCGATGTATAACCTTTCTTGTTTCTCAAGTATCAAAGTATCCATACTTAATGCGTGGTAATCCATATGATTGCCACTTTTGAATAATTACACCTCGCCTTCCGCCTGAGGGATATTGAGGTTCTTGCGCATTTTCAACCTCTTCAAGTATAACTTGTTTCGGCAACCCATGTCCAAAGTCCTTTCAGTTGGTCACTTTTCCATTTGCAAGTTCTCCTTCGACCAACATTCTATTCAAGTTCAATATACATGTGAACCCCCAGTAAATTCGCCTTTGATTTATGTTCTTTCTCCAAGAGTCTATCTTCGATTAATATTCCTTTTTAGAGTCTTCTTCATTTGGTATGTTCCTCATTTGTGTATGTCTAATTTTACCTGGCATATACATGATTTATTGTATGTTCGCTAGCAAATCCGAACATATGTTGATATCTTTGTTAGAGCTTTCTTCGGTTTGTCTCTTTCTTATTATTTGTCTGCTACTAACTCCATACATATGTATTTGATATCTACGATAGAGTCCTTTCTTCTGGTATCTTTCATATGTGTCCTTTCCTCCGGACATATAGTTGTGATATCCATTCTAAGAGTCCTTTCTTCTAGTCTCTTTTTTATATGTTCTCTACCAACTCCGAACATATATTTTTGATATCTTCGATGGAGTCCTTTCTTCCGGCCTCTTTCTTGTTATATGTCCTTTCCTCTGGACATATATTTTTGATATCTTTGGTTAGAGTCCTTTCCTCCGGCCTCTTTCCTGTTATATGTCCTTTCCTTCGAACATATATTCTTGATATCTTTGGTTAGATTCCCTTCCTCTGGCCTCTTTCCTGTTATATTCTTTTCCTCCTGACATATATTTTTGATATCTTTGGTTAGAGTCATTTCGTTTGGCGTCTTTTGTGTTATAAGTTCTTTCCTACGGACATATATTCTTGATATCTTTGGTTAGAGTCCTTTCCTTTGGCCTCTTTCATGTTATATCTCCTTTCCTCCAGACATATATCCTTGATATCTGTGGTTAGAGTCCTTTCCTCCGACCTCTTTCCTGTTAAATGTCCTTTCCTCCAGACATGTATTCTTGATATCTTTGGTTAGAGTCATTTCCTCCAGCCTCTTTCCTGTTATATGTCCTTTCTTCTGTATATATATTTGGGATATCCATGTTAAAAGTCTTTTCTCCCGCTCTCTTTCTTATGTCTGCTACCAGCTCTGGGCATGTATATTTGGTATCCTCGATAGAGTACTTTCTTTCGGTCTTTCTCGTATATGTCTTTTCCTCGGGACATATATTTTTGATATATTTGACAGAGTTTTCTTCAGTTAGTTTCTTTCTCATATGTTCGCTACCATCTTCGAACATATATTTGACATCTTGGATATAGTCGTTTTCTCCGGTCTCTTTCTTATATGTTCGCTACCAACTCCGGACATGTGTTCTTTATATCATTGTTTGAGCCTACTTTGATTAGCCTCTTAAGAATATATGCATGCTACCAACTTTGGGCATGTATTCTTGAAATCTTTGTTAGAGTCCTCTTCCGGTCTCTTTCTTGTATGTGTCCAATATCCTTCCGGACATGTATATCTAATCTCTCTTTTGTGTGTCTAATCTTGACCTAACATACATCACTCCTAAATAACTACCTATTCACAACAAAACAAAAATACAGAAAACCAAAAATAAATAATACCCGACTATCTTCAGAGTGCAAAATTTATAGTTCTATAGAGTATTAAATCCTCTTTTACCTTGATTGTTCAAAAGGCTACCGCCAATCTCACCATCAGGCTAAAGAAGATTAAATAAGGGCAGTAGTTGCACCCTGTAATACAGTGGCAGAACCAATTGTTATAATGGTTTTGCATTTGTATTCGCAAATGTTGCGGTAAGCAAGAGTCGCCACTGACTTTTCTTTTATCCAACAAAGGAAAGGGTGAAAAGAACCGAAAAATACCTTTCGAGATTATTTCTGAGTAATGGGGGTAGATTATGGAAAGGGAAGGTGTTAGCACCCATTCCATCCGTAGTTATCTACGGGCTCTTAGATGCTTAGCTCATTTTGAAATACCTTGTGCTTTGTGTTCCTTGAAAAGTATTTTTGAAAGCGCCTTAGTACGAAGAACTTTGTAATGTTTCTCGAAATAGCAGAGAACATATACAAAGTGTTTGAAAATGTTTTAAAACAAGTTTTTGTGTAAGTGTAAGGATTGTTTGAGTAAGAATATAACAATTATCTACTTTACTCGAAAGGTTGTTCTTTCCTATTTTCCTTTAGACAGTGCTATCCTACTATTAGTGAGTAAGTAGCGCTATCGTTGGATGTTTGAGGGACAATCGAAGGGACGTTTGTACAGTCACAAAGGTAACTAGGCAAGAAACTTTAGTAACTACGCTAGGGTTTTAAGATCATTTTACCGAGGCAACATCGAGAGGGTCATCGAGGGACTTATGATCTTTAAACCGGAGGGTAGCCACTAAAATCTCCCATGTTTTAAGAGTTGTGACTGTTTTCCAAAGGCAACCAAAGTGGGATACCCTAGAGGTGTATATGTGAGAGTGTGTTGTATTCATCTATTTATCTTTGCATTTAGGTTTGCTAGCATTTTGTTTTATTCTATCCATACAACCCTAGTTAACATGCATCTAAATAGTTAATAATTTGCAGTAATTAAAAATGCAGAAATATATAAATCTAGATATTACAAGGCTTCGGGGAGGGGGATTATTACAAGTACAAAAATGGGGGGAGAAATAAAGAAATAAGTAAAAGAGTCCTAGTTAATTCTATTACAAACCAGGAAGCAGGTACAATAATATGAAAATGATAAAATTGCGCGCGAATTAGAAAAGACGTCCAAACCCTAAAATATTGCTAGGTTTAAAGAAAATCTTTTGTTATTTTTGTTTATTTTAAAAAAAGAATAAATTAAATTAAATCTAATTAGTTAACTAAAAAAGGAAAATAAAATTAAAAATAAATCTAACATTTTTTATATTTTTTACTAATAAAAGAAATATTGAAAATTTACCCTAATTCTAATTATTATTTTTTTGGAATTTGTATTATGAAAAGAAAATGAATTAACCTAAATCTATTTAATTTTTAAATTAGAAAAAAGTTAAAATAATTAATTAATTAATTAACAAAAATAATTTTACTAAAAAAAATAAAATCTAATTTTTGTGATTTTAATTATTTTATATGGTTATTTTAAAAAAAAGAATTAAAAGAAATAAATAAATTAATACAAATAAATAAAAGGAAATTGCAAACGGGCGTGATCTAAACAACAATGGGGGGGGCTGAGATCTGGAATTTGTAAGGCCCAAAAAGTGGGAGCCCAGGACTCTACACGTTTCTATACGGCTGGCTCTTTGAGAGTACATGGAGACTTCATCCTGAAGTGCTAGATGTGTTGCTGATGGATCCAACGATGGTGAGATGACAGTGTATGATGTACGCGCCTAGCTTCAAAGCACAGGATCTGCAAACAAAACAGAAAAATAATATGCAAGAGGCAGGGATCTAACCCCTGCTCTTGCATACACATAACACTTTAACACACACTCACCCAACTGTTGGGATGTCTTTACATCCGTTAACGTAAATACAACAAAATTTACATAATGCAAGACAAGTGCAAGTGCTGATTTGGCAGACACGCGCGCTCTAGTGGGTCCTCCTGTGTTTGAAATAACCAATCAAAGCATTGCTTTCTGCCACACTATGGTCCATGTCGGTCAATCCACCGGGGATGGTGGCTCCAGTCATCCCCTCCTGTTGGCCAAAATGTCCATCCTGCGAAATATCAAGAAAACAAAAATGAAAATGACACTACCCCCCTAATTTGGGGTCTACGAATTTAATGGTGGTAGCTATTTGTCCTGAGACAGCTTGTATTGTCCTGTTCGTATCTTGGCCATTATTGTTGCGGATAGCAAGTGTCGCCATCGACTTTTCTTTTATCCAATAAGGAAAGGGTGAAAAGAACAGGAAAGACCTTCAGAGATGTTTTCTTGAGTTTGGGGGGTAGGTTATGAAAAGGGAAGGTGTTAGCACCCTTTTCGTCCGTAGTTATCTACGGGCTCTTAGTTGCTTGTTAGATCACTTGCTTTGTTTGAAAATGTACTTTGTGGTGTAGGTTTGAAAATATTTTGAAAACGTCATTGTAATGATTCTCGTCTCTATAAGAATGCGTACAAAGTGTTGGTTTTGAAAATAGTTCAAAGAGATGTTTTTTGTGGAAGATGTTTTTGAAAGTGATTTTGAAAAGTGCCTTTGTAATGATTCTTGTCTCTATAAGAATGCGTACAAAGTGTTTTGACTTTTAAAAATGTTTCAATTGAAAGTGTTGGTGTGAAAATGGTTTTTTAGTTGTGAGCAAGCAAGCAACTACGAGCGTCCTACCTACTCAAAAGGTCTTTGTTATTTTCCTCCTCCTTGAGATGTTACTATCTTACCATTTATTGATAAGAAGCCCCATCGTTGGATGTGAAGGGACGGGTGTGGTCCAATTTTATAGTCATAGAATGTAACCTATGAGACGTTTTAGCAATTTCATAAGGGACTAGATCGTTTACCGAAGGCAACATCGAGGGACATCGAGGGACTACGATCTTTTTATCGAGGGTCTTTGCTAAAACGCCCATATTCGAGGGACATGACTATTTTCTGAGGCAACAAGTGAGATTACCCTAGAGGTGCATGTGTGTGAATAGCGTGTTTTATTGCATGCATTTTTGTCTTGAATTAAGGTGGTCTAAGTATTATTTTTATCTTTCCATACACACCCTAATTACTAGCATTTTATATAAAGCGATAAATTGCAGAAAATAAATATCCTACGCTATTACAACCATATTGAATAGTAATAAAATATAAAAATAAAACAAAATAAAAGAGAACAAAACAAGTTCTTCGATCTAGGAAATAGGCACCCTTCGATTCAACCCTTTTCTTGCTTCTTTCGATTGGGCCTGGAAGTCAGTGTGAGCATGCACCCTTTGATTCACCCTTCCTGCCCTTCGTTTGGACATGTAAAGCAGCATGCATATGTACCCTTCGATCACGCCCTTTTCTGCTTCCTTTTGTTTGGGCCTCAACCAGTGTGTATCGAAGCCTGCATCCTTCGATTTACACACCTTTGTTTTTATTTTCTTTCATTTGGGGTTAGATAGCAGCATGGGGTGAAGCCTAAGGCTGCGATTCACACAACCTTCTTCTTGTTTTCTTTCGTTTGGGATTAAATGGCAGCATGGGGTGAAGCCTAAGGCTTCGATTCACACAACCTTCTTCCAGTTTTCTTTTGTTCGGGATTAATTGGCAGCATGGGTTGAAGTCATGCTAATATGGTCTGTACAGGTTAGTCTCTAACATATATATTTGGACAAGAAAAGCAAACAATCGAAAGGGTATAAATAAAAGATAAGCAAAAGTTTATTTACATGATATGCTTGAAATGAAAGGTTCACAGTTAAGGAGACTTACCTTGAATCTAGAGTTTCTGTTTTGAACCTTGAGTTGTTTCCTTGAATACTCTTGGATTCGAAGGAAGGAAAGAAGCTATTTGAGGGGCAAGGAAACTTGGATTCGAAAGAAATAACAAAGGTGTAGTGTTTCTTTTTTTTGATTCTAGGTTGAATAATGTATAAAGGGGTTTGAGACTTTTGTGAGAGTTTGAGAGTTTGAGAGTTTGAGATTTTGAGAGTTTGAGAGCGTTTAATGATTTTTCACACAACAAAAGTTTTTTCAGCTACTAAAAATCCACCCCTAGATGTGTTGTAAAACATCTTATTTATAGGGGAGTTTGGCTGAGATTTGAGGGGGAAAATAAATGAGATTTGAACAAATTGGGTATGCTATCTTCATGGCCTTCGAGGTGCAGTTTTTGTATGCCAATTTGGTGCAAATATGGGAGCAGCATAGTAGGATTGCTTTACAGCAGTTTTGGACTGTTAAGGCCAATACAGCAGGCTTGAGCTTGGCATCATATAGGACCTTTGTCAGCAAGCTTCTTGAATACTTCACCCTTTTGTTTTGACCATATAGATCCAACCTTCGACAAGACTCTTCTTCAGACAACAATATTTGTGTCTAACCAAAGTGTGTCCTTCGAATAGACCATATGTGTATCTTTAGAAGGGGCCAAACGCATGTCCTTCGAATGGACCATATGCCTGCTCTTCGAATGTGCCAATTGTTTGTCTTTCGAATGGGACACCTAGGTATGTCCTTCAAATCCACCAATGCATGTCCTTCTAATGGGCCACCAATTGTTTGTCATACTTTAGAAACTATGTGTGCTGAAGGTTTTCAAGGGTGGAATCGAAGTAAGCTATTTCAAAGGGATATATTGTCCATTCGAAGCTAGTATGAAAATAGCCAATTCCCTGTGGTGCTAGCACGAGTGAAGTTCATGCCTTGTGAATTGAAGCAAGCAGGAAAGAGGCCCTTGCTTCCTGAATCGAAACAAACATTGTAAGAGGCCATTGTTTTGTGAACCAAAGCAAGCATGTAAGGGGTTATTACTCAATCGAAGCTATCATGCAAGAGGCCATTTGCTTTGTGTATTGAAGGCAAGCACAGAGGAAGCCATTTCCTTGTGGGTCGAAAGCAAGCAGAGGAGGCACTTATCTCGTGGATCAAAAGAGAGCATGAAGGATGTACTACTTGTGAGTCGAAACAAGCATGCAGGAGGCTAATTCTTGTGAATCGAAGCAAACCTCCAGAAGGCCATTGCCTTCTGAATCTAAGCTAGTTGTTTCGAAGGGAGACATTTCCCAGTCGAAGCTAGCCTGAAAGAAGGAGTTCAATTGAAGCTAGCATGGATCGAAACAATGCCCAACCGGAGCTAGTATGAATCGAAGTAATGCCCCATCGAAGCTAGGATGAATCGAAGCAATCTTGCTTTTCCTCAATTTTGTCAAAAAGAATCAAATTTATATGCTTTTCTCTTTCAAGAGTTTCCTCCTTGACTTGATGTTTTAAAATCCAATATGATCCATGGAAACTATGTGGGGCGTTAAAAAATCCAATTATACTTGTGAAATCTTGAACTTTAATAAATCCTTGTGAGAAAATGTCTTGAGAAAAGAGAGGGCAAATTTTGGGGTACAACAACTGCCCCTGTTCAATCTTCTTAAACTTTAAGAGTTAGATTGGCGAGTCAGCCATTCGTGACTTGAAGGTGGAAGATGATTGAACACTAGAGTGCCCAAAAATTTGCACTCGATGATGTATTAATTGATTGTGTGAGGAATGGGCTTAAAGATTCCATTTTGGAGACGTGATGAAGAGTTGTCGGAGATGGGCTTAGAGATGCCATCCAAAGTAGACACTAACTTCAATAAGAGGCCTCTTGGTGGGGATTCTTATTCTTGTTGTCTGAGGAGGACTCCATTGGGGAATGGTGATTTCTGTTTTTCTTTCGATTGAGGAAAACTCTATGGGGAAAAGAGTCTAGGAGCTTTAGTTGTCCATGGCTCTACTGAGGAGTTATCTTTGGACTAGAGAGATGAAAGTTTGCTATTTTTTTGTTGAAATCATGGCTTCACAGTAACTTGCTGGGGAGAATGAAATTAATTGCTACTTGGAAATGTATTAGAAGGAGCCTGTGTAGGGCTGTTTCAGGATGAGTCCCTGTTAGACTGCATCTGGAGATTGATAAGAAGGAATCTGTGTAAAGTTACTTTGGGATGAGTCCGTGTTAGACTGCATCTGAAAATATATGAAATCGTGTAAGATTTCTTCAGAATAATCCCGTGTAAAGATGCATCTGGAGAGAAGAAACCCATGTAAGATTACTTCATCTAGTCGTGTAGATAGTCACCCCGTCTTGTTTTGGGAATTGATCTACAATTAGTTGTTCACAAATAGTTGTCATGTCTTGTTTCAAGTATTAATCCAGAACTTATTTTTTTTCGGTCGTTGAGATAGTTATCCTGTCTGGTTTCAGGTATTAATATCTGACCTTAGAGAGAGAAAGATAGTTTTCCCATCTGGTTTCAGGTATTAATCTTTAATCTTCTCATGCAGATAGTTTTCCTGTCTGGTTCCAGGTATTAGTCTATAATCAGTCGTCCACAGATAGTTGTCCTGTCTTGTTTCAAGTATTAATCTGGAACTTTTGAAAATTGTTGATGATATTCATTTGTCGATATTTCCTAAAAAGGTAAAGAATTAGTTGCATGCAAAGTCATGATGCATGAAGTGCAAATGATGCTCTCAAAATAAATGAGATTGTGATATATGCAATCGTGTTGCATATGCTATGACGCTTGTAAAATGGTGTATGAATGCAATGTATGAAAGTGTCAGTCGTTCTATTGTTGTATTATTGAACTAAGGAAAGTAAATCCCTGATTATTGTTGGGGATTAAGAGTGTAAGTCTTCAAATTTGTTGAAGTGGAAATGCTGGGAGATGGATTTCCGTTGTTAGAGAAATAAACTCTATTGAGGAAGGGAAACTCTGTGAACTACTTGGGGATTTTTCTGAAATCCTGCTGGGGGATCCTGAAAAGCTTGCGACCCAGGTTAGGGAATTCTTTAAGATGTTGGGGCAGTAATTGGAAACTTTTACTTCGTCGGGGATATAAGAACATCTGACATTATTAGGCTGTATGTTGAGGATATGGCAGTGACTTTATAGTGGGATGCCCCTGCCTCTGTACCTGCTGGAGAAAGTATCCGCGAGGATTTTATGGATGGTCTTTAGACATTCTCCCTTTTCTTAAAGCCATTAGTAAATGTCTTTCTATTTTTTTATGCATGTATTTGTAAACGGTAATCACATTCAAATGCATATGTTCAAAAAAGTAATCATTGGACATTTTCGCAAACAAAACGGAAAAAATAAAAAAATAAATAGTTTTGCACTTTCAAAGAAATGGTTTTGTATTAATTTGAATGAGTTTTGCCTATAATATGCATTTTTGTACAAGGAGACGGACATCCTAGCAAGAGAATGTCGTCGTAAGAAAAACTATACAAAAATAGTATACAAAGAAGAACAGCTATGTGAAATAATCCCTTTGATTTCCCATTCTACTATTGCCTTTAGGTCTTTGAGCATCTCATCTCTTTTGCTGCTTACCCGAAGCTGACTGGATTGATTAGTACCATTTGAGCTTGATAGTTGATACTGAAGATTGGATGTAAGGTGATCCAACGAGACATAGTTATACGCTTTAAGATCCATAAGTTTTTCCTGGACCGCCCTTTCGGGTTTTCAGTCCATCGGGATACCCTTTTTTGCCCAAGCCGCCTTTTCAGGTTTTTGACTTGCCGGGTGTACAGATTTTTCATATGTATATCCCTAATTTTTTCCCAAACCCTTTTGGTTCACAGAGATGCCCTTATTTTTTCCTAGGCCAGCCAACCTAGCGGGTCTTTGTTCATGCGTAGTATCTTTTGACTATGTCCGCATTTACAGGGTGCATAAGGTCGTCACCGTCCATAGTGGTTAAGATCATGGATCCACCAGAAAATATGTTCTTGATTACAAATGGTCCTTCGTATGTAGGAGTCCATTTTCCCCTGGGATCACCTTGCGGCAAGATAATGCGCTTGATTACTAGGTCACCAACCCGATATACCTGATGTCTGACTTTCTTGTTAAAAGCTTTAATCATGCTTTTTGGTACATATGACAATGACATACAACCGTGATCCTTTTCTCATCAATCAGGTTTAATTGTTCGATTCGAGTTTGAACCCATTCGTCTTCATCCAAACCCGTGTCCTTCAAGATTCTCAAGGAAGGGATCTGGACTTCAATGGGTAGGACAACTTCCATACCGTATACCAAAGAGAAAGGAGTTTGCCCTGTTGATGTGTGCATTGTGGTACGGTAACCATGGAGAGAAAATGGTAACATCTCATGCCAGTATTTATATGTCACCGTCATCTTCTATATTATTTGTTTGATATTTTTATTAGAAGCTTCTACAACGCCATTCATCTTCGGCCGGTAAGGATAAGAGTTATGATGCTGGATCTTGAATTGCATGCAGAGCTTAGTGATCATAGTATTATTGAGATTCGTACCATTATTTGTGATGATTCTTTCTGGAATACCATACCGACAGATAAGGTTATGTTTGATGAATCGGACCACAATGGTCTTGGTAACAAAAGCAAATGAGACTGCCTCGACCCACTTTGTGAAGTAATCAATGGAAACCAGGATGAAGCGATGCCCATTAGAAGTTGTAGGTCTAATCTATCAAATCATATTGATGCCCCACATTGTGAATGGCCAGGGAGCGGTTAAGACATTTAGAGGAACCGAAGGCACATGTACTTTATCAGCATAGATCTGGCACTTGGGACAAGTTTGTGAATGCTGATAATAGTCCGCTTCCATAGTGGACCAATTGTATCATGTCCGTAGGATATTTTTAGCCATTGTGTACCCACTAGAATGGGTGCCAAAGGTACCTTCATGTAAATCTGCCATAATCCTCTCTACTTTACTTTTATCCACACACCGAAGCAAAGTAGAATCGTGATTGCGCTTGTAGAGGGTTTCGTTACTGAGGAATAATTTGGTAGAGAACCTTCTTAGGAAATTCTTATCATTGACTAAAGCTCCTTCAAGATACCCTTGGACTTCGATATATCTTTTGACTTCATGGAACCAAGGTTTGTCCACTACTTTATCAATATCAATCTCATGACAGTATACTGGTTCATCCATTCTCTCAATAGTGATCTGAGGAGCTTCATTATCCCAACTGACCTTAAACATGGATGACATTGTAGCTAGCGCGTCCGCTAGTTGATTTTCCTCTCGTGGAAAATGCTCAAAGGTAACTTCTTCAAACTGTGGAATTAATGTCAGCACATGTTCCTGGTAAGGGATGAGGTTAGGATGCTCCGTGTCCCATTCTCCTTTGATTTGAATGATCACTAGGGTCGAGTCTCCAAATACACTTAATAATTTGATCCTCAAGTCGATAGCAGCTTTGAGACCCATAATACATGCTTCATATTCAGCCATATTGTTGGTACAATTAAAACATAGTCTGGAAGTGAAAGGAGTATGACAGTCTTCGGGAGATATGATCACATCATCAATACCATTTCTGAGTGCATTGGAAGCTCTGTCAAAAACCATAGTCCATCAGGATCCTTTTTTAAGTCCTTCATCCGGTCCAGGCTCTTCATAATCAGCCACTAACAAGATGTTCTCACTCGGGAACTCAAAATTCATGGATTGGTAGTCGTCCATAGCCTGTTGATCCAAATGATCAGCTAGTACACTTCCCTTGATTGCTTTTTGGGTTGTGTATTGAATATCATATTCGGTCAGGATCATTTGCCATCTTTCTATTCTTCCGGAGAGAGCAGGCTCCTCAAAGAGGTATTTGATAGGATCCATTTTAGATATCAATAAGGTAGTGTGAGTCAACATGTACTGTCTTAGTCAGTGATCAGCCCATGCCAAAGCACAACAAGTTTTCTCGAGCAATGAGTATCTTGTTTCACAGTCGGTAAAATTTTTGCTAAGGTAGTATATCGCATGCTCTTTTCGACCAAAATCGTCATGCTGCCCCAGCACACACCCTATTGAATTCTCTAATACCGTTAAGTACATGATCATAGGTCTCCCTTCAATCGGCGACATAAAAATTGGAGGCTCTTGAAGATATTCTTTGATTGTCAAAGGCGGTCTGGCAATCGTCATTCAACTTCACTGCTTGATCTTTCTTCAGTAATTTGAAGATTGGCTCACAAGTAGCGGTTAGGTGGGAAATGAATCTGGAAATGTAGTTTAGGCGTCCCAAGAATTCCTTAACCTCCTTCTCAGTGCGAGGAGTTGGCATTTATTGTATGGCTTTAAGCTTGGCAGGGTCTACTTTAATACCTTTACTGCTGACGATGAAGCCTAAGAGCTTACCGGATCTTACTCCAAAGGTGCACTTATTCGGGTTCAGCCTCAATTTGTATTTCTTTAGTCTTTCAAACAACTTCTGCAGGTGGTCAAGGTGTTCCTCTTCAGTTTGAGACATGGCTATCATATCATCCACTTAGACCTCTATCTCTTGATGGATCATATCGTGAAACAAAGCTAATATGGCATGCTGATAGGTTGCCCTAGAGTTCTTTAACCCAAATGGCATAACTTTGTAGCAGAAAGTGCCCCACTGCGTGACGAAGGTCATTTTCTCCATGCCCTCAGGTGCTATTTTGATCTAATTTTACTCGTAGAAACCATCCATGAAGGATAATACCTTGTGTTGTGCAGTGTTGTCAACCAGAATATCAATATGGGGAAGCAGAAAGTCATCCTTGAGGCTCTCCCCATTGAGGTCTCTGTAATCCACACACATACGTACCTTACCCTCCTTCTTAGGTACCTGAACAACATTAAGAACCCATTATGGATAAGAGATAACAACTAAGAAACCGGTGTTGAACTGCTTCATGACTTCAACCTTGATCTTTTCTGACATCTCTGGCCGCATACGATGAACCTTCTGTTTCACTAGAGGGAAATCTTCTTTTTTTGGCAGATGATGGACCACGATATCCGTGTCGAGTCATGGCATGTTTTCATATGACTAGGCAAAGACCTCAACATAGTCATGTAGCATCTGAATCAACTGCTCCTTAACACTATGCTCCATATTGGCACCTATCTTGACTTCCTTCTTATCCTTTTCAGTACCCAAGTTTACTATCTCAACTGGCTCTTCATGGGGTTGTATTGCCCTTTCTTCCTGTTGTAACAGTCTGGCAAGTTCCCCTGGTACTTCACAATCTTCCGAACCTTCGTCCTCGGCTTGGTAGATTGGATTTTCAAATTCATAATTGGCAATAGCAGAACCGTTATCAATGGGATCTAGAGTGGATGTGGATCTGCAGTTTGATATGTGGGTGTGTGTAAGAGCATAGTTATTTTTGATAAAGTAAAAAGTAGAAAATAAAAACAAGGAGCTTAAAATTTGCATGCAAAATGTCCAATGATTTATTAATGACATATGAAGATGAAGTAATAACCCTCACAGATAGACCATTATGCCTCGGGTAAGACACAAGGTTTTAGAGTTTCAATTGTTTAAATATTACATATCCAAAATCTAAAAGACAATTACTCTTGAACAAAAGTAATAGGAACAAAATCTTTGGCCTCCCAATTGTTGATTCCACCGCTGATAGTTGGGAAGATCCACTTGTCCATGTCACAGTCGATATCACTGTCCTCCAATGCATTGACTCCATTGTTGCTGATGCGTAGTGGAGGTCCCCCGGCGCGAGCACGGCGAACAACTCTTAAGGCCTCTGAAGTAAAACCCAAACCAAACTTGTCTGATTTGTATGGAATATTTGGAAATTGGCCCCAAATGGTACACCCACGTTCTTCAACTAATGCTTTGGCATCCTTCAGAGAAGCCATCTTCAACAGAGGTCTGGTAATCTTCGGAATGTTAGTAGCAGTCTTGGTTACAACAACTGCCAGTGGAACCTTCTCAAAGTTCTGACAAGGGGTCTCAATGAACTCTTTGTCCATCTCAACATACCTGAAAGAGTTCGAGTGGCTCACCATGTACTCCTCCTCGCCATGGACTGTGATAATCTTTCTGTTAACTGGGCACTTCAACATTTGCTGCAGAGTAGAAGTAACAGCATCGGCCCCATGGGTCCAGGGGCGACCCGATAGACAAGAGTAAGACGGGAGGATGTCCATCACGTAGAATATGGATTCAAAAGTATGAGTACCAACTTTAATAGGGACGTCCACCCCCCTGTGCACCATTCTCTTGGAACCATCGAAGACCTTCACCACAATATTATCGGGCTTCAGTGTGAGTCCTTCGTAATCTAATATGTCCAAAGCATTCTTAGGTAAGCCATTCAACGATGAACCTGTAACCACCAGCACATGAGCTAGGGTAGTGCCCTTGCACTCAATGGAGACATGCAGGGCATCATTGTGCTTTCTTCCCTTGGATGTTAAATCTGCATCAGAGAAACCAAGTCCATTGTCAATTGTCAAACTAGTAACGCAGTTCTCGAATTGATCGATGGAGGTCTCTTGAGGAACATGGGCAGACTTCAGGAATTTTACCAAATCCTTAGCATGGGCTTCATAGTATAACAGTAGGGCCATCATTGAGGTTTTTGAAGGTGTCTGCCCCAACTGCTCCACAACATTGTAATCACTTTTCTTTATTATCTTCAATATTTCTTCCATTTCTTTTTTAGAAGCCTTAGGAACGACTTCTTTGTGCGCCTTCCTCTGGACAGGCTCAACCAGTACCTCTTTGCCCCGAGTTTCGGCTGACTCAGTAGCAGGGATAACAATAGGAGTAGCAATGGGAGTACAAACAGGAGTAGCAGCAGGAATAATCAAAGGAGTAGAAATAATCTTCGGAGATATTTTGGGAGAGAAAACCCTTCCGCTTCTGGTAATTTTACTGGTCCCGACCATGTTGTCGACGTCGGGATCAGTATCTTTGACAACTTTATCCTTAACATCCAATAGGTCTTGCTTGACGCCATGGTAATAGACGTCAACCCCATAATTCCAGGGAACAACTTTATCAGAGGAACATGGTACCAGCCCAGGAAGGGTGATAATCAAAGGAGCAAACTTGGGAACGGATGTAATCCTGACGGGTCTTTTTGTGGATACCCTGGGAGGATTGTCGGAAATGGTAATTATTATACATCTTCACACAAATTTCTTGCAAGGGGAAATTTCTCAAACAAAATTTCTTTGTTAATCATCAAGCGCTGGACAACCATCTTTAACGACAAACAACCATCTAGTAGAGACAAACATAAGTGGAAACCTTCACCACAACCTAGAAATAAATTGGCTCACAACAGATTCTCTTTAACAATCAGAAGAGGAGTGGATAATTCATCCACATAGGAAACAAACAGGTCATCGTCAACAGCATTGACACCCTGGCCATGTTTGGGCATTGGCACAGTTATTACATTAGGTGTCTCTGGAAGGTCAAACTCAATCTCCTTCACCTCGATAAGATCCTATACCTTATTTTTCATATTCCAACAATCATTTGCATCATGCTCCGGACTCTCGGAATGGTAGGCACATCAATAATTTGGGTTGTAGCAGGGAGATGCAGTATTGGGATTCTTGGGAGCTTCCTTTAGCGTCACCAAATTGGATTTCAACAAGTGTGGCAAAACTTCGGATAAGGTCATGTTGATTCGGGTGAACTGTCTTCTGGGCGCATCCGGCCTGCGCTGATTGTTTCGTTGTTGATTTGATATAGGATTAGAGATCATAATAGCCCCTATCGTCGGACGATGTTCAGTTTTGCTTTGATTTCTCTGGCCATAAGCAGCACTGACCTCCTTCTTTCCAGTGAAGGGTTTCTTCATTGTACTTGAGGATGCATCCCTCTGAATCTTACCACTCTGAATACCAGCTTCTACCTGGTCACCAATCAAGATCAGCTCAGTAAACCCAGCTGAAGAGCTTTCAATCAGATGGTTGAAGAATGGACCAGACAACGTGCCCAAAAACATGTCCACTAGCTCTCTATAAGATAGAGGAGGCTGGACTCTTCCTGCAAGATCCCTCCATTTCTAGGCATAATCTTTGAAACCTTCACCATAACCCGTAGGCATACTTTACAGTTATATATGAGTTGGAGCAATGTCAGCATTATATTGGTACTGCTTGTAAAAAGCAGCAGCCAGATCTTCCCAATTGCAAATTTTGGTTCCTTCCAACTGATAGAACCATTCCAATTGCGTCCCTGACAAACTTTCCTGGGAGAAATGTACCCATAGGTTCCTATCAGCAGTATGGGGTTGGATCTTCCTGACATACGACCTTAAGTGCAACTTAGGACAGGAGACACCGTCATATTTAGCAAATGTGGGAACTTTGAACTTTGGTGGAATGGCCACCCCAAGAACCAGACCTAGTTCTTCAAAATCCAGACCAAGTACTCTCTGAATTTCCATGGAATAGAGACGATCCTCCAGCTCTTTAAATTTGTCATCAGCAGGAGGATATTGTTCTTCAGCATAGCTAGTTTCCTCTTCATCAGACCCCAAATTGTGGTCTCTTTCTTTTGCCTTCTCTTCCTAATTATCTCCCTCATTTAACGGCGTTGTGAATTCTAGAGCTCGCTTTGCTGGTTCTCTGAACCTCCTTCCCATATTCAAGACACCCACCGTTTTCTTCGTCTTCGTTTTCTTCTTCTTCATGTCTTTGATCATGAGAGCCTTCAGGTCCACTTGTCCTTTAGCCAGAGCCAGGAACATCTATTGGAATTGAGCATTCTGTGCTTAAAGATCCTTCAATGTTTGTTCAATATCCATCTTACTAAAATAAACAGTAGAAAGATAAGGAAACCTGTTGTGAAAAACCTGTTTGTGTTATGATGCATGAACATGCGTATGCAAATGATTTCAAGAACCCATAAGATTTTTAGACAAAAGAAACAAACAGAAATTGTATTAATAAGTTCAAATTGAGTAAAAACATGCCTCTTGGGCTTACAACGGAGGAAATAACTACAAAATAAACTCTTAAGACAAAAAGTTGAACGCATCCTCTTCAGCGTAATATAGGCGTTCAAACTTCACTTTTCATGAAGCTGTTTTGTGAGCTCCAGAACCTTCTTCTCACTATCATAGAATTGGTTCTCAAAGGTAACTCTTTCTTCCTTGAGCTGGATCCAAGACTTTTGCAATTCTTCAAAGTTTGTGGGTATATCAGGATGAAAAAAGATGTGAGACTCGTCCTCTTGAACAATAGACTCTGAAATCACTGGCAGAATAACAGCGTATGGCATCGTAAGACTTTGAGCATGAGCTCACGCCCATTTGAGGTATGACTCCAAAGGGATAGAGTTCTTGCACCCCAAGGTGCTGCTATCAGTCTTCTTCACCATGCCCCAAGCACAAATGAACTTCTGGTGATAACTTTGTAGATCATTTGAAATAGTCGAACACAATACCCTGGATGAGCATATCGTGAGGACCATCCCTCCGGGCGTAAGCAAACTAACGTAGGGCTAAAAAGGGGTTATAGGTGATGGCTACTCTAATTCCAAGGAGTGGCACATTAGGAAATTCTCCGCAGCGATACATAAAAGAGATATCTTCTTGAGAGCGAGGGCACCAATAGATATCAGAGTGAGAAAGAGACATTAACCTTTGATTCCACCTTAAGCCTAACTCATTCTTCATTACTGACCGAGGAAGGTGCGAAATAAACCACTTATAGAGAAAAGGCGTACAACACATAAGAGTTACTTGTTTCTTCATAGTACGGGTCTGGAGTGAATGCAGAATATCTCCGAGCAACGTGGGCACTGGATTGTGAGTGAGGAAGATGTTGATGGCACTGACATCTATGAACTGGTCTAAATTGGGGAACAAAACCAACCCATAGATCAATAGAGATAAGACATCTTCAAAGGCATGCTGTTGTACCTCAAAATTTTCCCTCTCACTTATCAATTATTTTCTCACAAAAGATCTCTCATGGTTCAAGACTGCACTAGGGTTGATCAACTCAAGACACCTCCTTAAGCACTGATGACCAAAATTAGGGTTTGAGATTGCACAAGGATAATTGAAATTTTAATGCCTCATATGACTTTAATGGATCATTATGGACCCCCAAGATTACTCATGTCAAGTTTCAAGCCTTGGATTACATTTTTGCTCAGTCAATTGAGCAGTTGACCTAAAAATTAGTTGTATTGGGGAAAAAGTCAATTGTGGCCAATTTACAGTCAAACTTCATAATTTTTGATCCATAGAAACATTATAAAATCATATGTACCATTTGATCAAGTTTGTACCATAATTCCTCAAGAAATTTGATCAAATCATTAAAAGGGCAAAATGGTCAAAATTAGGGTTTTGACTGAGGAAAGGCAATTTCTGATTTTTGACCTAGCAAATGGTTAAGTGGTTTGAGGCATGATCTCAAGAGTTCAATTGCATCATTTTTACCTAATGGCATGACCCAAAACATTTCTCAAGATCAATTGGGTTGCTAGTGAATTTTCAGTCAACTGATCAAAAGTCAACTGTACACTGTAAAGTCAAACTTTGACTTTTTGGTCAAAATCAAATGTCAAAGATCACAATTCATCAAAACATGTCAAAATATGAAACTTATTCATCAATAAATCAAAAATTAAATATTATCATTTTGAAAAGTCGTGTTTAAAACTTCATGTTTTTTCACAACTTTGAGCCAATTTTTTACCATGATGCAAGATGATTCAAAAAAAACTTTCAACATGAAAGTTGTAGATCTCCATGATATCTACAAAATTTCTTTACACAACTTTTTCTAAAAAGGCTTAAATCTCAAGTTATTAATTCATAAAGTCATGGTCTTGAAATTAAACACTTAGTGAAATTTTGCCCTAGTTTTGGTCAGGATTTTGACCTAACTTCTGACCCAAGTTTCACCTAGTTCCAAGGGGAATTTTCAAAAGTGATTCAAAGAGGGGTTGTAGAGAACATTACAAGCTTTCCAAAATGTCCAAGAACTCCTTGAGATCATTTATGAGCAAGGAGAATCGAAGGTCAGAAGTTGGGGTTTCAAGTTATTTTGCAAGACATATTTTGTGATGAACATGAATTAAATCCATAGCCATGCTGCATAATCCTCACTTTGCAGGCCTCGAACTTGTTTTTCACTCCATAATTAATGGTTTACACAACTGATTATGCCCTTATCAAAGTGTTTCAAGCTTTGTCCAAATCAATTTGCCATTTTAGGGAGAAAGTAACATATCCATTCTTGTAAAGCAAGCTTTATGCACAAAGTCAGCTTCTTGAGCTCCCAACTTGTTTTCCTTGATTACACTCCATCCACAAAGTCAGAGATATTATGTTTAAAGTGGTTAACAACTCTATGAACCAAGTACAAGGCATGGAAACTTGAATTTCTCAAAAAATCACATGTTATACATAAACTTGTGATTTTGAATTCTGATCAACAACAAGTCTCCAAACTTGTTGCTTATAAATAGAGTCATTATTTATGAGCTAAAGGATGATCTTAAGCACCCTGAAACACTCCCAAACTCCCTCTAGCCAGAAATTGCACAAAAAACTCCATTGAAACACAGTTCTGACCTTAAAATTGTATCTCTCATTTCCCTCGTGCGTTTTCTCTCAAATTCATTCCTAAAGCTTCCTTACATCAAATATAGTCCATCCCTGTCCTTGGTTTGGAATTGTAACTCCATCTTCATCATCCTCCATAATCAAAAATAGAGGTCTGCAACTTGACTTCTCCAGACCATTCTAGCCATCCATTGCTCAAGGAAACCATTGCATTAGCTTCCTGGGAACTTGAGGAAGCTAACCTGATCATTGCAGCACCTGGAATCAAACTCATTTGCATTTCACGATTTCCAGTTTTGAGGTATTTTTCTTGAACTTTTATCTTCATACTTATGCATTGTTAGGCTTGTATTTGTGAAGATAAAATGTAGACATCATTTCCCTGAAACTATACATGTCCATAGATTTCATTTATTTTGATTAAGCTAGGAGAATTTTGAGTTTGAACTTTCTGAAATATTTAGGTCAGAATTTGGTACTTTTAGAAATTCTCATTCATCTTTGATTTATAGCTTATGATATTTATATGGTTGGATTCGTGTGAAAAATGGAGCAATTTTCATGTTTACATTTTTGCAAATGGTTGAGAAATGAGCAAGTTACAGATCCTTTGGCTGGAGGTTGAAGATGAAGTACATTCAGAGCACGTTTTAGGTTATATATTTATCATTTCATACAAAATAATGGATGTATCACCATCCCAGTGGTTAAAGCGCACGCCTGTCACTATGAGGTCCTTGGTTCAAGCCCCAGCGTGACCTTTTTTCTCTCTCCATTTTTCCACTTTTTTTTGACATTTTTGTATTTTTGCAGCGCCTGGGCTTCCAACAATTGGGCTTTATTTTTTTTGCTTTTACTAACCCCTGTTATTACTTCCATACACCTAGCCCAAACTTTTTTATTTTTATTTTCTTTTCTCGTTTTCTTTTTATTATTATTATTATTATTATTATTATTATTATTATTATTATTATTATTATTATTATTATTATTATTATTATTATTATTATTATTATTATTAATATCATTTTTATTATTATTAATAAAAATCCAAAAAATATTTATTCTATTATTTTTACACTCAGTTATTTATTTTATTTGTTTTAATAAAATCAAAAATACAAAAACATTTTCTTTAATAAATTCATTTCCTTTTTAAAAAAAATACTTAGATAATAAAACTTTAATTATGATTATATTATTTTGTAAATTAAAGTCAATTTAGAATTTAGCATTTTTTCATTTTATTTAATTATTTTTATTTACTAATTTAATAAATTCACCAAAATCCAAAAAAACTTGTTTTTTTTAAATTAATTTATTCTATTAACTTAATCTTAATTTTCTTATTTTAGTTTAATTAATTAGATTAGAAAACCCTTTTCATAAAAAAAAAAACAAACAAAGATTACATTTTCTTTTTTAACATTTTTGCATTCTTATCTTTATTTTTTTTTTTTTGTACATTATTCAAAATTCAATATGGTTGTAATATTTATTTAGGTTTAAATTCTTACAATATTCCCCGTTTGTAATTTGTACACCCCCTCCCCTAAATGATGTAATAGCGTAGTAATTTTAAATTCCGCAATTTATAGCTTTATATACAAATGCTAGTAATTAGGGTTTTGTATGGAAAGACTAAAACTAATCAATAGCAAACCCTAATCAAAGACAAATCAAGCATGAAAATCAATACACTTGCACACAAGTACCCCTTGGGTAAATCCACTTGGTTTCCTTACAAAAATGGCCATATTACGCATGTGAGGTATCTTAGCAAAGACAAGCAAAATAAAAGATCATAGTCCCTCGATGACGCTATCAAAAGTTGCCTTTCAAAATTATCTTAGTCCCTAAAGAAAAATGCTAAGATATCTTGCAACACTTCTAATCATGATTATACGATGACCCACGCCCGTCCCTTTTACATCCAAATATAGGGTTACTTACCAAAATAATAGTAAGATACCAATGTCAAAGGAAAAAGGAAATGAACATGAAAGACTTTTGAGTAGGTAGAACGTTCCTACTTACTTGCTCCATTCCAAAACAAAACACCCTTGCTATTTTCAAAAAAAAACACCAACACTTTCAAAAACATCTTTCAAACTTGAAAACATTTTCAAAAGACCAACAAATTTGTATACATTCTTACGAACGAGAATCATTACAAAAGTTTGCCTAAACAATGACCTCTTTTCAAAAGTACTTTCAAAACCACACAAAGCACAATTTTAAACAAAAGCAAGTGATCTAGCAAGTAAATAAGAGCCCATGGAAAACCATGGATGAAAAGGGTAATAATACCTTACCTTTTCATAATCTACCCCCCGAACTCAAGAAACAATCTCAAAGGTCTTTCCTGTGTTTTTTCACCTTTCCTTTTGGATAAAAGAAAAGTCGGTGGCGACTCTTGCTAAACCATAACATTTGCGATCAAACACAAAAGACCCAAGTCAGTTCTCCCACTGTATCACAGAACTGGCGACTCTGCTGGGGAAAATTTTAAAAGTGGGGTTACCTTAGGGTTATATCATATTTACTTGCTTTCATTGTTTGACTTGTATGCTTTACATTATGGTTCTTTGTTTTGGTTTGAATCCTATACCTGGATTTGGGATACCTTATAGGTAAGTAGCAATACGTTGTGGAAACTGTGCAGGGTATACCGACATGGTCTAAGCAATAGCTACATTAGTGTTACATATTTGTGGGTACCGGTAGCCCTTGAGTAGTCAAGGAGAATACGGGGCCGCTGAGTGATGTCATGAAGCACTAATGAACTTTTAGAACCTTTACTTGACCAACTTGGCCATTAGGACGTAGTGAGATGACTGGCTTTGGTGCAGTCCGAAGTTGGTAGATACTCGATACTACACTCATTGAGGTTTGGTTTTTTGGGATATTTCGGTCTCCATTAAAGAGGCTTGCGCTGAAACAATGCCCAAGGAAACAAACCAGTGATATTGAGCTCCTTAGAACCCGGTTACTATTACTAGGACTGGTTTGAGCCAACTAAACTTCAAGAGGGTACTTACCTATGAGACTCCATGCAAGCCTAAACCTAAGGACTTGTTTGCTTTGTTTTTATATATATACTTGTACATAACATCATAAACATCATAACATCATACTCATGTTCACTAACCATTTCAAAGATCTTGGGATTTATCTTTGTTCTATTTTGTAGGACATGGATTCTATTCGCAGGAAAACCATTCAAGTCAACCTTGTAAGGGTCCCTCCTCAACTTAAAGAGCTAGCATCAAGGATTCCTGAAAACTCTCCATTTACTAAAAGACATGGTCGCCTGCTAAACTTGGTCACCTCCAACACTGATGAGGATATGATGAAGGTGCTCTTCCAGTTCTTTGATCCTTTACACCATTGCTTCACATTTCCCGATTATCAACTTGTGCCAACTTTGGAAGAATTCTCCCAACTCTTTAGGATTCCCATTCTCAATCAACTACCTTTCAACGGTACAGAAAGAGATCCAAAGCCAGAAGAGATTACTCAAGCTCTACACTTGCAGTCATCTGATATCACAACTAATTGGGAAACAAGAAGTGGCGTCAAAGGTTTCCTAGCAAAGTTCTTGTTTGAGAAAGCCCAAAACTGTTGGAACTCTTTAAATTTGCAAGCTTTTGAGGAAATTGTGGCTCTCCTCATCTATGGGATGGTTTTGTTTCCAAATCCCGACACACTCATAGATGTGAACGCCGTCAAAATCTTCATATCTCGTAACCCAGTGCCTACTTTGCTAGGAGACATCCTAAATTTTTTTCACACCCATACTACGAGGAAAAGAGGTATCCTTATGTGTTGTACTCCTCTATTGGCAAGATGGTTTATTTCGCATCTTCGCCAATCTATATTGAAGAACGAGAAAGGTTCAAGGTGGTCATATAGGTTGATGACACTCAAACATTCAGACATTCATTGGTGTTCCCGATCTATAGAGAATGTTACTATTGTTGACCGTTGTGGAGAATTCTCTAATTTCCCTTTACTTGGAATTAGAGGAGGTATCACCTACAACCCCTGTTTAGCCTTAAGACAGTTTGGTTACGCCCTAAGAGATGGTCCACATGAAATGCTCATTCAAGGTTTGGTATTTGACTACGAGAACAACGATCAAGGTCATTGCGAAATATTTATCCGAGCTTGGAGGATGTTGAACAAGGTAGATATCAATAAATTGGGGCATAAGAATTTCATCCCTCTTGAGCCTTACCTCAAATGGGTATGAGCTCGTGCTCAAATTCTTATAATGCCTTACCCCTCCATTCTCCTAGTTATCATTGAGCCTGTTGTGGAAGGAGATATTCCATACATTATCCTGCATCCTGACATGCCCACCTCTATTAGACTTACAAAGGGATTGGATACAACTTAAAGGGGAGTGAGACACTTTCGAGGCCCAATTTTATACCAGCGAGAAGAAGGTTTTGGAGCTCACTAAGCAACTTCGTGAGGACCGGAGCCTGAACGCCTACATCGCACCAAAAAGGATGCGTACAACTTTTTATCTTAGGGTTCTTATATTTCTTTGTAAGCCCAAAAGATGCATGATGTATTCAAACTTTGATTTATTAATATAACGTGTGTTCCTTTTTGGTCTAAAGAAAATTTATATCTCTAATTTCCTTGAAATCATTGCATATGCATTTACCATTAATCATAACATAAGCAAGTTTTCTCACAACAAGTCTCCTCATCTTTCTACTGTTTATTTCAGTTAGATGGATCTCGAGCAGACAGTAAAAGACCTTCAGGCGCATAATGCTCAGTTTCAACAGATGTTCTTGACTCTAGCCAAAGGACAAGAAGATCTGAAAACCTTGCTGGTTGAAGAAAAGAAGAAGAAAGCAAAGAAAGTAACTAGAGTTATGAATATGGGAAGAAGGTTCCAAGGACAAGCCAAACGGACCCTAGACTTTGCAACGTCATCTGGTGAAAAGGATAATCAAGAAGTGAAAGGCAAGGAAGCAGTTGTCCAGCTAGAATCTGAAGAAGAAGAAGAAAAAGAAGACTACTCTGAAGAGAAGTATCCCCGGACCGACGACAAATACAAACATCTGGAAGAATGTCTAAGTGCAATGGAAATTCAGAAAGTTCTCGGGCTGGACTTTGAGGAACTGGGTTTAGTATCTGGGATTGTTATTCCACCAAAATTCAAGGCACCAGTGTTCGCTAATTACGACGGGGTCTCGTGTCCCAAGATGCATCTCTGATCCTATGTGAGGAAGATACAGCCTCACACTGCTGATAGAGATTTGTGGGTACACTTCTTTCAAGACAATCTATCCGGAACTCAGCTTGATTGGTTCTATCAACTGGAAAGGGCTAATATTCATAACTGGGAGGACCTTGCCGCTGCTTTCTATAAACAGTATCAGTACAACGTAGATCTTGCTCCTGTACTCAACTCCAGAGTATGGCTATGGTTTAAAGTGAAGGTTTCAAAGACTACGCTCAGAAATGGAGGGACTTAGCAGGAAGAGTCCAACCTCCCCTTTCTGAAAGAGAACTAGTAAACATGTTTTTGGGTACCCTGTCCGGTCCTTTCTTTAATCATTTAATTGGAAGCTCCTCAACAGGCTTCACTGAATTAATCTTGACCGGAGAAAGAGTGGAAGTTGGGATTAAGAGTGGGAAGATTCAAAAAGACGCATCCTCTGCTGCTGTAAGAAAACCATTTATTAGGAAGAAAGATGTTGTTGTTGTGTATCCTCAAAGGAATCAAGATAGAACTGAACACCGTCTAATGGTAGGGGCTGTCATGATCCCTAAGCCTGCACCTACTTAATAAAGGAACGATCAGCCTAGAACAGAAAGACCAGTAAGACAATTTACCTGGATTAATATGACACTATCTCAAGTACTGCCACATTTGTTGAGATCTAATCTGGTAACTTTGAAAGAATATCCAAAGAATCATAACACAATATCTCCTCACTACCATCCTAATGCTCGTTGTGCTTACCATTCAGAAAGTCCAGGCCATGATACCAACAACTGTTGGGCTTTGAAAAACAAGGTGCAAGACCTTCTTGAAGCCAAAGAAATTGAATTTGATGCTCTTGAAATCCTAAATGTTATCACCGCTCCTATGCGCAAGCATGGTGTTGTACCCTGAAATTTTCCCTCTCATTTCTCAAGGATCATCCTGGACCCTCAGTTTTGTTTCTATCCAATTGCAAATCTGAAATTACAAATTTTCCAAGAGAATCGTTCACAAGGGAAAAATGGTCATTTACACACTAAAGGAGTCAAACTATGACTTTTGAATCAAAAATCAAGTTCCAACAATCATATTTCATTAAGGCATGAAATTGGTTCATCAAAAATCAAAAGTCAGAAGTTACTTTGAAAATCAAATTTTTCTAAACATTTAGAAAATTTTCTAAGTGTCTAGAGAATATGACACCTCAGAACTTCTGAGCCAGCCACTATGCAAGTGCAGTCAGAAGTTGAAAACACGGTTCAGAACATGACGCTTCAAAGAGAACATGCAGAAGCGATGCTCTTTGGTCAGAATTTGATGCTTCAGTCAGAACATGATTCTTCAGCATAAGGAGGCTATGTTCCACGCTCCGGTCAGAAGATGCCCCTTCAGCATTTGGAGGTTAGGCTTATGATCTTCTGCGATCAGAACATCACCAAATCCTAAAACCTCATCTAAGTAACTTGCTGCCCTGCTATGGCACAGTCCTGCAACCAGCTGCCACAATGCTCTAAATTGCTGCTGATCCAGTCCACGCCTGCGTTTTTCTTGCACCAAATTAGCATACGAAAACTATGATTAAAAAGCAATGGAACAGTGTGCCAAAAAAGTTTAAATCCCATATGTCCCCCCCCCCCCAAAACCACAGCAAATCCATCTATAAATAGTTTATTCCATCACACGTTCAAAGGGATGCTTTTTGGAGAGAGTTTGAAAAAAGGAGAGAAAACAAAACTTTAAACACAACATACAAAACTCGTTAACCTTTGATTCCTTGCATTCAAACTCCATTTGTTCTCAAGTGTTTCTTGATTTAAACCATCCACACAGTTTCTGATTCACATATTAGAAACTGCCCTAACTTCTGTATCCATACTACCATACACTCTCCATCTATCTACTCAAAGAAGTCAGAACATCACCCCTTTTGCTGTCCCAGGAGTTGAAAACTTCCAGCCTGTTGAGTACGTGAAGAAGCTGCTCAGAACATCATCAGAGTTGAGGTTAACTCCACTTCACATAATCTTTTCCAGCTGCAAGGTAAGCTTCTGCTGACTCTCACCGCATTACTTAAGCATTACCAGATTTGCATGTTCAAAAATACAATGTAGATATCATGTTTCTGATGTTATACATATTCTGAAACTCCATGCATCTGCCTACCTAAGTAGAAGGAATCCCAGTTCAGAGTTTCATAAAGAAATTAGGACTCAGAATTAGGATTAGAAAATTCATGTTGCTTCTGATTGGTGTTTCTGATATTTCATGAAAACTTGTCATAACTATTGTATGTGCAATTTAGGTTCTGTTAAGAAATGACTGAGCTGCAGATGCATCAGAACTTCTGAAAACTTCTGTGTTCTCAGCGGATCCAAAACTTCTGAAAACTTGTTTTTCACCTTTCATGTTTACTTCTGATTTGTGTTGCTGATATCTCTTGCTTCTGAACAATCATGAAACTTGTCATAACTGTTGTGTGTGCAACTTCTGTTTTGTTAAGAAATGACTAAGTTGTAGATGTTCTGACCAGCATGGTGAAGGGAGACGAAGTTCTGTCAGTTACATCAGAAATTCTGAAAACTTCTGAGCTCTCAGAAGATCCAGAACTTCTGAACTTCCATATTTCTACTAAAATTGTTTCTGTTTGTATAGCACGTCAGAGTCAGAACTTCTGACCTCTTCTTTTTTCAGCAGTTTCCCTGATTCTGTTTTCTTCCCTTTTATTATTTTTACCATCACTTTTATTTTTCATTAAACAAAAAGACCAAAATATTTTCTTAAACAAACTTATTTCTTTTCCTAAATGAAACAAACATTTTACATTTCCTGTACATTCTTATCCATTTCAATTTGGTTGTAATAGTAACTTAGAATTTAATTTTATTTGCAATTCTCATACGTAAATATGTACCCCCATCCCCCAAATATTGTAATAGCGTAGGACTTTACATTTTTGCACTTTTATTGCTTTCATATATTGTTAGTAATTAGGGTGTGTATAGAAAGATAAAATCAACAAGTAGATAACCCTAATCAAAGATTAAATGCGTGCAAATCAAACACACTATTCACACATGCACCCTTGAGGTTAACTCCACTTGTTTCCTAAAAAATGACCATGTTATGCATGTGGGATGTCTTAGCACAAACAAATAAAAAAACACAAGATCATAGTCCCTCGATGACGCTATCAAAGTTTCCTTTCAAAATGATCTTAGTCCCTAAAAGAAAAGTGCTAAGTCATCTCACAACATTGTTATCATGGTTATATAATGACTCATGCCCATCCCTTCACATCCAACGATGGGGCTTCTTACCAGATCAAATGGTAAGATAGCAATATCTAAAGGAGGAGGAAAAACACATCTAAGACCTTTTGAGTAGGTAGATTGCTCCTAGTTATTTGCTCAATTTCAAAACAAAAACATCCTTGCTATTTTCAAAACAATCACATACACTTTCAAAATATCTTCCAAAACATTTTCAAAAGTTTAACACTTTGTATACGTTCTTACGAACGAGAACTATTACAAAGTTTGCCTAAACGATGGCACCTTTTTCAAATACTTTTAGAAAACCACACAAAGCACATTTTCAAACAAAAGCAAGTGATCTAGCAAGTAACTAAGAGCCCATGGAAAACCATGGATGAAAAGGATGCTAATACCTTCCCTTTTCATAATCTACCCCCCGAACTCAAAAACATCTCTATAGGTCGTTCCTGTGCTTTTTCACCTTTCCTTTTGGATAAAAGAAAAGTCGGTGGCAATTCTTGCTAAACCGCAACATTTGTGAACACAAACGCAAAACCTCAAGTCAGTTCTCCCACCGTATCACAGAACTGGCGACTCTGACCGCTACATGTGACCGATCTTTAAACTCTAAAAGAAAGACCAAGTAATCAAGTGGAATAACGATTGTCAAGTTGCCTTCAATAAAATCAAAGAGTATTTGCAATAACTTCCTATTCTGATGCCTCCAGTGGAAGGAAGACCATTGATCATGTACTTGACGGTACTAGAGAACTCTATGGGGTGTGTGTTGGGTCAGCATGACGAGTCTGGCCGAAAAGAGCACGCAATTTACTACCTAAGCAAAAAGTTTACCGACTGTGAAACCAGATATTCACTGCTCGAGAAAACTTGTTGTGATTTAGCATGGGCTGCTCGCCGGCGAAGGCAGTATATGCTAACTCACATTACTCTGTTGATTTCTAAGATGGACCCTATCAAATACATCTTTGAGAAACCATCCCTATCCGGAAGAATAGCTAAGTGGCAAATGATTCTGACCGAATACGATATTTAATATACAACACAAAAGGCCATCAAAGGAAGCATATTGGCAGATCATTTGGCTCACCAAGCTGTTGATGATTATTAATCTATGAATTATGACTTCCCGGATGAAGACATTATGTTGGTGACCGACTGTGCAAAACCTGGACCATATGATGGACCTAAACCAGGATCCTGATGGACCATGGTTTTTGATGGGGCTTCCAACGCTCTGGGCAATGGAATAGGTGCTGTAATTATCTCTCCCGAGGGTTGCCATACTCCTTTCACAGCCATATTATGCTTTGATTGTACGAATAACGTGGCAGAATACGAAGCATGCATCCTGGGATTGAAAGCTGCCATTGATTTGAGAATCAAGCACTTGAGTGTTTTTGGAGACTCTGCTTTAGTGATCAGCCAAGTAAAGGTGGAATGGGATACTAAGCATCCTAACCTCATTCCTTACAATGAGCTTGTGTTGACTCTGATACCATACTTCGAAGAGATCACTTTTGAGCATTTTCCTAGAGAAGAGAATCAATTGGCTGATTCTTTGGCCACAATGTCTTCCATGTTCAAGGTCAGGTGGGACAATGAAGCTCCCATGATGATTGATAGATTTGACGAACCTGCACATTGCAATGAGCTCGATGCCAACAAAGAAAAACCATGGTATTATGAGGTGAGGAGGTATCTTAGGGTATAAAAATATCCCGAGGGGGCTTCTATCAATGACAAAAAATTCTTGCGAAGATTTGTAGCCAAATTCTTCCTAAGTAACGGGATATTGTACAAGCGCAACCATGATTCAACTCTAATCCGGTGTGTGGACAAGAAAGAGGCAGAGGAAATTATGGAAGACATGCACGATGGTATTTTCGGTACTCACTCAAGTGGACATACGATGGCTAAGAAAATCTTAAGAGCAGGTTACTGCTGGTCAATAATGGAGACTGATTGCCATCAACATTCAAGGACTTGTCACAAATGCCAAATCTATGCTGACAAGGTCCATGTGCCTCCAATCCTTCTAAATGTCATGACTGCTCCGTGGCCATTCGTAATGTGGGGCATTGACATGATCAGAGAGATCAAACCCACAGCTTCCAATGGATATCAATTCATTCTTGTTGCTATTGACTACTTTACCAAATGGGTCGAAGCCGCCTCGTTTGCCTCAGTCACCAAGAATGTGGTAGCCAGATTCATCAGACACAATCTCATCTGCTGTTATGGTATCCCCGAAAGGATCATCACCAATAACGGGACTAACCTCAACAATGCTATGATCAGGGAGCTGTGCACTCAGTTTAATATCAAGCATCACAATTCTTCTCCATACAGACCGAAAATGAACGGCGCAGTCGAAGCGGCCAATAAAAATATCAAGAAGATCGTGCAGAAAATGGTAGTAACCTATAAGGATTGACATGAAATGTTACCATTTGCTCTACATGGCTACCTTACTTCAGTTAGAACATCAACTGGGGCAACTCCCTTTTCTCTAGTCTATAGCATGGAAGCTGTTTTACCCGTGGAAGTTCAAATTCCCTCACTAAGGATTATGATTGAGGCAGGCCTATGCGAAGACGAGTGGATTCAAACGAGGTTGGATCAGTTGAATTTGATTGACGAGAAAAGACTGGTGTTGTACCCCAAAATTTGCCCTCCCATATTCTTCAGAAATTGCCAAGTCAAGCTTCAAAATCTCCCCAAGGGTTGCACAGTGCAAGAGCCTCATGAACAGTCAAAATTAGGGTTTTGGTTCTGATCAAGAAAGTGGAGTTTCCAAGGGTCCAATCAAGCCCCACATGCCAATAAATATGGTCAAGCATCCTCATATCAAGTTTCAAGACTTTCAGCATAAAATTGCACAGTCAAAACCCTAATTGCACTACAGTCAACTGTAGGGGCAAAATGGTAATTTGACAGTCAAAAGTTCAAATTTTTGGTCAATATATCATTTTTAAGCCACAAACATCATTTGATCAATGCTTGATCATGATTCTCAAAGCTTGGCTCAAAAATCATCAAGATGCAAAAGTTTCCTTATTTGGACAGTTGAAAAAAGTCAACTGTAAATTGACCAGGGCATAACTTTCACATGGATTATCAGAAAAATTCCATCCAAAGCTCATTTTGAAGAGAAAGACATTTCCTACAACTCCTCTTCATACTTCAAGTCCAAGAAATGCTCTCACAAAAAGTTATCAATTTCAACATTATAGGTCATTTTCAAAAGTCAACAAAAAGGGACTTTAAGTCAAAGGCCATAACTTGAGATTGGTAAATCAAAATGACATGGGACCAAAGGCATTGGTTAGAGGACTCAAAGACCTTTCCAAAATGTCCAAGAACATGAGCAAAGCTTAAAAATTGAGCAAGTTATGCCTTATGGAAGTTGGGAAATATTTGGATATTTTGAAAAGTCAACATTGATTCAAATGACCTAAAATTGCTAATGGGCTTCTTTTTCTTCCACAATTCATCATCCAAGGCATGTGCACGACCACTTGGCCCAAAGGGAAGTTTTTCTTCATTTTTTATTTATTTATTTGGATTTTTATTATTAATAATTCATTTAAATTAAAATAAATACATGAAAAATACTAAACCTACTATTTCAAATCTTTTTGTGCATATAATATCTTCAATATTTCGTGCAAATCAAATTAGGGAAGAATTGGAATTTATTGGATATGATTGAGAACTAAAAAGCATGAAAAAAGATTGAAAAATTATGGTTTGCAAATCAAATCTTTTTTCACATCAATGCATGGATTTTGATCAAGCTTTCAACCCTAAATCATTCATACATATACAAGCAAAGAAACCCTCGTGCTCACTGACTGCAAGTTGTGCCATACATAGGAAACAAAACTTGAGTTTTTGGTGAAAAAAGTGAATTCTGAAAACCAAGTTCTAGGGCGATTCAAGGCAAGATTTTTATCTCATTAGCTTCTTGAGGATTCAAGGAGAGTTTTCCAATCGAAATCAATCATTCTAACGCCCTAAATTGGTAACACGGTGACCACCTGTACAGAAAAAAATTCATAATCGTGCATCTCAATTCATGCATCTTTTGTAATTTTTAACGCTTAATTCATGTTCATTGTTTGATTCTAATGCTAACCCAATAGTTTAATTTTGTTTTCGTGCCCTATATGAAGATCTACCATTAACAATCTTTAGGGTTTTGCAAGCTTCAATTTGGGCATTTCCAGACGCGGTAAAATTAGACCACCATAGTGCCATGAATGAATCAAGCATGATTGGACGATCATAAAGCCATCCTCGCGCTCAATTTATGAGCATCCCTGGGCTAATCGCTATTTTTCAATAGGGTGCCTATGGGAACGTTTAACAAACTGTGGCCTATGTTCTTTATGTTTCAGGAAAAAAATAAACAATGAGGAAGATGACTCAGTGGCATAAGCTGAATGGCTGGTTCAACATCTCGCGCGAAAAAAAGAAGCGTTGGTGCTTGTTTGTTTTATTATATTTATTGATTATCTTATTTACAGATAGACAAAATAGCACGGTTGGAGAAGCGTTTGGTTGGTAATGTTCAGGACCTGGGTTCGAGCCCCAGGTCCTCACCCCCTTTCATATTATTTTTCATTTAGTATTCATATGCAGTTTCAATGTAGTGGATCACCATACACCTTCAAAATCCAGCTGTTCACGTGGCCAATGGATGCAATCAAGGGTCATGATCTGGAGAGCACGGTGAACGTCAGTCAACGGAGACCCATGCCAACGCAGTAGTCAACCAGGCCAAAGGGTAAATGGGCCCAGATTGCTAAAGCTTCACCCTCACAATTGGGGACAACACCCCCCTGAGGTTTGCAATATCTTTTTTTTTATTCTTTTTATTTTTAATTATTATTCTTTTTAATTAATTCTGTTAATTCAATTATTTTCATAATATATATAAAAAACACACAAAAAATCAGAAAACATGGACAAAATAATAAATATTTTTATTTTAGTATTTTTGTAAATAAATTCATTAGTTCACTTAGTTTTAAATTTAGGTTTTTAATCTTAATATTTTTCACTAAAACTCAAAACTTATAGAATTAGGGTTTAATTAATTTTTATCTTTTTTCTTTTATTCCATAATAATTAAATATTTAATATTATTTACTTTTATAAATTAAAATTGTATGTAAAATAATTAGGTTTAATTTTAGGTTAAAGTTTAATGCTTTTTTTAACAAATAAAAATTGTAGAATTAGGGTTAGCATGTTATTTTAATTCTTTTTCATTAAAACCAAAAAATACCAAAAACAATTTCTTTTCTTTTTTTAATTAATTAATTCCATCATTTAATTTAATTTTGCAAAAAGGGTCCAACGCCCTCGTTTTAATTCTTATTTAATTCACGTGTTTATTTCTTCTTCGTTTAATATTTATGTATCTCTCCCAAGGCCTTGTAAATTAATTTCTTGCACTTTACTTTTCTTTTAATTCTTTATTTTTCTGTCAAATCGGGTTCAAGAAATTTTGGCGATGTGGACCCGCGCCTTTTGTAATAGTTTAGAACTTTACTTTTCTCGCACTTTTTACTGTTAATAAATGCATGCAAGAATGAATGAATAAAAATAAAAACAAACGCATAGATCACTTTGACATGAACAAGATAAATGCAAATGAACATGACACACAAATCACACACCACCCCTAGGGTACGCCTCACTGTTGCCTTGCCTCGAAAGGTGATCGTCGAGTAGAGGATGTCTTAGTAAGTCCTCATGATCCGGGAACCTGGCATGAGGGTAGCTTCTAAGGTGTCTTCCCATTGCTCTGGTGATCACCATGTCCCGAACCTCGAATTGACCCGAACACCTCCAATAGTGGTGCTACCTACCTCTCAATGGTGGGATGGCACTACTTTAAAGGACATCTACACAGACGAATTCCTTAGGGTAGGTAGACGACTCTAGATACTTGCTCTAATTCAAAACAAATTCAAAAAATACTTTTCACACCAACACATTTTCAAAAAGCTTTCGATAGCAATTTTTCAAACACTCTTGAGGACCGATACAAGAGTCGAACTGGAATTTTCAAAGAAACTTTTTAAAACCCACAGTTGAAAAGCAAACAAACCATTTTTGAAAACACAAATGAGCAAGTATCTAAGAGCCCATGGATAACCATGGATAGAAAGGGTGCTAACACCTTCCCTTTCTATAATCTACCTCCCGAACCGAGAGCAATCTCTATAAGGAATTTTTCTGTGCTTTTGTCCTTTCCATTTGGAGAAAATAAAAGACGGTGGCGACTCTTGCTTCCGCGACATTTCGCGAACCAGCGTTAAACAGTCAGTTCCAGATCCACCGATCACAGAACTGGCGACTCTGCTGGGGATATTAAACTTAAAGTGAGGTGTACCTTAGGGCTAGTTCATAACTGTGTTTTCAATTGTATTGATTTGCTTGCTTTAAATTGTGGGACTGTCTTGGGAGTTCTATAGATCCTAACCCGGATCTGGGGGATACCTTCTTAGAAATTAGCAACAAGGCTGTGAGGGAACTGTGCGGGGTATACCGACATGGTTGAAACAGTCTGCTACGTTGATGTGGCACTTTGGTGTGTACCGGTAACCCTTGAGTTCAGTCAAGGAGAGTACGGGGCCTCCGCGTGGTGTCGTGAAGCATCAATAGACCTTAGGAACCTTAATTGAACTATCTTTGCCTCTTTAGGGTAGTGAGATAACTGACTTTGGTGCAGTCCGAGGTTGGTTGATACTCGATACTACACTCAATTGAGGGTTACTTTCCTGGAATATTTCGGTCGCCAGTTCAGTGGCTAAATCGAAACGATGAACAATGAAAGCAATCCAGTGATATTGGGACCCTTAGAACCCGGTTACTTCCAATAGGACAGGTTGAGCCCACCAACTTCAAGAGGGTAATACCCAGACCCAATGCAGGCCTAAACTCTAAGGGCTTCTCTTGTGTGACTTGTGTGCCTTCCAACTTGACTACTTGCATGCTTTATCTGACACATGAACTACTTGCAGGTTTTGTTATAGTCCTTAATTGGGACCCATGACAGGGCTTACTAAGTTTCTTGCAGGTTTTGTTTATAGTCCTTAATTAGGACTCATAACGGAGTGTATTGAGTTTCTTGCAGGTTTTGTTTATAGTCCTTAATTAGGGCTTATAATAGAATGTACTGAGTTTCTTGCAGACTAGTTTTTTGCAGGTTTTGTTTATGTCCTTAAATTAGGACTCATAACAGGGTTTACTCGCATTACCCCATACATACCATAACATCATACCATTGCATACATCCTAATTCATTTCAAGGATCTCAAGGGCTTGTGATGCAGGTCATGGTGAATCAACTATCCCAGCAAGGGGCAAAGAGGATTTATTTTCCTCTAGCCAAGGTTGTCAGGGGCTATGACCCACTTGATATGGTGAGCTCTGACTCCTGAAGAAGGTTCCCCTAACCAAGTTTGTTTGGAAATCAAAACCAGACATGATGATTAAAGTCAGGGGCTATGACCCACTGGATATGGTGAGCCTTTGACCCTTGGAAGAGAGACTCTCAACAAATATGAAGTTTCTTTCAATCAAGCTGCCGGATCCAAACGCTAACAAATTTTCTTGTTTACCCCGCGAGGTCCTTGAAAACATTGCATGCATATCATACACATCATTGCATAACAGGTACCCTTGTTGCAGGTTACTCACCTTTCCCGCTGTTTATTTCAGCAATGGCTTCCCAACAAGACAACCAGGACTTTCTTGCTCAAGAGACCCGGTTCGGGAAAATCCTCCTGAATCTATCCAAGGGGCAGGAAGAGCTAAGGACACTTCTCTTGGAGACCTTTGTCAGGAACAGTGCTGAGGATGAAAGGCTGAAACACCTACAAGCTGAGGTGGATGCATTGAAGGTCCAAATGCTGGGGCAGGTGACTGCCACTCAAGGGTTAGCTCAAAGACAAGATGAACTCTGGTTTCTCGTCAACCAACTGCTTCAGGGTAACCAACCGGGGCAAATGTCTAAGGGTAAAAAGCCAGTCGTCGTTCAACCATCTTTGAGACAAGGAGGTAAGGGGAGAGCTCCTCAAATAGCTCCAGTGTCACAAATTCAACATCACAACCAACAAAAGAGCGAGAGAAGGCAGTTCACTCGGCTCAGCATGACCTTATCCCAGATATTTCCACAGTTGCTGGAGACCAAGCTGGTAACTCTAAAAGAAGCTCCGAAGAACCAAAATACAACGTCACCGAAGTATAACCCCAACGCCCGCTGCGCTTATCACTCTGACAGCCTGGGGCATACTACAGATGATTGTTGGAGCTTGAAAAATAAGATCCAAGACATGATCGATGCTGGAGAGATTCAGTTTAAAGTACCCAAGACTCCCCACGTGATCACTGCTCCCTTGCCAAAGCATGGCTAGGATTGAGAAATTTTTGTTCATTCGAATGTTCAAGTTGCAATTTTCTTTTGTTCAAACATTTACTCATGATTAAACATTGTTATGTCATTAATGCATCGCATGTGTCTGTTCTGAAACAATATATTCGTATTCACTAAATGCAAATTATTTTCATATTTTTTCTGATGATCAACTCTTAATTAATAATTCTAAGCCTCTTGAGGGAGGATGACGAAAACGATACCACGATCTACAGTATGCTTTTGAACAGACCCCGCTGATGAGGTACAGGCATTATTTCAATCCCTAAACACTGGAGTTATAAGGATGATAATCCCTCGTCAACCCATCTGAGCCAAAGAAGTAGGAATTTTTCTTTTCGAAATTTAAAACCCTTAATCATAACCTGGGGCAGGGTAGTCTCTCAGTTGATCCAAGTGCATAACGAATGGCACCAAAGAGGTCCTCACAAAAAAGAAAACAGTGATGGTTCAGAATGATCAATGAAGAAAGACAGTGATGGTTCCGAATAATCAATAAAGAAAGGCAATCATTATTTCAAAAAATAAAAAGCTCATTAAGTCAAAACCCATGAAGGAGACTTACAAAACTGGGGCATCCCGCTGACCGTAATTCCACAAAAGGAAACAGTTCAGGCAAAAAAAGAAAGGGATAACAAAATCAAAAAGAAAGAGGTCATACAAACCCTCAGCAAAAGGAATGACTGCCTATTCAAAGTAAATCATCAATATCCGAATCATCCATGGAAAATCAGAGCAAAGACTCAAACAAGGTCTAATGTATGATCAACTGAGTTTAGGTTTGAAGAACATCACGAAGAGCGGGTGGGTACAAATAATTTGAGCCTTTATCCTTTGTTTCTTGAACCGTGAACCCGGCCACGTTATAACCCTTAAAAGTCCTAGCTGAAGCACGGGTTAGTTCGAAAGCATACTGTTACGAAAGGTATCCTGACTCCTTAAGGCTCACGGTAAAATACGGAGTTGACATCACGTTTTACGAACAATCACTTGTTTTATGAAAAGAATGCATTTTCAAAATCTTCAAGACAGACATAGGCTTTGCATTTTTAACATAACTTTGTTTGCATATGACTTTTTGTTTGAACAGTATAGAGATTCGCACGACGAATGCCTAAATGAACATAAGTACTTCCAATCAAGGGGCATGGCAAGATCATCACCCATCATCTGGGGCAGTTAAGTCAAGATTCAAGGAATCTCTCAAGATGCCAAACAACCTGGGGCAAATCTCCGCCTGAGCCACTTGGGGCATTCCAACAACGAGTCTTGCCTAATCAAACACCTTCCGGTGGCATGACAAAACACTTCTAACAGGGGCAACTCCTTACATTCGGAAAGCACAGACATAGTCGAAAAAATACTACGCAAAATCAAAGACCCGCTAGGTTGACATACCTAGGCAAAAATAAGGGCTTCCTGGCGAACCAAAAGGGTTCGGGCAAAATGAAGGGATGAAATGAGAAAAAAAAAACATGTACACCCGGCAAGTCGAAAACCTGAAAAGGCGGCTTGGGCAAAAATGGGTATCCCGGTGGACTGAAAACCCGAAAGGGCGGTCCAGGCAAAAGTTAGGGATTAAAGCGTACGACTATGTCCTGTCATCTTGTCACCTACTAGAAGAAGGGTTGTCCATCAACAACTATCAGCACCTCGCAGGTCTTCCTCTCCCACCTCAGAAATAGGGGCAATAAAGAGTTGTCTGAACAGTCCAATTGTTCTGCCCTCAAAGGTATCAAGGAGGGTTCAACCAGTACATCCCAATTCCCCAGAGAGTGAGCTAGCAAGTCAGTGCACTCTCCCCAAGCAAAGTTATCAAACCGTAAGGAAGTTGGGTATCCTCTCGCAGATCTCAACATTCCCCAGCAGCATATATCCTTAACAAGCATCCCCGGCAGTCTTGGTCTAAGGATTGTTCCCCGGCGGCATACCAACATTCAAAAGAATCACTTCCCCCGCAATTCAAAACCCTCCCCAGGAGAGCCCAATCCAGTTCCCCAGGAAAGTTGGAATTTATCTCCCCAAGTAGTAAGCTTATCCCCAGTAGATTCTGGAAGCTTATCCCCACAAAAGCACGAACGCGTCGCCCGGCTTTATTCAAAGAGTTATTTCTTTACCAGGATATAACTGGGTTATCCTCAGCCAAAAGCCACGGAAAGAGCGTCCTCGACGAAGTTCTCTTACCCCTAGCGAAGTCCATTAACACTTCCAACACAACAATGGTGTCCCCAGCAAGTCGTTATCAACAACTTAACAAAGTACCTCTCTCTCCACAGAGTTTTGCTTCCCAGCAAGATCGCTAGAGTACCTTTCTCCCCGCAAAGTTATCCCTTCGCCAAGTTTATTCCCCAACGGAGTCATCTTCTCCTACCGGTATTCTTGCAATCATCACCCCCAGCGGAGGCAAAGTCTATTCTTCAACATCAGCCCAGGAGTGACTTCCCGGCACCCGTCAAGGATTTACTTTCCTAGATGAAAACATACATTCCTAAACATCACATACATCATTATAGCATGCATAGACGCATCATACAAATCTCATTTATGTTGAGAACATCATTGTTTGACCCATATCATGCATTGCATATGACTGGCCTCTATCTTTCAGGAAGGATTCAGTTAAATTCTCAATCATATTTCAAGACCTAGACCGGTTCAGTTAATCGACTCCAAAGATTTCTTATCCAGTCCAAGGCCTTCTCTAGTCCAGCTAAATCGACCCCAAACAGATTTTTCTGATGAAGACTCAGTAGAAGTTATCAAAGGTTTTTCTCAATGTTTGCTTTTGAGATTATAATTTCCTATGGTTCTCTCCCCAATGCTGCGGAGATGATAATTCCATCCCAGGTTTTTCTCAATGTTTGCTTTTGAGATTATAATTTCCTATGGTTCTCTCCCCGATCCTGCGGAGACGATAATTCCATCCCAGGTTTTTCTCAATGTTTGCTTTTGAGATTATAATTTCCTATGGTTCTCTCCCCGATCCTGAGGAGACGATAATTCCATCCCAGGTTTTTCTCAATGTTTGCTTTTGAGATTATAATTTCCTATGGTTCTCTCCCCGATCCTGCGGAGACGATAATTCCATTCCAGGTTTTTCTCAATGTTTGCTTTTGAGATTATAATTTCCTATGGTTCTCTCCCCGATCCTGCGGAGACGATAATTCCATTCCAGGTTTTTCTCAATGTTTGCTTTTGAGATTATAATTTCCTATGGTTCTCTCCCCAATGCTGCGGAGATGATAATTCCATCCCAGGTTTTTCTCAATGTTTGCTTTTGAGATTATAATTTCCTATGGTTCTCTCCCCGATCCTGCGGAGACGATAATTCCATCCCAGGTTTTTCTCAATGTTTGCTTTTGAGATTATAATTTCCTATGGTTCTCTCCCCGATCCTGCGGAGACGATAATTCCATTCCAGGTTTTTCTCAATGTTTGCTTTTGAGATTATAATTTCCTATGGTTCTCTCCCCGATCCTGAGGAGACGATAATTCCATTCCAGGTTTTTCTCAATGTTTGCTTTGAGATTATAATTTCCTATGGTTCTCTCCCCAATCCTGCGGAGACGATAATTCCATTCCAGGTTTTTCTCAATGTTTGCTTTGGGATTATAATTTCCTATGGTTCTCTCCCCAATGCTGTGGAGACGATAATTCCATTCCAGGTTTTTCTCAATGTTTGCTTTTGAGATTATAATTTCCTATGGTTCTCTCCCCAATGCTGAGGAGACGATAATTCCATTCCAGGTTTTTCTCAATGTTTGCTTTTGAGATTATAATTTCCTATGGTTCTCTCCCCGATCCCGCGGAGACGATAATTCCATTCCAGGTTTTTCTCAATGTTTTCTTTTGAGATTATAATTTCCTATGGTTCTCTCCCCGATCCTGCGGAGACGATAATTCCATTCCAGGTTTTTCTCAATGTTTGCTTTTGAGATTATAATTTCCTATGGTTCTCTCCCCGATCCTGCGGAGACGATAATTCCATTCCAGGTTTTTCTCAATGTTTGCTTTTGAGATTATAATTTCCTATGGTTCTCTCCCCGATCCTGCGGAGACGATAATTCCATTCCAGGTTTTTCTCAATGTTTTCTTTTGAGATTATAATTGCCTATGGTTCTCTCCCCGATACTGCGGAGATGATAATTCCCACCAAGATTCTCCCAATGTTTTCTGTTGAGGTTGTAGTCGCCTATGGTTCTCTCCCCGATCCTGCGGAGGTGGTAATCCCAAGATTTTCTCAACGATTGTTGTTGAAGTTAAAGTCATCCAAGGTTCTCTCACCGTTCCTATTGAGGTAGTAACCATCCCTGGTTCATTCATCACCTTTTGAAGCTCCAGATTCAGCTCCTGTAACCAGTCAGGACATATCTATACAAAGCATCTGAAGACCAGCTCCTGCAACATGTCAGGTACTCATTTTTCTTATGCAGGTACGCAAGTTCTCGCTAAGGAATCTCTTATGCGATCAACATCCAGATGGCATTTATAAGCCCATCCACCTTCCATCACCTCTTAGCATGGCATCTATAAGCCCATCATCCTATCCATCAATCTCCAAATGGCATCTATAAGCCCATTTCCACCATCACTGCTACTATGTGAGCGCAAATTTCTGGGCACTCTAGTGTTCAATCATCTTCCACCTTTGGATTACGAAAGGCACGTCAGCCAATCTGCATCCTCAGGTCTAAGAAGATTGAACAGGGGCAACTGTTGTACCCCAAAATTTGCCCTCCCATATTCTTCAGAAATTGCCAAGTCAAGCTTCAAAATCTCCCCAAGGGTTGCACAGTGCAAGAGCCTCCTGAACAGTCAAAATTAGGGTTTTGGTTCTGATCAAGAAAGTGGAGTTTCCAAGGGTCCAATCAAGCCCCACATGCCAATAAATATGGTCAAGCATCCTCATATCAAGTTTCAAGACTTTCAGCATAAAATTGCACAGTCAAAACCCTAATTGCACTACAGTCAACTGTAGGGGCAAAATGGTCATTTGACAGTCAAAAGTTCAAATTTTTGGTCAACATATCATTTTTAAGCCACAAACATCATTTGATCAATGCTTGATCATGATTCTCAAAGCTTGGCTCAAAAATCATCAAGATGCAAAAGTTTCCTTATTTGGACAGCTGAAAAAAGTCAACCGTAAATTGACCAGGGCATAACTTTCACATGGATTATCAGAAAAATTCCATCCAAAGCTCATTTTGAAGAGAAAGACATTTCTTACAACTCCTCTTCATACTTCAAGTCCAAGAAATGCTCTCACAAAAAGTTATCAATTTCAACATTATAGGTCATTTTCAAAAGTCAACAAAAAGGGACTTTAAGTCAAAGGCCATAACTTGAGATTGGTAAATCAAAATGACATGGGACCAAAGGAATTGGTTAGAGGACTCAAAGTCCTTTCCAAAATGTCCAAGAACATGAGCAAAGCTTAAAAATTGAGCAAGTTATGCCTTATGGAAGTTGGGAAATTTTTGGATATTTTGAAAAGTCAACATTGATTCAAATGACCTAAAATTGCTAATGGGCTTCTTTTTCTTCCACAATTCATCATCCAAGGCATGTGCACGACCACTTGGCCCAAAGGGAAGTTTTTCTTCATTTTTTATTTATTTATTTGGATTTTTATTATTAATAATTCATTTAAATTAAAATAAATACATGAAAAATACTAAACCTACTATTTCAAATCTTTTTGTGCATATAATATCTTCAATATTTCGTGCAAATCAAATTAGGGAAGAATTGGAATTGATTGGATATGATTGAGAACTAAAAACCATGAAAAAAGATTGAAAAAATATGGTTTGCAAATCAAATCTTTTTTCACATCAATGCATGGATTTTGATCAAGCTTTCAACCCTAAATCATTCATACATATACAAGCAAAGAAACCCTCGTGCTCACTGACTGCAAGCTGTGCCATACATAGGAAACAAAACTTGAGTTTTTGGTGAAAAAAGTGAATTCTGAAAACCAAGTTCTAGGGCGATTCAAGGCAAGATTTTTATCTCATTAGCTTCCTGAGGCTTCAAGGAGAGTTTTCCAATCGAAATCAATCATTCTAACGCCCTAAATTGGTAACACGGTGACCACCTGTACAGAAAAAAATTCATAATCGTGCATCTCAATTCATGCATCTTTTGTAATTTTTAACGCTTAATTCATGTTCATTGTTTGATTCTAATGCTAACCCAATAGTTTAATTTTGTTTTCGTGCCCTATATGAAGATCTACCATTAACAATCTTTAGGGTTTTGCAAGCTTCAATTTGGGCATTTCTAGACGCGGTAAAATTAGACCACCATAGTGCCATGAATGAATCAAGCATGATTGGACGATCATAAAGCCATCCTCGCGCTCAATTTATGAGCATCCCTGGGCTAATCGCTATTTTTCAATAGGGTGCCTATGGGAACGTTTAACAAACCGTGGCCTATGTTCTTTATGTTTCAGGAAAAAAATAAACAATGAGGAAGATGACTCGGTGGCATAAGCTGAATGGCTGGTTCAAAATCTCGCGCGAAAAAAAGAAGCGTTGGTGCTTGTTTGTTTTATTATATTTATTGATTATCTTATTTACAGATAGACAAAATAGCACGGTTGGTGAAGCATTTGGTTGGTAATGTTCAGGACCTGGGTTCGAGCCCCAGGTCCTCACCCTCTTTCATATTATTTTTCATTTAGTATTCATATGCAGTTTCAATGTAGTGGATCACCATACACCTTCAAAATCCAGTTGTTCACGTGGCCAATGGATGCAATCAAGGGTCATGATCTGGAGAGCACGGTGAACGTCAGTCAACGGAGACCCATGCCAACGCAGTAGTCAACCAGGCCAAAGGGTAAATGGGCCCAGATTGCTAAAGCTTCACCCTCACAATTGGGGACAACACCCCCCTGAGGTTTGCAATATCTTTTTTTTTATTCTTTTTATTTTTAATTATAATTCTTTTTAATTAATTCTGTTAATTCAATTATTTTCATAATATATAAAAAAAAACACACAAAAAATCAGAAAAGATGGAAAAAATAATAAATATTTTTATTTTAGTATTTTTATAAATAAATTCATTAGTTCACTTAGTTTTAAATTTAGGTTTTTAATCTTAATATTTTTCACTAAAACTCAAAACTTATAGAATTTGGGTTTAATTAATTTTTATCTTTTTTCTTTTATTCCATAATAATTAAATATTTAATATTATTTACTTTTATAAATTAAAATTGTATGTAAAATAATTAGGTTTAATTTTAGGTTAAAGTTTAATGCTTTTTTTAACAAATAAAAATTGTAGAATTAGGGTTAGCATGTTATTTTAATTCTTTTTCATTAAAACCAAAAAATACCAAAAACAATTTCTTTTCTTTTTTTAATTAATTAATTCCATCATTTAATTTAATTTTGCAAAAAGGGTCCAACGCCCTCGGGTTAATTCTTATTTAATTCGCGTGTTTATTTCTTCTTCGTTTAATATTTATGTATCTCTCCCAAGGCCTTGTAAATTAATTTCTTGCACTTTACTTTTCTTTTAATTCTTTATTTTTCTGTCAAATCGGGTTCAAGAAATTTTGGCGATGTGGACCCGCGCCTTTTGTAATAGTTTAGAACTTTACTTTTCTCGCACTTTTTACTGTTAATAAATGCATGCAAGAATGAATGAATAAAAATAAAAACAAACGCATAGATCACTTTGACATGAACAAGATAAATGCAAATTAACATGACACACAAATCACACACCACCCCTAGGGTACGCCTCACTGTTGCCTTGCCTCGAAAGGTGATCGTCGAGTAGAGGATGTCTTAGTAAGTCCTCATGATCCGGGAACCTGGCATGAGGGTAGCTTCTAAGGTGTCTTCCCATTGCTCTGGTGATCACCATGTCCCGAACCTCGAATTGACCCGAACACCTCCAATAGTGGTGCTACCTACCTCTCAATGGTGGGATGGCACTACTTTAAAGGACATCTACACAGACGAATTCCTTAGGGTAGGTAGACGACTCTAGATACTTGCTCTAATTCAAAACAAATTCAAAAAATACTTTTCACACCAACACATTTTCAAAAAGCTTTCGATAGCAATTTTTCAAACACTCTTGAGGACCGATACAAGAGTCGAACTGGAATTTTCAAAGAAACTTTTTAAAACCCACAGTTGAAAAGCAAACAAACCATTTTTGAAAACACAAATGAGCAAGTATCTAAGAGCCCATGGATAACCATGGATAGAAAGGGTGCTAACACCTTCCCTTTCTATAATCTACCTCCCGAACCGAGAGCAATCTCTATAAGGAATTTTTCTGTGCTTTTGTCCTTTCCATTTGGAGAAAATAAAAGACGGTGGCGACTCTTGCTTCCGCGACATTTCGCGAACCAGCGTTAAACAGTCAGTTCCAGATCCACCGATCACAACTAGCTACTGTCTTCCATGGTCAGACATGTCAAAAACGGATGATCAAGGCTTTCAACAAAAAGGTTAAGCCTCGAGTATATCAAGTTGGTGACCTGGTGATAAAACACATCATTTTACTGCAAGGTGACCCCAGAGGAAGATGTACACCCACCTATGAAGGGACGTTTGTTGTCAAGAGAGTTTTTTCTGGCGGTGCCATGATGCTGGCCACCATGGACGGTGAAGATTTCCCATATCCTATAAACGCGGACATAGTTAAAAAATACTACGCATAAGAGACCCGTTAGGTTGACACACCTAAGCAAAATAAGGGCATCCCGGCAAACCAAAAGGTTTGGGAAAAAACTAGGGATATATGCAAAAGATTATACACCCGGCAAGTTGAAAACCCGAAAGGGCGACTTGGGCAAAAAAGGGTATCCTGGTGGACCGAAAACCCAAAAGGGCAGTTCGGGCAAATATTAAGGATTAAAAGCGTACGACTATGTCCCGTGAAATCAACACAGTAAATTCCATCACCAAGGTCCAAGTTCAAATGGTCCTGGATCAATCCAATAAATTTCGATCAACGATAATAGACATTCGAAGACATTGGGGCAGTAGAGTCGGAGGGCAATGAGATTATTTCACATGGCTATTTGTTTTCATTCTCAATTTTTTTTCCTTTTTGGCGATTTCCTCTTACTAGGATCTCCATCTCTATGTACAAAAACGCCTATTCATGGGCAAAATATCAATACGAATACGCTCTGAAGTGCAAAATTTTCTTTCTTTGCTTTGAATGCAAATTTGTCCAATGAATAAAATTGAATGAACATATGCATATGAACATAATTAAAACTATTGGCACATGTGTCCTGATAAGCATTGGCCAACATCTTTTTAATGTATATGAAATATCCCCACAGAGTTATCTCATCATCATTATCCCCACAAGGATGGCGATAATAAACCTTTACCGAACAGAGTTGCCCATAAAATCTCTTTGCATAGGAAAATCCCTGACCAAAGTCTCAACCTCTTGGCCGCTTTTTCCTCAGCTAAGTCAATTTTTACAAGTTGAAGCCTCAGGGATCTCTTCCTAAAGGAAATTCACTTCCTCAACAGGGTTTATTCCCCAACATAGTTTTTTCCCCCAACCGAGTTCAACTTTCTCAACATACAAAAATCAAATTGCCCAGCTGAGCCTATCTTCCCCAGCTGAGTATATCTTCCCTAACCAAGGCCATCATCCCTAGCTGAGCCTATCTTCCCCAGCTGAGTATATCTTCTCCAGCCGAGGTTATTATCTCCAAACAGAATCTATCCTCCCCAAGTTGAGTCTGCCTTACCTGACTGAGTCTATGCTCTCCAGTTTGAATTTCCCTTTCAAATTACAGAAAATCACATGGCCAGAACCCCTAATCCTAGTAAAGCCGTCAGCAAAGCCTTTATTATTTCCAAGAGATGCCATGAAACCTGGATCCAACCAGATACTAGCATAATTTTCAAGTTATTACTAAAGCCTGGACCCGACCAGATAACAGTTTGACTTCTTCGATTACTGAAGCCTGGACCCGACCAGATTACAGTTTGAGTTACTGAAGCCTGGACCCGACCGGATAACAAATGATCTCAATTTTAAGATGCTATGAAACCTGGACCCGACCAGATAATAGCCTAACTCTTCAAATATATAGAAGAACCTGAACTCCATCCGACCAAGGTTTAACTTCTTTTCCCCAGTAGAGTTGCCTCTCTATCCCCAACAAATTGCTAAGAAACCTGGACCCGACCGGATATCAGTTTTCATTTCCATCTTCTCAAACAAGTTTTTGCGAAACCTGGACCCGACAAGACAATAATCATCCTCAGAGAAATATGCAAAGCCTGGACTCGACCAGATAATAGTTTTCAAACAATATATTGTGAAACCTGGAGCCCGACCAGATAACAATTAACTATGGTCCCCAGAAAGATATTATGAAGCCTGGACTCGACCAGATAATAGTATAGCTTTCCAAAAACTGCAAAGCCTGGATCCGACCAGATAGTAGTTACCATTTCAAGTCATTGTGAAGCCTGGATCTGACCAGATAACAGTTAACTTCTGTATCCCCAGCATGTTGTTGTGAAGCCTGGATCCGACCAGATAACTATTCAATGTCAAGGAATTTTCTGCAAAGCCTGGATCCAACCAGATAGCAGTTAATTCATATCTTCCTCCAATAAATTACCGTGAAACCTGGATCCGACCAGATAGCAGCCGACTACTTCATCCTCAGCAACTGTGAAGCCTGGATCCAACCAGATAACAACTGACGTGTGAGTGATGTTCCCCAGCAAAAGCATCCTTTCAACAAAATTTGAAGATATGCATATTCTTCATCTCCAACGGCAATCAGGGATTCAACCTCCCTGAATTTCCTCAGCATTAGTCAGGGATTTATTTTCCCAAACAAAAACATACATTTCACATTTATACATTATAGCATGTACATACCACATGCATTTAGAATGATACCACATCTAGTGAACATCGTGTAAGCATCTGCATTTTACTAACCATTTTTCTCACTGGTAAAACATCAAGTCTTAGTATAAATCAACAAGAGATTTGTGCTGATACTTCTTCTAGCATTTACCAACATTCCTCCAAATGGCATCTATAAGCCCATTCACCATCCATCTTCGAGTGCAAATTTCTTGGCACTCTAGTGTTCAATCATCTTTTACCTTAAAGTCACGAATGGCAAATCCGCCAATCTAACTCTTCAGGTTTAAGAAGATTGAATAGGGGCAGATGTTGTACCCCAAAATTTTCCCTCTCATTTCTCAAGGATCATCCTGGACCCTCAGTTTTGTTTCTATCCAATTGCAAATCTGAAATTACAAATTCACAAGGGAAAAATGGTCATTTACACACCAAAGGAGTCAAACTATGACTTTTGAATCAAAAATCAAGTTCCAAGAATCATATTTCATTAAGGCATGAAATTGGTTCATCAAAAATCAAAAGTCAGAAGTTACTTTGAAAATCAAATTTTTCTAAACATTTAGAAAATTTTCTAAGTGTCTAGAGAATATGCCACCTCAGAACTTCTGAGCCAGCCTCTATGCAAGTGCAGTCAGAAGTTGCAAACACGGTTCAGAACATGACGCTTCAATCAGAACATGCAGAAGCGATGCTCTTTGGTCAGAATTTGATGCTTCAGTCAGAATATGATTCTTCAGCATATGGAGGTTATGTTCAACGCTCCAGTCAGAAGATGTTCCTTCAGCATTTGGAGGTTACGCTTCTGATCTTCTACGATCATAACATCACCAAATCCTAAAACCTCGCTAAGTAACCTACTTCCCTGCTATGGCACAGTCCTGCAACCAGCTGCCACAACACTCCAAATTGTTGCTGATCCAGTCCACGCCTGCGTTTTTCTTGCACCACATTAGCATACAAAAATTGTGATTAAAAAGAAATGGAACAGTGTGCCAAAAAAGTTTAAATCCCATCTGTCCCCCCCCCCCCCCCCCCCAAACCACAGCAAATCCATCTATAAATAGTTTGTTCCATCACACGTTCAAAGGGATGGTTTTTGGAGAGAGGTTGAAAAAAGGAGAGAAAACAAAACTTTAAACACAACATACAAAACCCGTTAACCTTTGATTCCTTGCATTCAAACTCCATTTGTTCTCAAGTGTTTCTTGACTAAAACCATCCACACAGTTTCTGATTCACATATTAGAAACTTCCCTAACTTCTGTATCTATACTACCATACACTCTTCATCTATCTACTCAAAGAAGTCAGAACATCACCCATTTTGCTGTCCTAGGAGTTGAAAACTTCCAGCCTGCTGAGTACGTGAAGAAGCTGCTCAGAACATCATCAGAGTTGAGGTTAACTCCGGTTCACAGAATCTCTTCCAGCTGCAAGGTAAGCTTCTGCTGACTCTCACCACATTACTTAAGCATTACCAGATTTGCATGTTCAAAAATACAATGTAGATATCATGTTTCTGATGTTGTACATATTCTGAAACTTGATGCATCTGCCTGCCTAAGTAGAAGGAATCCCAGTTCAGAGTTTCATAAAGAAATTAGGACTCAGAATTAGGATTAGAAAATTCATGTTGCTTCTGATTGGTGTTTCTGATATTTCATGAAAACTTGTCATAACTATTGTATGTGCAATTTCTGTTCTGTTAAGAAATGACTAAGCTGCAGATGCATCAGAACTTCTGAAAACTTCTGTGTCCTCAGCAGATCCAAACTTCTGAAAACTTGTTTTTCACCTTTCATGTTTGCTTCCGATTTGTGTTGCTGATATCTCTTGCTTCTGAACAATCATGAAACTTGTCATAACTTTTGTGTGTGCAACTTCTATTTTGTTAAGAAGTGACTAAGTTGTAGATGTTCTGACCAACATGGAGAAGGGATACAAGTTCTGTCAGTTACATCAGAACTTCTTAAAACTTTTGAGTACTCAGAAGATCCAGAACTTCTGAGCTTCCATATTTCTACTAACATTGTTTCTGTTTGTACAGCACGTCAGAGTCAGAACTTCTGACCTCTTCTTTTTTCAGCAGTTGCATTGATTCTGTTTTCTTCCCTTTTATTACTTTTACCATCACTTTTATTTTTCATTAAACAAAAAGACCAAAATATTTTCTTAAACAAACTTATTTCTTTTCCTAAACGAAACAAACATTTTACATTTCTTGTACGTTCTTATCCATTTCAATTTGGTTGTAATAGTAGCTTAGGATTTAATTTTATTCGCAATCCCCATTCGTAAATATGTACCCCATCCCCCAAATATTGTAATAGCGTAGGACTTTACATTTTTGCACTTTTATTGCTTTCATATATTGTTAGTAATTAGGGTGTGTATGGAAAGATAAAATCAACAAGTAGATAACCCTAATCAAAGATTAAATGCATGCAAATCTAACACACTATTCACACAAGCACCCTTGATGTTAACTCCACTTGTTGCCTAAAAAATGGCCATGTTATGCATGTGGGATGTCTTAGCACAAACAAATCAAAAAACACAAGATCATAGTCCATCGATCACGCTATCAAAATTTCCTTTCAAAATGATCTTAGTCCCTAAAAGAAAAGTGCTAAGTCATCTCACAACATTGCTATCATGGTTATACGATGACCCATGTCAGTCCCTTCACATCCAACGATGGGGCTTCTTACCAAATCAAATGGTAAGATAGCAACATCTAAAGGAGAAGGAAAAGCACATCTAAGACCTTTTGAGTAGGTAGATTGCTCCTAGTTACTTGCTCAATTTCAAAACAAAAACATCCTTGCTATTTTCAAAACAGTCACATACACTTTCAAAATATCTTCCAAAACATTTTCAAAATCTCAACACTTTGTATACGTTCTTACAAACGAGAACTATTACAAAGTTTGCCTAAACGATGACACCTTTTTCAAATTACTTTCAAAAAACCACACAAAGCACATTTTCAAACAAAAGAAAGTGATCTAGCAAGTAACTAAGAGCCCATGGAAGATCATGGATTAAAAGGGTGCTAATACCTTCCCTTTTCATAATCTACCCCCCGAACTCAAAAACATCTCTAAAGGTCTTTCTTGTGCTTTTTCACCTTTCCTTTTGGATAAAAGAAAAGTTGGTGGAAACTCTTGCTAAACCGCAACATTTGTGAACACAAACGCAAAACCTCAAGTCAGTTCTCCCACCGTATCACACATGGTTGTGGTGTTAACACTGTCGAAGATGATATGTTTGTTATTGTTGTTGATGAACTTGTTACTCCTCTCCTGACCGTCAAGAAGAACCTGTTGAAGGCTAGTTTATTTCCAGGCTGTGACGAAAGCTGCCACTTATGTTCTTACCTACCAATTGGTTGTATTTTATTGAAAGCGGGTGTTCAACGCCTAATGGATGGCAAAGAGATTTTGTTTGAAAAGACTCCTGTTCCAACTATTTCTTACAAAGGTGTTTCAATAGTAACCATTTCCGCCAATCCTTCCAGGGTCTCCACCAAAAGACCCGTTAGGATTACATCAGTTCCTAAAGTAGCTCCACTAATTATTACTATTCCTAGACCAATCCCGTACTCATCAGATAATACTGTCCCATGGAATTATGGGGGCGACGTCTACTATCACGGCGTCAAGCAGGTTTGGCCGGCTGTTGAGGACTCAATTCTTGAGAAGGCTGACCCCGACATCAGTAACATTGTGGGAACCAGCAAGATAACCTGAAGTGTCAGAGTATTCTCCCCAGAGATTGTTCCTCCGAAGACTGTTACCGGTCTTGTGATCATCCCTGTTTCTATTCCTGTTGACACTACTACTACTACAATTCCTACAGTTACACCTACCGATACTCCTGCCACCGAATCGACCGAGACTCGGGGCAAAGACATTCTGGTTGATCCTGTCCGAATGAAGGCGCAATCAGTATCTATCCCTGAGGCCTCCCAAAAGGAGATGGAAGAAATTCTGAAGATTATAAAGAGAGGCGACTATAACGTAGTCGAACAGCTAGGGCAGACTCCATCAAAGATTTCCATGTTGGCTTTATTGTTATGCTCCAAGGCTCATGCAAAGGCCTTGGTGAAGTTCCTTAAAACTGCCCATGTACCACAAGAAACATCTGCTGATCAGTTCCAAGACTGTGTGGCCAGCTTGACCATGGATAATGGTTTAGGCTTTTCTGATGCTGACTTGACACCTAGTGGAAGGAAGCACAACGAGGCATTGCATGTCTCCGTCGGATGCAGGGGCAGAACTTTGGCCCATGCCTTGGTTGATACTGGTTCATCTTTGAATGTGCTGCCTAAGAAGGCTCTCGATAGACTTAACTGTGAAGGTTTGGCCTTAAAACCCAGCAACATAGTGGTAAGGGCCTTCGACGGTTCAAAGAGGATGGTGCATGGGGAGGTGGACATCCCCATAAAAGTTGGAACCCAAACCTTTGATTCAACTTTTTACGTGATGGACATTCGCCCTTCCTACTCTTGTTTATTGGGCCAACCATGGATTCACAATGCTGGTGTCATTACCTCTGCATTACATCAAATGCTGAAATATCCGACCGACGGGAAAATCGTTATTGTCCATGGAGAAGAGGAATATATGGTCAGTCGTTTAAACTCCTTCAGATACTTGGAATTGGATGGTGAATTCATTGAAACTCCATTTCAGCGCTTCGAGGAAGTCCCACAAACCAGTAACCAAGCATGTTTCCCAAATCCCGAAGATTACAAGACCTCCGCTAAAGATGTCCTCGCTGAAAGATGTCAAGGCAGTGATCGAAGAAGGTGGGTGCACTATTTGGGGCCAACTCCCGGATATCCCATACAAATCTGACAAATTTGGTTTGGGTTTCACTTCAGGAGCCCAGAAAGTTGTACGTCGTGCTCGTGCCAGGGGACCACCCTTGAAAATCAGCAACCACGGAGTCAACGCAGTGGAGGATGATGAGGACAACTACGACCTGGAGGAATGGATTTCCCAACTGTCAATGGAGGACTCAGCAATTGGGAAGCTAAATATTTTGTCCCAATTACTTTTATCCAACAATAATTTTCTTTAAATTTTGTCGGACCTGTAATAATTAAACGATTCAGACTTTTAAAACCTTGTGTCTTACCTGAGGCACAACGGTCCATTTGTAAGGGTTGTTACCTCATTTTCATATGTCATCACGTTTTTGAATACAAACTTTGTGTTCTTTGTCTTTCTTTTTACATTTTTTACTTCTTTCAAATATAGCTATACTCTTACACACACTCACATTCAAAATGCAGATCTACATCCATTCGGGATCCCATGGGTAACTGTGATCGGTGGAAATAAAACTGACTGTTTTGGAATGCTGGTTTGCGTTTGCGTTTAGCAAAATGTCACGGTAAGCAAGAGTCGCCACCGTCTTTTATTTTCTCCAACAAGGAAAGGACAAAAGCACAGCAAAATTCCTTTTCGAGATGTTTCTCGGGTTCGGGAGGTAGATTATAGAAAGGGAAGGTGTTAGCACCCTTTCTATCAGTGGTTATCCACGGGCTCTTAGGTACTTGCTCACTATGTTTTCAAAAGATTTTGCTTTTCTTGTGTTTGTGGGTTTTGAGAGAGTTCGTTTGAAAACTTCGATTTAACTCTTGTGTCTGTCCTCAAGAGTGTATGAAGTGTTGTTTGAAAACTTTTGTTTGAAAAGTGTAAGTGCGAAAAGTATTTTTGTTTTGAAAGAGCAAGTACCTGAGAACCTCTACCTACTCAAAAGAAATTAAGCTGTGTAAATGTCCTTTAGACAGTGCCATCCCACTATTGAGAAGTAGGTAGCACCGTCGTTGGAGTTTTCGGGTCAATTCGATTAAAGGGACATGTGGTCACTAAAGCAATAGTAGGACGCCTTAGCGGTAACCCTAATGTCCTAGATCATTTTTTCCGAGGCAACCGTTTCGAGGCAACTTTGATCTTTAGACAGGAGGGCGACCTCTAAAATACCCTATACTCAATGACCACAACGAGGCAACCAAGTGAGGCGTACCCTAAGAGTGGCATGTGCACGTGTGTCAGGTTTCAGTTATGTTATCTTTGTACATGTTATGGTGGGCTACGATTGATTTTAATTTAAGATAAGTCTTGTCATGCATAGCCTAGTTAGCATACATCTAGCAGTTAATGGTTGCGGAAAGTAAACAAAGCTATTACAAGGCGTCGGGTATTTACATCGCCAAAAACAAACCCTTGAAAATTAAATTGCGGAAAATAAATGAAAGCGATAAAAAGGTCCTAATTAAAACTATTACATCCTCGGAGCAAATACAATTATATGATAAAAAATAATCATGAATAAAAAATAATCACATGCGCGAGAAAAATTGGATCAGAGAGTTTTTAAGGTTTTGACCCTTTTTTTGAGAAAGGAAGAGATTTTTGTATTATTTTGGAATTTAAGAATTAAATTAAACCTGGACTAATTAATTAATAAAATAAATATTTTTTTGGTTTTTTGTTGATGTTTAAGAAAATAAATAATAAAGATGATTAAAATTGTCAAGAACCCTAATTCTACATTGATTTTAAATTATTGCAAAAAAGTTAGAATTAACCTAATTAAAACTAAGTTAGTTAATTATTTATTTACAAAAATAATAAAAGGGTGAAATTAATAATAATAAAAAAATATTATATTTTAGTTTTCTGATTTTTATTATGAAAAAATTAATTTGGTTAATTAAGTAATAATAATAAGGGTTAATACCTATTTTCACCCCTGACATATGGGGTGTATTTGAAAAACCCCCCCTGCCAAAAAAAAGTTTAAATTGTTACCTTGACAAATTTTAAAAATTTCAGTTTTTACCTTGAGGATGCCACATCACCTAAAAGGCTGATGTAGCTTATATTTTTGTTATATTTTTATTATTATTTTAATGACATGGCTTGATTAGTTGTCATTTTTAATTAATTTTTAATTTTTAATTCCATATGGCATTTATATTAATATTTTATTAATTGAGTGTTAATTCAAAGTTAAATTTTTTTTTGTCCTTCAGCAGGAATCAAACCATGGACATACTGTCTGCAGTGAACGCTTCTTACCACTAGACCAATGCATTTTCTTTATTACATATAGGCATCAATAAATATTCATATCATTAACATATTAATTACAATTATCAATAAATTTTCTTAACTAGTTGGTTTAAATAATTTTTTAAAAAATGTTTTACATATTTTATCTTTTTACAATTTAAAAAAATCACTTAAATTTTCAAAAATCACTTAAATTTAAAAAAATCACTTAAATTTAAAAAAATAAGTTAAATTTAAAAAAATCACTTAAATTTTCAAAAATCACTTAAATTTAAAAAAATCACTTAAATTTTCAAAAATCACTTAAATTTAAATCACTTAAATTTAAAATCACTTAAATTTTTAAAAATCACTTAAATTTTCAAAAATCACTTAAATTTAAAAAAATCACTTAAATTTAAAAAAATAAGTTAAATTTAAAAAAATCACTTAAATTTTCAAAAATCACTTAAATTTTCAAAAATCACTTAAATTTAAATCACTTAAATTTAAAATCACTTAGATTTTCAAAAATCACTTTAAGTGATTTTTGAAAATCACTTAGTTTTGAAAATCACTTAGTTTTGAAAATTTAAGTGATTTTTGAAAATTTAAGTGATTTTTGAAAATTTAAGTGATTTTAAATTTAAGTGATTTAAATTTAAGTGATTTTTGAAATTTTAAGTGATTTTTTTAAATTTAAGTAATTTTTGAAAATTTAAGTGATTTTTTTAAATTTAACTTATTTTTTAAAATTTAAGTGATTTTTGAAAATTTAAGTGATTTTAAATTTAAGTGATTTAAATTTAAGTGATTTTTGAAAATTTAAGTGATTTTTTTAAATTTAAGTGATTTTTGAAAATTTAAGTGATTTTTTTAAATTTAACTTATTTTTTTAAATTTAAGTGATTTTTTTAAATTTAAGTGATTTTTGAAAATTTAAGTGATTTTTTTAAATTTAAGTGATTTTTGAAAATTTAAAATTTAAAAAAAGTTACAGTAAAAAGATAAAATATGTAAAACATTTTTTTAAAAATTATTTAAACCAACTAGTTAAGAAAATTTATTGATAATTGTAATTAATATGTTAATGATATGAATATTTATTTATGCATATATGTAACAAAGAAAATGCATTGGTCTAGTGGTAAGAAGCGTTCACTGCAGATAGTATGTCCATGGTTCGATTCCTGCTGAAGGACAAAAAAATTTTAACTCTGAATAAACACTCAATTAATAAAATATTAATATAAATGCCATATGGAATTAAAAATTAAAAATTAACTAAAAATGACAACTAATCAAGCCATGTCATTAAAATAATAATAAAAATATAACAAATATAAGCCACATCAGCCTTTTAGGTGATGTGGCATCCTCAAGGTAAAAACTGAAACTTTTAAAATTTGTCAAGGTAACAATTGGAACTTTTTTTTTGGAAGGGGGTTTTTCAAATACACCCCATATGTCGGGGGTGAAAATAGGTATTAACCCTAATAATAATAATTAATAATAAAAACAAAAAAATATAAAAGAAGAAAAAAGAAATAAACCCAGGGGGTGTTGGCCCAAGTTAGGAGGTGTATTTGGGACTCTGAAGCCCAATTGCTGCAAGCCTTTTTTGACTTTCTGAGATATCCACACGCTTGTTGACTAAGCACCATGATAGTCCTTCCATCTAGGCCATTGGATTTCAGTTTGAAGACATCTGGCGCCTGGGAATTGGAGGTATATGATGGACCTCACTTTGAAATCTGCATGTGAACATATAAAGAAAAAAGGGAATAAAGGTTTTGGGGGGACCTGGGATTCGAACCTAGGTCCCAATGCTTCCAGGCCAACGCACCAACCACTACACCACAAGTATCCTTTTGATATTATAATGATAAGCAATTAATATATATGAAAACAAAATAATATGCTGTAAATAAAAACAAAACGCGCGCTTTTTTCAAATTGGCCAATGGGACGTCAACGCATCATCGTCTTCTTCGTTTTTCCTGCATATTCAGAATCAGATAGCGGGGGTTTTTAACCTCCACTATCTAGCTGCACAAAAAATAGCGATTAGAAATCTAGCAAGCATAAATATTTCGCGAGGGGTGTGTTATGTTCGTCTTGGTCTCACGATCTCAACCATGTGTCTCACTGGTCCCAATTTTGCCTGGTTTAGAAAGCCCTAATTTAAAGCTCAAGAACCCTAGAAATTTGATCATGGTATCTTTCGATTCAGGGCATTACAGTTTAATTCAATCATGCCATTAGCTTTGTATGGTCCCTAGCAATGCAAAACAATCATGAAAACATGTTAAATGCGAATGAATCAAGGTATATAATTCTGAATAAGAAAGGCAAACCGTGGTTCTGTATATGACGATTCTTTGAGCTTTAATGCCTGAGTTTGATTGCAAAACGTTCCTGGAACCTCCTGCAATGTATTTGAATCAACAAAAACCCTTGAATCGCCCTAGAATGCAAGAACAAGTTTTTTAATTTTCTTGGAATTTCTTGAATATGACAGGGTTGTTTTTGCAGCGTTTTCACGTTTACTAGGTCAGGGTTTGCTTACTTGCATATAAGGGAAACAAATTAGGTCAAAGTTTTGGATCCAATCCATGTGCATTGATGTTTAAATCTTTGATTGAAAATCAAATATCCTTGATTTTTCATGATTGAACAATGTTGCCAAATTTGGATTTTTTTGTATCTTTGACTTGTGCACGAATTTGCCAGCATGTTTAGGTCATATTTGCTTCACAAAAAGATTTAAAAAACAAATCTTCTATTTTCTTATGATTTAAATTAATTAAATGAATTAATATTAATTAAAAATCCATTTAATCAATAAAAATAAGAAAATAAATCCAATTAATCTTGATGGGTCGTGCATAAGTCATGGGTGAAGTTTCAAGAAGAGATTTGAGGCCCATTAGCAAAAAGAAGGTGTTTTGAGCAAAGTTGACTTTTGCACATTCATAAAAATTTCCCAACTTCTCCAATGCACAACTCGCTCAATTTTGATCATATGACCATGTTCTTGGACATTTTGGAAAGCTCTTGCAGTCCTCTAACCAATGCCTTTTGTCCCATGTCATGTGGATTTACCAATCTCAAGTTATGGCCTTTGACTCAAAGTGTACATTTGTTGACTTTTGAAATTGACCTATAATGTAAAAATTGGTAACTTCTTGTGAGAGCATTTCTTGAACTTGGAGTGTGAATATGGATTGTAGGAAATTGCATCCCCTTCAAAATGAGCATTGGATGGAATTTCTTTGATAAACCATGAAAAAGTTATGCCCTGGTCAAGGTACAGTTGACTTTTCTACTGTCCAAAAATAGTAACTTTTTGCACCTTGATGATTTTTGAGCTATTCTTGTGGAATCATGATCAAGGCTTGATCAAATGATGATTTGAACTCAAAATGAGATGTTGACCAAAAATTCTGACTTTTGACTGCAAAATGACCATTTTGCCCTTGCAGTTGACTGTAGGTCAAATGGAGCTTTTGACTGTGCAAATTGGCACTGTGAGTCTTGAAACTTGGCATATAGGTGGTTTAGAATGTAGATAGGCCCATGAGACTTGATTGAACCATTGAGCACCCCAAATTCCTTGAAAGAATCAAAACCCTAATTTCAGCTGTCTTAGGAAGTGATTTGACTGTACAATCCTTGAGGAATTTGAGGATCATTCTTGACAAATCTTGAGGAATATGGGAGGGTAAATTTTGGGGTACAACAGTTGCCCCTGTTCAATCTTCTTAAAAATGAGGATGTAGATTGGCTTGCGTGCCTTTCGTGATCCGAAGGTGGAAGATGATTGAACACTAAAGTGCCCAGAAATTTGCACTCGCATGGTATAGTATCAGCAATGTAATGTCGGGAATGGGCTTACAGATGCCATTTGGAGAGATGACGGATAGGAGGATGGGCTTATAGATGCCACCTGGAGATTGTTGGCAGGTAGTTTTGTCTTCGTTGACAGGTTGTCTTCATTGACGGGTTGTCTTCATTGACGGGTTGTCTTCATTGACGGATTGTCTCCATTGATGGGTTGTCTCCATTGACGGGTTGTCTCCATTGACGGGTTGTCTTCATTGACAGGTTATCATCAGAAAAATCTTTAGGAATCGATTTAACTGAATTTGTCTTCTTTGACTGGATTAGCTTCAGAAAAATCTTTGGGAATCGATTTAACTGGTTTTGTCTCCATTGACGGGTGTTGTCTCTATTGACGGGTGTTGTCTCTATTGATGGGTGTTGTCTCTATTAACGGATTATCATCAGAAAAATCTTTAGGAATCGATTTAACTGGTTTTGTCTCCATTGACTGTGTTCGGACCAGAAAAATCTTTAGGAATCGATTTAACTGGTTTTGTCTCCATTGACTGTGTTCGGATCAGAAAAATCTTTAGGAATCGATTTAACTGGTTTTGTCTCCATTGACTAGCTTCGCCTCAGAAAAATATTTAGGAATCGATTTAACTGATTTTGTCTCCTTTGACTGGATTTGTCTCTTTTGACTGGATTTGTCTCCTTTGACTGGATTTGTCTCCTTTGACTAGATTTGTCTCCTTTGACCGAATTTGTCTCCTTTGACTGGATTTGTCTCCTTTGACTGCTGAGAACTTTAACTGTATCTTTCCTGAAAAGCAAAGGTCAGTTGTATGCAATGCATGATATGGATCAAGCAATGATGTTCTCAACATAAATGAGATCGTATGATATGATGCGTATGTGCATGTATCATGATGTATGAAAATGTGATGTTTTAGCTGAGGAAAATAAATCCTGGATAGTTGTTGAATTCTTCGCTTCCGCTGGGGATGATGAACGAAGATGATTGAGAGAATAGACCTGCAGAAGAAAAGAACTCCGTTGGGGAATAAACTGATGAAGATATTACTCTGCAGGGAAATACTCTGTGGGGAAGAGATGCTTTGTTGAGAGTTTAATGATAACTCCGCTGGGGATTCCGTTGATAAGCTCTATTGGGGATTTCGAAGATGAACTCCGCTGGGGATAGAAAGAACTTCGCTGAGGATGATCTTTTCGTTGCAACTTACTGAGGATAACCCAGTTAGACTCTTGTGGGGATAACCTCTGAATATGGCTGGGGAGATGCATTTTTACTCTGCAGGGGACAAGCTTCAAGAATCTACTAGGGAGATGATTCAACTCTGGTGGGGAAGCCTTTTTTAGACTGCGCTGGGAAATGGCTCCACTGGGGGTCCCTTGTATTCTGCCGAGGAACATTCTTATATTTCGTTGAGGAATATTAAGACTGCCGGGGATGCTTGCTGAGGAATATATGCATACTCCGCTGGGGAATATTAAGACCTACTGGGGATACCCAACTTTTTGGGCTGATGGTAGACCAACTCTGCTTGAGGAGAGCGTTGCTGATTCATTCATGGTTGCAAGTCTCAGTGGGGAGAGCTACCATTACTGTCTTACTCTTGGGGTGTGAAGGTATCTTGGTCACATTCTTCAACTGAACTTACCTTGGTACCTCGGTGGACAGAGCAACTAGATCGCTTAGACAATTCTTATTGCCCCTACTTCCGATGTCACCTGTAACTAGTCCTTTGTTTCGCATGCAAATATTTGTGATCAGCAATTAATGTCAAATGCATATATCAAAAATGAACATTGGACGTTCTTTGCAAAACAAAACAGATAAAGGAAAAACAATTTTCAATTTGAAAAATGAATTTGTATTGATTTTGAAGTTTGCCTGTAAATAGGCGCTTTTGTACAGGAGGCTGATGTCCTAGTAAGAGAACGCCGCCGAACAAAGAGGATTTATACAGTTTGTAAAAAGAAAACAAAACAGCTATGTGAAAAATCCCACTGGGTTCCAACTCTGCTATCACCTTTATGTCTTCAAGCATCTCATCATTTTGTTGCTTAGTTGAAGATGAATCTGATTGATTGGTGCCGTTCGAGATTGATAGTTGATACCAAAGTCCAAATGCAAAGTGATCCAATGAGACATAGTGTTACGCTTATCCCTAACTTTTTCCTGGACCGCCCTTTCGGGTTTTCAGTCCACCGGGATACCCATTTTTGCCCAAGCCGCCTTTTCAGGTTTTTGACTTGCCGGGTGTACAATTTTTCATTTTCATCCTTTATTTTTTCCCGAACCCTTTTGGTTCGCCGGGAAGCCCTTATTTTTGCCTAGGCCAGTCGACCTAGCGAGTCTTTAATCATGCGTAGTATCTTTTTACTATGTCTGCATTGGCGGGGTGAGGAAGGTCATCACCATCCATGGGGTTAGAATCATGGCTCCTCCTGAGAAGATGTTCTTAACCACAAATGGCCCTTCGTAAGTAGGGGTCCATTTGCCCCTGGGATCACCTTGAGGTAGAATAATACGCTTGATTACCAGGTCCCCAACTTGATACTCTTGTCGTCTGACTTTCTTGTTAAATGCCTTGATCATCCGTTTTTGGTACGTCTGACCATGACAAATAACAGTGAGTCTCTTTTCGTCAATTAGGTTTAGTTGATCAAGCTGGGTCTGGATCCAGTCGTCTTCGCTTAGACCTGCATCCTTCATGATTCGGAGAGAGGGTATCTGAACTTCAATGGGCAGGACTGCGTCCATGCCGTATACCAAGGAGTAAGGTGTTGCCCCTGTTAACGTCTGTGCTGAGGTACGGTATCCATGAAGAGCAAACGGTAACATCTCGTTCTAATCTTTGTAGGTCACCGTCATCTTCTGCACAATCTTCTTAATGTTTTTATTAGCCGCCTCGACAACCCCATTCATCTTCGGCCGGTAAGGAGAAGAGTTGTGGTGTTGTATCTTGAATTGCTCGCAGAGCTCAGTGATCATCTTGTTGTTAAGATTGGTACCATTATCCATAATGATCCTCTCTGGTACACCGTATCGACAGACCAGGTTGTGCCGAATGAACCGTGCCACGACGTTCTTAGTTATAGTGGCAAAGGAAGCTGCTTCAGCCCACTTTGTAATGTAATCAATCGCTACCAGGATGAAGCGATGCCCGTTGGATGCCGTAGGTATGATCTCGCCGATCATATCAATGCCCTACATTGCAAAAGGCCAAGGTGATGTCAAGACGTTCAAAGGAACTGGAGGAATGTGCACTTTATCAGCGTAGACCTGGCACTTATGACATGTCCGAGAATGCTGATAACAGTCGGCTTCCATTATGGACCAGTAATATCTTGCCCGAAGGATTTTCTTTGCCATGGTATGTCCACTGGAATGAGTTCCAAAGGTGCCTTCATGCAGCTCTGCCATGATCTTTTCCGCTTCAGTCTTATCCACACAACGCAGTAAGGTTGAATCATGGTTTCGTTTGTAAAGAATGTCGTTGCTGAGGAAGAACTTTGCCGCGAACCTTCTCAGAAACTTCTTGTCATTAACAGATGCACCCTCGGGGTATTCTTGAGCTTCAAGGTACCTCTTTACTTCATGATACCAAGGCTTTTCTGTTACCTCTTCAGTCTCAAGGTCACAACAGTATGCAGGTTCATCCACTTTCCAAATAATGATCCGGGGAGCCTCGTTGTCCCATTTGACTTTGAACATAAAAGACATCATAGCTAGCGCGTCTGCCAACTGATTCTCCTCTCTTGGGAAATGTTCAAAGGTTATCTCCTCGAAATGGGGAAGCAACGTCAACACATACTCCTTGTAAGGAATAAGATTTGGGTGTTTCGTATCCCACTCGCCTTTGATCTGACTGATCACGAGAGCGGAATCTCCGAAGACACTCAGAAATTTGATCCTTAGTTCAATTGCAGCTCTAAGACCCATGATGCGTGCTTCATACTCCGCCATGTTGTTGGTGCAGTTGAAACATAGTCGAGCGGTAAGTGGAGTATGAGAGCCCTTAGGAGATATGATCACAGCGCCAATGCCATTACCCAAAGCGTTTGAGGCTCCATCAAAGTGCATAGACCATCGGGATCCTTCCTCAGGTCCTTCATCCGGTCCAGGTATCTCGCAATCAGTTACCACCATGATATTCTCGTCTGGAAATTCAAAGTTCATCGACTGGTAATCATCCACTGCCTGATGGGCCAAATGGTCTGCCAACACACTTCCCTTGATTTCTTTTTGAGTCGTGTACTGGATGTCATATTCAGTCAAGATCATCTACCATCTTGATATTCTTCTGGACAAGGTAGGCTTTTCGAAGATATACTTGATTGGATCCATTTTTGAAATCAATAGAGTAGTGTGAGTCAACATATAATGTCTCAGCCGGCGAGCAACCCATACCAAAGCGCAACAAATTTTCTCGAGCAGTGAGTATCGGGTCTCACAGTCGGTAAACTTTTTGCTAAGGTAATAAATAGCGTGCTCTTTTCGGCCAGACTCTTCATGCTGACCCAACACACATCCCATTGAGTTGTCCAGTACTGTCAAGTATAAGATTAGAGGTCTTCCTTCAACCGGTGGCATAATAATAGGTGGCTCGTGGAGATACTCTTTGATTCCTTCAAAAGCGGCCTGACATTCATCGTTACAACGTACCACTTGATCTTTCTTCAGTAGCTTGAAGATTGGCTCACAAGTAGCAGTCAGGTGTGAGATGAATCGAGCAATGTAATTCAGCCGTCCTAGAAAGCCTCTGACTTCTTTTTCCGTCTTGGGAACTGGCATCTCTTGTATGGATTTCACTTTGGCAGGGTCCACTTGAATACCTTTGTCGCTTACGATGAAACCTAGTAGTTTTCCAGATCTCACCCCGAAGGTGCACTTGTTCGGGTTTAACCTTAATTTGTACAACTTCAACCGGTCAAACAATTTCTGCAGATGGTCCAGGTGTTCCTCCTCAGTCTGGGACCTTGCGATCATATCGTCGATGTATACTTCAATCTAATGATGGATCATATCATGAAACAGAGCAACCATGGATCGCTGATACGTTGCCCCAGTATTTTTCAACCCAAAAGGCATGACCTTGTAGCAAAAGGTGCCCCACTGAGTAACAAAAGTAGTCTTCTCCATGTCTTCGGGAGCCATCTTTATCTGATTATAACCGGAGAAGCCATCCATGAAGGAGAATACCTTATGCTGGGCAGTATTGTCAACCAGAACGTCGATGTGAGGCAGAGGGAAGCCATCCTTAGGGCTCGCCCTGTTCAGATCTCTGTAGTCAACACACATTCGGACCTTACCATCTTTCTTCGGTACTGGAACCACATTGGCGACCCACTGAGGGTAAGAAGTTACTACTAGGAAACTGGCGTCAAATTGCTTCATAACCTCGGCCTTGATTTTCTCGGACATCTCTGGACGCATACGGCGAACCTTCTGTTTTACCGGAGGGCATTCTTCCTTGGTAGGCAGGTGATGAACCACAATGTCGGTATCCAACCCAGGCATATCTTCGTAAGACCAGGCAAATATTTCCACGTAGTCATGCAGCATCTGAATCAACCGTTGTTTCACACTGAGCTCCAGATTTGCACCGATCTTGACTTCCTTTTTGTCTGTCTCAGTACCCAGATTTACCGTTTCCACTGGCTCTTCATGTAGCTGAATGGCCCTCTCTTCCTAAAGTAGCAGTCTTGCAAGCTCACCAGGCACTTCACAATCATCTTCACCTTCGTCTTCGGCTAAGTTGATCGGATTTTCGAAGTCATAACTGGCAGTAGCAGAGTCGTTACCAGTGAGATCCAGAGTGGATTGGGACCTGTATATGTGAGTGTGTGTAAATAGCTGTTTTGCAATATATAATAAAGAAAGACAAGGAGCGCAAGATTTGAAATGCAAAAACGTCCAATGCTTTTATTAATGATATATGAAAATGACACACAAAAGCCCTCACAAATGAAGCCACGGTGCCCCGGGTAAGACACCGGGCCATAAAGTTTCGCAATATTGTCTGTTACAAATTCAAAACAAAGGAGTTCATTACTGAGTAACAAAAGTAATAGGGACGAAGTCTTTTGCTGTCCAGTTGTTTGGTCCACTGTTGGTAATAGGGTAGATCCAGCTGTCGAATTCAGATTCCTCCACGTCATCCTCAATGGCATTTACTCCCGAGTTGCTGATGAACACCGGAGGTCTTCCAATATTTGCACTACGAACAGCCCTCTGAGCTTCTGCAGTGAAACCCAAACCAAACTTGTCAATCTTTTGAGTGAAATCAGGAAGTCGGCCCCAGTTTGCGCACTCACCCTTCTCAATAACAGCCCAGGCATCCTTTAAGGAAGCCATCTTCAAAGGAGAATCTTCAACCATAGTCTCAGCTGATGCCAGTGTCTGAGGAACCTCTTCAAAGTGTTGGAATGGAGTCTCAATGAATTCCCCATCCATCTCTATGTACCGGAATGAGTTGAGGTGGCTGACCATGTATTCCTCCTCCCCTTGAACTGTCACGATCTTCCCTTTGACCGGGTACTTCAGCTTCTGATGGAGTGTGGAGGTCACAGCTCCAGCTTTGTGGATCCATGGACGACCCAACAAACAAGAATATGATGGCCGAATATCCATCACATAGAATGTAGACTCGAAGACTTGAGAACCAACTCTGATTGGAATATCGACTTCACCATGCACCATCCTTTTAGACCCATCAAAGGCCCAGACAACAATGTTACTTGGCTTTAGCTCCAACCCCTCGCAATCCAACCTGTCTAGAGCTTTCTTGGGTAAGACGTTCAATGAGGAACCAGTGTCAACCAACACATGTGCAAGAGTAGTGCCCCTGCATTCAATGGAGACATGCAGGGAATCGTTATAGTTCTTCCCTTTAGCAGTCAGATCAGCGTCGGAGAAACCCAAACCATTATCAGCAGTTAAGTTGGCCACACAATCGGTAAACTGATCAGCTGATGTCTCTTGTGGCACGTGGGCCGTCTTCAGGAAGGTAATCAGGGCCTTGGCATGGGCCTATGAACACAACAACAGTGATAACATAGAAATCTTGGAGGGGGTTTGCCCCAGCTGCTCAACTACATTATAATCATTGTTCTTGATGATCTTCAGAATCTCTTCCATCTCCTGTTTGGAAGCTTCAACATTTATGGTCTTTGGTGCCTCCGTCTGGGCAGGCATATCAGTGGCTATCCCTTTGCCCCGAGCATCAGATGACTCGGCGGCAGGGGTGGAAATAGGAACTTGATCAGGAAGGGAAGTAGGCGCACTTGCAGGTGTGATGACAATAGATCTCTAGATAGTTGGTGGCGCAATATTTGGTGAGAAAAGTCTACCACTGCGGGTGACTTTAGCAGGCCCGATGATGTTGCTGACGCCGGTATTAGTATCAAACTCTTGCTTAACTCGAAGCACATAAACATATGCCCCATAGTGCCAAGGGACAACTTTGTCGGAGGTATAGGGAATAGGCCCCGGAGCAGTGATGATTATGGGAGTAATCTTCTGAACAGGCATAATTTTGACAGGCTTCCTCGAGGGAGCCTTGGGAGAATTGTTGAAAATAGTAACAATGGAAACTTCTTCAGTATGGATAGCAGGAACAATAATCTTCTCGAACAAGATTTCTTTATTATCCATCAGGTTTTGGATACCTGACTTCAAAGATGGGCAACCAGTAGGTGAAACGGAACACAGATGGCAACCTTTACTACATCCCGGAAATAAACCGGCTAGCAATAGGTTCCTCTTGACAGTCAACAGTGGGGTGACAATATCATCCACAGAGGCTACAAACAAGTCTTCCTCTACAGCATTTACTCCATGCTTGGGCATGGGAGCAGTCATAACGTTGGGCCTCTCGGGAGCCTCAAACTCGATCTCTTTTGCATCAATCAGGTCTTGGACCTTATTCTTCAAAGTCCAACAATCATCCGTATTATGCCCCGGGCTTTCAGAATGATAAGAGCAGCGGGCATTGGGGTTATACTTTGGAGATGTAGTATTCGGATTTTTTGGGGCTTCCCTTAGAGTTACCAAATTGGTTGCCAGCAACTGTGGCAATATCTGGGATAAGGTCATGCTGAGTCGAGCGAACTGCCTTCTAGGTCTCTCACCCCTTTGTTGGTTGTGATGCTGAGGAGCACCGGCAGGTTTTGAAATGACCACCGCGTTGACAGCTTTGTCGAGTTCTGGTCTATTCTGTCTCCTTGAACCGTAGACAGCACTGGATTCTTTCTTAAAGGGTTTCTTCTCGGTGCTCAATGAAGCACCCTTCTGTATCTTCCCAGACTTGATACCAGCTTCAATTCTTTCACCAGTCAAGATAAGGTCTGTAAACCCGGCTGAGGAATTTCCAATCAAATGGTTGAAGAACGGACCAGACAGGGTCCCCAGAAACATATCAACCAGCTCACGATCAGTCAACGGTGGCTGCACCCTTCCAGCAAGGTCTCTCCATTTTTGGGCGTACTCTTTAAATCCTTCACCCGTCCCTATTGACATACCCTGGAGTTGGGTACGCGTAGGAGCGAGGTCGGAATTATATTGATACTGCTTATAGAACGCAGTAGCCAAATCTTCCCAATTGCGGATACTGGCCCCATCCAGCTGATAGAACCATTCGAGTTGAGTCCCTGAAAGACTATCCTGAAAGAAATGGATCCACAAATTCTTGTCAGCAGTGTAAGGTTGGATCTTCCTTACATACGACCGGAGGTGCAACTTTGGGCAGGAGGCTCCGTCATATTTGGCAAAAGCAGGTGCCTTGAACTTATAGGGAATCACCACCCCATAGGATAAGCCTAGGTCTCCAAAGTCCAACCCGGGCACATTCTGTATCTCCATGGCGCTCAAGCGGTCCTCCAACTGTTTGTACCTATCCTCAGCAGGAGGGTACTGCTCTTCATCATAATCCGTCTCGTTGTCGGAGACCACGGGACTAGGAACCCTTCTCTCTTGTGGGCTGTCTTTCCCTACAGATGAGGTAGTCAGATCAACCTCATTCTGCAGTCCATTCCCAAACCTGCATCCAGTGTTGAACAAGACGGTCCTCTTCTTCTTCTTCTTCCTTTCCTTCAGAATCAAAGTCTTCAAATCCTGTTGACCCTGGGCTAGGCTCATAACCAACTCTTGGAACTGGGCATTCTAGGCCTGGAGGGCCTTGATAGCTTGTTCAGTGGAAGGTTCAGTAGACACGACGATTGCTGAAATAAACAGCGAAGAAGATAAGTGACCTGTAAAAGGGGTACCTGTTATGCATATGATGAAATGAAATGCGTATGATTTATGTATGCAATGTTTTCAAGGATCTCGTGGGGTAAACAAGAAACCGTTAGAATCTGAATCTGGTAGCTTGATTGAAGGAACTTCATGTTGCTGAGAATCCTTCTTCAAGAGTCAGGCTCACCATATCGAGTGGGTCATAGCCCCTGACTCAAGTTATCGTGTTTTGATCTACAAACAACCTTGGCTAGAGAAAAATAAATCCCCTTTGCCCCTTGCTAGACAGTTGGTTCATCATGACCTGCATCACAAACCCTTGAGATCCTTGAAATGGGTTAGTCCTTATGCAGGATGTATGCAATGTTATGATGTTATGATGTTATGATGTTATGATGTCATGGTAAAGGCACACCACAAGTATTCACAAAAGGCAAACATGGTAAAGGCACGCAAGTCACACAAGACAGCCCTTAGATTTCAGGCTGGCATGAAGTTTAGGTACTACCCTCTTTCAGTTTCAGTTGGTTAAGACCTGTCCTAAAAAATAGTAACCGGGTTCTAGAGGACCTCAATATCACTGACTACCCTCAATCGGTCATAATTCCAGTTTGGCAACCTTTTCTTTCGCCCGGAACCATCACGAGAGTTTAGTCTCAATGAGTGTAGCATACTGCTACTGTTCTATGGCCAAGTTGGTCAATTTAAAGGTTCTAAGGTCAGTTGGTGCTTAATGACTCCTCAGAAGACCCATATTCTCCTCGTTCTAGCACAAGGGATATCGGTACAGACCAAGGTGTCACACCAACGTAGCTATTGCTTCATCCGTGTCGGTCTACGCCGGACAGGTCCCTGACAGTTTATTGCTACTTACCTAAAAAAGGGTACCCCAGATCTGGGTTAGGATCTATAAAACTCCGATATAAGCCCACAAAATTAAAGTATACCAGGCATACAATTTAAAACATAGTGATCTTATCCTAAGGTACACCTCACTTATAGAGTAATTCCCCAGCAGAGTCGTCAGTTCAGTGATCGGTGGAAATAGAACTGACTGTTTTGGAATGCTGGTTTGCGTTTGCATTTAGCAAAATGTCGCGGTAAGCAAGAGTCGCCACCGTCTTTTATTTTCTCCAACAAGGAAAGGACAAAAGCACAGCAAAATTCCTTTTCGAGATGTTTCTCGGGTTCGGGAGGTAGATTGTAGAAAGGGAAGGTGTTAGCACCCTTTCTATCCGTGGTTATCCACGGGCTCTTAGGTACTTGCTCACTATGTTTTCAAAAGATTTTGCTTTTCTTGTGTTTGTGGGTTTTGAGAAAGTTCGTTTGAAAACTTCGATTTAACTCTTGTGTCTGTCCTCAAGAGTGTATGAAGTGTTGTTTGAAAACTTTTGTTTGAAAAGTGTAAGTGCGAAAAGTATTTTTGTTTTGAAAGAGCAAGTACCTGAGAACCTCTACCTACTCAAAAGAAATTAAGCTGTGTAAATGTCCTTTAGACAGTGCCATCCCACTATTGAGAAGTAGGTAGCACCGTCGTTGGAGTTTTCGGGTCAATTCGATTAAAGGGACATGTGGTCACTAAAGCAATAGTAGGACGCCTTATCGGTAACCCTAATGTCCTAGATCATTTTTTCCGAGGCAACCGTTTCGAGGCAACTTTGATCTTTAGACAGGAGGGCGACCTCTAAAACACCCTATACTTAATGGCCACATCGAGGCAACCAAGTGAGGCGTACCCTAAGAGTGGCATGTGCACGTGTGTCAGGTTTCAGTTATGTTATCTTTGTACATGTTATGGTGGGCTACGATTGATTTTAATTTAAGATAAGTCTTGTCATGCATAGCCTAGTTAGCATACACCTAGCAGTTAATGGTTGCGGAAAGTAAACTAAGCTATTACAAGGCGTCGGGTATTTACATCGCCAAAAACAAACCCTTGAAAACTAAATTGCGGAAAATAAATGAAAGCGATAAAAAGGTCCTAATTAAAACTATTACATCCTCGGAGCAAATACAATTATATGATAAAAAATAATCATGAATAAAAAATAATCACATGCGCGAGGAAAATTGGATCAGAGAGTTTTTAGGGTTTTGACCCTTTTTTTGAGAAAGGAAGAGATTTTTGTATTATTTTGGAATTTAAGAATTAAATTAAACCTGAACTAATTAATTAATAAAATAAATATTTTTTTGGTTTTTTGTTGATGTTTAAGAAAATAAATAATAAAGATGATTAAAATTGTCAAGAACTCTAATTCTACATTGATTTTAAATTATTGCAAAAAAGTTAGAATTAACCTAATTAAAACTAAGTTAGTTAATTATTTATTTACAAAAATAATAAAAGGGTGAAATTAATAATAATAAAAAAATATTATATTTTAGTTTTCTGATTTTTATTATGAAAAAATTAATTTGGTTAATTAAGTAATAATAATAATAATTAATAATAAAAACAAAAAAATATAAAAGAAGAAAAAAGAAATAAACCCAGGGGGTGTTGGCCCAAGTTAGGAGGTGTATTTGGAACTCTGAAGCCCAATTGCTGCAAGCCTTTTTTGACTTTCTGAGATATCCACACGCTTGTTGACTAAGGACCATGATAGTCCTTCCATCTAGGCCATTGGATTTCAGTTTGAAGATATTTGGCGCCTGGGAATTGGAGGTATATGATGGATCTCACTTTGAAATCTGCATGTGAACATATAAAGAAAAAAGGGAATAAAGGATTTGGGGGGACCTGGGATTCGAACCCAGGTCGCAATGCTTCCAGGCCAACGCACCAACCACTACACCACATGTATCCTTTTGATATTATAATGATAAGCAATTAATATATATGAAAACAAAATAATATGCTGTAAATAAAAACAAAACGCGCGCTTTTTTCAAATTGGCCAATGGGACGTCAACGTATCATCGTCTTCTTCGTTTTTCCTGCATATTCAGAATCAGATAGCGGGGGTTTTTAACCTCCACTATCTAGCTGCACGAAAAATAGCGATTAGAAATCTAGCAAGCATAAATATTTCGCGAGGGGTGTGTTATGTCTGTCTTGGTCTCACGATCTCAACCATGTGTCTCACTGGTCCCAATTTTTCCTGGTTTAGAAAGCCCTAATTTAAAGCTCAAGAACCCTAGAAATTTGATCATGGTATCTTTCGATTCAGGGCATTACAGTTTAATTCAATCATGCCATTAGCTTTGTATGGTCCCTAGCAATGCAAAACAATCATGAAAACATGTTAAATGCGCATGAATCAAGGTATATAATTCTGAATAAGAAAGGCAAATCGTGGTTCTGTATATGACGATTCTTTGAGCTTTAATGCCTGAGTTTGATTGCAAAACGTTCCTGGAACCTCCTGCAATGTATTTGAATCAACAAAAACCCTTGAATCGCCCTAGAATGCAAGAACAGGTTTTTTAATTTTCTTGGAAATTCTTGAATATGACAGGGTTGTTTCTGCAGCTTTTTCACGTTTACTAGGTCAGGGTTTGCTTGCTTGCATATAAGGGAAACAAATTAGGTCAAAGTTTTGGGTCCAATCCATGTGCATTGATGTTTAAATCTTTGATTGAAAATCAAATATCCTTGATTTTTCATGATTGAACAATGTTGCGAAATTTGGATTTTTTTGTATCTTTGACTTGTGCACGAATTTTCCAGCGTGTTTAGGTCATATTTGCTTCACAAAAAGATTTAAAAAACAAATCTTCTATTTTCTTATGATTTAAATTAATTAAATGAATTAATATTAATTAAAAATCCATTTAATCAATAAAAATAAGAAAATAAATCCAATTAATCTTGATGGGTCGTTCATAAGTCATGGGTGAAGTTTCAAGAAGAGATTTGAGGCCCATTAGCAAAAAGAAGGTGTTTTGAGCAAAGTTGACTTTTGCACATTCATAAAAATGTCCTAACTTCTCCAATGCACAACTCGCTCAATTTTGATCATATGACCATGTTCTTGGATATTTTGGAAAGCTTTGAAGTCCTCTAACCAATGCCTTTGGTCCCATGTAAATTGGATTTACCAATCTCAAGTTATGGCCTTTGACTCAAAGTGTACATTTGTTAACTTTTGAAATTGACCTATAATGTAAAAATTGGTAACTTCTTGTGAGAGCATTTCTTGAACTTGGAGTGTGAAGATGGATTGTAGGAAATTTCATCCCCTTCAAAATGAGCATTGGATGTAATTTTTCTGATAAACCATGAAAAAGATATGCCCTGGTCAAGGTACAGTTGACTTTTCTGCTGTCCAAAAATATTAACTTTTTGCACCTTGATGATTTTTGAGCTATTCTTATGGAATCATGATCAAGGCTTGATAAAATGATGATTGTGAACTCAAAATGAGATGTTGACCAAAAATTCTGACTTTTGACTGCAAAATGACCATTTTGCCCTTGTAGTTGACTGTAGGTCAAATGGAGCTTTTGACTGTGCAAATTGGCACTATGAGTCTTGAAACTTGGCATGTAGGTGCTTTAGAATGTAGATAGGCCCATGAGACTTGATTGAATCATTGAGAACCCCAAATTCCTTGAAAGAACCAAAACCCTAATTTCAGCTGTCTTAGGAAGTGATTTGACTGTACAATCCTTGAGGAATTTGAGGATCATTCTTGACAAATCTTGAGGAATATGGGAGGGCAAATTTTGGGGTACAACAGTAACAGTTCTGCTATGGCTTTCTGTGACTCTGAAAATCTAATCTACCAAGCCAAAGACGAAGGTGAGGAAGATTGTGAAGTGCCAGGGGAATTAGCCAGGTTACTGCAACAAGAAGAGATGACCATACAGCCCACGAAGAACCAGTGGACAAAGTTAACCTAGGTAACGAAGAGGACAAGAAAAAGGTCAAGGTGGGTGCCAATCTGGAACCCAACGTCAAGAAGCGTCTGACTCAGTTGCTATATGATTATGCCGAGGTCTTTTCCTGGTCATACAAAGACATGCCTTGATTGGATGTTGATATCGTGGTCCATTGTTTACCAATAAAAGAAGACTGCCCTCCGGTAAAGCAGAAAGTCGGTCGCATGCGACCAGACAAGTTAGAGAAAATCAAAGCGGAACTCATGAAACAATTCAATGTCAGACTCTTGGCCGTCACCTCCTATCCACAATGGGTCACCAATGTTGTTCCCGTTCCTAAAAAGGGCGGAAAGGTACGAATGTGCATGGACTACAGAGATTTGAATAGGGCAAGCGCTAAGGATGATTTCCCACTCCCTCACATCGATATTTTGGTTGATAATACAACACAGCGTAAGGTGTTTTCCTTCATGGATGGTTTATCATGTTATAATCAAATCAAAATGGCACCTGAGGACATGGAGAAAACAACCTTTGCCACACAATGGGGAACTTTCTGTTACAAGGTTATGCCATTCAGGTCGAAGAACGCTGGGGCAACCTATCAGCGTTCCATGGTAGCTCTATTTCACGACATGATACATCACGAAATAGAGGTCTATGTGGACGACATGATAACTAGATCACAAACTGAAGAGGAACATCTTGACCATTTACAGAAACTCTTTGAGAGACTAAATAAATACAAGCTGAGGTTGAACCCGAATAAATGCACATTTGAGGTGAGATCCAGTAAACTCATAGGCTTTGTCGTCAGTGGTAAAGGTATTGAAGTGGACCCTGCCAAGGTGAAAGCGATACAAGAAATTCTTGCTCCTCGCACCGAGAAGGAAGTCAGAGGATTCTTGGGATGTTTAAACTACATTTCCAGATTCATTTCTCACCTGACAACTACTTGTGAACCAATCTTCAAATTATTGAAGAAAGATCAAGTAGTCAAATAGAATGATGAGTGCCAAAATGCCTTCGACAAGATCAAAGAGTACCTGCAAGAACCTCCTGTTTTGATGTCGTCAGTCATGGGAAGACCCTTGATCATGTATCTAACTGTTTTGGAAAATTCAATAGGGTGTGTGCTGGGGCAGCATGACGATTCTGGCCAAAAAGAGCATGCTATTTATTACCTGAGCAAAAAGTTTACCGACTGTGAAACAAGATATTCACTGCTCGAGAAAACTTGCTGCACTCTGGCATGGGCTGCTCGCCGGCTAAGACAGTATATGCTGACCCATACTACCTTATTGATATCCAAGATGGATCCAATAAAATACATATTCGAGAAGCCTTCCCTATCTGGGAGAATAGCAAGATGGCAGATGATCCTGACGGAAGATGACATTTAGTATACTACCCAACAAGAAATAAAGGGCAGTATACTAGCCGATCACCTTGCTCACCAAGCTGTGGATGACTACCAGTCCATGAAATTTGAATTCCCAGATGAAGACATCATGATGGTAAACAACTGTGAAGAACTCAGACCATATGACGGACCTGAACAAGGATCCCGATGGACCCTAGTTTTTGATGGGGAATCTAACGCACTCATCAATGGCATAGGTGCTATACTCATATCCCCTGAAGGATGTCACACTCCTTTCACTGCAAGACTTTTCTTTAACTCTACAAATAACATGGCAGAATATGAAGCGTGCATTTTTGGTCTCAAAGCTGCCATAGATTTGGGGATCAAATCCTTAAGCGTATTCAGGGATTCGGCCTTGGTCATTAGTCAGATCAAAGGAGAATGGGACATGAAGCACCCTGACCTTATCCCCTTTAAAGAACATGTGTTGACATTAATCCCATGTTTTGAGAATATTACCTTCGAGCATTTCCCGTGAGAAGAAAATCAACTAGCGGATGCGCTAGCTACAATGTCATCCATGTTTAAACTTAAATGGGATAACCAGGCTCCCCAGATCACCATTGAATGAATGGGTGAACCAGCTCACTGTCACGAGATTAATACTGAAGAAGTAGTGGACCGGCCTTGGTTTCACGAAGTCAAGAGGTATCTCGAGGCTCAAGAGTATCCAGAAGGAGCTTCAGTAAATGATAAGAAGTTCCTAAGGAGATTCTCTGCTAAGTTCTTCCTTAGTAATGGCATTCTCTACAAGCGCAACCATGACTCTGTTTTGCTCCGTTTCGTAGACAAGGTTGAAGCTAAAAAGATCATGGATGATCTACATGAAGGCACTTTCGGCACCCATTCCAGTGGGCATATGATGGCAAAGAAGATCCTACAGGCGGGTTATTACTGGTCTACCATGGAAGCAGATTGCTATCAACACTCTCGAACTTGTCATAAGTGTCAGATCTATGCTGACAAAGTGCATGTACCTCCAGTTCCTTTGAATGTCTTGACGGCTCTTTGGCCCTTTGCTATGTGGGGGATTAATATGATTGGAGAAATCAAGCCCACGGCCTCTAATGGACACTGTTTCATCTTAGTGGCCATTGACTATTTCACAAAGTGGGTTGAGGCGGCTTCTTTCGCTTCCATCACCAAGAATGTTGTTGTCCGATTCATCAAACAGAATCTCATTTGTCGTTACGGTATCCCAGATAGGATCATCACAGACAATGGTACAAATCTCAACAATACTATGATCACCACACTATGCGAGCAATTCAAGATCCAGCACCATAACTCTTCCCCTTACCAGCCAAAGATGAATGGTGTTATCGAAGCCACAAATAAGAACATCAAAAAGATCATACAGAAAATGACAGTAACCTACAAGGACTAGCATGAGATGCTACCATTCGCCCTCCACGGTTACCGTACCACGGCGTACATATCAGCCGGGGCAACACCTTACTCTCCGGTATACGGCATGGAGGTTGTCTTGCCTATTGAGGTCCAGATCCCTTCTCTGAGAATCATGAAGGATGCAGGGTTGAATGAAGACGATTGGATCCAAACTCGACTTGATCAACTGAATTTGATTGATGAGAAAATGCTTACTGTTGTCTGTCATGGTCAAATGTATCAAAAATGGATGGTCAAGGCTTTCAACAAAAAGGTTAGACGCCAAGTGTATCAAGTCGGGGATTTGGTGATCAAGCGCATCATATTGCTGCAAGGTGATCCCATGGGAAAATGGACTCCTACATACGAAGGACCGTTTTTAATCAAAAGCATATTCTCTGGTGGAACAATGATCTTAACCATTACGGGTAGCAACGACCTGCCGCACCCTGTGAATGCGGATATAGTTAAAAGATACTACACATAAGAGACCCGCTAGGTTGACACACCTAGGAAAAATAAGGGCATCCCGGCGAACCAAAAAGGTTCGGGAAAAAATTAGGGATAAAACAAAAAAATCTGTACACTCGGCAAGTTGAAAACCCGAAAGGGCGACTTGGGCAAAAAAGGGTATCCCGGTGGACTGAAAACCCGAAAGAGCGGTCCAGGCAAAAGTTAGGGAATTAAAGCGTATGACTATGTCTCATTGGATCACCTTACAGATAACCTTTGGCTTCGACTGACAAACTCAATGGGTCTAATCAATTCAATCAACTTCGGACAAGGCAGCAAGTGGACAAGACGCTCAGAGACGCGAATGCTATAGCAGAATGGGAACCTCATGGGATTATTTCACATAGCTATCTTTTCTTTGTATCAAATTTTCATTTTTTACGACGACATTCCTTTACTAGAATGTTTGTCTCATTGTACAAAAATACTTGTTCAAGTTAATACAAAAATATTCCTTTGAAAGTGCAAAACTATCTGTTTTTTCTTTATTCCCGTGTTTTGTTTACAAAAGCGTCCAATGATTTATTTTTGAACATATGCGTTTGAACGTAACTACTGTTTACAAATGAACAAAAAGGAACAAAAAATAGAAAGACAATCACTAATGGCTTTAAGAAACATGATAATATCTTTAAACTATTCCATAAAATCCCCCACAGTGTGCAACTTAATCCTCAGCGAAACAAAACTTCCAATTATTACTCCCCGGTAGAAGTTACCAAATTTCTCACGATTCCCCAACAGGATTTCACAAGCAACATGTGATGTTTCCCTTACAACAAAGTTTATTTCTCTAAATAAAAGCTCATCAACTCATGAACTCATCAACACTTCAAAACATGAAGACTTACGCTCCACGTCCCCAACAACAATCAGGGATTTATTTTCCCTAATCCAACAATATTATAGCAACATAGCTTACATACCCATACATTGCATCCATACGTCATGACATTGACAACAAGAACGTATAGAACATAATCTCATTCATTTTATTGAGAACATAATTATACAATGCATTTCATACATCATGACATTGCATACAACTAATCTTTCATCTCTTCAGGAAAGATCAGTCAGCCTAAGGCTATCATCAATAATCAATAAAAAGGCCAGAGATTGATACCTGGAATAGGTCGGGACAATTATCTACACGACTAGCTGAACATTCAGATATAGTTCAGATACACTCCAGACACGGATTCCATTCTGATACTCATTTAGATTCAGCTTTCAGATAAAGTTCAGATACGCTCCATACACGGACGCCATTCTGATACTCATTCAGATTCAACTCTCAAATACAGTTCAGATACGCTCCAGATACGGATGTTATTCTGATACTCATTCAGATTCAGCCTTCAGATACAGTTCAAATACGCTCCAGACACGGATGTCATTCTGATACTTATTCAGAATCAAATTTCAGAAACGATTCAAATACAATCCACTTATGGATATTATTCTAGTACTCAACCTGACACATCCACTATTCCAGTGTAAATCAACCAGAGGTTTATTCTGACACTTCCTCTATTCCCATCAACAATCATATTTGGATGGCATCTGCAAGCCCATCTCCAACAACTTCTCATCTCCTCTCCAAATGGCATCTTTAAACCCATTCCATATACCATCAACCATCACATCCTCGAGTGTAAATTTCTAGACACTCTAGTGTCAAATCATCTTCCACCTTCAAGTCACGAATGGCAAATCCGCCAATATAACTCTTCAGGTTTAAGAAGATTGAACAGGGGCAGCTGTTGTACCCCAAAATTTTCCCTCTCACTTATCAATTATTTTCTCACAAAAGATCTCTCTTGGTTCAAGACTGCACTAGGGTTGATAAACTCAAGACACCTCCTTAAGCACTGATGACCAAAATTAGGGTTTGAGATTGAACAAGGATAATTGAATTTTCAATGCCTCATATGACTTTCATGTATCAATATGGACCCCCAATATTACTCATGTCAAGTTTCAAGCATTGGATCACATTTTTGCTCAGTCAATTAAGCTGTTGACCTAAAAATCAACTGTATTGGAGAAAAGTAAATTGTGGCCAATTTATAGTCAAAATTCATAATTTTTGATCCATAGAAACATTATAAACTCATATGTATCATTTTATCAAGTTTGGACCACAATTTCTCAAGAAATTTGATCAAATCATTAAAAGGGCAAAATGGTCAAAATTAGGGTTTTGACTGAGGAAAGGCAATTTTTGATTTTTGACCTAGCAAATGGTTAAGTGGTTTGAGGCATGATCTCAAGAGTTAAATTGCATAATTTTTACCTAATGGCATGACCCAAGACATTGTTCAAGATCAATTAGATTGATAGTGAATTTTCAGTGAATTGAACAAAAGTCAACTGTACACTGAAAAGTCAAACTTTGACTTTTTGGTCAAAATCAAATGTGAAAGATCACAATTCATCAAAACATGTCAAAATATGAAACTTATTCATCAAGAAATCAAAAAGTCAAGATTTTCATTTTGAAAAGTCAAAGTTTTCTAACTTAGAAATTTTTCTAAGTGTTTAAAACTTCATGTTTTTTCACAACTTTGAGCAAATTTTTCACCATGATGCAAGATGATTCAGAAGAAACATTCAACATAAAAGTTGTAGATATACATGATATATACAACATATCTTTACACAAATTCTTCTAAAAATTCTTATATCTCAAGTTATTAATTCATAAATTCACTGTCTTGAAATTTAACACTTAGTGAAATTTTGCCCTAGTTTTGATCAGGATTTTGACCTAACTTCTGACCCAAGTTTCACCTAGTTCCAAGGGGAATTTTCAAAAGTGATTCAAAGATGGGTTGTATAGAAAATTACAAGATTTCCAAAATGTCCAAGAACTCCTTGAGATCATTTGTGAGTAAGGAGAGTCGAAGGTCAGAAGTTGGGGTTTCAAGTTGTTTTGCAAGACATGTTTTATGATGAACATGAACCAAATCCATAGCCATGCTGCATAATCCTCGCTTTTCAGGACTCAAACTTGTTTTTCACTCCATAATTAATGGTTTACATAAATGATTATGCCCTTATCCAAGTGTTTCAAGCTTTATCCAAATCAATTTTCCATTTTAGGGAGAAAGTAACATATCCATTCTTGTAAAGCAAGCTTTATGCACAAAGTCAACTTCTTGAGCTCCCAACTTGTTTTCCTTGATTACACTCCATCCACGGAGTCAAAGATATTGTGTTTAAAGTGGTTAACAACTCTATGAACCAAGTACAAGGCATGGAAACTTGAATTTCTCAAAAAATCACATGTTATGCATAAACTTGTGATTTTTAATTTTGATCAACAACAAGTCTTCAAACTTGTTGCTTATAAATAGAGTCACTATTTATGAAATAAAGGACGATATTAAGCACCCTGAAACACTCCCAAACTCCCTCTAGCCAGAAATTGCACAAAAAACTCCATTGATAGACAGTTCTGACCTTAAACTTGTATCTCTCATTTCCCTCGTGCGTTTTCCCTGAAATTCATTCCTAAAGCTTCCTTACATCAAATATAGTCCATCCTTGTCCTTGGTTTGGAACTGTAACTCCATCTTCATCATCCTCCATAATCAAAAACAGAGGTCACCAACTTGACTTCTCCAGACCATTCTAGCCACCCATTGCTCAAGAAAACCATTGCATTAGCTTCCTGGGAACTTGAGGAAGCTAACCTGATCATTGCAGCACCTGGAATCAAGCTCATTTGCATTTCACGATTTCCAATTTTGAGGTATTTTTCTTGAACTTCTATCTTCATATTTTGGCATTGTTAGGCTTGCATTTGTGAAGATAAAATGTAGACATCATTGCCCTGAAACTATACATGTCCATAGATTTCATTTATTTTGATTAAGGTAGGAGAATTTTGAGTTTGAACTTTCTGAAATATTTAGGTTAGAATTTGGTACTTTTAGAAATTCTCATTCATCTTTGATTTATAGCTTATAATATTTGTGTGGTTGGATTCGTGTGAAAAAATGAAGCAATTTTCATGTTTACATTTTTGCAAATGGTTGAGAAATGAGCAAGTTACAGATCCTTTGGCTCGAGGTTGAAGATGAAGTACAGTCAGGGCACGTTTTAGGTTATATATTTATCATTTCATACAAGTTAATGGATGTATCACCACCCCATTGGTTAAAGCACGCGCCTGTCACTATGAGGTCCTGGGTTCAAGCCCTAGCGTGACTTTTTTTCCATTTTCCACTTTTTTTTTGACATTTTTGTATTTTTGCAGCGCCTGGGCTTCCAACAATTGGGCTTTGTTTTTTTTGCTTTTGCTAACCCCTGTTATTACTTCCATACACCTAGCCCAAACGTTTTTATTTTTATTTTCTTTTCTCGTTTTCTTTTTATTATTATTATTATTATTATTATTATTATTATTATTATTATTATCATTTTTATTATTATTATTATTATCATTTTTATTATTATTAATAAAAATCCAAAAAATATTTATTCTATTATTTTTACACTCATTTATTTATTTTATTTATTTTAATAAAATCAAAAATACAAAAAAAATTTCTTTAATAAATCCATTTCCTTTTTTTAATAAAAAATACTTAGATAATAAAATTTTAATTATGATTATATTATTTTGTAAATTAAAGTCAATTTAGAATTTAGCATTTTTTTCATTTTATTTAATTATCTTTATTTACTAATTTAATTAAATTCAACAAAACCCAAAAAAACTTGTTTTCTTTAAATTAATTTATTCTATTAACTTAACCTTAATTTTCTTATTTTAGTTTAATTAATTAGGTTAGAAAACCCTTTTCATAAAAAAAAACAAACAAAGATTATATATATTTTTTTTTTACATTTTTGCATTCTTATCTTTATTTTTTTGTACATTATTAAAAATTCAATATGGTTGTAATATTTATTTAGGTTTAAATTCTTACAATATTCCCCATTTGTAATTTGTACACCCCTCTCCTAAATGATGTAATAGCGTAGTAATTTTAAATTCCGCAATTTATAGCTTTATATACAAATGCTAGTAATTAGGATTTTGTATGGAAAGACTAAAACTAATCAATAGAAAACCCTAATCAAAGACAAATCAAGCATGAAAATCAATACACTTGCACACAAGCACCCCTAGTGTAAATCCACTTGGTTGCCTTACAAAAATGGTCATATTACGCATGTGAGGTATCTTAGCAAAGACAAGCAAAATACAAGATCATAGCCCCTCAATGACGCTATCAAAAGTTACCTTTCAAAATGATCTTAGTCCCTAAAGAAAAATGCTAAGATATATTGCAACATTGCTAATCATGGTTATACGATGACCCACACCCGTCCCTTTTACATCCAAAGATAGGGTTACTTACCAAATCAATAGTAAGATAACAATGTCAAAGGACAAAGGAAATGAACATGAAAGACTTTTGAGTAGGTAGAATGTTCCTAGTTACTTGCTCCATTCCATAACAAAACATCCTTGCTATTTTCAAAACAAACACCTACACTTTCAAAAACATCTTTCAAACTAGAAAACATTTTCAAAAGACCAACACCTTTGCATACATTCTTACGAACGAGAATCATTACAAAAGTTTGCCTAAACAATGGCCTCTTTTCAAAAGTACTTTTAAAACCACACAAAGCACAATTTCAAACAAAAGCAAGTGATCTAGCAAGTAACTAAGAGTCCATGGAAAACCATGGATGAAAAGGGTGCTAATACCTTCCCTTTTCATAATCTACCCCCCGAACTCAAGAAACAAACTCAAAGGTATTTCCTGTGCTTTTTCACCTTTCCTTTTGGATAAAAGAAAAGTCGGTGGCGACTCTTGCTAAACCGCAACATTTGCAATCAACGCAAAACACCCAAGTCAGTTCTCCCACCATATCACACATGGTAACTCATAGTGTCCAGGAATACCTGAGCTTTCTTCATTATAAAATTTGCAAGGATCCCTTAACTCCACTTCTTCTTTCCCAATTGGACCTAATGTCAGACGACTTCAAATGCAAAGTTACAACAACATTTTCAGAAGATGGATCTTGTTCTAAACCAGTGAAAGGTACATGCTCCAAAATAGGCAAATTGAGTATCTTGGAAATTTCTTCCGGTGTAGGCACCAATTGATAGTCTGGAAATGTGAAGCAATGGTGCTTAGGATCGAAGAACTGGAATAAGACACTCATCAGACCCTCGTCAAAACCGGTAGTAACCAAATTGAGCAAGTGACCATATCTCTTGTTGAATGATGAGCTCTCAGGAACTTTTAAGACCATTTCCTTGAGTTTGGGAGGGATCTCTACAAAATTGATTCGGATCGTTTTTCTGTGATCTTAATCCATGTCCTACAAAAAAGATAAATCCACAGGCCCTTAAAATGGTTAGCGTACATGTTATGATGATTATGGTGTTATGCTTATGTTTTAAAAATCACATATATGTTAAACAAGTCACACAAAGACCTTAGGTTTAAAGGCTTGCAATGAGTTTTAAAGGTAAGTACCCTCTTAAAGTTTAGTTGGCTGAATTTATCCTAGAAAGTAATCGGGTTCTAAGGAGCCTCATATCACTGACTTTCCTTTTAGGCATTGTTTTAGCTCAAGCAAGGAAGTATTGCAACCAAAATATCCCAAAAGTCCAATCTCAATGAGTGTAGCATTGAGTATCAACCAATCTTCGGTCTGAACCAAAGTCGGCCATCTCACTACTTTCTAATGGCCTAGGATAAATCAATTAAAGGTTCTAAAGGTCAATTAGCGCTTTATGACACTATAGGGAAACCTAATGTTATCCTTGACTGACTCAAGGAACACTAGTACAAACTAGAGTATCACACTAACGTGGCTATCACTTCGTCCATATCGGTCTATGTCGTACAACCTCCATGATTTATTGCCACTTACCTAAAAGGTGCCTCAGATCCGGGTGTAGGATCTTTAACAATAACCCAAACAAGAACCCAAATAAAATTTAAAGCAAGCAAGTCAAACAAGGAAAGTAAGTAAATGTGATCTAGCTCTAAGGTAATCCCACTTTTAAGTTAATTCCCTAGCAGAGTCGCCAGTTCTGTAATACGGTGGGAGAACTGACTTGGTTGTTTTGCGTTTTAATCGCAATTGTTGCGGATAGCAAGAGTCACCACCGACTTTTATTTTATCCAATAAGGAAAGGGTGAAAAGAACCGGAAATACCTTTAGAGATGTTTTCTTGGGTTCAGGGGATAGGTTATGAAAAGGGAAGGTGTTAGCACCCTTTTCATACGAAGTTATCTAGGGGCTCTTAGTTGCTTGCTAGATCACTTGCTTTGTTTGAAAATGTGCTTTTTGGTGTGGGTTTGAAAATATTTTGAAAATGTCTTTGTAATGATTCTCGTATCTATAAGAATGCGTATAAAGTGTTGGTTTTAAAAATAGTTCAAAGAGATGTTTGTTGTGGATAATGTTTTTGAAAATGATTTTGAAAAGTGCCTTTGTAATGATTTTTGTCTCTATAAGAATGCGTACAAAGTGTTTTGACTTTTAAAAATGTTTCAATTGAAAGTGTTGGTTGTAGCGGTAGAAATTTTTAAGACTAAGTCATTGGATTGATTATACTTGTACAAATCAAAATAAAATTGCCACTGCGCTTTATTGATTCCAAAGGAATGGGAAAAGAGCGAATAACCCAAAAAGAGGGGTAAAATTCTATGTAAGGGGGTTGGTTATGCAAAGGGAATGTATTAGTATCCTAAACATCTACGGTACTCCGCAAGAACCTCTTTGTAAAATCTGTATATTTTGGCTATAAAATGTTGTATGTAAAATAGATGGTGGATATGGGAGAAGAAACATATTTTTATGATTTTTTCACCCGCCGCAGTTGCGAACCTTTAGTGCCTACGTACCACCTTTCGTGCAATAGGGGATCAAGGTACACGTAGTTCACCTTTGAAATTTTTTAAAACACAAGCGTGTTGGTTAATTTTATGAGATAAGACATCACCGTCATTGTCCGTGTGGAAAAACATTCTTACTACCCACAATCATGAGAAACGAGAATTTGCATCATCTCAAAGTGGAGGATATGGCTTGGATTTTAAAGTCAACAATGCCTACCTCAACACCCAAGTGGAAAATATCTCAATTCACTACATATCGTAGAAGTATAGTTATTTGCACCACTACAAGGATTGACAAGAGTCGAATCTTTTTGAGAAAAGTTTAAGATGAAAGGCAAGATGGCAAAATGGTTTGAATGAGATTGATTGATTTTTAGTCTTCTCACAAAAAAATGTCAAGGTTTTATTAATGTTGATTGATGTTTATTTGTGAAAGGTGTTTTGAAAATTCATGGACCTAAGTCCAAGTTTATTGTGAAAGTAGTTCAATTTTAAAAATAAGAAGAGTTTTCAAAAGGAGGGAGAAGATTTTTTTAAAATTTAAGAAGATGGGAGGAGAAGAAGAGGCTATCCTAAAGCATAAGGTAAAAGCTAGGGATAAGAACCATCTAACCATCAAGAAGCCAATACTTGACATTATGAGCCAAGATAGAATTCCCATTCTTTGGATTGAAACCAAGCAAGCAAAGATATTAGACCTCTTGTGAGAACCAAACATCAAGTGTATTAAGTCTTCATAAAAATTGGACAGAGTAACGACTGTATACGGGTGAATTACAGATTAAAAACAAAGAATGTAATCACAATAACCTGCACACAAAACAAACAAACAACCCAATGTCTTGAGGTAAACCTCAAGAACTCCAAACAAAATATCAATTAAGGTCACAAGGTCTCCAACATAGACCAAGGTTTCTAATCCTAAGTCCAAGAAGTCCAATACTCCATAATGCCAAGGATAGTAACCAAATAGTCCAAGTATCATTAAAGTTTTTTATGGTTCATGTTGATTATTAGCTGTCTTAGAAGAGAAAAAAAAGGCTCAAGTGAGCAAAATAAAAATGACATGAAATGTAATGCTTAAAGTAAAGGGTACATAAAGCATAAAAAATAAAAGGGCATAAAATAAAAAAAATTTAATAATTAGTGGTTAGTTGGATGACCATCTTGAAACTTGCATTTGGAACTTATTAGAGGATTGGTAGAACTAAAGCCTCCACACAACAAGTTGCATTTGCTTTTTGTCAAATGATCCGCGTTTAATGATCAACGATGTTTAACTGATCCGCGTTGACCAAAAGTGTTGTAGATCCATTAGAGGATTGGTAGAACCAAAGCCTCCGCACAATGAATCTCAAGGTTATTGGATCAAAGAGATCAAATTAACATACACGAGCTTGCAAATATAGGTTTGGACCACGAATAATCATTTATTCGAATTGGGACAAAATTTAGTGTTATGTTAAGCAATCGTAAGTGGACTTATATAGAAGTCGCACCTATTTTAAGGCCGGTCAATAGCAATCTATGCACCATTTTTTTCCAGACATGATATAGAGTTCATGCTCCAATAGCACTTAGTGCAATGAGAAAGGGACAAGATGAAGAGGGGTGGGAGAGAATATACAAACCACATTTGAATTAAATTTAAATCAAACTATTATTAAAATCATTCATCCATTTTTATGGAGTTAGACTCAACACCATGGATCCAATGATGTTAACAAAGTTCATGACCAAAAATTCAATCCAAGATCAGCCAGAAAATAATCACAAAATAATATTGCATTTAATATATACATTAAAAAAGGTTTTAAAAATGTTTTAAAATATAAATAAAAGAGAAAAAAAATCAACTATACTCAAATTAATAAAGAAATAAAAGTACAACCATTGAAAAATCAGAAATGAACTAAAATGATTTTATAAAATTTTTGGTAATTTTTAAAAGTCAGAAACTATTTTTTAAAATTAAAAGAAATAAGTAAAATAAACCAAAAATGATAAAAAATAACAAAGTCAGAAATAAAAAATAAATGAGGTCACCAATATTTGTCACAATATCATTGGATCATTCCATAATTTTTCCAAAATTTAAAAATACATAAAAGTATTTTTAAACATTTAAAACAATTCAAATAAAGTGGAAGTTTATAAAAAATATCAAAACACAAAATAAAATTGTGAAAAAATAAAAATTAGAAAGAGAAAAATCAAAAATATTTTTCATAATTTTTACGACTAAAAATGAATTTTCTATGATTTTTTTAAATTTAAAACAATTAAATATAAAAATCAGAAAAGAAAAATAAAGTCAAAAATATGTGGACCATTGGATGATAGTCAAAATGCGTTAGCAATCAAATCCAAGGGATCTGGTGTGTTGTGCATATCATGGTCATTAGTGAATAAAGCATTGAATCAAATGTAAATCAGAAATTTAAAAAATCCAAATGGCATTGTTTCATTGGTTGAAGGATGACACATTAGTCATCTTCAACCTCCAGCCAGACCCAAAACCAAGTTGCTCAATCTGTAAAATTAGAGCACGAGACATATGCCATTCGCTTCGTCTCTTCAAGACGAAGACAACCACACCTTCGCGATAAATTTATATAAATTGTAGCTCAAACAATTTGGAAAGAAAGTTTTGAAAAGGTATTTGAAATTTCATGGTCAAAATGTGTTTCCAGATAAAAGCAAGTGTTGCAACTAGAACCAGGGCAATGGAGCATCACAATGATATCAAAGTTTTGAAGAATTGATGAAGAAATCTACCTATTGAAGTTGAGTTGCAGTGCTCTGAAACTGGACTTCTATGGAGAAATATAGGGCACGATTCTTGAATGTAATTATATGGTTAGCTTCAGGGAAGATCAAGGATGGTAAATTGATGGAAAAATTGGATTGAAAAAGGCTTGAAAACAGATTTCAAAGTTGAAGAATTTTGAGTAATGGAACAAGTTTGGTAGGGTGATTCCGGCTATCCAAGCTTGAGGAAATGATTGGGGATGACCCTCTATTTATAGGGAATCAAATGGAATGTCCAAGCGTGTGAAATGATGAAGTTTGGAGGGAAATCGTGTGAAATTGTAAACGAGAAAAGTGTGACTTCTAATTTGATCAAAACTCATCCAAAATGCGCGTTTTGTTGTGCTAATCACTTCTGGAAGTTCACTAAACATGTTTAGAGGCAAAAACACGCAGAAACAAAGTGTTTAGAAGATAAACCAATGATTTCCAATTCAGACTTTTGAAGAAACTTCAGTTCCAAGTTACCAAGTTCAAATCAATGGCATTCTCAACTCAAGGGGTCTTAGGTCATGATTCTTGATGATTTAGAAAGATGAGGTTACAAGCTTTGCAATGGAAAAATAATGGAATCAAATGGATGCTTGAGATGAAAGTTGCATTGAGTCAAAGTTGGGAAAAAGAAGTTGACTTTCCATACTTAGAAATATTTCAAGTTTTTCTTCAAAAGTGACCTATAATGTTTTGCATCCAAACATGGCCTTCCACTTAAAACTTGCTCTTGACTAAAAAAGATGGAATGAAATAGACCTCTTGAACGACATTTTGAAAGTTGAATCATTCAAAATCTCCAAAAATTGAGAGAGTTATGAATTGTTGAAGTTGGCAAAAAATACTGAAATGACCTATAATCGTTTATATCCTTAGGGCATATTCCATCCATTTTCTTACTTTTCACATAAAAGAAGGCATAAATTTCACATCCTCAAGATCAATTTGGAAAAGGAACGGGCTCAAGGTGGTAAAAATTGACCAAGTTATGATCATTTGAAGTCACACATGAGAAATTGGGGGTTCATCTAGAGGACTTGTAATCTTTCTTCATCATCAAATTTCTTACATGAAAACTCCTTGAAACTTTTGAAGTGATTGTTGATAACCCTTTGAAGAGAAGGATGTTTTTGGAATTACTCAAAAATACCAAAAAATGAGCAAGATATGCTTCTTTGAAGTTCAAAACCCTAGCTCTTAGATTAAGAAAATGCTTTGAGGAACTTTGACAATTTTGAACAAACTTCTTGTACAAACATAAATGCTTTGTAAATAGAAGTTTTTGAGGATGAAAATGAGAATTCATAGCCACCAAAACCACTTCCATATCTTGAGAATTGAGAGAAATATGCACTTGTGACCAATGGGAACAAAGCCTTGTCCAACCATGGCAACTTCTTCAATCATCCCCTTGTACTTTTGAATCAAATTTGATAACCTTGAAATGTGGTGAACCAAAATAACCTTTCCATGCCATTTCTTCCAAAACAAATCCAATGGTGAGGTTTGAACTTCTCAAGCTTTATTGATTAGGTTTTGTACCCCAATTTTTGCCCCTAAGATTCCTCTATCATATCATATCAACTTGATCATAACAAGATCACATTAGGGTTGGTTCTTCCTCTTTTTCTATCTCCTATCTTTAATTTTTCCCTTGAGGAATTTCCAAGCACCTTGGTTGTGTATTTTGTATATGTGTTGTTGACTAACTTCTAATCAAAATACAAAAAATATTTGTCTTTGTATTTGTATATTTTTGTTTTGTAGGTACCAAGTCGAAGCATCTGACAAATAAGGATTTGTGGTATTATTTTCCTAAAATCTCTATTTGCAAAGGAAATATTCTCAAAAATTCATTTTTTTCACTGATGCAATCGATTTCTCTTAGAGTGCAATCGATTGCACATAGTGCATTTTGTGCCATTTTTGAAAAAAATACACTGTGCAAATCGATTTGCACTATAGTGCAATCGATTGTCCAGCGTGAAAATTTGAAAAAAAATTAGCAATTTTAAAATTGTCAAATTTTGGCTCCAATTTTTCTTCATTTTTGAAAGATGTATCATTAATTCAAATTTTAGTGCCAATCTTTCATTTTTAAGAAGAATTATCATTAATTCAAATTTTGGCTCTAATATTTGAAAGAATTATCGTTAATTCAAATTTTGGCTCAAAGAATCAATTACCAAATTACCACTAATCCCAATCCTAAAACTCTATAAATAGAGCCCTCATTTCATTCAAATTTCAAGCTTTTGATAGCCAAATCCACCTTGCTAAAAAATCTCTCAAATCTCTACATCTACCAAATTCACTCAAAGCTCCATTTTCAAAAAGGTAGTAAGCTTTGCATTGAAGCTTATTAATCTTTGAGCTAAACCTTCATCCAAAAACTTTTTCTTCATCAATTCTCTACATCCAAGCTTGAGAAATTGATTCTTGTGGTTGAATTGAAGCAAATTCTTGAAGTTGTTTTGATAATTCTTTATATCTACCTTTGGTAAGTTGGATAATTCATCTTTCACAATGTGATCTCTTGGTGATCTTTGGGTTTGATTCTTTGAGCTTTATTTTGTGATTCCAATGGTGTTATTTTCTCATAATTTGATGGAATTTTCGTGCTCAATTGAATCCATGATCATAAGGTATTTGATGGAAAGTTTGAACAAGAATTTGGCCTTTTAAAATGCTATTTTTGCTGCCTGTAACAGTGTGCAATCGATTGCAGTAACAGTGCAATCGATTGCACAGAAGCAATTTTATGCAGATTTTTGAAAGTTGTACCGTGTAAATCGATTTACACAGTAGTGCAATCGATTTACACAGGGACATAATGCATTTTTTTGCCTTGTTTTGGGGCAGCTTTGATCCAAAATGCTTTTTCTACTCACTCCTTTTGATTGTTGGTTTGGATTGCAATTTTAAATGTCCAATTTGTCGTTAAACTCAGTGGACTTTCTGATGTAGATGAAGTTGGATAAATGTTCATCAATTCAAATCTACCTAAGAGTGAATTATTTAATTCATTTTTGGTGCTTTGGATTAATGATATGTTTAGTGCTTTAATCCATCTAGAGGAGTGGTTGAATTTAAAGATGAAAGAATTTTGAAATGGTGATCCAAATTAGCTTATCATTCCCCTCCCTCTTCATCTTATCCCTATCTTTTTTAATTGTGCTACATGATAAGGAATGATGATATCTATATCATTTATCCAAACATGAAGTACATAGATTTCTATTGACCGACCTCAAAATAGGTGCGACTTCTACATAAGTCCACTTACGATTGCTTAACATAGCGCTAAATTTTGTCCCGATTCGAATAAATGATCATTCATGGCCCAAACTTATGATTGCAAGCCCAAGTATGTTAACTTGATCTCTTTGATCCAATAACCTTGAGATTCATTGCGTGGAGGCTTTGGTTCTACCAATCCTCTAATGGATCTACAACACCTTTGGTCAACGCGGATCACTTAAACATTGTTGATCATTAAATGTTACTTTTGAGGATTCTAAAATGGATGATATACTTGACAAAAATAAAATTCAACTTGTTGTGTGGAGGCTTTGGTTCTACCAATCCTCTAATGAGTTCCAAATGCAAGTTTCAAGATGGTCATCCAACTAACCACTAATTTCTAACAATTGACTTTACTTTATGCTTTTATTTTTATGCTTTATGTACCATTTAATTTAAGCATTTACATTTCATGCCATTTTTATTTTGCTCACTTGAGCATTTACTCTTATGCTATTTTCATCTTTGCTCACTTGAGCATTTACTTTTATGTCATTTTTATTTTGCTCACTTGAGCTTTTCTTTTCCTTTTAAAGACACCTAATAATCAACATGAACCATAAAAATCTTTAATGATACTTGGACTATTTGGTTACTATCATTGGCATTATGGAGCATGAGACTTCTTCTTGGACTTAGGATTAGAGACCTTGGCCTATCTTGGAGACTTTGTGACTTTATTTGATATTTTGTCTGGAGTTCTTGAGGTTTACCTTAGGACATTGGGGTGTTTGTTTGTTTTGTGTGCAGGTTATTGTGATTACACCCTTTGTTTGTAATCTCGAATTCACCCGTATACAGCCGTTACTCTGCCCAATTTTTGCGAAGACTTAAAACACTTGAAGTTTGGTTCTCTCAAGAGGTCTAGTATCTTTGCTTGCTTGGTTTCAATCCAAAGAATGGGAATTCTATTGACTCATAATGTCAAGTATTGGCTTCTTGTTGGTTAGATGGTTCTTATCCCTAGCTTTTACCTTATACTTTAGGATAGTCCCTTCATCTCCTCCCATCTTCTTTAATTTCAAAAATCTTCTCCCTCCTTTTAAAAAACTCTTCTTGTTTTGAAACTTGAAACATTTTCATAATAAACTTGGACTTAGGTCCATGCATTTTCAAAACATTTTCATGAATAAATTTCAATCAATTTAATAATACCTTGACATTTTCGTGAGAAGACTAAAAGTCAATCAATCTCATTTCAAACCATTTTGCCACTTTGGCTTTTATCTTTAAACTTTTCTCAAAATATTAGATTCTTGTTAATCCTTGTAGTGATGCAAACAACTATACTTCTACAATATGTAGTAAAGATAGATATTTTCCACTTGGGTGTTGAGTGAGGCATTGCTGATTTTAAAATCCAAGCCATATCCTCCACTTTGAGAGGATGCAAATTCTCCGTTCTCATGATTGTGGGTAGTAAGTATGTTTTCCACACGGACAATGACGATGATGTCTTATCTCATAAAATTAACCAACACACTTGTGTTTTAAATTTTTAAAAGATGAACTACGTGTACCCTGATCCCATATTGCACGAAAGGTGGTACGTAGGCACTAAAGGTTCGCAACCGCGGCGGGTGAAAAATTCATAAAAAATATATTTCTTTTCTCACCTCCACCATCCACTTTATATACAACACATTTTTATAGCCAAAATATACAGATTTTACAAAGAGGTTCCTGCGGAGTACCATAGATGTTTAGGGTGCTAATACCTTCCCTTTACATAACCAACCACCTTACCTTGAATCTTTCCCCCTCTTCTGGGTTATTCGCTCTTTTCCCATTCCTTTGGAAACAATAAAGCGTGGTGGCGATTTTTATTTTGATTTGTATAAAGTCTAGTCAATCCATTGGCTTAGTCTTGAACATTTCTACCGCTACACTAGGGCATGGAAATAAACTCATGAACCCATGGAGCAACTTGCTAAATCTCATTTCCTTTACCTACATTAGTAAAAAGCAAGACAAACCAACATTGCATTTTATTAATTAAAAGGAAAAATCAAGACAAAATATTCATGACCACAAAAGAAACAAGTCAAGGTGCTTGGTGATTCCTCAAAAAGAAAAGCTAAAGGTAGGGAGGAGAACCAAGAACCCTGATGCGATCTTAATGTGACTGAATCAATATGGTATGATGAAGGGATCTTAGGGGCAAAAATTGGGGTACAACTTTGGTGTGAAATGGTTTTTTAGTTGTGATCAAGCAAGAAACTACGAGCGTCATACCTACTCAAAAGGTCTTTGTTCTTTTCCTCTCCTTGAGATGTTGATATCTTACCATTAATTGATAAGAAGCCCCATCGTTGGATGTGAAGGGACGGGCGTAGGCCAATTGTATAGTCATAGAAGGTAACCTATGAGACGTTTTAGCAATTTCGTAAGGGACTAGATCGTTTACCAAAGGCAACATCGAGAGACATCGAGGGGCTACGATATTTTTATCGAGGGTCTTTGCTAAAACGCCCATATTCGAGGGACATGACTATTTTCCGAGGCAACAAGTGAGATTACCCTAGAGGTGTATGTGTGTGAATAGTGTGTTTGATTGCATGCATTTTTGTCTTGAATTAAGGTGGTCTATGTATTATTTTTATCTTTCCATACACACCCTAATTACTAGCATTTTATATAAAGCAGTAAATTGCAGAAAATAAATGTCCTACGCTACTAATACCATATTGAATAGCAATAAAATATAAAAACAAAACAAAATAAAAGAGGGGAAAACAAGTTCTTCGATCCAGGCAATAGGCACCCTTCGATTCAACCCTTTTCTTGCTTCTTTCGATTGGGCCTGGAAGTGAGTGTGAGCATGCACCCTTCGATTCACCCTTCCTGCCCTTCGTTTGGACCTGCAAAGTAGCATGAGTATGTACCCTTCTATCACACCCTTTTTCTGCTTCCTTTCTTTTGGGCCTGCAACTAGTGTGTATCAAAGCCTGCATCCTTCGATTCACACACCTTTTTTTCATTTTCTTTCATTTGGGGTTAGATAGCCGCATGAGATGAAGCCTAAGGCTTCGATTCACACAAACTTCTTCCTGTTTTCTTTCATTTGGGATTAAATGGAAGCATGGGGCGAAGCCTAAGGCTTCGATTCACACAACCTTCTTCCGGTTTTCTTTTGTTTGGGATTAAATGGCAGCATGGGTTGAAGCCATGCTAATATGGCATGTACAGGTTAGTCTCTAACATATATATTTGGACAAGAAAAGCAAACAATCAAAAGGGTATAAATAAAAGATAAGCAAAAGGTTATTTACATGCTATGCTTGAAACGAAAGGTTCATAGTTAAGGAGACTTACCTTGAATCTGGAGTTGATGTTTTGAACCTTGAGTTGCTGCCTTGAATACTCTTGGATTCGAAGGAAGGAAAAAAGCTATTCGAAGGGAAAGGAAACTTGGAGTCGAAAGAAAGAACAAAGGTGTAGTGTTTTTTTTTTATTCTGGGTTGAATAATGTATAAAGTGGTTTGAGACTTTTGTGAGAGTTTGAGAGTTTGAGAGTTTGAGAGTTTGAGAGCGTTTAATGATTTTTCACACAACAAAAGTTTTTTCAGCTACTAAAAAGCCACCACTAGATATATTGTGAAACATATTATTTATAGAGGAGTTTAGCTGAGATTTGAGGGGGAAAACAAATGAGATTTGATTAAATTGGGTATGTTGTCTTCATGGCCTTCGAGGTGAAGTTTTTGTATGCCAATTTGGTGCAAATATGGGAGCAGCATAGTAGGACTGCTTTACAGCAGTTTTGGAGTGTTGTGGCCAGTACAACAGGCTTGAGCTTGGCAGCATATAGGACCTTGGTCAGCAAGCTTCTCAAATACTTCACCTTTTTATTTTGACCATATAGATCCAACCTTCGACCATACTCTTCTTCAGACAACAATATTTGTGTCCAACCAAAGTGTGTCCTTTGAATAGACCATATGTGTATCTTTTGAAGGGGCCAAACGCATGTTCTTCGAATGGACCATATGCCTGCTCTTCGAATGCGCCAGTTGTTTGTCTTTCGAATGGGACACCTAGGTATGTCCTTCAAATCCACCAATGCATGTCCTTCGAATGGGCCACCAATTGTGTGTCATAATGTAGAAACTATGTGTGTTGAAGGTTTTCAAGGGTGGAATCGAAGCAAGATATTTCAAAGGGAGATATTGTCCATTTAAAGGTAGTATGAAAATAGCCAATGCCCTGTGGTGGTAGCATGAGTGAAGTTCCTGCCTTGTAAATTAAAGCAAGCAGGAAAGAGGCCCTTGCTTCCTGAATCGAAACAAACACTGTAAGAGGCCATTGTTTTGTGAACCAAAGCAAGCATGTAAGGGGTCATTGCTCAATCGAAGCTTGCATGCAGGAGGCCACTTGCTTTGTGTATTAAAGTCAAGCACATAGGTAGTCATTTCATTGTGGGTCGAAATCAAGCACATAGGAGGCACTTATCTTGTGGATCAAAAGCGAGCATGAAGGATGTACTGCTTGTGAGTCGAAACAAGCATGCAGGAGGCTAATACTTGTGAATTGAAGCAAACCTGCAGAAGGCCATTGCCTTCTGAATCGAAGCTAGTTGTTTCGAAGGGAGACATTTCCCAGTCGAAGCTAGCATGAAAGAAGGAGTCCAGTCAAAGCTAGCATGGATCGAAACAATGCCCAATCAAAGCTAGTATGAATCGTAGCAATTCCCCGTCGAAGCTAGTATGAATTGAAGCAAGCTTTCTTTTCCTCAATTTTGTCAAAAAGAATCAAATTTATATGCTTTGCTCTTTCAATAGTTTCCTCCTTGACTTGATGCTTGGAAATCCAATATGATCCATGGAAACTATGTGGGGCATTAAAAAATCCAATTATACTTGTGAATTCTTGAACTTTAATAAATCCCTGTAAGAAAATGTCTTGAGAAAAGAGAGGGTAAATTTTGGGGTACAACAGCTGGTAGTGCAAGTTTTTGATTTGGAAAGTGTTCATTAAATTTCTTAATGTGGAAAGTGTCATGTGTTTTAATTGATTACAATTTCAAATGAGTTCATTTCAAGTTCCCAAGTGATCTAAATTTTTCAAAAGGGTCAAAGTTGGTCAAGCATGCTAAAAATTAGAAATTCAATCCATGATTGGTTTCTTGGAACACAAGTTATAAAGGCATACAACTTTGGTTCATTTAAAATTTTAGGTTTCAAAGATATTCATCATCAATTAAGGTTTTAAAGTTAATTATGGTTCAAGAGTCCATTGTTCAAGTTCAAACCTCACTCATGTGGATAACTTTGAGGCATATGACATAATTGATTCAAGATTGAAAATTCAAAACTCAAGAATTATTCCACTTCAAATTCAACCTAAAAAAAAAAGTCAAATTATTCATGTTATTTAAAGCATCTATTTCATTCAATTTGAAGTCCATACAAATTTTCATATTGGAATGTTTACAAGCAAGGAAACCAAATAATTAATTTGTCAAAACTTATGCCATTTGCCTTAATCCATTTAAAAAAGGAAATCAGTCCACGTCCAAGTGGCTCAATGCTTTCCACGAATTATTGACCAAGCTTGCAAACCAATTCAAAAGGTGTCCCGAAGAGAATGTCACCTGAATAAATAAAAAAATCAGTTCACCAATTGGTTCAAATAAAATACTCAAAACAAATGCAAGTTGTCTGTCAAATTCAAATTGCACTAAGCATGTGTTACTTACTTCTTTTGAACTAAATCTGAAAGTGTTCAGAATTTATTCGCACTCTAACATGAAATAGACGGGGTGCACTCAAAAGAATCAGGGAGAATTATTAACACAGAAAAAGAATTAAATCAGAAATAAGAAAAAGCAGGGTGAGTTTTCATAACACAATTTTGTTTGCATCGATTCATAACAGAGGAAAATAAAAATTAGAAACCACTCAGCAGATAAAAAGAAAATTTTCAAAGCAAGTTTCAAGATCACAAATTTAGAGTCATCTCATCCATTCATTCATATAACAAAATTTTGTAATCAAAGGTGAAGATAAAATTACCTCTAACAAACTTCTCAGACAAGCCAAGCCAACAACTATATAACATGCTTCAATCTTAACTTCTCGGACAGGAGGGGAGTTCTATAAAAACTTCTCAGAGAAGCTTCAGAGTTATCTCTGAAAGTCTCTGAGAATTCAACAATTCATTTCACAAAAAACTGAAAAAATATCTTCAAATTCTCTCATCTCTCAAAACTCTATTCTCTCTCTTCAAACCGACTATGTTTCCACTCTCTTCATCACCTTCATGTGAATTCTATTTCATATCATCAACGAGTCTACAACATTCAATAACACTACTATTAATTTAGAGCAGAAAACAAAAAGTAGAAGAAGAAAATTCTCGAAATACAGAAGCGCGCAGAGGAAGAAATTAAGATCGAAAGAGAAGTGAGAAAGAGAAGTACCTAAATCGATTCCGGTTTTGTTTTTAGAATCTTCGAAGCGCCATTGGAGCGTCAACAATTGGTAAGCCTCAAACTATCCTTTCTCTTCGCATCTGCATTCATTTCTTATCGCGATATTGTAGAACTATGATTTTTAATTCTCTAAATCCGTGTCACATTTGAACTCTATGACACTGAGTTGGAGATGGAGTAGAAGACGATTTAAAGCAGAACGAAGTTGATACATGACTGAAGTGTGAAATCGCAAGCGAACATAGAGGAAATGGCACTGTGTTCGAGACAGATAAAAGAAGCGAGATGTAGCATAAAGAGTTGAGGCTGAAGATAAGCGATGATGAAAATAAAGTTGACGCTGTTGACGGTGGTAGATTGTTGAAATTCTTCAAAGCGAGGGGCGATTGAGTGAAGAAGAATCGGATATTGAAGGTAATGACTGAGGTGAAATCGGAACTCGAGGATGAGCAATGAGGTATAATCGATGTTTAATGGAAACTCAAATCGAAGCGCTTCACTGAGTTAAACATAATCACGAACAGAAGCAAACCGTGACTGATGCTGAGTTGAGAGTGCACGAAATCGTGTCATTAGTGAAGGGAGAAATCGTGCCGCTTTGAGAAGCTTGAGCCGCGATTATAGAAGCTTGAGATAGAGAAGAACTTTTCATCGGAGAAGGTGAATTTAGAGGCGGCAAAGGAACTGGAACTTAAAGAAGAAGAGGTCGTATTTTGAAGGAGAAGTTGAAGCGACACTCTCTAGAACCCTAACCCGTTTTCACTAAATGTTGCATTGCCATTTTTCTTTCTTTTTTTTACTTTATTTTTTTTAATCAGATAAATTGAATTAGTAAAAGTTAATATTAAAATCTGGATGGTTGGATGTTGTAGCGGTAGAAATGTTTAAGACTAAGTCATTGGATTGACTAGACTTATACATATCAAAATAAAATCGCCACAACGCTTTATTGTTTCCAAAGGAATGGGAAAAGAGAGAGTAACCCAAAAAGAGGGGAAAAGATTCAAGGTAAGGGGGTTGGTTATGCAGAGGAAAGGTATTAACACCCTATACATCTACCGTACTCCGCAGGAACCTCTTTGAAAAATCTGTATATTTTGGCTATAAAATGTTGTATAAAAAAATAGATGGTGGAGGGAAGAAAAGAAGTATTTTTTATGATTTTTACACCCGCCGCGGTTGCGAACCTTTAGTTCCTATGTACCACCTTCCGTCAAATAGGGGATCATGGTACACGTAGTTCCTCTTTAAAAAAATTAAAACACAAGTGTGTTGGTTAATTTTATGAGATAAGACATCATCATCATTGTCCGTGTGGAAAACATACTTACTACCCACGATCAAGACAAAGGAGAATTTGCATCCTCTCAAAGTGGAGGTTATGGCTTGGATTTTAAAATCAACAATGCCTCACTCAACACCCAAGTGGAAAATATCTCTCTTCACTATATATTGTAGAAGTATAGTTGTTTGCATCACTACAAGGATTGATAAGAGTCCTATATTTTGAGAAAAACTTTAAAGTAAAATCCAAAGTGGCAAAATTTGTTTGAAATGAGATTGATTGACTTTTAGTCTTCTTACAAAAAATGTCAAGGTATTATTAAGTTGATTGAAGTTTATTTATGAAAATGTTTTGAAAATGCATGGACATAAGTCAAAGTTTATTATGAAAGTGGTTCAAGTTTAAAAAAAACAAGAAGTGTTGTCAAAAGGAGGGAGAAGATTTTTGAAATTAAAGAAGATGGAAGGAGAAGAATGGACTATCCTAAAGCATAAGGTAAAAGCTAGGTATAAGAAACATCTAACCAACAAGAAGCCAATACTTGACATTATGAGTCAAGATAGAATTCCCATTCTTTGGATTGAAACCAAGCAAGAAAAGATACTAGACCTCTTGAGAGAACCAAACTTCAAATGTACTAAGTCTTCACAAAAATTGGGCAGAGTAACGACTGTATACGTGTGAATTCCATATTACAAACAAAGAATGTAACCACAATAACCTGCACACAAAATAAAAAAACAACACAATATCTTGAGGTAAACCTCAAGAACTCCAGACAAAATATCAATTAAGGTCACAAGGTCTCCAACATAGGCCAAGGTTTCTAATCCTAAGTCCAAGAAGTCCAATACTCCATAATGCCAAGGATAGTAACCAAATAGTCCAAGTATCATTAAAGGTTTTTTAGGGTTCATGTTGATTATTAGGTGTCTTAAAGAGAAAAGAAAAGCTCAAGTGAGCAAAATAAAAATGACAAGAAAGTAAGTGCTCAAGTGAGCAAAAGTAAAAACGGCATGAAATGTAATGCTTAAAGTAAATGGTATATAAAGCATAAAAATAAAAGCATAAAGTAAAAATAATTTAATAATTAGTTGTTAGTTGGATGACCATCTTGAAACTTGCATTTGGAACTCATTAGAGGATTGGTAGAATCAAAGCCTCCACACAACAAGTTGCATTTGCTTTTTGTCAAGTATATCATCCATTTGGAATCCTCAAAAGTAACATGTAATGATCAATGATGTTTAAGTGATCCGCGTTGACCAAAATTGATGAAGATCCATTAGAGGATTGGTAGAACCAAAGCCTCCACACAATAAATCTCAAGGTTATTGGATCAAAGAGATCAAATTAACATACTTGGGCTTGCAAACATAGGTATGGGCTACAAATGATCATTTATTCGAATCGGGACAAAATTTAGCGCTATGTTAAGAAATCGTAAGTGGACTTATATAGAAGTCGCACCTATTTTGAGGCCGGTCAATAGCAATCTATGCACCATTTGTTTTGAGACATGATATAGAGATCATGCTCTAATAACACTAAGTGCAATAAGAAAGGGATGAGATGAATAGGGGTGGGAAAGAATATAAACCACATTTGAATTAAAATTTAATCAAACTATTATTAAAATCATTCATTCATTTTTGTGGAGTTAGACTTAACACCCTGGATCCGATGATGTTAATAAAGTTCATGATCAAAAATTCAACCAAAGATCAGTCAGAAAACAATCACAAAATAATATTGTATTTAATATATACATTAAAAAGGTTTTAAAAAATGTTTTAAAATAGAAATAAGGGATAAAAAATATCAACTATGTTCAAATTAATCAAGAAATATTAAGACTATAGAAAAATCAGAAATGAACTCAAATATTTTTATAAAATTTTTAGTAATTTTTTAAAGTCAGAAACTATTTTAAAAATTAAAAGAAATCTGTAAAATAAACCAAACATGATTAAAAAAATAACAAAGTCTGAAATAAAAAATAAATGAGGTTACCAATATTTGTCACAATATCTTTAGATCATTCCATTTTTTTTTAGAATTTAAAAATGCATAAAAGTATTTTTAAACATTTAAAACAATTCAAATAAAGTGAAAATTTATAAAAAATAACAAAACACAAAATAAAATTATGAAAAAATAAAATTCAGAAAGAGAAAAATCAAAAATATTTTTCATAATTTTTTTAGATTTTCTGGACTAAAAATGAATTTTCTATAATTTTTTGAAGTTTAAAACAATTAAATATAAAAAATAGAAGAAAAAAATAAAGTAAAAAATATGTGGACCATTAGATGAGAGTCAAAACGCGTTAGTAATCAAATCCAAGGGATCTGGCGCGTTGTGCATATCATGGTCATTACTGAATAAAGAATAAAATCAAATATAAATCATAAATTCAAAAAATACAAATGGCGTTGTTTCATTGGTTGGAAGATGACACGTTGGTCATCTTCAACCTCTAGCCAGTCCCAAAACCAGGTTGCTCAATCTGTAAAATTAGAGCACGGGACCTATGTCATTCGCTTCGTCTCTTTAAGACGAAGACAACCACACATTCGCGACAAATTTATATAAATTGTAGCTCAAGCAATTTGGAAAGAAAGTTTTGAAAAGAGATTTGAAATTTTATGGTCAAAACGTGTTTCCAGATAAAAGCAAGTGTTGCGACTAGAACCAGGGCAATGAGAACTTCACAATGATATCAAAGTTTTGAGGAATTGATGGAGGAATCTACCTATTGAAGTTGAGTTGCAGAGCTATAAAAATGGACTTCTATGGATCAATATAGGTCACAGATCTTGAAGGTAATTGTATGGTTAGCTTCAGGGAAGATCAAGGAAGGTGAATTGATGGAAAAATTGTATTGAAAAAGGCTTGAACACTGATTTTGAAGTTGCAGAAAAATGAGTTATGAAGCAAGTTTGGCAGGGTGATTCTGGCGGTTCAAGCTTGAGGAAATGAATGGGGGATGACCCTCTATTTATAGGAAATCAAATGGAATGTTCAAGCGTAAGAAATGATGAAGTTTGGGGGGAAATTGTGTGAAGTTGCAAACAAGAAAAGTGTGACTTCTACTTTGATCAAAACTCAACCAAAACGCGCGTTTTGCTATGCTAATCACTTCTGGAAGTTCACTAAACATGTTTAGAAGCAAAAACACACAGAAACAATGTGTTTAGAAGCTAAATCAAGGATTTCAAATTCTGACTTTTGAAGAAACTTCAGTTCCAAGTTACCAAGTTCAAATCAATGGCATTCTCAGCTCAAGGGGTCTTAGGGCATGATTCTTTATGCTTTAGAAAGATGATATTACAAGCTTTGCAATGGGAAAAGAATGGAATTAAATGGATGCTTGAGCTGAAAGTTGCAATGAGTCAAAGTTGGGAAAAAGAAGTTGACTTTCCATACTTAGAAATATTTCAAGTTTTTCTTCAAAAGTGACCTATAATCTTTTGTATCCAAACATGGCCTTCCACTTGGAATTTGTTTTTGACCAAAACAGATGGCATGAAATAGAGCTATTGAATGACATTTTGAAACTTGAACCATTCAAAATCTCCAAAAATTGAGATAGTTATGAATTGATGAAGTTGGCAAAAAATCATGAAATGACCTATAATCTTTTGTATCCTTAGGGAATCTTACATCCATTTTCTCACTTTTCACATAAAAGAAGGAATAAAGTTCACATCCTCAAGATCATTCTGGAAAAAGAGTGGGCTCAAGGTGATAACATTTGACTAAGTTATGATCATTTGAAGTCACACATGGAAAATTGGGGGTTCATCTAGAGGACTTGTAATCTTTCTTTAATATTAAGTTTCTTCCATATGAAAACTCCTTGAAACTTTTGAAGTTGTTTATTAATAAACCTTTGAAGATAAGGATGTTTTTGGAATCACTCAAAAATACCAAAATATGAGCAAGATATACTTCTTTGAAGTTAAAAACCCTAGCTCCTAGATCAAGAAAATGCTTTGAGGAATTTTGACAATTTTGAACAAACTTCTTGTACCAACACTTTTGCTTTGTAAATAGAAGTTGTTAATGATGATAATGATAACTCATAGAAACCAAAACCACTTCCATATATTGATAATTGATAGAAATGTGCACTTGTGACCAATGGGAACAAGGCCTTGTCCAACGATAACAACTTCTTCAATCAACCCCTTGTACTTTTGAATCAATTTTGATGACTTTGAAATATGGTGAATCAAAATAACCTTGGCATGCCATTTCTTCCAAAACAACTTCAATGGTGAGGTTTGAATTTCTCAAGCTTTATTGACTAGGGCATGGAAATAAACTCATGAACCCATGGATCAAATTGCCAAGTCACATTGCCTTTACCTACTTTATTAACAAGCAAGACAAACCAACATTGCATTTTATTAATTAAAAGGAAAGTCAAAACAAAACAAGAATTATCACAAAAGAAAAACAAGTCAAGGTTCTTGGTGATTCCTCAAAGAGCAAAGCTAGAGATAGGGAAGAGAACCAAATGCCCTAATGTGATCTTGTTGTGATTGAATCATTATGGTATGATGAAGAGATCTTAGGGGAAAAAATTGGGGTACAACATCTGACCTTATTTAAGTTTCTCCTATCCGGAGATACAAAGGTTAAAAATCTTCATATTGACGTGATCGAAGATACTTAAATATAAAACAAACCCTATTTTTGGCCCTAAGATGCCATGCAATGCTTATGAATATGAATACACATGAACAACTTCAAAGGGATGCAAAACACCACAGGGAATGTAGCAAAGGAAATAAGGAAACAAAAGAGAAACCCGAATAGGAAAATAGATCACTGTTGGATCAAAAGACCCGACTCATCGAGGATGGTAAAAAGTCAAAAGATACACCAACTTTTACTGAAGGAGAAACTACCAACGTTCACTGAAGGTAGAAAGAGAAAAGAATAACAACATTGACGTTAATTGACGATGAGCTACCAACATTCACTGATGGTGATCTACCAATTTTCACTGAAGGTAGAAGGAAAGTAATATCATATCACTGTCGTTCACTGACGATGAACTACCAACGTTCACTGAGGGTAGCAAAAAGATAATAATCACCAACATTCACTGATGGTTGTAGCGGTAGAAATGTTCAAGACTAAGCCATTGGATTGACTAGACTTTATACAAATAAAAATAAAAATCGCCACCGCACTTTATTGTTTCCAAAGGAATGGGAAACGAGCGAATAACCTAAAAAGAGGGGGAAAGATTCAAGGTAAGGGGGTTGGTTATGCAAAGGGAAGGTATTAGCACCCTATACATCTACAGTACTCCGCGGGAACCTCTTTAAAAAATCTGTATATTTTGGCTATGAAAATGTGTTGTATAGAAATGGATGGTGGAGGTGAGAAGAGAAATATTTTTTATGATTTTTGCACCCGCCGCGGTTGCGAACCTTTAGTGCCTACGTACCACATTTCGTGCAATAGGGGATCATGGTACACATAGTTCCTCTTTTAAAAATTTGAAACACCAAGTGTGTTGGTTAATTTTAAGAGATAAGACATCATCGTCATTGTTCGTGTGGAAAACATACTTACTACCCACAATCATGATAAATGAGAATTTGCATCATCTCAAAGTGGAGGATATGGCTTGGATTTTAAAATCAACAATGCCTCACTCAACACCCAAGTGGAAAATATCTCACTTCACTACATATTGTAGAAGTATAGTTGTTTGCATCACTACAAAGATTGAAAAGAGTCTAATCTTTTGAGAAAAGTTTTAAAGATAAAAGCCCAAGTGGAAGAATGGTTTGAAATGAGATTGATTGACTTTTAGTCTTCTGACAAAAAAAATGTCAAGGTATTATTAAGTTGATTGAAGTTTATTTATGAAAATATTTTGAAAATGCATGGAAATAAGTCCAAGTTTATTATGAAAGTGTTTCAAGTTTAGAAACAACATAAGTTTTCAAAAGGAGGGAGAAGATTTTTGAAATTAAAGAAGATGGGAGAAGAAGAAGAGACTATCCTAAAGCATAAGGTAAAAGCTAAGGATAAGATCCATCTAACCAACAAGAAGCCAAAGCTTGACATTATGAGCCAAGATAGAATTCCCATTCTTTGGATTGAAATCAAGCAAGCAAAGATACTAGACCTCTTGAGAGAACCAAAATTCAAGTGTATTAAGTCTTAACAAAAATTGGGCAGAGTAACAGCTGTATATGGGTGAATTCCAGATTACAAACAAAGAGTGTAATCACAAAAACCTGTATACAAAAACAAACAAGCAACCCAATGTCTTGAGGTAAACCTCAAGAACTCCAAACAAAATAATCAGATAAGATCACAAGGTCTCCAAGATAGGCCAAAGTTTCTAATCCTAAGTCCAAGAAATAGTCCCATGCTCCATCATGCCAAGGATAGTAACCAAATAGTCCAAGTACCATTAAGAGTTTTTTAGGGTTTATGTTGATTATTAATTATCTTAAGAAAATAAAAGAAAAGCTCAAGTGAGCAAAGTAAAAATGACAAGAAAATAAATGCTCAAATGAGCAAAGATGAAAATGGCATGAAATGTAAATGCTAAAAAAATAAATAGTACATAAAGCATAAAAAGAATAAAAGCATAAGATAAAACAAGTCAATAATTAGTGGTTAGTTGGATGACCATCTTGAAACTTGCATTTGGAACTCATTAGAGGATTGGTAGAACCAAAGCCTCCACAAAACAAGTTGCATTTGCTTTTTGTCAAGTATATCATCCATTTGGAATTCTCACAAGTACCATTTAATGATCAACGATGTTTAAGTGATCCGCGTTGACCAAAGGTGTTGTAGATCCATTAGAGGATTGGTAGAACCAAAGCCTCCACACAATGAATCTCAAGGTTATTGGATCAAAGAGATCAAATTAACATACTTGGGCTTGCAATCATAAGTTTGGGCCACGAATGATCATTTATTCGAATCAGGACAAAATTTAGCGTTATGTTAAGCAATCGTAAATGGACTTATATAGAAGTCGCACCTATTTTGAGGTCGGTCAATAGCAATCTATGCACCATTTGTTTTGAGACATGATATAGAGATCATGCTCCAACAACATTTAGTGCAATAAGAAGGGGATGAGATGAAGAGGGATTAGGGTAAAAAAATGAATAAACCACTTTTGAATTAAAAATTTAATCAAACTATTATTAAAATCATTCATCCATTTTGGTGGAGTTGAACTCAACACCCAATATCCAATGATGTTAATAAAGTCATGATCAAAAAGTCAACTCAAGACAGCCAGAAAAATAATCACAAAATAATATTATATTTAATATATACATTAAAAGCTAAAAAAAATGTTTAAAAATAGAAAATAATAGGAAAATATCAATTATGTTCAAATTAATCAAGAAATGAAAAGTAAGGCCATAGAAAAATCAGAAATAGATCCAAATATTTTTATAAAATTTTTGGTAATTTTTGAAAGTCAAACTATTTTTAAACCATTTAAAATTGCTAAACAAACATAAAATAGATCAAAAATAGTAACCCTCAACATAAAATTCCATAAAATTTTCTGAAAGTCAATAATATGCAAAATAATATTTATGAATTTTTTCAGAATTAAAAAATGTCATAAAGTATTTTTTAGGTAATTAAAAGAAAGCAAATAATATAAAAATATATAAAAAATACCAAATGTTAAAATAAAAATGTGAAAAAATATTTATGAGATCAGGAATAATTCAAAGTATTTTTGTGAATTTTTTCATAATTTTTGGGTAAAAAATAAAAGAGTTATGAATTTTTGAAAATTTAATCAATAAAAATATAAAATCAGAAAATAAAATAAAACCAAAAAGATATGGACTATCAGATCATAGTCAAAACGCGTTAGTAAGCTAATCCAATGGACCAGACGCGTTGTGCTTGATATGGACCTTAGTGAAACACACATGTGATCAGAAAAAGGGCAACCAATGAAATTAAAACGTTTGGCACGCTATCATTGGCTGAGACGAGACATGTCATCGTCTTCAACCTCCAGACACCCTGCAATGGGGATTTTGTGAGATCCTTCAAATGGAAAAATTAGGATCCCGGGCTAGCATCATTGAACTCGTCTCTTCAAGACGATTCTAACACAACCATCGCGCCAAATTTATATAAGGTATGGAGAGAGATATGAATCAAAAACTCAGAAAATAGCGAGCACCTTCAATTTGAGATTTCTCTCTCAATTCTCAATGGATTTAAAAATTGTAATCAACATTAGAATCAGACAAAGGAGTAGAATAGATTAGTGCTTGATTTGGATTCAAATGGTGGAGAATTCTACCTTTTCAAAGTTCAAGTAAGAAACTCTGAAACTGGACTTCTGTAGCTTGAATTATGGGTCATTTTGATTGGTTTAAGTGCTAGAGAGTTTGTATGATGCTCAAGGATGATGAATGCGCAAAGAATTTTGGAAAAGGAAGCTTAAATTTCAGAAAATGAATTCAAAAAAAGTGGGTTCGTGTGAGGTTTTGGCAGGGTGTTCTTGGCTCTCTAAGCTTGGGAAAACGAATGGGGGATGACCCTCTATTTATAGGGAAGAAATGGGATCAAAAGAAAGAGTAAATGATGCATTTTGGAGGGAATTCGTGTGGGTCTGCATCATGAAGAAAGTGTGACTCAATTTTGATCAAAACATAGCTAAATCGTGTGTTTCATTATGGTAAACACTTTTGGGAAGTTGCTAATCATGATTAGAAACAAAAACGCGTGGAAAACTTGTGTTTAGAAGCCAAAACAAATATTTCAAAATCTGACTTGTGATGAAACTTTAGTTTCAAGTTACCAAATTCAAATCCATGGCATTTCCAACTCAAGGGGTCTTAGAGCATAATTCTTGATGCTTTGGAAAGATGAGGTTACAAGCTTTGCAATGGAAAAAGAATGGAATCAAATGGATGCTTGAGCTGAAAGTTACATGGAGTCAAAGTTGAAGAAAAAAAGTTGACTTTCCATACTTAGAAATATTTCAAATTCTTCTTCAAAAATGACCTATAATATTTTGTGTCCAAACATGGCCTTCCACTTAGAATTTTCTCTTGACCAAAAAATATGGAATGAAGTAGATCTCTTGAATGACATTTTGAAATTTGAACCACTCAAAATATCCAAAAAATGAGCAAGTTATGACTTGTTGAAGTTGGCCAAAAATCATAAAATGACCTATAATATTTTGCATTCTTAAGGCAACTTCCATCCATTTTCTCACTTTTCACATAAAAGAAGGCATAAAGTACACATATTTAAGATCACTATGGAAAAATAATGGACTCAAGGTGATAAATATTGACCAAGTTATGACCATTTGAAGTCACATATGGAAAATTGGGGATTCATCTGGATGACTTGTAATCTTTCTTCTTCACCAAGTTCCTTCCACATGAAAACTCCTTGGAACTTTTAAAGTGATTTGTTGGTAACTCTTTGAAGAGAAATATGTCTTTGGAATAACTCAAAAATACCAAAAGGTGATCAAGATATGCTCCTTTGAAGTTCAAAACCCTAGCCTCTAGATCAAGAGAATGCTTTGAGGAATTTTGACAAGTTTGAACAAACTTCTTGTGCCAATATTATTTATTTGTGAATAGAAGTTGTTGAGGATGATGATGAGGACTCATATCCACAAAAACCACTTCCATATCTTGAAATTTGAGAGAAATGTTCTCTTGTGACCAATAGGAACAAGACCTTGTCCAATCATGACAACTTCTTCCCCCAACCCCTTGTACTTTTGAATCAATTTTAATAATTTTGAAATGTGATGAGCCAAATCAACTTTGTCATGCCATTTCTTCCAAAAAAACTTCAATGGTGAGGTTTTAATTTCTCAAGATTTAATGAATAGGGCATGGAAATAAACTCATGAACCCATGAAGCAACTTGTTAAACCTCATTGCCTTTACCTACAATATTAACAAGTAAGACAAACAAACATTTCCTTTTATTAATTAGAAATAAAATCAAAGAAAAATATTCATGATCACAAAAGAAAACAAGTCAAGGTGCTTTGGTATTCCTTAAAAGAGAAAAGCTAAAGATAGGGAGAAGAACCAAAATCCCTAATGTGATCTTGTTGTGATTGAATCAACATGGTATGATGAAGGGACCTTAGGGGGGAAATTGGGGTACAACAATGGTGATCTACCAACTTTCACTGAAGTTAGAGAAAAAATATATCATAGCACCGCCTTTCACTGACGATAAACTACCAACATTCACTGAGGGTAGAAAAAAGATAATAATCACCAACTTTCACTGATGATGGTCTACCAACTTTCACTGAAGGTAGAGGAAAAATATATCATAGCACCGTCGTTCATTGACGATGAACTACCAACGTTCACTGAGGGTGGCAAAAAGATTATAATCACCAACTTTCAGTGATGGTGATCTACCAACTTTCATTGAAGGTAGAGAAAAAAATATATCATAGCACCACCGTTCACTGACGATGAACTACCAACATTCACTGAGGGTAGAAAAAAGATAACAATCACCAACTTTCACTGATGGTGATCTACCAACTCTCACTAAAGTTAGAGAAAAAATATATCATAGCACCGCCGTTCACTGACGATGAACTACCAACTTTCACTGAGGGTAGAAAAAAGATAACAATCACCAACTTTCACTGATGGTGATCTACCAACTTTCACTGAAGGTAGAAGGAAAATAATATCATATCACCGCCTTTCACTGACGATGAACTACCAACGTTCATTGAGGGTAGCAAAAAGATAACAATCATCAACTTTCACTGATGGTGATCTACCAACTTCCACTGAAGGTAGAGAAAAAATATATCATAGCACCACCATTGACTGACGATGAACTACCAACGTTCACTGAGGGTAGCAAAAAGATAACAATCACCAACTTTCACTGATGGTGATCTACCAACTTTCACTGAAGGTAGAGAAAAACTATATCATAGCACTGCCGTTCACTGATGATGAACTACTAACGTTCACTAAGAGTAGCAAAAAGATAACAAGTTTTTCCCAAAATTCTGGCGTTTCACCTAGAACGGGTCTCAATTTCTTCTTTAACCAAGGCATTCCTCCTGGAAAGGGTAGTATATAAGCTGTCTCAAATAAAGAGACTACCACTTACAAAGATTTCACAATGAAATGTCTCTGTGATATTGAAAAGACTTGTCGTCCACTGGAGTAATTTGACAACGAACTGCAAACTATCCACTCATAAAGAAGATAGCATAAAAGAGTAAGGTCGACTTTTACGGAGAAGTATAAGTTACTCAAATAAAGAGACCTGCTACTTGTTGTTATAGGAAGGATTGTAAAAATGACTTTCTGGGGAAAACAATATGGCTTCCTGGGGAAAGAGATATGACTTCCTGGGGAATGAATCATGACTTCCTGGGGAGATGCCAATATATTCTTGTTGAGGAGATAAAGTCTTCTCGTGCAAAATAAATGCAAATTTTCAAACCAAAGCCCAAAGCTTTGAGAAATCCAAAGTAATAATATTGTTGAGGATCAAAGATTCAAACCAGAAATAAACTGGAATGAGACAGTCAACCAAAATACATCCATTGAGAAATAAACTCAAGAGGGATACCCAAACCATCCAGACAAAGAGCTGTGCAGGAAGGTTAAAGAAAAAATCTTCCACGAGGGATAATTCAGTGGAGAAATTGAAAGAATATACACTTTCCGCTTAAGGCCGACACTCTATTGGAGAGAGGACAACAAAAAATTGCAAAACAGGGTAATATGTCAACAAAATATTAACGAATGTGAATGAGTAATGATTTACTAAATTCAGCTATGCATGATGTATGTATGAATGTATGAGTGCTATCATGTATATGTTGACAAAATAAACATATAACACTGGGAGTAACCAGGCAAATCCAACTCGAGCACAAACAACACTCGGCTAAATCACATCCAAGATGAACATTCCATAAGAAAAATAAGCACCAACTGAGGAAGCAAAATCCTATTTCACGGCTTAACTTCACTGGGGAGGAACATAATCCGGAAGTAAACAAATCATAGCGACAAAATAGTACGGATACAAGGATATAACATCCTTCTCCAGGTTTTAACAGGGAATAGCCCTCAGACTTCAATGTGAAAACAAATTCTTTCATGGTCCGCACTTCTACTGGGGATTGCAATACTGATCTCAATAAGGCAGATGAAAACCATATCGTCAAAACATCAATTGAGGATCTCGAGCTGACCTTAAGAAGTCAAACATTACAACAAGAAATCAAAATTATGGGGATTTTAAATCAAACCTAGCACCTGGCGGGAGAAAACCCAAAAAGTTTATAACCATTTCAACATTTCTTAAATAAAACATTGCCCTTGTCTGATTATCGGGAAATCAAACAAAATGCGAGTACTGTAACACCCCATTTCTACCCGGCGGATAATAAGAAAATCAGAGTTCAACATAAATAGGATGCTACATTTTCAACTAAAAATCAATATTCATCTAATCGCATACAAACAAATACATAACACTTCACTCGGATGAACCGATAACAATCTGATTTATTCTTCAAAATCAAACAACTTTTTATTGATAAGTAATGGAATATACATACTCAACTTCAATTCACTTAACATCTTTTATTCAACTAAAACAACCTCAAGACAATAATTATTTCATGTAATCAACTTAAAAATTCAGCAACTGAAATAATAGTCAACAAGTAAACATCAAGCGTTCATCCCCCTAAGTGCTGCGTATCAGAGCGACAACATCGACTCGAACTAACAAGGTAATAACTATTCTTCTTGATTACTTGCACGTTACCAACAGAGGGCAACATTCTAACAGAAGGGGTGATATATCAAACTGTTGTACCCCAAAATTTTCCCTCCCATTTCCTCAACATTTTCTCATCACAAGACCCTTAAAAATCAAAATCCAGTTAGGGTTTCCTCTGCTCAAGACTTCTCCTTGCACTGTTGACCCAAATTAGGGTTTGTGTTTGCACAAAGATATTTTGACCTAAAATGCCTAAGAGGACTTTCATGCTTCATTTTGGACTCCCAAGTTTATCCATACCAAGTTTCAAGTCTTGATTCCAAATTTTGCCCAGTCAATTGGACAGTTGACCTAGAAATCAACTGTATTGGGGAAAAAGTCAACTGTGGCCAATTGACAGTCAAATCTCATGTAAATTGACCCACATCAACATTATGAATTCACATGGACCATTTGATCAAGTTTGGATCACAATTCCACAAGAAATTTGATCAGATCACCAAAAGGGCAAAATGGTCATTTTTAGGGTTTTGACTGCACAAAGGCAATTTTTGATTGTTTGACCTAGCCAATGGAAAAAAAAGCTCACATATGGACTCAAGGACCCCATGGAATTATCTTGACATGCTCAACAAGTTCAAAGGATCCCAAATACACAAGGTTGATAGTTGAATTTCCCAATCAATTGATCAATTTTGACTGTATACTGAAAAGTCAAACTTTGACTTTTTGGTCAAAATCAAAAGTCAAGATTCATTTTTCATCAAAACATGCCAAATAATGAAACTTGTTCACCAAGAAATCAAGAAATGCAAATTAGGGTTTGAAATGGAAATTTTTCATAACTTAGAATTTTTCTAAGTTATGGAAAACCCTAATTTTTTTCCCAACTTTCCCCACTTTCTCACCAAGATTCATTTGGATTCAAGAAAAAGTCAAAACATCAAAGTTGTAGCTTGTTGCAAAATCTACAACTTTGATTCACAAAGTTTTCCCAAAAGAAGCTTGTATCTCAAGTTACAATTTTTGGAACAAGGGTACCAAACCATTCTTAACTTAGTGAAAATTTGACCTATTTTGGACAAGTTTTTTACCTAACTTCAAGACCATTTTTCATACACTTCCACTTGGAATTTCAATTTTCATTTCAAAGATAGATTGTAGTACACATTCCAAGCTTTCCAAAATGTCCAAGAACTTCTCAAACAACCTCATGGTTAGGGAGAATCGAATTTTGCAAAATGGGAAAAAGTCACTTTTGTTCTTGGCCAAGACATGTTCATACATTGGTGCCATTTTGAATTCAGCATGCTTAAGCTACATTGCAGGCCTCTAATCCCATTTTCACTCAATAATTCAATACAAAACCATTGTGCCAAGATGTTGTTCTATGCATTTGGACATTACATGGAGAATTAACCCTTAATTAGAAAAAGCATTATTTCCATTTTGAAATAGTAGAACTTTATGTCCATTTTGCAAATCCAAGTGGTACAGTCAAAATCTTCTTGGCACAAGTTTATGAGCAAATTGCACTGATCAAGGCCAATGTATGCAGCATAGTGTGAGGGCCTGTACAGGCTAGAAACATCAAGTGGCCATTGCTTGCTTAAAATTCAAGTAACATTGCATATGATATACCAACTTCCATTCCTGCAAACCAAGCATTAGAGAAAGTTATCACACACATTCTAAACATCAAACACAAGCTGAAGCACGACCCTAAGACCACCAATACCTCCTCATTGCCAAAATCACTCTCAAACTACAAAAACAGAGCAACCTCTGCAGATTGAGTTCCAACTCTTAATCCTTTCAAGCATTCTTGCCCAAACCACTTCAAACACCTTCCCTACCATCAATCCAAACTATCCAAAGCATTAGAAGCAACCTGTAACTCCTCTAATCCTTTTGGCCATTTTCACTTTTCTGATTTGCAGGTGAAGTGCTATAGCACGATTCAAAAGGTTTCAAGACAAAGTAAAGCTTGGAATAGCATCCCTGGACATCAAGGAAGTTATACCAATCATCACCTTACATTGAAAGCTTCTCCATTGCCAGATAGAACTTCAACTAAACAGGTAAGTTCATGAACTCGTATCTCTCTTATTAGGCATTGTTAGCTTTAGGTTTGTGAAGAGAATATGTCACATTCATAGCCCTGAACATGCCCATGTAATTAGATTTCATTTATATTATGTGTGCTGCAAGAATTTTGAGTCTGAACATGGCATAAAAACTAGGTCAGGAATTGGGAGAGAAGAAATTCTCCCTCATCTTAGAGAGTTAAGTCAAGTTTTTTATATCCCTGGATTCGTCTTCTCATGCTCTACACTTTTCATGTTGAAAGTTTTGCTTAAAAGTCCAGGAATTGGGAGATAGGAAACGCGTGCTTGCTTGAACAAGTTTGTTCTGAGGTTGAAGATGACTGGTTCTGGGCTGGGCCTGGAATGTTTTTCTTATTTGCACCATACAATTGCTTTTGAACCCCCTGAGCCCATTTTGTTTATTTTTAATGTTTTTTTACTTTTCTTTTTTTGGTTTGACTTATTTATTTTTCCTCATAATATAAAAAATATAAAAATAATTTTTTACACCATTTTTGAATTTATTAGGTATTTATTTGTTAGTTTAGTTATATTCACAAATAAATAAATATATACATTTTATTAAAGAATACTAAGAAATATGCAAAAACACTTTTATTTTCATTCTTATTTTTGTTTTACCTTCTGAAAATATTTTATATAAAAAATGCTTTTTTTATTTAATATTAAATATTATTAACTTGTATATATAATACATATTTGAAATAATATATATATAAATATGTATTTATTAACATATTTAGGTTAAATTACAAAATATACACACTTTTATTTTTCTTATTAATATTTAATATAAAAATATCTTTTGACAAATATACTTCATTTTATTTTATTTTTGTATACAATAAATAAATACTTGTACATAATAAATAAATAATGCACTTTATTTAATAGAATTAGGGTTTAACCCTAAACATAAAAAACTCCAAAAAAATAATAATACTTTCCTTTTTGTTTATTTTGATATATAAAAATACTTTTTTTTCATACATACAAAAAACCATTTTGGCATCTTGCATATTTATTTTATTTAATTTATGCAATTAAATTATCTTGTAAATAATTCAATATTGATGTAATAGTTTAGGTTTAAATTCCTTGTCAAAATCCCCATTTGAACATTTGTACCCCCCTTCCCATATATGGTTTTGTAATAGCTTAGTAAATTTATTTTCGCACTTTATTGCTTTCTAATTATACCATGTTAGAATTAGGGTTTGTACGCGAAAAAACAACGAAAATAGTTTTGACCTAATTTCAAGATAAACAAGCATGAAAATGGACACACAAATCACACTTGCACCCCCTAGGGTATTCCACTTGTTGCCTTTCAAAATTGGGCCATATTGCATGTTAGGTCTCTTTGGGCAAAACAAACACAAATCAAATTATCATAGTTCCTCGATGACGCTTTCAAAATGTTGCCTAAACAAATGATCAAGTCCCTTAAAGAAAATTGCCCAAAGATACTTGACACCATTGCAATTATGGTCTAAACGATGACCCGCGTCCGTCCCTTTCACATCCTAATATGAGATTGTCCACCAAATACAATGGTGGAACAAACTTGTTAAAAGGGTTAAAACATAGCAATAAACTTTGAGAAATTTAGGAGTAGATAACCTCTTAGTTACTTGAATCAAACTTGCAAAAAACAAAACACTTGCCTATTTTCTAAAACACACCTCACAACACTTTCAAAACAACTTTCAAAAACAAAATGAAAACCTTTTCAAAAGACATACATCTTTGTATACATCCCAACATGGATCATTACAAAGGTTGCCACCACATTGACTTCTTTTCAAAACATTTTCAAACCCATACACACAAGCACCATTTCAAACAATTGAAAATAAAAGGCAAGTTGATCTAAGCAAGTAACTAAGAGCCCATGAATAACCATGGATAGAAAGGGTGCTAATACCTTCCCTTTCTATAATCTACTCCCCGAACCCAAGAAACATCTCAAAAGGTTTTTGCTATGCTTTTTAAACCTTTCCTTAGGATAAAATAAAAAGTCGGTGGCGACTCTTGCTCAACCGAAACATTTGCGAAAACAAACGCAAAACCATAGTCAGTTCTCCCACCGTATCACACAAACTATATAAGTAGTTATATGATAAATAATATATTAAACCAGATCATATAAAATCACCACTTCACAACTCACAAACAACTTTAATCACAATAAAACATCAACACGACATAACTACTAAATTCACAGCTTTTAGATAATACTTGTCACAACAAGTTAACAACATAAAGAAACAACGAATATATCTTCACCACAACTCAAGATGCAACATCAAATGCGACTCAATCATAATGCACATGCATGTGGTACCATTGGAGCAGAACTCCCAACTTAAAAATTGCCAATTAATAGAGGCATCAACGAGGCATAAGCGTTCTTCGCAATTTGCCAATACAAGCCTTCACAAAATCCGCCAATACAGGCCATCATAGAGTATGCAAATGTATGTGACTTGATGAATGCACCATCACATACTAACAACAATCATCATTCATCGCAAGGCATAAGCCCACATCACCATTATTACCAGTAAATAGAGGTAATTCATCATCATCTAAAATCTCTACAACTTCACATTATCAACAAGAATTCACAGAGACAATTGCAATAATATAACATCTCAACATTGGCCATAGGCCTAAAACATAATATTGCCCATAAATAGAGGCAATTCAACCAAATTCATCATCACCTGCAATTTCATATTTTTCAACAAGGTATACAACATAATTCCATAAACCGGACCCATTCAACTTAATTCGACTTCACATGCAAATCCACTTTATTCTACATAATTCTAACAAAACAAACCAACTAAAAATACCCATATGTATATATGGCTCACTCCGACAATTTCAACTAATTCCGGTTAACTACTTTTACCGCCTAAATCTAAAAATTCGGCTAATCAGTACTGTTTTATATACTGTTATTACTACTATTTATTTATACTGCTACTAATCAATTTATTATACTAAATTATGCTACCTCTGTTATTGACCTTACTGCTATTATTGGTCTCTGCCATAACTACTTGTTTGCTATCTACAACTTCTATTACTACAACTTCTTGTCAGTGACAAATATTAGTTATAAACCAAAACCAATTTCAATGTATTCCTCCTATTACTGAAATTCTCCGTTATACTTTCTGTATGATAATTTGAAATTTCTACATCTACTGATACTTCCTAACAATGCTCAGCTAAATTAGTCCATACACTATTATTTCTGCTACTCTTACATATACATCCTGCTATTCATTTGACTAAAGCATTACAATTTATTCCTGCAACTTCTTTAATCAAATCTGATACTAAATTATTTTACTAATTATATTAACTTATTAAAAATATAAAATATGACATAGTCTTTCCACCACGCCTATATATTCTTTCGAGTCTCATCTCAGGACAACAACTCAATAATAGCAATAACAATATCATAACAGAAATACGATTTAAATAAATTGCAGAACAACTTCATCAACACATTAAGAACATTCACTGACAACTAAAATTGTAGGACTAATAATCTTCACAGAATCACAATATAACCGAATCGACAACAATCCATGGCACAAATTTATACAACCCAACCCCATATACGGTTTATCTTATACCCAATTATAGAGATTGAACCACACCCTTACCTGGTTTGGATTGAAGGTAACTCTAAGGGTCTCTGATTGAATCTCCTCTTGGCCGCTTGATGTAACTTCCAGGTATCCCTCTTCTTCTCCTCAAAACCCTTATTTTTCTCTTCTCTATAACTTCTCTTGTACCAAAACCTTCCAAGATTTTTTTCTCTCTAGTTCAGAATCAAAGCTGAACATTTTCCCAAATATGCAGCTACAGTGCGATGATGATATCTCCCAACTAAAACCTTATTTTGAAGATCCCAAAGGTTAAAAGTTATATGTAGGTGTTGCGAACCTACCCTCAAAATTGTAGCATGATCCAACGGTTAACGAATTGGGGATTGGCGATTTAGTGACACTTCTGCAATAAAAACGGGAATGAGTTTCTCCCATCTATTCTCTCACTTTTTCTCAATTAACCTAATTCCTTTTATATCCACTTAACCTTGTAATTCTAGTAATTCTTATTGGGTCAATATCCACACTCCCATATTTACTACATGAAATCACTTAAATAAGCCCAACAATTAATCTTATAATGCTCCAATATATTTAATATTATTAAACCTCCATTTAATCAAATAATATCACAGAGCAACTTAACAATAATTCACAATATTTCTCAACTCCAACTAATAATTTTAATTAAATAATTAATTAAATTATCGTTCTGTTACAACTCTCCCCCACTTAGGATATTTTTGTCCTCGAAAATCTACTCGATACTTTCATCCTTAACGCGAACCTTGTATCCAACTCTCTAATCCTCAAACTCCGCGTTTACCAACACTTTGGCCACTACTTTTTAACATAGTAACAACTCAATCATGATGTAAATATACTACACGCATGCTAATCACTCAACACCCTCACGCCATACCCGTCAATAACTTATCAATCTTTTCGGCAACATTCTGACATAACAACTCCCACAGTAGAAATGTAACAAGCATAACTCACTTATACTTGGATATACCATGTCACCTCTTAACAACTTTCCCAACACCAAAGCGCGTATACAACTTTATTCTCATACATATACGTATGTCAACTATCAACAAAATATCAACAAATATGTTCACCATTATAGTGACATCTTCATAGTCAACAAAATTAACTGTCATATTATAGGATATTATTCATCACTTACGGTAACCAACAATAACATCTCAATAATGATAACAAAATTATTACAACATCAACTTAACTATATAACTCAGCAAGCATACCCATAGCTAACCATCAACCAACAATCCACAACAATCTTCTTATAAAATCCGCAAATATTTACTAGCAAACGTAGTGCCCTGGCACAACATCTCTATATAAATCATCCACCAAATCAAGCATGTAAATTAGACACACCATTCCCATATGCTTTTGATGTTTTAATCCTTCACTTCTAACGAGTCGTACACGCATAGCAATTGTGCCATATTACGCTTCAGCTGCGCAACTCTGATCATCCATCTTAAGTCATCGTCCTCATTAAATTTTCCGTCGACTATATGGTTTACAAGTTTCAATCTAATCCCAATATTTCTTTAACATTTGTCATAAAATCGTTGTTCACTTGATATTCTCAATCTTTCACTTTACGACATTAGCTCGTACACAAACCCAGTACTCTAAATTTTTCATTGCGTCTCAACTCTCACTCAACAACTCCTCTACTAATTTCACACAAACTGGTGAGCGATTATTCTCGCGATATAACATCCATACATTTTCACACCATTAAGATAGCAAGACAAATCTATAACATCCAACATAATCTTGTCTACTATTAACAATGGATTGAGGGTGATCAGTTCCTCAATTTGTCAATTAGTATTTGACAACCATAAGGAAGTATAAATCGTCGTACCAAACTATAATAAAGTTTCCTTAAAACTCGTATTCAAGTTTTCTAAAACACAACATGTATAATCCTCACTCACCCACCATCCCACGATGATCAATCATTTTCTAACTCGAGATCTGTTGGCAAATCAATACATTACAAATCCTTCCACTCTAGTCTGAGTCTTTATCTACGTAAAGGATTCTAACAACATTCTTAAACTCTTAATCCTCTTCCGAATTTCACAACATCAAAAATACATGTATCTCCACCTATCAAACTCATTCTAATCACACTCTCAACATTATCATCTTATCTAACAACATTTCATATATATATATACACCTCAAACAACTACGATAGTAATCATCTAAGCTCAACAAGCTACTAACCTCTATAACAGACTTCGTCGTTCTCCAACTTAGAACTGCATCGACCTTGAATGGATCTATATACACTTTCACTTGGAAATAAAATTACTCAAGAGAACTCTTCTCCCAAAACTATAACATACATCCTGACAACTTAGCATAAATCTTCCTCCTTTTCGACACCGTAAATTCCACACAACTTTGCACTATCGCCTTTTGTTCTAATTAATAACACCAAAGATTTCCAAATGATACCTTTGATTTCAAAAATTACTTTAATCTTCCAATTTCTCCTTTAATTCACCCAACTCGGACGCTGACGTTCCGTACAACACTGAAGAACAAGTCTAGTCCCAAAGACAAGCTTAACAACAAACTGCACTTACTTCCAATATCATCGCGTGATAAATGAACCTATTACAGCTACTGGAACCATTTTTAAAATGAATCTCATTTCTTTATCTTTCCAACGCTTCAAACAGAACTCAAATCGGATGCCCGAAACTCTAGTTATGAATTTTCGAAGTCCCGCAATAATTCTGCAGTTTCCTGCAATTCGCTTACAGTAAATCCACTCCGAAACTCATTTGTCTTCAACTTAGACATATTCCAAACAACTCTTAACATATCTCGTGCTCCTAAACTTCTTATAACTCGAGAGATACATTCTTGCGCCAAAGTTCAGGTTCCAAAACACCAGTGTAACAATTCTTTTCGCAATGCTACTCACTTCTTCTAGTTTCGACTCAGACTCGCGATTCACAACTACTTATCAACGCCAACTACTTCCGACAATCACTTATGTGATCCCAACATAAAATTTACAACAACTTAATTACTCCATCATTGTTCAAACATCGACATCTTACACTTGCTTCGTAAATCAACAAATATTACATTGCTCTTCATTCTTCGAGAAGTAAGCACCAACAATGTCTGATCAACTTCTCTCAAGGCGCTCTAACTCTACTAACAACAAGACCTTGAATGCAAGTCACCTTCAAATTTGGGAATAACAAGACTCTAAAAATTCTTGCATTGTCGTCGTCGGCAGCACACCGAACCAACACCTTTTAATTGAACATATCCGGGAAGCAAAGCTTCTCCTCCACTTATCTTCAACCAACTTCCTGCAATTAAGGCAAGCAAGTAACGACAGTGTTTCACACACTTGTCGTGCACTAAGGAACAAACAACATTAGACAACTTGGTCGGATGGACCGACCTGCTCTAATACTGTAATATAGTGGCAGAACTGACTGTTAATACTGGTTTTCATTTTTTGTTCGCAAAATGTCACGGTAAGGAAGAGTCACCACCGACTTTTATTTTATCCAATCAGGAAAAGGAAAAAGAACAGAAAAAACCTTTTTCGAGATGTTTCTAAGTATGGGGGGTAGAGTATAGAAAGGGAAGGTGTTAGCACCCTTTCTATCCATGGTTATCCATGTGATCTTAGGTACTTTCTCATCTTTTTAAAATTTCTAGTGTGTTTTCTTGCTTTGAAAATGTTTTACTCCGTGATAACCCTTGTATCAGTCCTCAAGGATGTGACGAAGTTTGTTTTGAAATTTTTTTTTGAAAGGTGTTTGTGTGAAAAGTTTTTATTGAGCAAGTACTTAAGATTCTACCTAGTTAAAAAAAGATTATTCATTTTATTTCCTTTAGACAGTGTTATCCTACTATTAAGGAGTATGTAGCACCTTCAGTGGAGTTGTAAGGGACATTCGAAAGGAACAAGTATAATCACTAAAGCAATAGTTAGAAAACTTTAGTAGTAACCCTAGAGTTTTAAGATCTTTTCGAGGCAACATTTCTGAGGCAACATTTCCGAGGCAACATTTCTGAGGCAACATTTCCGAGGCAACATTCAAATGGGACACTTTGATCTTTTAGACTGGCGGGAAACTACTAAAATCTCCTATGCTTAATGATTGTTTACCGAAGGCAATGAAGTGAGGTAAACCCTAGGAGTGAATATGTGCATATGAATTGTTTCAGTTATTTAATCTTTGCACATTAGGTGATCTACCGTTTTAATTTCAAGTAATGTTGCCATACAATCCTATTAGCATACATCTAGACAGTTAAATATTGCGTGAATTTAAAGTTCGAAAAATAAAACCTAGCTATTACAAGTCTTCGGGGACGGGGTTAATTACATAACCAAAAGTGGGGGAAAAGCAATAAATAAAAACCCTAATTTAAATCTATTACAAACCCTTAGCAATTACAAAATAATGGCAAAATACTTAACAAGCGCGCGCCGAATTAAATACGAGGACGGTTGAAAAGAAAAAAAAAACCTAAAACTCTAAGTGAGGAAAAGTATTTTTTATGGATTTTTATTTGAGAAAACAATTAAATTACAAATTAATTAAACCTAATTTCTAATTGTTTTTTAATTATGAAAGGAACTAATTAACCTAATTTACTAATTAAATTAAAAAGAAGTATTTTATGAGAAAAATGATTTTGGTGTATTTTTTGGGAAAATTTAATTAACTATTTATTATTAAAAAAAAATCTTTTTTTGTGATTTTTGTGATTTCTTAATTTTGTGATTAAAGAAAAAAATAAATTTTATGTTAATAAAAAAAAAAGAAAATAAAGAAATTAAAAAAGATTAAAAAAAATAACTTGGGCTTGTGATGGATTGCTGAAGTGGGTGCAAAGCTGAATTTCCAGGCCCAACCAAGTTGAGCCCAAGTTGACCATGCTGGAACTTGTGTGGCATTGACTTGAGGTGTATCATAGTCCTTCAGGCTGGAACGCGTTGGATCTGGGTAGCGGTACATCCTGTGGTTGGACGTTGAGGCGCATGGTAGGCATACGAGAGAGATTTGCATTGGATCTGTGGAAGGAAAAGAAAATAAAAAAAGTTGTCTGTACCTGGGATCCAACCCAGGTCCTTATGCCTTCTGCAAATGCCATTTTGCCAGCTGCGCAACAATGGTTATTTTTTAACATAATGAAAACAAAACGCAATATATAAAACAAGATAGTTGGATCAGAAAACGTGCGAGATCCAAACGCTCCAATGGTTGGCTGCCACTTAATAATCTTCTCCAGGGCTCCATCGTATTAGGTGATGACCTTTTACCTACGGACAATGTTCGTAACCATAACCCTGTCACATTCAAAAATACACAAAACGCCAGATAAATGAAATCTAACTATACAGATCAACTCGTTTTGATCTTGTCAACACCATGGTACCCTTCTTTTTTCCTAATTTAACCTATACAAGGAATCCCCAAATCGTGACCTCAAACCCTAACAATGGTAAGTATTGATTCCTGCATTGTTAATAATATTAAAGGATATAGAAAGCTTGCAAACACGATTATAAACAAGAATATATGAATAGAATGGATTTATAATGCGTAAAACATAGAAATCGAATTTGAGTTTGGGATGCAAATTGTGATACTTCTATGCGGGGATTTTTGATGTTTTGAAGCCTGCAAATGGTTGGGAATGCTTCCTGAGATGCCAAGGAATTGATTTCTGGCTTTGAATTGTCTTGAATAGCCCTCTATCCCAGAATTTGAACCTCATTTTTGTCAAAAATTTTGAGTTTACTTTGGCCTTTTCACGACTGCAACCCTTGTTCTTTTGATTTGGAATTGTTCAATACATATAAGAGAACGAATTAGGTCAATAAAATTGCATCATATCTTGAGAAATAATGAAAAGTGATTTGATTTGCTCTTTGTATGATATCTTCCCAAAATAAGCTTCAATCCAATCTTTTCCAATCCAAATGAATCTTGCACGAATTGGGCATCATACTAGCTGTACATGGACTCAAAAGATGCACAAAAAATCCATGATTTGATTTGATTTCATTATTTTAACATTTGATTTATTTTGATTTAAATGAATAAAAAATAAAAATAAATGATAAAAGTAATAAAATAATAGGTGGAAAAGCTCAGGGGTCGTGGGTCCTATTAGAAACATGTTTCAAGTAAGAAAACATGGGCCCCTTTGGAAGAAATGCAAATTTGATCAATGTTGACTTTTGACAATTTTCCAAAAATTACCAACTTTAATAATGCACAATTCTCTCAATTTTGACCCTAGATATGTGTTCTTGGACTTTTTAGAAAGCTTAGGATTTCCCCTAACCAGCCCTTTTGGTTTCATCTCAATTGGATCTTCCATGTTCATGTATGAAGCTTTGACCCAAAAGGTGTTTTTGTTGACTTTTTAAAAGGACCCATAATGCAAAAATTCATATCATTTTATGAGTGCATATTTTAAACTTGTGGGATGAAGTTGAGTTGTAGGGAATTGCATCCTCTTCAAAATGAGCTTTGGATGGAAAAATTTTGATAAAGCATGTGGAAGTTATGCTTGGTCAAAGTTGGGTTGACTTTTACTAAGAAACCTTAATTAAGAAACTTTTGGGTTTTGATAAATTTGGAACATTCCTTGGGGAATCATGGTCAATCCTTGATCAAATGGTGAAAGTCACTTCAAAATGTGGATGTTGACTAAAAATCTTGAAGTTTGATTGTATGTGGGTCACAGTTGACCTTTGACCTAATACAGTCGATTCTCAAGCATCTGAGCAGTTGACTGAGCAAACTTCTTGTGCAAGGCATGAAACTTGACATGTAGGGTCTTGAGAACATATTAAGACCATGGAGAGCATATGAGGCCTTTGTGATTCACCCATCTTGATGAAAATAGAAACCCTAATTTTAGGTACACTGCCTTAGGAGAGAGTTTGTCTGGTTAACTCTTGGGTAAACTTGAGCAAATTGAGGATCTCTAGGAGTATGTTTTGAGTAAAATGAGAGGGCAAATTTTGGGGTACAACAACTGCCCCTGTTCAATCTTCTTAAACCTGAGGATGTAGATTGGCTTGTCTGCCTTTCGTGATCTGAAGGTGGAAAATGATTAAACACTAGAGTGCCCAGAAATTTACACTCACATGAAGTGGCACTTGATTCATGCTTTCGGGAATGGTCTTATAGATGCCATTTGGATGTTGATGATAGAGAGTCATCGAAGATGGGCTTAAAGATTCCATCTAGATAGTGTTGATTTCCTGAGACATTCCTTCGATGAGAGTTCTTGTTGTTATTTTCGACGAGGAATCTGCTGAGGATAATTGGTGTTTGTCTCGAGAAATAGAGCTTTAGGAGCTTCAGTTGTCCGCTACTCTACTAAGGACATGTGAAACCAATCGTGTTTGATTAGGTCCCGGTCTTACAGTGTTGTGGACTGCTGTTTGGGAGATAAGAGAGGAGGAACCTGGATAGTAAGGTTATGAAAAGGAACCTGGATAGTAGGGTTGCTTCGATATGAAAAGCCTGGATAGTAGGGCTGTGAGAAGGAATCCGGAGAGTAGGAATACTTGGATATGAAAAGCCTGGATAGTAGGGTTGTGAGAAGGAACCTAGATAGTAGGGTTACTTCGATATGAAATGCCTGGATAGTAGGGCTGTGAGAAGGAACCTGGATAGTAGGATTACTTTGATATGAAAAGCTTGGATACTAGGGTTGTGAGAAGGAACCTGGATAGTAGGGTTACTTCGATATGAAAATACTGGATAGTAGGGCTGTGAGAAAGAAACTGCGTAAGGTTGTTTTGTGAGGAGTTTGGGTAAAACTGCAGCAGGAACCTGGGTAAGGTTACTTTGGGCTATGTCTGTGTAAAAATTCAGAAGGAACATGGGTAAGGTTACTCTGGCATAAATTCGTGTAAAACTTCAAGAGGAACCAGGGTAAGGTTACTTTGTGATAAGTTCGTGTAAAACTTCAGGAGGAACCGGGGTAAGGTTACTTTCAGATAAGTTTGTGTAAAACTTCGGCAGGAATCGAGGTAAGGTTACTTTGTGATAAGTTCGTGTAAAACATCAGGAGGAACCGAGGTAAGGTTACTTTGAGATAAGTTTGGGTAAAACTTCAGCAAGAACCGGGGTAAGGTTACTTTGAGATAAGTTCGTGTAAAACTTCAGCAGTAACTGGGGTAAGGTCACTCATGATGATTCTGTGTAGTGCTTTAGGAGGAACCTAGGTAGGGTTACTTCGGGATAAGTCCATGTAAAACTTCGGAAAGAACCTGGGTAAGGTTACTTTATGATAAGTTCGTGTAAAACTTCAGAATGAACCGGGGTAAGGTTACTTTGAGATAAGTTTGTGTAAAACTTTAGGAGGAACCTGGGTAAGGTTACTTTGTGATAAGTTTGTGTAAAACTTCAGAAGGAACTTGGGTAAGTTTACTTTGGGATGAGTTCGTGTAAAACTTCAGGAGGAACCTGGGTAAGGTTACTTTGTGATAAGTTCGTGTAAAACTTCATGAGGAACCTGGGTAAGGTTACTTTGTGATAAGTTCGTGTGAAACTTCAGAAGGAAATGTATGAGAAAGGACCCGTGTAAGATTTTTCAGGATAAACCCGTGTGAAGCTGCGTTTAGGAGAAACCTGTGTAAGATTGCTTCGTGACGAATCCACGTAAAGCTGCATTTGATCGCGCAGATAATTACTTTGTCTAGTTTCAGGAGCTAATCTTGAACTTACTGGAAGTTGTTGATGATAACCATCTTTATGATGACGTTCTCAAAATAAATGAGACTATGCTATATGCAATGTGTATGTGCACGTCATGATATATGAACATGAAATGCTATTGTGACATATATGAGTGGGAAAATAAATCCCTGAGCGCTGTTGGAGAGTAATGGAAATTGAGTTCCTGACTGTCATAGAAAAAGTGGTTCTTCTACTTCTGCTAGGGATGGTGAACCGGAGATGACTATGTTGGGGATTTGCCCCTTGTTTACGGATATTCTGTCGAGGAGAGACTCTGCTTGAGAACAACTCTGCGGGGGAATAACTCTGTTTGAGAGAGGAGATGCTTTGCTGGAAGATCTTACCGATTCGGACAGATAAACTTCGCTGGGGGATGAACTTTCGTAGCCGGAGGAATAAACTCTGTTAAGGAGTGAGCTTCTGTATTCAGAGAAATAAACTCTTCTTGGAAGATAACTTTACAAACCATTTGCGATTATGAAATTCGGTCGGGGAATATAGATGTCGATTCTCTGAAGGAACTTTGCTGGGGAACGTAGCTCCTACTTTGGGAAGCCGGTGTCAAAGCTTTAGTTGCCTCTACTCTGTGGGGAGTGTAGATGTCACAGGGTCGTATGTTGAGGATACGGCAATGACTTTGCATCAGGACTTTTCTGCCTCTGTACTTGCTGGAGAAAGTACCCACGGAGGCTTTGCGGATGCTGATCAGGATGATAAGTCTTCTATTGATAAGCAAATGATAAGATGACGGGACGTAGTCGTACGCTTCAAATCCCTAACTTTTGCCTGGACCGCCCTTTCGGGTTTTCAGTCCACCGGGATACCCTTTTTTTCTCAAGCCGCCTTTTCAAGTTTTTGACTTACCAGGTGTACATATCTTTTTTATTTTTATCCCTAATTTTTGCCCAAACCCTTTTGGTTCGCCGGGATGCCCTTATTTTTGCCTAGGCCAGTCAACCTAGCGGGTCTTTGTTCATGCGTAGTATTTTCCGACTATGTCCATGTTCACCGGGTATGGAGAATTGTCACTGTCCATAGTAGTAAGTGTTGCCTCACTACCAGAAGATGTTAGTTTGATCGTACAGGATTCGTTGCTGGAATTCATGCCCAATGCCCCAAGGGATTCAGGTGGAGATCTTCCCCTGGCTATTTGGCATCTTTGAGAGATTCCTTGAATCTTGACTTGAATGCCCCAGATGATGGACAATGATCATGCTGTGCCCCTTGGTTGGAAGTGTTTTTCCACTTGAGGTGATCCTTTTTATTAAGAAGGTTTTTGTTCACTAGATATTCGTTATGCGAATTTCTGTGCTGTTGAACAAATAGTCATATGCAAACAATATTATTTTAAGAATGCAAAGCTTATGTCTGTCTTGAAGTTTGAAAATTCATTTTTTAGTAAAACAAGTTTTTTTTTGTAAAAGTGTGATGTCAACTCAGGATTTATAGCAAACCTTATAGGATTCAGGATACCTTTTATAACAATATGCTTTCGAACTAACCCATGCTTCAGCTAGGACTTTTAAGGGTTATAACGTGTCCCGATTCACGGTTCAAGAAATAAAGGATAAAGGCTCAAAATTTATTTGTACCCACCCGTTCTTCGTGATGTTCTTCGATCCTATGCTCAGTTAATTATGCATTTAGATCCCGTTTGAGTCTTTGCTCTGATATTCCAGTGATGGTTCGGATACTGACAGTTTATTTTAAATAGGCAGTCATTTTTTGTTTAGGGTTTGTAGGACCTCTTTCTTTTTGATTTTATTTTCCCTGTCTTTTGCCCGAACTGTTTCTTTTTGTGATTACAGTCAGCGGGATGCCCCAGTTTTTTTTCTTAAGTCTCCTTCGTAGGTTTTTACTTAATGGGCTTTTATTTCGAGAGATAATGACGGCATGTCTTGACGATTATAGGGAACCATCACCGTCTTTTATTCTGGAAGGACGTCTTTGATGCCATTCATTATGTATGAAGTAGAATATTGCGAATGAATGCACATCTGAATTAACTGAGAAACTATCCTGCCCCAGGTTATGATTAAGGGTTTTAATTTGTGTGAAAAGAAAACTCCTACTTCTTTGGCTCGAAGGGGTTGACTAGGGATTGTCTTCCTTATAACTCTACTGTTTAGTATTTGAAACAACGTTTGTACATCGTCAGTGGGGTCTGTTCAAAAGCATATTGTAGAGATTGTGGTATCATTTTCGTCATCCTCCCTCTAAAGGCTTACAGTTTTTTAGTCGAGAGTTGAATATCACGAAAAGGAAATATAAAGCAGTTTAAGCATAATGACAACAAATTAATTCAAGACAAACATGTGTAATCCATTAATGAAATAATACAGTTTGACATGACAATAATTGTTCGAATAAGCAAAGAAAATACAACTTCAGAATTCAAATGAACAAAAATGCTTTCAATCCTAGCCGTGTTTTGGCAAGGGAACCATTTACCTACGGACAATGTTCGTAACCATAGCCCTGTCACATTAAAATTCCACCAAACGCCATATAAATGAAATCTAACTATACAGATCAACTCGTTTTGATCTTGTGAACACCATGGTACCCTTCTTTTTGCCTAATTTAACCTATATCAGGAATCCCCAAATCGTGATCTCAAACCCTAACAATGGTAAGTATTAATTCATGCACTGTTAATACAATTAAAGGATATAGAAAGCTTGCAAACACGATTATAAACATTAATAATGAATAGAAAGGATTTATAATGCGTAAAACATAGAAATCGAATTTGAGTTTGGGATGCAAACTGTGATACTTCTATGTGGGGATTCTTGATGTTTTGAAGCCTGCAAATGGTTGGGAATTCTTCCTGAGATGCCAAGGAATTGATTTCTGGCTTTGAATCGTCTTAAATAGCCCTCTATCCCAGAATTTGGACCTCACTTTTTGTCAAAAATTTTGAGTTTGCTTTGGCCTTTTCACGACTGCAACCCTTGTTCTTTTGATTTGGAATTGTTCAATACATATAAGAGAACGAATTAGGTCAATAAAATTGCATCATATATTGAGAAATAATGAAAAAGTGATTTGATTTACTCTTTGTATGATATCTTCCCAAAATAAGTTTCAATCCAATATTTTCCAATCCAAATGAATCTTGCACGAATTAGGCATCATGCGACCTGTACATGGACTCAAAAGATGCACAAAAAATCCATGATTTGATTTGATTTCATTATTTTAACATTTAATTTGAATTATTTTGATTTAAATGAATAAAAAATAAAAATAAATGATAAAATTAATAAAATAATAGGTGGAAAAGCTCAATGGTTGTGGGTCCTATTAGAAACATGTTTCAAGCAAGAAAACATGGGCCCCTTTGGAAGAAATGCCAATTTGATCAATGTTGACTTTTGACAATTTTCCAAAAATTGCCAACTTTGATAATGCACAACTCTCTCATTTTGACCCTAGAGAGGTGTTCTTGGAATTTTTATAAATCTTAGGATGTCCCCTAACCAACCCTTTTGGTTTCATCTTAATTGGATCTTCCAGGTTCATGTATGAAGCTTTGACCCAAAAGGTGTTTTTGTTGACTTTTCAAAAGGACCCATAATGCAAAAATTCATATCTTTTTATGAGTGCATATTTTGAACTTGTAGGCTGAAGATGAGTTGTAGAGAATTGCATCCTCTTCAAAATGATCTTTGTATGGAAACTTTCTGATAAATAATGTGTAAGTTATGCTTGGTCAAAGTTGGGTTGACTTTTATTGAGAAACCCTAATTTTACAACTTTTGGGTTTTGATGAATTTGGAGCATTCCTTGGAGAATCATGGTCAATCCTTGATCAAATGATGAAATTCACTTCAAAATGTGGAATTTGACCAAAAATATTAAAGTTTGACTGTATGTGGGTCACAGTTGACTTTTAACTTAATACAGTCGATTCTCAAGCATCTGAGCAGTTGACTGAGCAAAATTCGTGTGCAAGGCATGAAACTTGACATGTAGGGTCTTGAGAACATATTAAGACCATGGAGATCATATGAGGCCTTTGTGGTTCACCCATCTTGATGAAAATAGAAACCCTAATTTGAGGTACACTGCCTTAGGGGAGAGTTTGTCTGGTCAACTCTTGGGAAAACTTGAGCAAATTGAGGATCTCTAGGAATATGTTTTAAGTTAAATGAGAGGGAAAATATTGGGGTACAACAGCTTCCCCTGTTCAATCTTTTTAAACTTGAGGATGTAGATTGGCTCGTCTGTCTTTCGTGATCTGAAGGTGGAAGATGATTGAACACTATAGTACCCATAAATTTTCACTCGCATGAAGTGGCACTTGATTCGTGCTATCAGGAATGGGATTAGATGCAATTTAGAGGTTGATGATAGAGAGTCTTCGGAGATGGGCTTAAAGATTCCATCTAGATAGTGTTGATTTCTTGATACATTCCTTCGATGATAGTTCCTGTTGTTAATTTCGACGAGGAATATGCTGAGGAACATTGGTGTCTGTCTCGAGAAAATCTTTACGAGCTTCAGTTGTCTGTTACTCTACAGGGGACATATGAAACCAATCGTGTTTGATTAGGTCCCGGTCTTACAATGTTGTGGAATGTTGTTTGGGAGATAAGAGAGGAGGAACCTAGATAGTAAGGTTATGAAAAAGAACCTGGATAGTAGGGTTGCTTCGATATGAAAAGCCTGGATAGTAGGGTTGTGATAAAGAACCTGGATAGTATGGTTACTTCGATATGAAAATCCTGGATATTAGGGCTGTGATAAGGAATCTAGATAGTAGGGTTAATTCGATATGAAAAGCTTGGATAGTAGGGCTATGAGAAGGTACCTGGATAGTAGGGTTACTTCGATATGAAAAGCCTGGATAGTAGGGTTGTAAGAAGGAACCTGGGTAAGGTTATTTCGTGAGGAGTTTGGGTAAAACTGCAGCGGGAACCTAGGTAAGGTTACTTTGGGCTAAGTCTGTGTAAAACTTCAAAAGGAACATGGGTAAGGTTACACTGGGATAAATTCGTGTAAAACTTCAGGAGGAACCCGGGTAAGGTTACTTTGTGATAAGTTCGTGTAAAACTTCAGGAGGAACTGGGGTAAGGTTACTTTGAGATAAGTTTGTGTAAAACTTCAACAGGAACCTGGGTAAGGTTACTTTGTGATAAGTTCGTGTAAAACTTCAGGAGGAACCGGGGTAAGGTTACTTTGAGATGAGTTTGTGTAAAACTTCAGCAAGAACCGGGGTAAGGTTACTTTGAGATAAGTTTGTGTAAAACTTCAGGAGGAACTGGGGTAAGGTCACTCGTGATGAGTCTGTGTAGTGCTTTAGGAGGAACCTGGGTAGGGTTACTTCGGGATAAGTCCATGTAAAACTTCGGCAGGAACCTGGGTAAGGTTACTTTGTGATAAGTTCGTGTAAAATTTCAAAATGAACCGGGGTAAGGTTACTTTGAGATAAGTTTGTGTAAAACTTCAGGAGGAACCTGGGTAAGGTTAATTTGTGATAAGTTCGTGTAAAACTTCAGAAGGAACCTGGGTAAGGTTACTTTGGAATGAGTTCATGTAAAACTTCAGGAGGAACCTGGGTAAGGTTACTTTGTGATAAGTTCGTGTAAAACTTCATGAGGGACCTGGGTAAGGTTACTTTGTGATAAGTACGTGTGAAAATTTAGAAGGAAATATATGTGAAAGGACCCGTGTAAGATTTTTTAGGATAAACCCGTGTGAAGCTGCGTTTAGGAGAAACCTGTGTAAGATTGCTTCGTGACGAACCCGTGTAAAGCTGCATTTGATCGCGCAGATAATTACTCTGTTTAGTTTCAGGAGCTAATCTTGAACTTGCTGGAAGTTGTTGATGATAACCCTCTTTCCTGAAAAGGTACATGATTAATCGTATATGATGCATGAAATGCATTGTATGATGATGTTCTCAAAATAAATGAGACTATGCTATATGCAATGTGTATGTGCACGTCATGATATATGAACATGTAATGCTATTGTGACATATCTGAGTGGGAAAATAAATCCCTGACCGCTGCTGGAGAGTAACGGAAATTGAGTTCCTGACCGTCATAGAAAAAGTGGTTCTTCTACTTCCGATGGGGATGGTGAACCGGAGATGACTACGTTGGGGATTTTCCCCTTGTTTACAGATATTCAACCGAGGTGAGACTCTGCTTAAGAACAACTCTGCGGGGGAATAACTCTGTTTGAGAGAGGAGATGCTTTGCTGGAAGATCTTTCCGATTCGGAGAGATAAACTCCGTTGGGGGATGAACTTCTGTAGCCAGAGGAATAAACTATGTTAGGGATTGAGCTTCTGTATTCAGAGAAATAAACTCTGCATGGGAGACAACTTTACGAACCACTTGCGATTATGAAATTCGGTCGGGGAATATAGATGTCGATTCTCTGAAGGAACTTTGCTGGGGAACGTAGCTCCTGTTTTGGAAAGCCGATGTCAAAGCTTTAGTTGCCTATACTCTGAGGGGAGTGTATATGGCACAGGGTCGTATGCTGAGGATACGACAATGACTTCGCATCAGGACTTTTCTGCCCCTGTACTTGCTGGAGAAAGTACCCACGGAGGCTTTGTGGATGCTGATCAGGATGATAAGTCTTATATTGATAAGCAAATGATAAGATGATGGGACATAGTCGTATGCTTCAAATCCCTAACTTTTTCCTGGACCGCCCTTTCAGGTTTTCATTCCACCGGGATACCCTTTTTTTCTCAAGCCGCCTTTTCAAGTTTTCGAATTACCGGGTGTACATACTTTTTTGTTTTTATCCCTAATTTTTGCCCGAAACCTTTTGGTTCGCCGGGATGCCCTTATTTTTGCCTAGGCCAGTCAACCTAGCGGGTCTTTGTTCATGCATAGTATTTTCCGACTATGTCCATGTTCACCGGGTACGGAGAATTGTCATTGTCCATAGTAGTAAGTGTTGCCACACTACCATAAGATGTTAGTTTGATCGTACAGGATTCGTTGCTGGAATTCATGCCCAATGCCCCAAGGGATTCAGATGGAGATCTTCCCCTGGCTATTTGGCATCTTTGAGAGATTCCTTGAATCTTGACTTGAATGCCCCAGATGATGGACAATGATCATGTCGTGCCCCTTGGTTGGAAGTGTTTTTCCACTTGAGGTGATCCTTTTTATTGAGAAGACTTTTTTTCACTAGATATTCGTTATGCGAATTTCTCTGCTGTTGAACAAATAGTCATATGCAAACAATATTATTTTAAGAATGCAAAGCTTATGTCTGTCTTGAAGTTTGAAAATTCATTTTTTAGTAAAACAAGTTTTTTTTTTGTAAAAGTATGATGTCAACTCAGGATTTATAGCAAACCTTATAGGAGTCAGGATACCTTTTGTAACAATATACTTTCGAACTAACCCATGCTTCAGCTAGGACTTTTAACGGTTATAACGTAGCCCGGTTCATGGTTCAAGAAAGAAAGGATAAAGCTTAAAAAAAATTTGTACCCACCCGTTTTTCGTGATGTTCTTCGTGATGTTCTTCGATCCTATGCTCAGTTAATTGTGCATTTAGATCCCGTTTGAGTCTTTGCTCTGATATTACAGTGATGGTTTGGATACTGACAGTTTATTTTGAATAAGCAGTCATTTTTTGTTGAGGGTTTGTAGGACCTCTTTTTTTTATTTTATTTTCCATGTCTTTTGCCCGAACTGTTTCTTTTTGTGATTACAGTCAGCGGGATGCCCCCGTTTTTTTCTTAAGTCTCCTTCATAGGTTTTTACTTAATGGGCTTTTATTTCAAGAGTTAATGACTGTATATCTTGACGATTATATGGAACCATCACCGTCTTTTGTTTTGGAAGGACGTCTTTGATGCCATTCATTATGTATGAAGTAGAATATTGCGACTGAATGCACATCTGAATTAACTGAGAAACTACCCTGCCCCAGGTTATGATTAAGGGTTTTAATTTGTGTGAAAAGAAAACTCCTGATTCTTTGGCTCGAAGGGGTTGACTAGGGATTATCTTCCTTATAACTCCACTATTTAGGACTTGAAACACCGCTTGTACATCGTCAGTGGGGTCTGTTCAAAATCATATTGTAGAGATTGTGGTATCATTTTCGTCATCCTCCCTCTAAAGGATTACAATTTTTTAGTCGAGAGTTGAATATCATGAAATGGAAATATAAAGCAGTTTAAGCATAATGAGAACAAATTAATTCAAGACAAACATGTGTAATGCATTAATGAAATAATAAAGTTTGACATGACAATAATTGTTCGAATAAGCAAAGAAAATACAGCTTCAGAATTCAAATGAACAAAAATGCTTTTAATCCTAGCCATGTTTTGGCAAGGGAACCATTTACCAAACGACAATGTTTGTAACCATAGCCCTGTCACATTAAAAATCCACCAAACGCCAGATAAATGAAATCTAACTATACAGATCAACTCGTTTTGATCTTGTGAACACCATGGTACCCTTCTTTTTTCCAAATTTAACCTGTACCACGAATCCCCAAATCGTGACCTCAAACCCTAACAATGGTAAGTATTTATTCCTGCACTGTTAATACAATTAAAGGATATAGAAAGCTTGCAAACACGATTATGAACAAGAATATATGAATAAAATGGATTTATAATGCGTAAAACATAGAAATCGAATTTGAGTTTGGGATGCAAACTGTGATACTTCTATGCGGGGATTCTTGATGTTTTGAAGCCTGCAAATGGTTGGGAATGCTTCCTGAGATGCCAAGGAATTGATTTCTGGCTTTGAATCATCTTGAATAGCCCTCTATCCCAGAATTTGAACCTCACATTTTTGTCAAAAATTTTGAGTTTGCTTTGGCCTTTTCACGACTGCAACCCTTATTCTTTTGATTTGGAATTGTTCAATACATATAAGAGAACGAATTAGGTCAATAAAATTGCATCATATCTTGAGAAATAATGAAAAAGTGATTTGATTTGCTCTTTGTATGATATCTTCCCAAAATAAGCTTCAATCCAATCTTTTCCAATCCAAATGATTCTTGCATGAATTGGGCATCATGCTACATGTACATGGACTCAAAAGATGCACACGAAATCCATGATTTGATTTGATTTCATTATTTTAACATTTAATTTGATTTATTTTGATTTAAATGAATAAAAAATAAAAATAAATGATAAAAGTAATAAAATAATAGGTGGAAAAGCTCAGGGGTCGTGGGTCCTATTAGAACCATGTTTCAAGCAAGAAAACATGGGCCCCTTTGGAAGAAATGCCAATTTGATCAATGTTGACTTTTGACAATTTTCCAAAAATTGCCAACTTTGAGAATGCACAACACTCTCAATTTTGAGCCTAGAGAGGTGTTCTTGTTCTTTTTAGAAAGCTTAGGATGTCCCCTAAACAACCCTTTTGGTTTCATCTCAATTGGATCTTCTATGTTCATGTATGAAGCTTTGACCCAAAAGGTGTTTTATTTGACTTTTCGAAAGGACCCATAATGCAAAAATTCATATCTTTTTATGAGTGCGTATTTTGAACTTGCGGGATGAAGATGCGTTGTAGGTAATTGCATCCTCTTCAAAATGAGCTTTGGATGAAAATTTTTTGATAAAGCATGTGGACGTTATGTTTGGTCAAAGTTGGGTTGACTTTTACTGAGAAACCCTAATTTAGCAACTTTTGGATTTTGGTGAATTTGGAGCATTCCTTGGGGAATCATGGTCAATCCTTGATAAAATGATGAAAGTCACTTAAAAATGTTGATTTTGACCAAAAATCTTGAAGTTTGACTGTATGTGGGTTACAGTTGACTTTTGACCTAATATAGTCGATTCTCAAGCATCTGAGCAGTTGACTGAGCAAAATTCTTGTTCAAGGTATGAAACTTGACATGTAGGGTCTTGAGAACACATTAAGACCATGGAGATAATATGAGGCCTTTGTGGTTCACCCATCTTGATGAAAATATAAACCCTAATTTGAGGTACACTACCTTATGAGAGAGTTTGTCTGGTTAACTCTTGGGAAAACTTGAGCAAATTGAGGATCTCTAGGAGTATGTTTTGAGTAAAATGAGAGGGAAAATTTTGGGGTACAACAGCTGCCTCTGTTCAATATTCTTAAACCTGAGGATGTAGATTGGCTCGTCTGCCTTTCGTGATCTGAAGGTGGAAGATGATTGAACACTAGAGTGCCCAGAAATTTGCACTCGCATGAAGTGGCACTTGATTCGTGCTATCGGGAATGGGATTATAGATGCCATTTGGAGGTTGATGATAGAGAGTCGTCGAAGATGGGCTTAAAGATTCCATCTAGATAGTGTTGATTTCCTGAGACATTCCTTCGATGAGAGTTCCTGTTGTTATTTTCAATGAGGAATCTGCTGAGGAACATTGGTGTTTGTCTCGAGAAATAGAGCTTTAGGAGCTTCAGTTGTCTGTTACTCTACTACGGACATGCGAAACCAATCATGTTTGATTAGGTCCCGGTCTTACAGTATTGTGGACTGCTGTTTGGGAGATAAAAGAGGAGGAACCTGGATAGTAAGGTTATGAGAAGGAACCTGGATAGTAGGGTTTCTTCGATATGAAAAGCCTAGATAGTATGGCTGTGAGAAGGAACCTGGATAGTAGGGTTACTTCAATATGAAAAGCCAGGATAGTAGGGCTGTAAGAACGAACCTGGATAGTAGGGTTACTTCGATATGAAAAGCCTGGATAGTATGACTGTGAGAAGGAACCTGGATAGTAGGGTTACTTCGATGTGAAAATACTGGATAGTAGGGCTGTGAGAAGGAACCTGGATAGTAGGGTTACTTCGATATGAAAATCCTGGATAGTAGGGTTGTGAGAAGGAACCTGGGTAAGGTTGTTTCGTGAGGAGTTTGGGTAAAACTGCAGCAGGAACCTGGGTAAGGTTACTTTGGGCTAAGTCTGTGTAAAACTTCAGAAGGAACCTGGGTAAGGTTACTCTGGGATAAATTCGTGTAAAACTTCAGGAGGAACCGGGGTAAGGTTACTTTGTGATAAGTTCTTATAAAACTTCAGGAGGAACTAGGGTAAGGTTACTTTGAGATAAGTTTGTGTAAAACATATGCAGGAACCGGGGTAAGGTTATTTTGTCATAAGTTCGTGTAAAACTTCAGGAGGAACCGGGGTAAGGTTACTTTGAGATGAGTTTGTGTAAAACTTCAGCAGGAACCAGTGTAAGGTTACTTTGAGATAAGTTTGTGTAAAACTTCAGGAGGAACTGGGGTAAGGTTACTCGTGATGAGTCTGTGTAATGCTTTAGGAGGAACCTGGGTAGGGTTACTTCAGGATAAGTCCAGGTAAAACTTCGACAGGAACCTGGGTAAGGTTACTTTGTGATAATTTCGTGTAAAACTTCAGAATGAACTGGGGTAAGGTTACTTTGAGATAAGTTTGTGTAAAACTTCAGGAGGAACCTGGGTAAGGTTACTTTGTGATAAGTTCTTGTAAAACTTCAGAAGGAACCTGGGTAAGGTTACTTTGGGATGAGTTCGTGTTAAACTTCAAGAAGAACCTGGGTAAGGTTACTTTGTGATAAGTTCGTGTAAAACTTAAGGAGGAACCTAGGTAAGGTTACTTTGTGATAAGTTCATGTGAAACTTCAGAAGGAAAAGTATGAGAAAGGACCCGTGTAAGATTTTTCAGGATAAACCCGTGTGAAGCTGCATTTAGGAGAAACCCGTGTAAGATTTCTTCGTGACGAACCCGGGTAAAGTTCCTGTTGATTGTGCAGATAATTACTCTGTCTAGTTTCAGAAGCTAATCTTGAACTTGCTGGAAGTTGTTGATGATAACCATCTTTCCTGAAAAGGTACATGATTAATAGTATATAATGCATGAAATGCATTGTATGATGATGTTCTCAAAATAAATGAGACTATGCTGCATGCAATGTGTAGGCGCACGTCATGATATATGAACATGAAATGCTATTGTGACATATCCGAGTGGGAAAATAAATCCCTGAGCGCTGCTGGAGAGTAACGAAAATTGAGTTCCTGACCGTCATAGAAAAAGTGGTTCTTCTACTTCCGCTTGGGATGGTGAACCGGAGATGACTATGTTGGGGATTTGCCCCTTATTTACGGATATTCTGCCGAGGAGAGACTCTGCTTGAGAATAACTCTGCGGGGGAATAACTCTGTTTGAGAGAGAAGATGCTTTACTGTAAGATCTTGCTGATTCAGAGAGATAAACTCCGCTGGGGGATGAACTTTCGTAGTGGGAGGAATAAACTCTGTTAGGGATTGAGCTTATGTATTCAGAGAAATAAACTCTTCTTGGGAGACAACTTTATGAACCGCTTGAGATTATGAAATTTGGTCGGGGAATATAGATGTCGATTCTCTGAAGGAACTTTACTGGGGAACGTAGCTCCTGTTTGGGGAAACCGATGTCAAAGCTTTAGTTGCCTCTACTCTGTGGGGAGTGTAGATGTCACAGGGTGGTATGCTGAGGATACGATAATGACTTTGCATCAGGACTTTTCTGCCCCTGTACTTGCTGGAGAAAGTACCCATGGAGGCTTTGTGGATGCTGATCAGGATGATAAGTCTTCTATTGATAAGCAAATGATAAGATGACGGCACATAAGCATACGCTTCAAATCCCTAACTTTTACCTGGACCGCCCTTTCGGGTTTTCAGTCCACCGGAACACCCTTTTTTGCTCAAGCCCCTTTTCAAGTTTTCGACTTGCCGGGTGTACATATATTTTTTGTTTTTATCCCTAATTTTTGCCCTAACCCTTTTGGTTCGCCGGGATTCCCTTATTTTTTCCTAGGCCAGTCAACCTAGCGGGTCTTTGTTCATGCGTAGTATTTTTCGACTATGTCCACGTTCACCGGGTACGGAGAATTGTCACTGACCATAGTAGTAAGTGTTGCCACACTACCAGAAGATGTTTGTTTGGTCGTACATGATTCGTTGCGGGAATTCATGCCCAATTCCCCAAGGGATTCAGATTGAGATCTTCCCCTAGCTATTTGGCATCTTTGAGAGATTCCTTGAATCTTGACTTGACTGCCCCAGATGATGGACAATGATCATGCCGTGCCCCTTGGTTGGAAGTGTTTTTCCACTTGAGGTGATCCTTTTTATTGAGAAGGTTTTTGTTCACTAGATATTCGTTATGCGAATTTCTCTGCTGTTGAACAAATAGTCATATGAAAACAATATTATTTTAAGAATGCAAAGCTTATGTTTGTCTTGAAGTTTGGAAATTCATTTTTTAGTAAAACAAGTTTTTTTTGTAAAAGTGTGACGTCAACTCATGATTTATAGAAAACCTTATAGGAGTCCGGATACCTTTTGTAACAATATGCTTTCGAACTAACCCATGCTTCAGCTAGGACTTTTAAGGGTTATAACGTGGCCTGGTTCACCGTTCAAGAAACAAAGGATAAAGGCTCAAAATTTATTTGTACCCACCCGTTCTTCATGATGTTCTTCAATCCTATGCTCAATTAATTGTGCATTTAGATCCCGTTTGAGTCTTTGCTCTGATATTCCAGTGATGGTTCAGATACTGACAGTTTATTTTGAATAGGCAATCATTTTTTGTTGAGGGTTTGTAGGACCTCTTTCTTTTTTATTTTATTATCCATGTCTTTTTCCTGAACTGTTTCTTTTTGTGATTACAGTCAGCGGGATGCCCCAGTTTTTTTTCTTAAGTCTCCTTTATAGGTTTTGAATTAATGGGCTTTTTCTTCGACAGATAATGACTGCTTGTCTTGACGATTATAGTGAACCATCACCGTCTTTTGTTTTGGAAGTATGTCTTTGATGCCATTCATTATGTATGAAGTAGAATATTGCGACCGAATGCACATCTGAATTAACTGAGAAACTACCATGCCCCAGGTTATGATTAAGGGTTTTAATTTGTGTGAAAAGAAAACTCCTACTTCTTTGGCTCGAAGGGGTTGACTAGGGATTATCTTCCTTATAACTCCACTATTTAGGATTTGAAACAACGCCTGTACATCGTTAGTGGTGTCTGTTCAAAAGCATACTGTAGAGATTGTGGTATCATTTTTGTCATCCTCCCTCTAAAGGATTACAGTTTTTTATTCGAGAGTTGAATATCACGAAAAGTAAATATAAAGCAGTTTAAGCATAATGACAACAAATTAATTCAAGACAAACATTGTAATGCATTAATGAAATGATAAAGTTTGACATGACAATAATTGTTCGAATAAGCAAAGAAAATACTACTTCTGAATTCAAATGAACAAAAATTCTTTCAATCCTAGCCATGTTTTGGCAAGGGAGCAGTGATCACGTTGGGAGTCTCAGGAGGGTCGAATACGATCTCCTTGGCGTCAATCATATTCTGAATCTTATATTTCAGCGCCCAACAATCGTTTGTATCGTGCCCCGGGCTACCAGAATGATAAGCACATCTTGCATCCAGTTGTAGTTAGGAGAAGACGTCTTAGGGTTCGGATGAGGGTTTATCACCGTAATCATATTCATCTTCAACATGTGTTGCAATGCTTGTGACAATGGCATGTTGATTTGGGTGAAATCCCTTTGAGGTCTTTCCCCACTTGGCTAATTATTTCGTTATTGTGGTCGTTGTGTGCGTGTCGAATTAGAGATCAACACTGCCCCCACAGATTGGTGGTAGTCTGCCTTGTTACGCCCCTTCTGGCCGTGCACAACATTGGCTTCCCTCTTGCCACCAAATGACTTCTTCTCTATACTCGAAGAGGTATTTTTCTGAATCTTACCATTCCGTATCTCATCTTTTACTCTTTCTCCAGTCATAATCAGCTCGGTGAAACCCGCTGACAAGCTGCCGATCAAATGATTAAAAAATGGATCAGATAGCGTCCCCAGAAACATATCAACCAACTCCCTATCAGACAACGGGGGTTGGAATCTTCCAGCCAAGTCTCTCCACTTCTGGGCATAGTCTTTAAAGCCTTCACTTGCCCCATGGACATACTCTGGAATTGATTACGATTAGGAGCCAGGTCGATGTTGTATTGATATTGCTTATAGAAAGCAGCAGCCAGATCTTCCTAATTTCGGACATTGGCTCTCTCTCTAGTTAAAAGAACCATTCAAGCTGAGTCCATGACAGACTATCTTGAAAGAAATGAACCCATAAATTTATATCAGCGGTGTGGGGCTAGATATTTCTGACATAAGAGCGAAGATGGAGTTTTGGACAGGACACCCCATAATACTTTTCAAAAATTGGAGCTATGAACTTCTGCGGGATGACCACTCCCGACACCAATCCTAATTCTTCGAAATCCAACCCAAGTATCCTCTGGACTTCCATGGCACTCAAACGATCTTCCAACTGCTTGTATCTATCCTCAGCAGGAGGATACTGCTCATCATTGTGGTTAAAATCATTGTCAGAAACCACAGAACTGGGATCCTTCTCTTCTTCTTGATTCTACCCTTCCTTAGATAAAGAGGTCAGGTCGACTTGTCGCTTCAACCGCTCTCCAAACCTTCTGCCCATATTCAGAATACCAACATTCTTCTTCTTTTTCATTTTCTCTTTCATGATGAGGGCTTTCAGATCCTCCTGCCCTTTTGCCAGACTTATGAACATTTGTTGGAACTAGGCGTTCTGTGCCTGAAGGTCCTTGATGCTTTGTTCGGAAGACATTTCTGCTGAAATAAACAGCGAAGAAGATGAGAAACCTGTAATGGTACCTGTAATGATATGTTTGATATGCATGCAATGTTTTCAAGGATCTCGCGGGGTAAACAAGAAACTGTTAGAATTTGATTGCAGCTTGATTGAAGAAACTTCGTGTCGTTGAGAGTCCTTCTTCAAGAGTCAAGCTCACCATATCGAGTGGGTCATAGCCCATGACTCAAGATCCTTTGACAACATTGGCTAGAGGAAAATAAATCCCCTTGCCCCTTGCTAGACGTCTGGTTCGCCATGACCTACATCACAGACCCTTGAGATCTTTGAAATTGTTAGTATGATATGCCATGTTTATGATGTCAAGATGTCATGATTATGTTGATAAATCACAGGTATAACAAGCACAAACAAATCACACCAAGTTCTTAGGTTTTAAGGCTTGCCTGAGTTTATGGTAGTACCCTCTTGAAGTTGGATTGGTTCAGCCTGTCCTATAAATAGTAATCGGGTTCTAAGGGATCTCAATATCACTGAGCATCCTTTATCGGGCATTGTCTCAGCTCAAGCAATCTTTACTTGCGGCCAAAATATCCTGAAAGTATGATCTCAATGAGTGTAGCATCGAGTATCAACCAATCCTCAGCTCTATACCGAGGTCGGCTATCTCACTACTTTCTAATGGCCAAGTTTGTTCAACTAAGGTTCTAAGGTCCGTTAGTGCTTCACGACACCATGCGGCGGCCCTGTATTCTCCTCGTTTCTCCGTGAAGGATACCGGTACCAACCAAAGTCGCACACCAACACAGCCATCGCTTAAACCATATCGGTCTATGTTGTACAGTCTCCACGATCTATTGCTGTTTACCTAAAAAATGCCCCCAGATCCGGGTGTAGGATCTATAGTAACCCAAACAAAACCCTTTAAGAATAAAGCAAACAAGCAAGAAAGCAATTTGAAATGACCTAGATCCTAAGGTAAACCCCACTTTATTTTACTCCCCAGCAGAGTCTCCAATTCTATAATACGGTGGCAGAACCGACTGTTAATATTGGTTTGTGTTTTTTATTTGCAAAATTTCGCGGTAAGCAAGAGTCACCACCGACTTTTATTTTATCCAATCAGGAAAAGGAAAAAGAATAGAAAAAACCTTTTTCGAGATGTTTCTGAGTACGGGGGGTAGATTATAGAAAGGGAAGGTGTTAGCACCCTTTCTAACCATGGTTTTCCATGGGCTCTTAGGTACTTGCTCATATTTTTAAAATTGCTTGTGTGTGTGCTTGCTTTACAAATCTTTTACTCTGTGATAACCCTTGTATCAGTCCTCAAGGATGTGACGAAGTTTGTTTTGAAAATTTGTTTTGAAAGGTGATTGTGTGAAAAGTTTTTATTGAGCAAGTACTTAAGATTCTACCTACTCGAAAAAAGATTGTTTGTTCTATTTCCTTTAGACAGCGCTATCCTACTATTAAGGAGTAGGTAGCACCGTCGTTGGAGTTGTAAGGGACATTCGAAAGGGACAAGTACAATCACTAAAGCAATAGTTAGAAAACTTTAGTAGTAACCCTAGAGTCTTAAGATCTTTTCGAGGCAACATTTCCAAGGCAACATTTCAGAGGCAACATTTCAGAGGCAACATTAGAATGGGACACTTTGATCTTTTAGACTGGAGGGCAACCACTAAAATCTCCTATGCTTAATGATTGTTTACCGAAGGAAACTGAAGTGAGGTAAACCCTAGGAGTGAATATGTGCATATAAATTGTTCCAGTTATTTAATCTTTGCATATTAGGTGATCTACTGTTTTAATTTCAAGTAATCTTGCCATACAATCCTATTAACATACATCTAGACAGTTAAATATTGCGGGAATTTAAAGTGCGAAAAATAAAACCTAGTTATTACAAGGCTTCGGGGAGGGGGCGTAATTACATAACCAAAAGTGGGGGAAAAGCGATAAATAAAAACCCTAATTTAAAGCCATTACAAACCCTTAACAGTTACAAAATAATGGAAAAATACTTAACAAGTGTGCGGCGAATTAAATACGAGGACGGTTGAAAAGAAAAAAACAACCTAAAACTCTAAGTGAGAAAAAATATTTTTTGTGGATTTTTATTTGAGAAAACAATTAAATTACAAATTAATTAAACCTAATTTATAATTGTTTTTTAATTATGATAGAAACTAATTAACCTAATTTACTAATTAAATTAAAAAGAAGTATTTTATGAGAAAAATGATTTTGGTGTATTTTTTGGGAAAAATTAATTAAATATTATTATTAAAAAAAATCTTTTTTTGTGATTTTTGTGATTTTTTAATTTTGTGATTAAATAAAAAAAAATTTGTGTTAATAAAAAAAGGAAAATAAAGAAATTAAAAAAGATTAAAAAAAAATAACTTGGGCTTGTGATGGATTGCTGAAGGGGGTGCAAAGCTGAATTTCCAGGCCCAACCAAGCTGAGCCCAGGTTGACCATGCTGGATCTTGTGTGGCATTGACTTGAGGTGTATCATAGTCCTTCAGGCTAGAACGCGTTGGATCTGGGTAGTGGTACATCATGTGGCTGGACGTTGAGGTGCATGGTAGGCATACGAGAGAGATTTGCACTGGATCTATGGAAGGAAAAGAAAATAAAGAAAGTTGTCTGGACCTGGGATCGAACCCAGCTCCATATGCCTTCTGACAATGCCATGTTTCCAGCTGCGCTTCAATGGTTATTTGTTAACATAATGAAAACAAAACGCAATATATAAAACAAGATAGTTGGATCAGAAAATGTGCGAGATTCAAACGCTCCAATGGTTGGCTACCACTTAATCATCTTCTCCAGGGCTCCGTCGTATTAGGTGATGACCTTTTACCTACGGACAATGTTCGTAACCGTAGCCTAGTAACATTCAAAAATCCACAAAACGCCAGATAAATGAAATCTAACTATACAGATCAACTCGTTTTGATCTTGTGAACACCATGGCACCCTTCTTTTTTCCTAATTTAACCTGTACCAAGAATCCCCAAATCGTGACCTCAAACCCTAATAATGGTAAGTATTGATTCCCGCACTGTTAATACAATTAAAGGATATAGAAAGCTTGCAAACATGATTATGAACAAGAATATATGAATAGAATGGATTTATAATGCGTAAAACATAGAAATCGATTTTAAGTTTGGGATGCAAACCGTGATACTTCTATGCGGGGATTCTTAATGTTTTGAAGCCTGCAAATGGTTGGGAATGCTTCCTGAGATGCCAAGGAATTGATTTCTGGCTTTTAATCGTCTTGAATAGCCCTCTATCCCAGAATTTGAACTTCACTTTTTGTCAAAAATTTTGAGTTTGCTTTGGCCTTTTCACGACTGCAACCCTTGTTCTTTTGATTTGGAATTGTTCAATACATATAAGAGAACAAATTAGATCAATAAAAATGCATCATATCTTGAGAAATAATGAAAAAGTGATTTGATTTGCTCTTTGTATGATATCTTCCCAAAATAAGCTTCAATCCAATATTTTCTAATCCAAATGAATCTTGCACGAATTGGGCATCTTGCTAGTTGTACATGGACTCAAAAGATGCACAAAAAATCAATGATTTGATTTGATTTCATTATTTTACCATTTAATTTAATTTATTTTGATTTAAATGAATAAAAAATCAAAATAAATGATACAAGTAATAAAATATTAGGTGGAAAAACTCAGGGGTCGTGGGACCTATTAGAAACATGTTTCAAGCAAGAAAACATGGGCACCTTTGGAAGAAATGCCAATTTGATCAATGTTGACTTTTGAAAATTTTCCAAAAATTGCCAACTTTGATAATGCACAACTCTCTCAATTTTTACCCTAGAGAGGTTTTCTTGGACTTTTTAGAAAGCTTAGGATGTCTCCAAATCAACCCTTTTAGTTTCATCTCAATTGGATCTTCCATGTTCATGTATGACGCTTTGACCCAAAAGGTGTTTTTGTTGACTTTTCAAAAGGACCCATAATGCAAAATATCATTTCTTTTTATGAGTGCATATTTTGACTTTGTGAGCTGATTATTAGTTGTAGGGAGGTGAATCCTCTTCAAAATGAGCTTTGGATGAAAAATTTCTGATAAAGCATGTGGAAGTTATGCTTGGTCAAAGTTGGGTTAACTTTTACTAAGAAACCCTAATTTAGCAACTTTTGGGTTTTGGTGAATTTGGAGCATTCCTTGGGGAATCATGGTCAATCCTTGATCAAATGATGAAATTAACTTCAAAATGTGGATGTTGACCAAAAATCTTGAAGTTTGACTGTATGTGGGTCACGAATGACTTTTGACCTAATATAATCGATTCTCAAGCATATGAGCAGTTGACTGAGCAAACTTCTTGTGCAAAGCATGAAACTTGACATGTAGGGTCTTGAGAACATATTAATACCATGGAGAGCATATGAGGCCTTTGTGGTTCACCCATCTTGATGAAAATAGAAACCCTAATTTGAGGTACACTGCCTTAGGAGAGAGTTTGTCTGGTCAACTCTTGGGCAAACTTGAGCAAATTGAGGATCTCTAGGAGTATGTTTTGAGTAAAATGAGAGGTAAAATTTTGGGGTACAACAGTTGCCCCTGTTCAATCTTCTTAAACCTGAGGATGTAGATTGGCTCGTCTGCCTTTCGTGATCTGAAGGTGGAAGATGATTGAACACTATAGTGCCCAGAAATTTGCACTCGCATGAAGTGGCACTTGATTCGTGCTTTCGGGAATGGGCTTATAGATGCAATTTGGAGGTTGATGATAGATATTCGTCGGAGATGGGCTTAAAGATGCCATCTAGATAGTTTTGATTTCCTTAGACATTCCTTCAATGAGAGTTCCTGTTGTTATTGTCGACGAGGAATCTACTAAGGAACATTGGTGTTTGTCTTGAGAAATAGAGCTTTAGGAGCTTCAGTTGTCCGTTACTCTCCTGGGGACATGCGAAACCAATCGTTTTTGATTAGGTCCCGGTCTTACAGTGTTATGGACTTCTGTTTGGGAGATAAGAGAGGAGGAACCTGGATAGTAAGGTTATGAGAAGGACCCTGGATAGTAGGGTTGCTTCGATATGAAAAGCCTGAATATTAGGGATGTGAGAAGGAACCTGGATAATAGGGTTACTTCGATATGAAAAGCCTAGATAGTGGGGCTTTGAGTAGGAACCCAGATAGTAGGGTTACTTCGATATGAAAGGCCTGGATAGTAGGGCTGTGAGAAGGAACCTGGATAGTAGGGTTACTTCGATATGAAAATCCTGGATAGTAGGGCTGTGAGAAGGAACTTGGATAGTAGCGTTACTTTGATATGAAAAGCCTAGAAAGTAGGGCTGTGAGAAGGAACCTGGGTAAGGTTGTTTCGTGAGGAGTTTAGGTAAAACTGCAGCAGGAACCTGGGTAAGGTTACTTTGGGATAAGTCTGTGTAAAACTTCAGAAGGAACTTGGGTAAGGTTACTCTGGGATAAATTCGTGTAAAATTTAGGAGGAACCGGGATAAGGTTACTTTGTGATAAGTTCATGTATAACTTCAGGAGGAACCGGGGTAAGGTTACTTTGAGATAAGTTTGTGTAAAACTTCTGCAGAAACCGGGGTAAGGTTACTTTGTGATATGTTCATGTAAAACTTCAGGAGGAACCGGGGTAAGGTCATTTTGAGATGAGTTTGTGTAAAACTTCAACAGGAACCGGGGTAAGTTTACTTTGAGATAATTTTGTGTAAAACTTCAGGAGGAACCGGGGTAAGGTTACTTGTGATGAGTCTGTGTAGTGATTTAGGAGGAACCTGGGTCGGGTTACTTCGGAATAAGTCCATGTAAAACTTCGGCAGGAACCTGGGTAAGGTTACTTTGTGGTAAGTTCGTGTAAAACTTCAGAATGAACCGGGGTAAGGTTACTTTGAGATGACTTTGTGTGAAACTTAAGGAGGAACCTGGGTAAGGTTACTTTGTGATAAGTTTGTGTAAAACTTCAGAAGGAACCTGGGTAAGGTTACTTTGGGATGAGTTCGTGTAAAACTTCAGGAGGAACCTGGGTAAGTTTACTTTGTGATAAGTTCGTGTAAAACTTCAGGAGGAACCTGGGTAAGGTTACTTTGTGATAAGTTCATGTGAAATTTCAGAAGGAAATGTATGAGAAAGGACTCTTGTAAGATTTTTCAGGATAAACCCGTGTGAAGCTGCATTTAGGAGAAACCCGTGTAATATTGCTTCGTGACGAACCCGAGTAAAGTTGTATTTGATCACACAGATAATTACTCTGTCAAGTTTCAGGAGCTAATCCTGAACTTGCTGGAAGTTGTTGATGATAACCATCTTTCCTGAAAAGGTACATGATTAATCGTATATGATGCATGAAATGCATTGTATGATGAAGTTCTCAAAATAAATGAGACTATGCTGTATGCAATGTGTATCCGCACGTCATGATATATGAACATGAAATGCTATTATGACATATCTGAGTTGGAAAATAAATCCATGACCTCTGCTGGAGAGTAACGGAAATTGAGTTCCTGACCGTCATAGAAAAAGTGGTTCTTCTACTTCCGCTGGGGATGGTGAATCGGAGATGACTATGTTGGGGATTTTCCCCTTGTTTACGGATATTCTGTCGAGGAGAGGCTCTGCTTGAGAATAACTCTGCAGGGGAATAACTTTGTTTGAGAGAGGAGATGCTTTGTTGGAAGATCTTGCCGATTCGGAGAGATAAACTATGTTAGGGGATGAACTTCCGTAGCCGGAGGAATAAACTTTGTTAGGGATTGAGCTTATGTATTCAGAGAAATAAACTCTTCTTGGGAGACAACTTTACGAACAACTTGTGATTATGAAATTCGGTCGGGGAATATAGAAGTCGATTCTTTGAAGGAACTTTTCTGGGGAACGTAGCTCCTGTTTGGGGAAGCCGGTGTCAAAGCTTTAGTTGCCTCTACTTTGTAGGGAGTGTAGATATCACAGGGTCGTATGCTGAGGATACGACAATGACTTTACATCAGGACTTTTCTGCCCCTGTACTTGCTGGAGAAAGTACCCATGGAGGCTTTGTGGATGCTGATCAGGATGATAAGTATTCTATTTATAAGAAAATGATAAGATGACGGGACATAGTCGTACGCTTCAAATCCCTAACTTATGCCTGGACCGCCCTTTCGGGTTTTCAGTCCACCAGAATACCCTTTTTTGCTCAAGCCGCCTTTTCAAGTTTTCGACTTGCCGGGTGTACATGTCTTTTTTGTTTTTATCCCTAATTTTTTCCTGAACCCTTTTGGTTCGCCGGGATGCCCTTATTTTTGCCTAGGCTAGTCAACCTAGCGGGTCTTTGTTCATGCATAGTATTTTCCGACTATGTCCATGTTCACCGGGTACGGAGAATTGTCACTGTCCATAGTAGTAAGTGTTGTGACACTACCAGAAGATGTTTATTTGATCGTACAGGATTCATTGCTGGAATTCATTCCCAATGCCCCAAGGGATTCAAATGGAGATCTTCCCCTGGCTATTTGGCATCTTTGAGAGATTCCTTGAACCTTGACTTGGCTGCCCCAGATGATGGACAATCATCTTGCAGTGCCCCTTGGTTGGAATTGTTTTTCCACTTGAGATGATCCTTTTTATTAAGAAGGTTTTTGTTCACTAAATATTTGTTATGCGAATTTCTCTGCTGTTGAACAAATAGTCATATGCAAACAATATTATTTTAAGAATGCAAAGATTATGTCTGCCATGAAGTTTGAAAATTCATTTTTTAGTAAAACAAGTTTCTTTTTGTAAAAGTTGATGTCAACTCAGGATTTATAGAAAACCTTATAGGAGTCAGGATACCTTTTGTAACAATATACTTTCGAACTAACCCATGCTTCAGCTAGGACTTTTAAAGGTTATAATGTGGCCTGGTTCACGGTTCAAGAAACAAAGGATAAAGGCTCAAAATTTATTTATACCCACCTGTTCTTCGTGATGTTCTTTGATCATATGCTCAGTTAATTGTGCATTTAGATCCCGTTTGAGTCTTTGCTCTGATATTCTAGTGATGGTTCGGATACTGACAGTTTATTTTGAATAGGCTGTCATTTTTGGTTGAGGGTTTGTAGGACCTCTTTCTTTTTGAGTTTATTATCCTTGTCTTTTTCCTGAACTGTTTCTTTTTGTGATTACAGTCAGCGGGATGCCCCAGTTTTTTTTCTTAAGTCTCCTTCATAGGTTTTGACTTAATGGGCTTTTATTTCGAGAGATAATGACTGCTTGTCTTGACGATTATAGGGAACCATCACCGTCTTTTGTTTTGGAAGGATGTCTTTGATGTTATTCATTATGTATGAAGTAGAATATTGCGACTGAATGCACATCTGAATTAACTGAGAAACTATCCTGCCCCAGGTTATGATTAAGGGTTTTAATTTGTGTGAAAAGAAAACTCCTACTTCTTTGGCTCGAAGGAGTTGACTAGGGATTATCTTCCTTATAACTCCACTATTTAGGATTTGAAACAACGCATGTGCGTTGTCATCGGGATCTGTTCAAAAGCATATTATAGAGATTGTTGTATCATTTTCGTCATCCTCCCTCTAAAGGCTTACGGTTTTTTAGTCGAGAGTTGAATATCACGAAAAGGAAATATAAAGCATTTTAAGCATAATGACAACAAATTTATTCAAGACAAGCATGTGTAATGCATTAATGAAATAATAAAGTTTGACATGACAATAATTGTTCGAATAAGCAAAGAAAATACAATTCAGAATTCAAATGAACAAAAATGCTTTCAATCCTAGCCATGTTTTGGGAAGGGAGCAGTGATCATGTTGGGAGTCTCAGGAGGGTCGAATTTGATCTCCTTGGCGTCAATCATATTCTGAATCTTGTATTTCAGCGCCCAACAATCGTTAGTATCATGCCCCAGGCTACCAGAATGATAAGCACATCTTGCATCTGAGTTGTAGTTAGGAGAAGAAGTCTTAGGGTTCGGATGAGGGTTTATCACTGTAATGAGATTCATCTTCAACATGTGTTGCAATGCTTGTGACAATGGCATGTTGATTTGGGTGAACTGCCTTTGAGGTCTTTCCCCCCTTGGCTGATTGTTTCATTGTTGTGGTTATTATGTGCGTGCCGAATTAGAGATCAACACTGCCCCTACAGATTGGTGGTAGTCTGCCTTGCTACGCCCCTTCTGGAGGTGTACAACATTGGCTTCCCTCTTGCCACCAAATGACTTCTTCTCTGTACTCGAAGAGGTATTTTTATGAATCTTACCATTCCGGATCTCAGCTTCTACTCTTTCTCCAGTCAGAATCAGCTCGGTGAAACCCGTTGATAAGGTGTCGATCAAATGATTAAGAAATGGACCTGATAGCGTCCCCAGAAACATATAAACTAAATCCCTATCAGAAAATGGTGGTTGGACTCTTCCAGCCAAGTCTCTCCACTTCTCGGCATAGTCTTTAAAGCCTTCACTTGCCCCCATGGACATACTCTGGAGTTGAGTACGGGTAGGAGCCAGGTCGGTGTTGTATTGATACTGCTTATAGAAAGCAGCATCCAGATCTTCCCATTTCGGACATTGGCTCTCTCTCCAGTTGATAGAACCATTCAAGTTGAGTCACTGACAGACTATCTTGAAAGAAATGAACCCACAAATTTCTATCAGCGGCATGGGGTTAGATCTTTCTGACATAAGAGCGGAGATGGAGTTTTGGGAAGGACATCCCATCATACTTTGTAAAAATTGTAGCTTTGAACTTCTGCGGGATGACCACTCCCGACACCAATCCCAATTCTTCGAAATACAACCCATGTATCCTCTGGACTTCCATGGAACTCAAACGATCTTTCAACTGCTTGTATCTATCCTCAGCAGGAAATTACTGCTCATCATTATGGTCGGTATCATTGTCAGAAACTGCAGGACAGGGATCCTTTTCTTCTTCTTGATTCTCCCCTTCCTTAGATGAAGAGGTCAGATTGACTTGTCACTTCAACCACTCTCAAAACCTTCTGCCCATATTCAGAATACCGGCATTCTTCTTCTTTTTCATTTTCTCTTTCATGACGAGGGCTTTCAGATCCTCCTGCCCTTTTGCCAGACTTATGAACATTTATTGGAACTGGGCGTTCTGTGCTTGAACGTCCTTAATGCTTTGTTCAGAAGACATTTCTGCTGAAATAAACAGCGAAGAAGATGAGAAACATGTAATGGTACCTGTAATGATATGTATGATATGCATGCAATGTTTTCAAGGATCTCGCAGGGTAAACAAGAAACTGTTAGAATTTGATTGCAGCTTGATTGAAGAAACTTCGTGTCATTGAGAGTCCTTCTTCAAGAGTCAAGCTTACCATATCGAGTGGGTCATAGCCCCTGACTCAAGATCTTATGACAACATTGGCTAGAGGAAAATAAATCCCCTTGCCCCTTGCTAGACGTCTGGTTCGCCATGACCTACATCGCAGACCCTTGAGATCCTTGAAATGGTTAGTATGATATGCCATGTTTATGATGTCATGATGTCATGATTATGTTGAGAAATCACAGGTATAACAAGCACAAACAAATCACACCAAGTTCTTAGGTTTAAGGCTTGCCTGAGTTTAAGGTAGTACCCTCTTGAAGTTAGATTGGTTCATCCTGTCCTATAAATAGTAATCGGGTTCTAAGGGATCTCAATATCACTGACCATCCTTTATCGAGCATTGTCTTAACTCAAGCAATCTTTACTTGCGTCCAAAATATCCCGAAAGTCTGATCTCAATGAGTGTAGCATCGAGTATCAACCAATCCTCAGCTCTATACCGAGGCCGGCTATCTCACTACTTTCTAATGGCCAAGTTTGTTCAACTAAGGTTCTAAGGTCCTTTAGTGCTTCACGACACCACGCGGCGGCCCCGTATTCTCCTCGTTTCCCCACGAAGGATACAGGTACCAACCAAAGTACCACACCAACACAGCCATCATTTAAACCATATAGTTCTACGTCGTACAGTCTCCACGATCTATTGTTGTTTACCTAAAAAATGCCCCCAGATCCGGGTGTAGGATCTATAGTAACCCAAACAAAACCCTTTAAGAATAAAGCAAACAAGCAAGAAAGCAATTTGAAATGACCTAGGTCCTAAGGTAAACCCCACTTTATTTTACTCCCCAGCAGAGTCTCCAGTTCTATAATACGGTGGCAGAACCGACTGTTAATACTGGTTTGTGTTTTTTGTTCGCAAAATGTCACGGTAAGCAAGAGTCGCCACCGACTTTTATTTTATCCAACCAGGAAAAGAAAAAAGAACAGAAAAAACCTATTTCAAGATGTTTCTGAGTACGGGGGGTATATTATAGAATGGGAAGGTGTTAGCACCCTTTCTATAAATGGTTTTCGATGGGCTCTTAGGTACTTTCTCATCTTTTTAAAATTGCTTGTGTGTGTGCTTGCTTTGAAAATGTTTTACTCTGTGATAACCCTTGTATCAGTCCTCAAGAATGTGACGAAGTTTGTTTTGAAACTTTGTTTTGAAAGGTGTTTGTGTGAAAAGTTTTTATTGAGTAAGTACTTAAGATTCTACCTACTCGAAAAAAGATTGTTTCTTCTATTTCCTTTAGACAGCACTATCCTACTATTAAGAAGTAGGTAGCACCGTCGTTGAAGTTGTAAGGGACATTCGAAAGGGACAAGTACAATCACTAAACAATAGTTAGAAAACTTTAGTAGTAACCCTAGAGTCTTAATATCTTTTTGAGGCAACATTTCCGAAGCAACATTTCCGAGGCAACATTCGAATGGGACACTTTGATCTTTTAGACTGGAGGGCAACCACTAAAAACTCCTATGCTTAATGATTGTTTACCGAAGGCAACCGAAGTGAGGTAAACCATAGGAGTGAATATGTGCATATGAATTGTTTCAATTATTTAATCTTTGCACATTAGGTGATCTACCGTTTTAATTTCAAGTAATCTTGCCATACAATCCTATTAGCATACATCTAGACAATTAAAGATTGCGGGAATTTAAAGTGCGAAAAATAAAACCTAGCTATTACAAGGCTTCGGAGAGGGGGATTAATTACATAACCAAAAGTGGGGGAAAAGCGATAAATAAAAACCCTAATTTAAAGCTATTACAAACCCTTAGTAGTTACAAAATAATGGCAAAATAATTAACAAGCGCGCGACGAATTAAATACGAGGACGGTTGAAAAGAAAAAAAAACCTAAAACTCTAAGTGAGGAAAAGTATTTTTTGTGGATTTTTATTTGAGAAAAAAATTAAATTACAAATTAATTAAACCTAATTTCTAATTGTTTTTTAATTATGAAAGAAACTAATTAGCCTAATTTACTAATTAAATTAAAAAGAAGTATATTATGAGAAAAATGATTTTGGTGTATTTTTTGGGAAAAATTAATTAAATATTTATTATTAAAAAAATCTTTTTTTGTTATTTTTGTGATTTTTGTGATTTGTTAATTTTGTGATTAAATAAAAAAATGGTGTTAATAAAAAAAGGAAAATAAAGAAATTAAAAAAGATTAAAAAAAATAACTTGGGCTTGTGATGGATTGTTGAAGGGGGTGCAAAGCTGAATTTCCAAGCCCAACCAAGCTGGGCCCAGGTTGACCATGCTGGATCTTGTGTGGGATTGAATTGAGGTGTATCATAGTCCTTCAGGCTGGAACGTATTTGATCTGGGTAGCGGTACATCCTGTGGCTGGACGTTGAGGCGCATGGTAGGCATACGAGAGAGATTTGCACTGGATCTTTGGAAGGAAAATAAAATAAAGAAAGTTGTCTAGACCTGGGATCGAACCCAAGTCCTTATGCCTTCTGCCAATGCCATGTTACCAGCTGCACTATAATGGTTATTTGTTAACATAATGAAAACAAATTGCAATATATAAAACAAGATAGTTGGATCGGAAAACGCGCGAGATTCAAACGCTCCAATGGTTGGCTTCCACTTAATCATCTTCTCCAGGGCTCCGTCGTATTAGGTGATGACCTATTACCTACGGACAATGTTCGTAACCATAGCCATGTAACATTCAATCCATAAAACGCCAGATAAATGAAATCTAACTATACAGATCAACTCGTTTTGATCTTGTGAACACCATGGTACCCTTCTTTTTTCCTAATTTAACCTGTACCAAGAATCCCCAAATCGTGACCTCAAACCCTAACAATGGTAAGTATTGTTTCCCGCACTGTTAATACAATTAAAGGATATAGAAAGCTTTCAAACACGATTATGAACAAGAATATATGAATATAATGGATTTATAATGCGTAAAACATAGAAATCGAATTTGAGTTTTGGATGCAAACCGTGATACTTCTATGCGGGGATTCTTGATGTTTTGAAGCCTGCAAATGGTTGGGAATGCTTCCTGAGATGCCAAGGAATTGATTTCTGGCTTTGAATCGTCTTGAATAGCCCTCTATCCCAGAATTTGAACCTCACTTTTTGTCAAAAATTTTGAGTTTGCTTTGGCCTTTTCACGACTACAACCCTTGTTCTTTTGATTTGGAATTGTCCAATACATATAAGAGAACGAATTAGGTCAATAAAATTGCATCATATCTTGAGAAATAATGAAAAAGTGATTTGATTTGCTCTTTGTATGATATCTTCCCAAAATAAGCTTCAATTCAATATTTTCCAATCCAAATGAATCTTGAACGAATGAGGCATCATGCTAGCTGTGCATGGACTCAAAAGATGCACAAAAAATCCATGATTTGATTTGATTTCATTATTTTACCATTTAATTTAATTTATTTCGATTTAAATGAATAAAAAATCAAAATAAATGATAAAAGTAATAAATTAATAGGTGGAAAAGCTCAGGGGTCATGGGACCTATTAGAAACATGTTTCAAGCAAGAAAACATGGGCCCCTTTGGAATAAATGCCAATTTGATCAATGTGGACTTTTGACAATTTTCCAAAAACTGCCAACTTTGATAATGCACAACTCTCTCAATTTTGACCCTAGAGAGGTTTTCTTGGACTTTTTAGAATTCTTAGGATGTCCCCTAACCAACCCTTTTGGTTTCATCTCAATTGGATCTTCCATGTTCATGTATGAAGCTTTGACCCAAAAGGTGTTTTTGTTGACTTTTCAAAAGGACCCATAATGCAAAATTTCATTTCTTTTTCTGAGTACATATTTTGAACTTATGGGATGAATATGAGTTGTAAGGAATTGCATCCTCTTCAAAATTAGCTTTGGGTGGAAAATTTCTGATAAAACATATGGAAGTTATGCTTGGTCAAAGTTGGGTTGACTTTTACTAAGAAGTCCTAATTTAGCAACTTTTGGGTTTTGATGAATTTGGAGCATTCCTTGGGGAATCATGGTCAGTCTTTGATCAAATGATGAAAGTCACTTCAAAATGTGTATTTTGACCAAAAATCTTGAACTTTGACTGTATGTGGGTCACAGATGACTTTTGACCTAATATAGTCGATTCTCAAGCATCTGAGCAGTTCACTGAGCAAACTTCTTGTGCAAGGCATGAAACTTGACATGTAGGGTCTTGAGAACATATTAAGACCATGGAGAGCATATGAGGCCTTTTTGGTTCACCCATCTTGATGAAAATAGAAACCCTAATTTGAGGTACACCGCCTTAGGAGAGAGTTTGTCTGGTCAACTCTTGGGCAAACTTGAGCAAATTGAGGATCTCTAGGAGTATGTTTTGAGTAAAATGAGAGGGAAAAGTTTGGGGTACAACAGTTGCCCCTGTTAAATCTTCTTAAACCTGAGGATGTAGATTGACTCGTCTTCCTTTCGTGATCTGAAGGTGGAAGATGATTGAACACTAGAGTGCCCAGATATTTGCACTCACATGAACTGGCACTTGATTCGTGCTATCGGGAATGGGCTTATAGATGCCATTTGGAGGTTGATGATAGAGAGTCGTCGGAGATGGGCTTAAAGATGCCATCTAGATAGTGTTGATTTCCTGAGACATTCCTTCGATGAGCGTTCCTGTTGTTATTGTCGACGAGGAATCTGTTGAGGAACATTGGTGTCTGTCTCGAGAAATAGAGCCTTAGGAGCTTCAGTTGTCCGTTACTCTACTGGGGACATGTGAAAGTAATCGTGTTTGATTAGGTCCCAGTCTTACAGTGTTGTGGATTGTTGTTTGGGAGATAAGAGAGGAGGAACTTGGATAGTAAGGTTATGAGAAGGAACCTGGATAGTAGAGTCGCTTCGATATGAAAAACATGGATAGTAGGGTTGTGAGAAGGAATCTAGATAGTAGGGTTACTTCGATATGAAAAGCCTGGATAGTAGGGCTATGAGAAGGAACCTGGATAGTAGGGTTACATCGATATGAAAAGCCTGGATAGTAGGGCTATGAGAAGGAACCTGGATAGTAGGGTTACTTCGATATGAAAAGCCTGGATAGTAGGGCTGTGAGAAGGAACCTAGATAGTAGGGTTACTTCGATATGAAAAGCCTGGATAGTAGGGCTGTGAGAAGGAACCTGGGTAAGGTTGTTTCGTGAGGAGTTTAGGTAAAACTGCAGCAGGAACCTGGGTAAGGTTACTTTGGGCTAAGTCTGTGTAAAACTTCAGAAGGAACCTGGGTAAGGTTACTCTGGTATAAATTCGTGTAAAACTTCAGGAGGAACCGGGATAAGGTTACTTTGTGATAAGTTCATTTAAAACTTCAGGAGGAACCAGGGTAAGGTTACTTTGAGATAAGTTTGTGTAAAACTTCAGCAGGAACCGGAGTAAGGTTACTTTGTGATAAGTTCGTGTAAAACTTCATGAGGAACCGGGGTAAGGTTACTTTGAGACGAGTTTGTGTAAAACTTCAGCAGGAACTGGGGTAAGGTTACTTTGAGATAAGTTTGTGTAAAACTTCAAGAGGAATCGGGGTAAGGTTACTTGTGATGAGTCTGTGTAGTTCTTTAGGAGGAACCTGGGTAGGGTTACTTCGGGATAAGTCCATGTAAAACTTTGGCAGGAACCTGGGAAAGGTTACTTTGTGATAAGTTTGTGTAAAACTTCAGAATGAACCGGGGTAAGGTTACTTTGAGATAAGTTTGTGTGTAACTTCAGGAGGAACCTGGGTAAGGTTACTTTGTGATAAGTTCGTGTAAAACTTCAGAAGGAACCTGGGTAAGGTTACTTTGGGATGACTTCGTGTAAAACTTCAGGAGGAACCTGGGTAAGGTTACTTTGTGATAAGTTTGTGTAAAACTTCGGGAGCAACCTGGGTAAGGTTACTTTGTGATAAGTTCGTGTGAAACTTCAGAAGGAAATGTATGAGAAAGGACCCATGTAAGATTTTTTAGGATAAACCCGTGTGAAGCTGCGTTTAGGAGAAACCCGTGTAAGATTGCTTGGTGACGAGCCCGCGTAAAGCTGCATTTGATCATGCAGATAATTACTCTGTCTAGTTTCAGGAGCTAATCTTGAACTTGCTGGAAGTTGTTGATGATAACTATCTTTCCTGAAAAGGTACATGATTAATCGTATATGATGCATGAAATACATTGTATGATGACGTTCTCAAAATAAATGAGACTATGATGTATGCAATGTGTATGCGCACGTCATGCTATATGAACATGAAATGCTATTGTGACATATCCGAGCGAGAAAATAAATCCCTGACCGCTGCTGGAGAGTAACGGAAATTGAGTTCCTGACCGTCATAGAAAAAGTGGTTCTTCTACTTCCGTTGGGGATGGTGAACCTGATATGACTATGTTGGGGATTTGCCCCTTGTTTATGGATATTCTGCGGAGGAGACACTCTGCTTGAGAATAACTCTGCGGGGGAATAACTCTGTTTGAGAGAAGAGATACTTTGCTGGAAGATCTTGCCGATTCGGAGAGATAAACTCCGCTGGAGGATGAACTTCAGTAGTCGGAGGAATAAACTTTGTTAGGGATTGAGCTTCTATATTTAGAGAAATAAACTTTGCTTAGGAGAAAACTTTATGAACTGCTTGCGATTATGAAATTCGGCCGGGGAATATAGATGTCGATTCTCTGAAGGAACTTTGCTGGGGAAGGTAGCTCCTGTTTGGGGAAGTCGATGTCAAAGCTTTAGTTGCCTCTACTCTATGGGGAGTGTACATGTCACAGGGTTGTCTGCTGAGGATACGACAATGACTTTGCATTAAGACTTTTCTGCCCATGTACTTGCTGTAGAAAGTACCCACGGAGGCTTTGTGGATGCTGATCAGGATGATAAGTCTTTTATTGATAAGAAAATGATAAGTTGACGTGACATAGTCGTACGCTTCAAATCCCTAACTTTTTCCTGGACCGCCCTTTCGGGTTTTCAGTCCACTGGGATACCCTTTTTTGCTCAAGCCGTCTTTTCAAGTTTTCGACTTGCAGGGTGTACATATCATTTTTGTTTTTATCCCTAATTTTTGGCCGAACCCTTTTGGTTCGTCGGGATGCCCTTATTTTTCCTAGGCCAGTCAACCTAGCGGGTCTTTGTTCATGCGTAGTATTTTTCGACTATGTCCATGTTCACCGGGTACGGAGAATTGTCATTGTCCATAGTAGTAAGTGTTGCCACACTACCAGAAGATGTTTGTTTGATCGTACAGGATTTGTTGCTGGAATTCATGCCCAATGCCCCGAGGGATTCAAATAGAGATCTTCCCCTGGCTATTTGGCATCTTTGAGAGATTCCTTGAATCTTGACTTGACTGCCCCAGATGATGGACAATGATCATATCGTGCCCCTTGGTTGGAAGTGTTTTTCCACTTAAGGTGGTCCTTTTTATTGAGTAGGTTTTTGGTCACTAGATATTCGTTATGCGAATTTCTCTGTTGTTGAACAAATAGTCATATGCAAACAATATTATTTTAAGAATGAAAAACTTATGTCTGTCTTGAAGTTTGAAAATTCATTTTTTAGTAAAACAAGTTTTTTTTGTAAAAGTGTGATGTCAACTCAGGATTTATAGCAAACCTTATAGGAGTCAGGATACCTTTTGTAACAATATGCTTTCGAACTAACCCATGATTCAGCTAGGACTTTTAAGGGTTATAACGTGGCCTGGTTCACGGTTCAAGAAACAAAGGATAAAGGCTCAAAATTTATTTGTACCCACCCGTTCTTCGTGATGTTCTTCGATCATATGCTCAGTTAATTGTGCATTTAGATCTCGTTTGAGTCTTTGCTCTGATGTTCCAGTAATGGTTCGGATACTGACAGTTTATTTTAAATAGGCAGTCATTTTTGTTGAGGGTTTGTAGGACCTCTTTCTTTGTTATTTTATTATCCCTGTCTTTTGCCTGAACTGTTTCTTTTTGTGATTACAGTCAGCGGGATGTCCCAGTTTTTTTTCTTAAGTCTCCTTCATAGGTATTGACTTAATGGGCTTTTATTTCTAGAGATAATGATTGCCTGTCTTGATGATTATAGGGAACCATCACCGTATTTTGTTTTGTTAGGACGTCTTTGATGCCATTCATTATGTATGAAGTAGAATATTGCGACTGAATGCACATTTGAATTAACTGAGAAACTACTCTGCCCCAGGTTAAGATTAAGGGTTTTAATTTGTGTGAAAAGAAAACTCCTACTTCTTTGGCTCGAAGGGGTTGACTAGGGATTATATTCCTTATAACTCCACTATTTAGGATTTGAAACAACACCTGTACATCGTCAGCGGGGTCTGTTCAAAAGCATATTGTAGAGATTGTGGTATCATTTTCGTTATCCTCCCTCTAAAGGCTTATAGTTTTTTAGTAGAGAGTTGAATATCACGAAAAGGAAATATAAAGCAGTTTAAGCATAATGACAACAAATTAATTCAAGACAAACATGTGTAATGCATTAATGAAATAATAAAGTTTGACATGACAATAATTGTTCGAATAAGCAAAGAAAATACAACTTCTGAATTCAAATGAACAAAAATTCTTTCAATCCTAGCCATGTTTTGGCAAGGGAGCAGTGATCACGTTGGGAGTCTCAAGAGGGTCGAATTCGATCTCCTTGGCATCAATCATATTCTGAATCTTGTATTTCAGTGCCCAACAATTGTTAGTATCATGCTCTGGGCTACCAGAATGATAAGCACATCTTGCATCCGGGTTGTAGTTAGGAGAAGAAGTCTTAGGGTTCGGATGAGGGTTTATCACCGTAATCAGATTCATCTTCAACATGTGCTACAATGCTTGTGACAATGGCATGTTGATTTGGGTGAACTGCCTTTGGTTTCTTCCCCCCTTGGCTGATTGTTTCGTTGTTATGGTCGTTGTGTGTGTGCCAAATTAGAGATCAACACTGCCCCCAAAGATTGGTGGTAGTCTGCCTTGCTACACCCCTTCTGGTCGTGCACAGCATTGGCTTCCCTCTTGCCACCAAATGACTCCTTCTCTATACTCGAAGAGGTATTTTACTGAATCTTACCATTCCGTATCCGAGCTTCTACTCTTTCTCCAGTCAGAATCAGCTCGGTGAAACCTGCTGACGAGCTGCCGATCAAATGATTAAATAATGGACCAGATAGCGTCCCCAGAAACATATCAACCAACTCCCTATCAGACAAAGGGGGTTGGACTCTTCCAGCCAAGTCTCTCCACTTCTGGGCATAGTCTTTAAAGCCTTCACTTGCCCCCATGGACATACTCTGGAGTTGAGTACGAGTAGGAGCCAGGCATTGTATTGATACTGCTTATATAAAGCAGCAGCCATATCTTCCCAATTTCAGACATTGGCTCTCTCCAGTTGATAGAACCATTCAAGTTGAGTCCCTGACAGACTATCTTGAAAGAAATGAACCCACAAATTTCTATCAGCGGTGTGGGGATAGATTTTTCTGACATAAGAGCAGAGATGGAGTTTTGGGCAAGACACCCCATCATACTTTGCAAAAATTGGAGCTTTGAACTTCTGCGGGATAACCACTCCTGACACCAATCCCAATTCTTCGAAATCTAACCCAGGTATCCTCTGGACTTCCATTGCACTCAAACGATCTTCCAACTGCTTGTATCTATCCTCAGTAAGAGGATACTGCTCATCATTGTGGTTGGTATCATTGTCAGAAACTGCAGGACTGGGATCCTTCCCTTCTTCTTGATTCTCCACTTCCTTAGATGAAGAGGTCAGATCGACTTATCGCTTCAACTGCTCTCCAAACCTTCTTCCCATATTCAGAATACAGGCAGTCTTCTTCTTTTTCTTTTTCTCTTTCATGATGAGGGCTTTTAGATCCTCCTGCCCTTTTTCCATACTTATGAACATTTGTTGGAACTGGGTGTTCTGTGCCTGAAGGTCCTTGATGCTTTGTTCAAAAGACATTTATGCTGAAATAAACAGCGAAGAAGATGAGAAACCTTTAATGGTACCTGTAATGATATATATGATATGCATGCAATGTTTTCAAGGATCTCGCGGGGTAAACAAGAAACTGTTAGAATTTGATTGCAGCTTGATTGAAGAAACTTCGTATCATTGAGAGTCCTTCTTCAAGAGTCAAGCTCACCATATCGAGTGGGTTATAGCCCCTGACTCAAGATCCTTTGACAACATTGGCTAGAGGAAAATAAATCCCCTTGCCCCTTGCTAGACGTCTGGTTCGCCATGACCTACATCACAGACCCTTGAGATCCTTGAAATGGTTAGTATGATATGCCATGTTTATGATGTCATGATGTCATGATTATGTTGAGAAATCAGAGGTATAACAAGCACAAACAAATCACACCAAGTTCTTAGGTTTAAGGCTTGCCTGAGTTTAAGGTAGTACCCTCTTGAAGTTGGATTGGTTCATCCTATCTTATAAATAGTAATCGGGTTCTAAGGGATCTCAATATCACTGACCATCCTTTATCGAGCATTGTCTCAGCTCAAGCAATCTTTACTTGCAGCCGAAATATCCCGAAAGTCTGATCTCAATGAGTGTAGCATCGAGTATCAACCAATCCTCAACTCTATATCGAGGCCAGATATGTCACTACTTTCTAATGGCCAAGTTTGTTCAACTAAGGTTATAAGGTCCGTTAGTGCTTCACAACACCACGCGGCGGCCCCGTATTCTCCTCGTTTCCCCATAAAGGATACCGGTACCAACCAAAGTGCCACACCAACACAACCATCTCTTAAACTATATCAGTCTACGCCGTACAGTCTCCACGATCTATTGTTGTTTACCTAAAAAATGCTCCCAGATCCGGGTGTAGGATCTATAGTAACCCAAACAAAACCCTTTAAGAATAAAGCAAACAAGCAAGAAAGCAATTTGAAATGACCTAGATCCTAAGGTAAACCCCACTTTATTTTACTCCCCAGCAGAGTCGCCAGTTCTGTAATACGGTGGCAAAACCAACTTTTAATACTGGTTTGCGTTTTTTGTTTGCAAAATGTCGCGGTAAGCAAGAGTCGCCACCGACTTTTATTTTATCCAATCAGGAAAAGGAAAAAGAACAGAAAAAAACCTTTTTCGAGATGTTTCTAACCACGTGGGGTAGATTATAGAAAGGGAAGGTGTTAGCACCCTTTCTATCCATGGTTTTACATGGGCTCTTAGGTACTTCCTCATCTTTTTAAAATTTCTTGTGTGTGTGCTTGCTTTACAAATGTTTTACTCCATGATAACCCTTGTATTAGTCCTCAAGGATGTGACGAAGTTTGTTTTGAAAATTTGTTTTGAAAGGTGTTTGTGTGAAAAGTTTTTATTGAGCAAGTACTTAACATTCTACCTACTCGAAAAAAGATTGTTCGTTCTATTTCCTTTAGACAGCGCTATCCTACTATTAAGGAGTAGGTAGCACCGTCGTTGGAGTTGTAAGGTACATTCGAAAGGGACAAGTACAATCACTAAAGCAATAGTTAGAAAACTTTAGTAGTAACCCTAGAGTCTTAAGATCTTTCCGAGGCAACATTTCTGAGGCAACATTTCCGAGGCAACATTCGAATGGGACACTTTGATCTTTTAGACTAGAGGGAAACCACTAAAATCTCCTATGCTTAATGATTGTTTACCGAAGGCAACCGAAGTGAGGTAAACCTTAGGAGTGAATATGTGCATATGAATTGTTTCAGTTATTTAATCTTTGCACAATAGGTGATCTACCATTTTAATTTCAAGTAATCTTACCATACAACTTCTCTACAACTTCTTCTCCTCAAAACCCTTATTTTTCTCTTCTCTACAACTTCTCTTGTACCAAAACCTTCCAAGATTTATTTCTCTCTAGATCAAAATCAAAGTTGAAAATTTTCCCAAATATGCAGCTACAGTGCGATGATGATATCTCCCAACTCATACCTTATTTTGAATATCCTAACGGTCAAAAGTTATATGTAGGTGTTGTGAATTTACCCTCAAAATTTGAGCATGATCGAACGGTTATAGAATCGGGGATTGGCGATTTAGTAAGACTTCTGCAATAAAAACGAGAATGAATTTCTCCCATCTATTCTCTCACCTTTTCTCAATTAACCTAATTCCTTTTATATCCACTTAACCTTGTAATTCTATTAATTCTTATTGGGACAATATCCATACTCCCATACTTACTACATGACATCACTTAAATAAGCCCAACAATTAATCTTATAATGCTCCAATATATTTAATATTATTAAACCACCATTCAATCAAATAATATCACAGAGCAACTTAACAATAATTCACAATATTTATCAACTCCAACTAATAATTTTAATTAAATGATTAATTAAATTATCGGGGCGTTACAAGTACTGCCGAAAGTGAGCTGCTTTAGAAATGAGTCCAGCTCAGCATGCACGGGGTGAAAAGACTTCCATCAAATAAGTGAGGCCTTCACTGGGAAATCTCGGATTGAGTCTTCATATCACACAAACCTATTCCAACAAAAGATGCCCTGGGATAACTTTCCTGGGGAATCAATAAGTCATCAATATAGAAAAAGGTCAAACTCATGGGGAATAAATACCAATAATAATACCAACACTGCCAAAAAGAGCAATATTTCGCAAATAGTTCCATCTCAGCACACCAAGGGAACAAGATATTTCCTCATATGAGGGAAAACTTTGATGGGGAATCTTGGATAGAGGCCTCAGACCATGCAAACCCAAAAATCAGAAAATAAACCAACACTTTACTAGGGACACTGAGATCACAAACCCAATATTGCACCTTACACCAATTGGTGTCGTCTTCAATATACATGAATCAAACGCATACCAGCAACAAAGACCTGAGAAAACCTTCCCAGGGGAAACAAAACTTCCCAAAATTACTTGAGTTCGTCCATTCCTGGGATCACCATCTTTGTTTTCCTCTTGAATCACGAAATCTAAAGTAAAAGTAAGTTGTAAATTATTTTTGAAAAATAATTTTGTTATTTAATCTTTTTGCTTTGAAAATTATTATCAGTATTAAATGGAGTCTTTGTAAGCTGAATAAAAATAAGAACTACAAAGAATTGGGTAAAAGCTCAAATTTTATAGATAGAATGGTAGTCTGCGAATGGCGAGACTCCGTGGATGATTACAAAGTTTGGAAAATGGTAATATATAATGGAAAAGATACATTGAGATACAATGACCATTATTCCCTCTAACAACTTTGAAATCCTGAGCAGCAGCTTCCGTTGAAGTATGGTGAGGACCCAAGAAGATTTTTACTTCAATGATCAAGTCTTGTCTGATGCAGTTACTTGTCAAGAAATTCCCTAACTTTTTCCTAAGCTGCCCTTGCGGGTTTTCAACATAGTAGGAAATTTAATTCTGTTTATGTCTCTAATTTTTGCCTAGACCGCCCTTTCGGGTTTTCGGCCAACCGAGATGCTGTTTTTTTCCTAAACCACCCTTTCGGGTTTTCAACTTAGCAATTTATTCTTTCATTTATTTAGGCGAAGTATTTCTTGATTGCATCAGCATTCATGGGACGTGGGAATTCCTCGCCATCCATAGTTTCAAGAATTAATGCACCGCCAGAGAAGGCTTTCTTGACAACACATGGGCCTTCAAAATTGGGAGTTCACTTGCCCCTAGAATCAGCGTTAAAAGACATGATCTTCCTGAGCACGAGGTCGCCTTCTCTGAATTCACGAGGTTTGACCTTCTTATCAAAAGCTTTCTTCATTCTCTTCTGATATAATTGCCCATGACACAAAGTCGTCATTCTCTTCTCTTCGATCAAATTCAATTGGTCAAACCTGTTCTGGATCCATTCAGCCTCTTACAACTTGGTTTCCATTATCACACGCAAAGAGGGAATCTCAACCTCGATTGGGAGCACAACTTCCATTTCATACACAAGGGAGAACAAGGTTGCTCCTGTTGAAGTGCAGACAGATGTCCGATACCCATGTAAAGCAAAAGGGAGAATTTCATGCCAATCTTTATAAGTAACAACCATCTTCTGGATTATCTTTTTTATATTCTTATTATCAGCTTATGAAGATGTGAAAAACACAAGAAGGGGGGTTGAATTGTAAAACTTAAAACAAATGCTTAGACAACACAGTATTTTTATCCTGGTCCGTTTGATCTCAAACTACTTCAGTCCACCCGTCAAGGTGATTTCGTCTCTCTCCAACGAGGTCTTAATCCACTATATTCAAAGGATTACAACATCTACTTTAACAACTGTTAAAGCCTTCTTGAGTATAACCACAAACCGGTTTATCTCAAGGAAATCTTTTACAAATAATTTGAACAAAGATGTGTTAACGTTTTCTAATAAAACAATATATCACAACTGTGATAATTACACAATTTAAGCTTGGAATAAACTGAATTTGCTAAAGCGTTTGAGTAAGCATGGTTTTGAAGGCTTGGCAAATTATATGAGTGCATGCGTGCGTCTTTTCTCACACAGACTTGTTTAAATAGGCAAGGCAGAGATACGTTGTCCATAAAGCCATTTTAATGATAATAACGCACTTTCCTTTTTGAGAAGATCTTGTCTGAGGATAGCCGTTAGCATTTGATTCTGTCTTGAATACTTAATAACGCTTCAGAGTCTTCTTTGCTTTAACTTATGATAACGCTTCAAAGTGTTCTTTGCTTTAACTTATGATAACGCTTCAGAGTGTTCTTTGCTTTAACTTATGATGACGCTTATGAGTGATGATGACTTGGTAAAGATCATTGATCAGAGTCAGAGTGTATATCTTTATGCGCAGATTCTCGTCATCAGGCTTCAGCATATAATCTGGTAGCTTCAGCGTGTAGCACATGTTACTGATCTTCTGATGCTGATTCCATCAGAACTTCTATATATACAAAACATAATTTTAAGCAGCATATTTGTTTTATATATAGATATATATCTTTGAATTTATTTATTCTTTGTATTTTGTTATCATCAAAACTCTAATCAAGGGTTGTAGAATCAAACTATGTTCTAACAATCTCCCCCTTTTTGATGATGACAAAAACCAGATTTTTCAATTAAAAATAAAGAATAAAAAGTATAGAATTAAGAAGAGAAACTCCCCCTGAGTTGATTACTTCCCTTTAATTCCATGAGTCTTTGAGCATCAGAACCTTACTGTATCTTTCCTCAGAGTTTTGTACCTGTTCAAGCTTTTCAGAAGAGAAAAAATTTAAATAGATCAGAATGTTTGAGACTTATGTCTCAGTAATACGTTATTGAAAAATATCATTCTTTCTCCCCCTTTTTGTTAGTTATCAAAAAGAACATAAGATCAGAGCTAAAATGAGTTTATATTAAAAACCAGAAGCAATGATAAGTTCAGAACAATGTAAGAAAATTACAGATAAACAAGTTTTAAAGACAGGAAATTCTAAGAGGGAGGAGGAAGACGTGTGAACAAAGCTTCCAACATGCTCTTGATCTGGGTGTTGGTTTCCTGTTGCTGGGTTAACATGCTCGCGATTGCATCAATTTTTTCGTCCTGTTTATCCATTCTTTCCTTCATCAAAATACCAGATCTTTTCAGGTCTTCTAGAGTCTGCCTATCAAAGGAGGAAGCTTGAGAATCTTCAGTAACAGGATGCTTCTCAGAGCTTTCTGCAATATCCTCTTTTGATCCAGTGCTTCAGCAGGAATCATCTGCTCTAGAGTATCAGTCAGATTGAGATCTTCTGACTCTGGTTGAACTTTGGATGCTGGACGATGTTCAGACCAGGGAGCAATGTCCAGAGGGAGAACTTCTTCCTTGAGCAGCTGGCTCAGAACTGGATCTTCAATTTCTTTCAGCAGATTACTGAAGTTCTGTTGAGCTTGTCCGTAGCTCTGTTCTTGCAACTTATGAGTTTCAGAACATACCCATCTTCTGAACTTTGACCAAAGGTAGTCTGATACAGCAGGATCAATCAGCTCAATATTAGCTTGCTTCAGAGAAGTGATCCACTTTTGTACTTCTGTTTCAAATGTCAATAAGCTGGTACCAACATCTGGAGAGGGTTCAGATGGTTTTGGTTTTGGAATAGTTGTTTTGTGGGTTATGGCAGCAAGACGTTCAAAGATCGTTAAGTCAATGACAGTCTTGATGTTGTCATCTGAATTGTTCTTTGGTGAGGGAGTGGGAGAGTCAGGAATTATTATTGGACTGGTTGGGGAGTTTGGTGGAGTTGATTCTAGAGAAGAGGGAATTTGGGGAATATTCAGAATGGTTAGGGGCATACGAATGGCCAGAGGTTCTGTGATTCCAGGAATGGGAATGGTATCAGAATCAACAGCTTGATTTGATTGATCGTTATGAGGTTCTGGTTCACAGGATTCAGAAGGTTGAGTCTCAGAAGTTTGAACTTCTGGTTGAAATGGTTCAGGTTGTGGAGAAGGTGGATGAATTTCTGGTTGAGGAGATGGAGGTAGTGGGATTTCTGGTTGTGGAGAGAGGGGAATTTCTGGTTGTGGTGAGAGGGGAATTTCTGGTTGTGCTTCTGTGGTAGTTTTAGGGTTTGGATTTTCTGGCATGGGAGCAGAAGTATGTTGGTCAAAGGTATCTATATCAGATAGAACTTTTGCAAGTTCTTGTTGGGTTGCTTCAATATTTGGATTTGGAGGTTGGGAGCGAGATCTTCTAAAAGTTAAGGATTCAGAGGGGTCAAATTCAATGTCAAAGTCATCAAATGTTTGTGGTGTGGAGTTTTCTGATTGAGTGGGAATTGGGATAGATGTTGATACAGAAATTGAATTTAAAACAGTTACAGAAGAAGGATTACCTCTCTTTTTAGGAGTCCGCTGGGATGATCCTTCTGCTACAGCTTTCCTTTTCTTGGTTTTCTTCAGCACAACTTCTAGAGCCTTCTGTTGCAGATCCTGAATGTTCAAATTTGGTGTTGTACCATCCGCCTTGCATGCATCCAGATATCTGACTATTATATCAGGTTTAAAATCAATCTCTGAGAACAGAGGAAAGTTATCCAGTGGGACTCTTCTGCTGGAGATTCTTGCAAAAGAAGTGACACTGGGTTCCTTCTTGATGTTCTCAATCAACTTCATCTTCTTCAGATTCTTTGCATTCAGCGGTTTGCCAACAGTAGCTTCCAAAGAGCTGATTTCCTAAGCCTCTGTTAGATGATCAATCATCTTATTCTCTGTTATAATATCTGATATAAGTCTTCCTAGGGGTATCCAGTCCCTTTTTGTGTGCTCCTCTTCTCTGGTTTCCTTAACACTAGTCCTTAGATGGTTAAACAGCAGATGAGCCAGATTCACCTTGATCTTCTGGGAGATGAAGTAGATCAGAAATTGCTAATCAATATTGATGTAGTCAGGAGAACTGGTAGGCTTCTTGTGGTTTATGCATCCCAGAATGATCTTGGCCCATATTCTGTGATGGTCTTTTAAATCCCTTATCTTGCTGGAGGGAAGACCCAGAGTGAATATTTCTCTAGCAATTAGGGCAACATCAGCGCATCTTTCAACCATGTCAATGCATCGTACACCACCACCATTGTAGCCTATTAATCTTGCAATGAGGTCCTCAGTAATAACTATCTTCTTCCCCATAATGTATGAAGTAACTTAATGGTTGGAAGATGAAGCATGAATCCAAAATTCCTTTACCAGAATTGGGAATGTTGGACCCACCAGTCGGTCAAAATATTTGTCCCAGCCTTGAGCCTTAACTTCTTCAGAGAGATTAAACCCATTCTCTTGAAGACTGTTGAAATCCATGATCAATTCTGAAAGAACTTCTAGTTTTTTGATGGGTGTGAGAAGAGTTCTGTAGGGTTCTTCGTATTGTTCAGAGGAATCTGTTTTATGAGAACTGGAAGTGGGGATGCTTGAGGAAGCCATGTTCACACGAAGGTTTTGAGAAGATAATGAAAGGGTTTTGAGAAAGGATGCAAACTGAAAACAATAAGTTTGTAGAGAAAATGAAAGTGAAGGTAAAAGAGTGTAAATGGTGAGAAATGTGTTTAAATAGATTTCTAAAAAAATTTGAAAACATAAATGGCAAGAGAGAGAAATTAAATATAATGATTATGAGCATTTAATGATAGCTGATTTTGGGGGATTCAGAAAGATATTGGAACGGTTACCCATGACATGTGTCCCAATGCATCCAATCAGCGCTTTTGACCTTTCAGAAACGTGAACGCGTGTTCAGCCTCAAAAAGTAGCTGATGACTGGATGACACTTGTTTGCTTGAGTGAGCTGCACATTTCTATCCTTGATTATGATAGATTCTGATACAATCTGTACTTCTAAAGATCTGAAGAAAGATTGATCTGTAGTTAACGAAAAAATAGACAAAGTTCTGAAGGTTAAGATATGGAATCAAAACAGTTTTATTCTGGGCAGAGCTTCATGCTGAGATGTTTCAGAATGAAGTTGAACCTATCTTCAGAAAAAGGTTTTGTAAAGATATCATCCCATTGATGGTTTGTGTTAATAAATTTTAAATTTAGAATCCCTTTCTGAATATAGTCCCTAATAAAATGATGTTTTATTTCTATATGCTTAGCCCTAGAATGCAAAATAGGATTTTTACTGAGACAAATAGCAGAAGTATTGTCACAGAGGATAGGGATGTTACTCTCAAATATCTTTAAGTCCTCAAGTTGACTTTTCATCCAGAGCATTTGTGTGTTGCATCCAGCTGCTGCTATGTATTCAGCTTCTGCTGTTGATAGAGCTATTGTGGATTGTCTTTTACTGGACCATGAGATCATATTTTCTCCCAGAAACTGGTAGCTTCCAGAAGTGCTTTTACGTTCTACTCTGTCTCCAGCGAAATCAACATCACAGTATCCTATCAAACTGTAATCACTTGATTTTCTATAAAACAAACCCAGATTAGTAGTACCTTTCAGATACTTGAAAATTCACTTAACTGCTGTTAAGTGAGATTCTCTAGGATCTGATTGGAATCTAGCACAAATGCAAACACTGAATAGAATGTCAGGCCTTGAGGCCGTCAGATAGAGAAGAGAACCAATCATACCTCTGTAGACCTTCTGTTCTACCTTTTTACTTACCTCTTCTCTTTCCAGAATGCACGTGGGATGCATTGGAATCTTTGATGGCTTACATTCTGAGAGATCAAATTTCTTCAGAAGTTCTCTGACATATTTTCTCTGATGAATGTAAGTTCCTTCTGGGGTTTGATTAATCTGAATGCCCAGAAAGAATTCTAGTTCCCCCATTAGGCTCATCTCAAGATCTGCCTGCATACATTTAGCAAACTTTCTTCCCAGAGAGGGTTTAGTGGATCCAAATATGATGTCATCAACATAAATCTGACATACTAAAATGTAATTCTTAATTGTCTTACAGGACAAGGTTGTGTCCACTTTCCCTCTGGTGAATTCCTTTTCTAGCAGGAAGTTACTTAGTCTTTCATACCAAGCTCTGGGAGCTTGTTTCAGACCATATAGTGACTTCTTTAGTTTGAAAACATATTCTGGATTTTTGGAACTTTCAAAACCAGGGGGTTGGTGCACATATACCTCTTCTTCTATATAGCCATTTAAGAATGCACTCTTAACATCCATATGATACAGAGTGATGCCTTTATTAACAGCAAATGAAATTAAGAGTCTGATAGATTCTAACCTGACGACTGGAGCAAAGGTTTCTGTATAGTCTATTCCCTCTTGCTGACTATAACCTTGTGCTACCAGTCGTGCTTTGTTTCTGATGACTTCACCTTGTTCGTTCAGTTTGTTTCTAAACACCCATTTTGTACCAATGACGTTGAATCCTTTTGGTTTGGGAACTAGATCGCATACGTCATTTCTTGTGAATTGATTTAGCTCCTCTTGCATTGCTAGAATCCAGTCATTGTCCAGAAGTGCTTCATCAATTGTTGTTGGTTCAATTAGAGAAACCAGTCCCATGAGGGATTCTTCAGGGTTTCTGAAGCTAAATCTTGTTCTGATTGGATCTTCCTTCCTTCCTAATATTGTTTCTTCTGGGTGATCCATGCTGCTTCTGGATGGTCTTTTCTAGAGTTGATCAACAGAAGGTGCTGGATTGCTTGCAGTGACTCTTTCTGATGTTGAGGGAGTGTCTCTGTTGAGAGCTTCTGATGATTTGTCTTCAGTACCTGTGAGTTCAACTTCCATACCTGCAAGGAATTCATTCTGCTTTGACTTTTGAGAGTCAAGCTTATCATCAAAACGAACACTGATTGACTCTTCCACAATCTGTGTTTCTGTATTGTATACTCTGTAGCCTCTTGAGCGTTCAGAATATCCTAACATAATACACTTTTGTGCTTTAGAGTCAAACTTGTTCAAATAATTTTTTGTATTCAGAATAAAACATGTACATCCAAATGGATAAAAGTAGGAAATGTTGGGCTTTCTGTTCTTCCACAATTCATATGGAGTCTTTTCCAGAATAGGTCTTATGGAGATTCTATTCTGAATGTAACACGTTGTGTTTATTTCCTCTGCCTAGAAGATCTTAGCAACGTTAGTCTCGTTGATCATGGTTCTGGCCATTTCTTGCAATGTTCTGTTCTTTCGTTCTACAACTCCATTTTTCTGGGGAGTTCTAGGACAAGAGAAATCATGCAGAATGCCTTTGTCATTAAAGAATAACTCAAAATCTTTGTTTTCAAATTCTCCACCATGATCACTTCTAACTTTGACGATTCTAAGATCCTTTTCATTCTGAACTTGGTTGCAGAAGGTAACAAACACAGAGTGTGACTCGTCCTTGTGCCTTAAGAACTTTACCCATGTCCATCTGCTATAGTCATCTACGATTACTAGCCCATACTTCTTGCCACTGACTGAAGCAGTTTTAACTGGTCCAAATAAGTCAATGTGTAGAAGTTCTAATGGCTTGGAGAAGGAAACAACGTTTTTGGATTTGAAAGCTGGTTTTGCAAACTTGCCTTTCTGACATGCTTCACACAGAGCATCTAAATTGAACTTCAGGTTAGGAAGTGCTCTGACCAGATTGAGTTTGTTAATCTGAGATATTCTTTTCATACTAACATGTCTCGATCTTCTGTGCCAGATCCATTGCTCGTTGTTAACAGACAGTAGACATTTTACATTCTGACTTTTTAGTTCAGAAAGTTTTATTTTATAAATGTTGTTTTTCCTCTTTCCATTAAATAGGATAGTCCCATCTTTCTGACTAACAGCTTTGCATGAATTTTGATTGAAGATTATATCATAACCGTTATCACTTAATTGACTTATGGATAACAGATTATGCTTTAATCCATCAACTAGTAAAACATTACTTATAGAGGGAAGATTTCCATTACCTACTGTTCCAGAGCCAACGATCTTTCCTCTCTGATTGCCTCCAAAACCTACGTGGCCTCCAGGCTTAAGTTCCAGGCTTTGGAACATATGCCTTCTTCCCGTCATGTGTCGTGAGCAGCCAGAGTCCAGGTACCATGATTGGTGTTTTTGCTTTGCTGCTAAAGATATCTGCCACATGTATTATTTTATCCTTAGGTACCCACATTTCCTTGGGTCCTGATTTGTTAGTTTTACCAAAACTCTGGTTGAATTTTGGTTTGACAGAGTAATCACTACTTGTATATTTTATGTCATGTGTGTGCCTATATATAAAGTGTGAATCAAGTGGAGTATGTTTTATAACTAAATCCATGACATTTTTTGGTGTAGGTACCTTACCTTGATATCCTATCCCTTTTCTGCCATTTCTGCTAACTCCATAGATCATTGAAGCCATTTTTCTTGTCTATGTTTTTAGCTAGAAACTTCTGAAAGCTGTGATCATACTCCTTGATGATCTCATCAGCATTGCTGGGAGTTTCAGGGATAGTTTCCTTCTCTTCTGTATCTGATTCAGATTCTGGCTCAGAAGCTTCACTGTCTTCTGTTATGTTTGCCATGAGAGCTATGTTTTCTCTTTCATCATCTGATTCTGAGTCAGCTTCAGATGTGTCAGAATCATCCCATGTAGCCATGAGACTTTTCTTCTTTTCCTTGCCAAACTTCTTTTTGGGCTTTTCCTTCTGAAGCTTTGGGCAATCACTTTTGTAGTGCCCTTGATCGTTACATTCATAGCAGATGATCTCTTTGTTGTTTGGATTTCTGTTTCCTGAAGAACCTTCAGATCTTCTGTGTCCAGAGGAGGATTCTGACCTTCTGTATCTGGAGAAAGATTCATTCTGATTTTTTGATCTTATGGGATTCCTGAACTTCCTTTGCCTCTGCTTCCGCAATTGGTTCACCCTTCTGGAGAGGAGAGATAGTTCATCTTCTTCTGATGAGGACCCATCAGAGGTTTCTTCCACAGCCTTCAAAACTTTGGAGTCAGATTTTCTGTTAGATTTTAAAGCTAATGGCTTACTTTGCTTTTGAGGTTCATCTGCTTCTAGCTCTATCTCGTGACTTCTGAGGGAGCTGACAAGTTCCTCCAGAGAGATTTTGTTGAGATCCTTGGCTAGCTTAAGCGTTGTGACCATTGGCCTCCATTGTTTTGGCAAGCTTCTGATGATCTTATTAACGTGATCAACAGTAGAATACCCTTTGTCAAGAACTTTTAGACCAACAACAAGAATTTGAAATCTTGAAAACATAGTTTCTATTGATTCACTCTCTTCCATCTTGAATGCCTCATACTTTTGAATGAGTGCAAGGGCTTTGGTTTCTTTGACTTGAATGTTACCTTCATGCGTCATTCTCAGAGAGTCAAACATATTCTTTGCAGTGTCTCTGTTTGATATCTTCTCATATTCTGAATAAGAGATGGCACTGAGAAGAATTGTTCTGGCCTTGTGATGATTTTTGAACTCACGCTTTTGCTGATCAGACATCGTTTTCCTGTCAATCTTCTGACCACTTCCATCTACTGGGTGCGTGTATCCATCAGTCACCATGTCCCACAGATCAGCATCATGGGCCAGAAAGAAACTCTCAATTCTGTCTTTGCAGTAGTCAAAGTTCTCTCCATCAAAGACTGGAGGTTTGCCACTGAATTTGTCTCTTTCTTCATTGTTGTCATTGCTGATGTTTTGATTTGGTCCTGCCATTGTGTTTTTCTGACGCTGGATCTTGTACTGACACGGTTAAGTGTTATAAGCTCAGAACCAGGCGCTATGATGCCAATTGAAGATGTGAAAAACACAAGAAGGGGGGTTGAATTGTAAAACTTAAAACAAATTCTTAGACAACACAGTATTTTTATCCTGGTTCATTTGATCTCAAACTACTCCAGTCCACCCGTCAAGGTGATTTCGCCTCTCTCCAACGAGGTCTTAATCCACTATATTCAAAGGATTACAACAGCTACTTTAACAACTGTTAAAGCTTTCTTGAGTATAACCACAAACCGGTTTATCTCAAGGAAATCTTTTACAAATAATTTGAACAAAGATGTGTTAACGTTTTATAATAAAACAATATATCACAACTGTGATAATTACACAATTTAAGCTTGGAATAAACTGAATTTGCTAAAGCGTTTGAGTAAGCGTGGTTTTGAAGGCTTGGCAAATTATGTGAGTGCATGCGTGCGTCTTTTCTCACACAGACTTGTTTAAATAGGCAAGGCAGAGATACGTTGTCCATAAAGCCATTTTAATGATAATAACGCACTTTCCTTTTTGAGAAGATCTTGTCTGAGGATAGCCGTTAGCATTTAATTCTATCTTGAATACTTAATAACGCTTCAGAGTCTTCTTTGCTTTAACTTATGATAACGCTTCAGAGTCTTCTTTTCTTTAACTTATGATAACGCTTCAGAGTGTTCTTTGCTTTAAATTATGATGACGCTTCTGAGTGTTGATGACTTGGTAAAGATCTTTGATCAGAGTCAGAGTGTATATGTTTAAGCGCAGATTCTGGTCATCAAGCTTCAGCGTATAATCTGGTAGCTTCAGCGTGTAGCACATGTTACTGATCTTCTGATGTTGATTCCATCAGAACTTCTGTATATACAAAACATAATTTTAAGCAGCATATTTGTTATATATATATATATATATATATATATATATATATATATATATATATATATATATATATATCTTTGTATTTTGTTATCATCAAAACTCTAATCAAGGGTTGTAGAATCAAACTATGTTCTAACAGCTTCAACAGCCCCGTTCATCTTCGGCCTGTACGGAGATGAATTGTGATGGACAATCTTGAATTCTTCACACAGTTCTATCATCATCTTGTTGTTCAGATTCGAGCCATTATCGATTATGATTCTGCTCGGTACACCATACCGACATATAAGATTATTCTTAATGAAGTGCACTACCACCTGCTTAGCAACATTAGCATATGAAGCAGCTTCCACCCATTTGGTGAAGTAATCAATTGCTACCAAGATAAAACGGTGACCATTCGAAGCTTTAGGTTCTATCATCCCAATCATGTCAATACCCCACATAGAGAAAGACCACGAGGAAGAAATAACATTGAGAAGTGTCTGAGGCACATGAATCTTGTCCGCATAAATTTGGCATTTATCGCACTTCTTTGCAAATTTGTAACAGTCTGATTCCATTGTCAACCAATAGTAACCTGCCCTTAGCATCTTTTTAGCCATCGAATGTCCATTGGCATGAGTGCCAAATGAACCTTCATGAATCTCATGCATCAACATGTCTGCTTCGTGTCTATCCACGCATCTGAGCAAGATCATGTCGTAATTTCTCTTGTACAACACATTTTCACTGAGGAAGAAACTGCCAGCCAATCTTCTTAATGTCTTTCTATCTTTATTCGAAGCACCAATCGGGTATTCTTGATCCCGGAGAAAATGCTTGATATCATAATACCAAGGTTTCTCATCTACTACCTCTTCTGTTGTAAACACATGAGTGGGCCTATCCAATCGCCGAACTATAATTCGAGGTATATAATTCCAAGTATTCACTTGATACATAGAAGCCAGAGTTTCCAGAGCATCCGCCATTTGATTTTCGTCTCTGGGGATGTGATGGAATTCAACTTTATTAAAGAAGGGTAACAATCTTATAGCATAATCTTTGTAAGGGATCAAGTCGGGGTGAAGAGTATCATAATCTCCTTTAATGTGATTTATTACCAAAGTGAATCGCCATAGACATCTAGAATTTTAATTCAGAGATTAATAGTTTTCTCGAGACCTATGATGAAATCCTCGTATTCTGCCATATTATTAGTACAATCAAATGTCAACCTTGCAGTAAAAGGAATGTATAATCCATGTGGAGTGACAATCACAACACCAATTCCTTTACCATAAGCATTCACAGCTCCATCAAATATCATACTCCAACGAGATTCAGGATCAAGACCTTCCTCAGGCAATGGTTCATCACAATCTTTCACTTTCAAAAACATCACATCCTCATCGGAGAAATCATACTTCATAGACTGATAATCATCAATTGGTTGGTGAGCAAGATAATCTACCAACATGCTACTTTTAATAGCTTTTTGAGTGCGGTATTCGATGTCATATTCAGATAACAGCATCTTCCAGTGGGTAATTCTCCCGGTAAGAGCAGGATTTTCAAAAATATACTTGATTGGATCCATTTTGGAGATCAACCAAGTAGTGTGATTCAACATATACTATCGCAAACGTTTTGCCGCCCAGGCTAGAGCACAACATGTCTTTTCCAGCATCGAATACCGCGACTCACAATCAGTAAACTTTTTACTGAGATAATAAATGGCATACTCTTTCTTCCCTGTTTCATCTTGTTGTCCCATAATACAGCCCATGGAATTATCTAACATTGTCAGATACATAATCAATGGTCTTCCTTCAACAGGAGGGAGCAAGATAGGAGGTTCAAGCAGATATTATTTAATACTTTCAAATTCCCTTTGGCAGTCATCTGTTCATACACAACCTTGATCTTTCTTTAACAACTTAGAGATCGGTACACACGTTGCAGTCATGTGGGAAATGAATTTGGAAATATAATTCAAACGCCCGAGGAACCCTCTAACTTGATTTTTAGTTCTCGGTGCTGGAATTTCTTGAATTGCTTTGACTTTATCAGGGTCAACTTCAATCCCTCTTTGGCTAACAATAAAACCCAACAATTTCCCTGATTGAACACCGAAGGTACATTTATTTGGATTCAAACAAAGATGATACTTCCTCAAATGATGAAACAACTTCAACAAATCTTCTACATGCCCTTCTTCAGTGTGGGATTTAGCAATCATATCATAAACATATACCTTAATTTCCTTGTGCATCAGATCATGGAATAGGATTATCATAGCCCTCTGGTACCTTGCACCAACGTTCTTCAACCCGAAGGGCATCACTCTGTAACATAATGTTCCCTAGGGTGTGATAAACGTTGTTTTTTTCATGTCCTCAGGAGCCATCCTTATTTGATTATACCCGGAAAATCTGTCCATGAACGAGAAAACTTTGAATTTTGTTGTGCTATCCACTAACATATCAATGTGTGGCAATGGAAAATCATATTTTGAACTAGCTTTATTTAGATCTCTGTAATCTACGCACAAGCAAACTTTTCTGTCTTTCTTCGGTACTGGGACAATATTGGCAATCCAGTGAGGGTACACTGATGTCACAAGAAAACCGGTATTAATCTGCTTTAGAACTTCCTCTTTGATCTTCACTGCCATATCAAGGTGAGTTCTTCATAACTTCTGTTTGATTGGCAGACACTCTGGCTTCAAAGGAAAACGGTGCTCTACAATATCTGTATCTAGACCAGGCATATCTTGGTAAGACCAAGCAAAAATATCCACATACTCTTTCAATATCTCAATCAGCCTGCTCTTCGCATCAGGATGCAACAATGCTCCAATCATGACTTCCTTAGGATCTTCTTCTGAACCCAAATTGATTACTTCCAATGGCTCTTTATATGGCTGAATGGCTTTTTCCTCGCGCTCAAGCAACCGTGAGACCGCTTCTGGAATCTCATCATAGTCTTCTTCTTCGGCCCCATACACAGGACCTTCAAAATTGGGAGAGGATGCAGGGTCATTGTATTCAACGGGTTTTTTAATTAATCTGCACATATGATTTATGATTGCTTTTAGAAACTGACACATATAACAAGTGATCATGCAGATTTAATTTCAGTTATCATTTATTTTGAAAGGTTTTTTTTTCTGATTACTATTTTCCCAAAAAAAAGCAAAAAAAATAATAACACAATTTGGGAAACAAAGACAACTTTTATTATTGATTTTAAAAATTACAGCAAACAGATAAGCCCATACAATATTAATACTTTCACCTTGAACAGAGTGAAATCTTTTCAAAAAGATTAACAAAAACAAATTACTTTGAAACATGTATGCAAGAGGGAACATCAATGGTGATCCAGTTCTGAACCCTAACTCCATGCGTCACATAATTTGGCATTTCTGGCTCTACTTCATATTCCACAATGGCATTAGTCCCGAAAATAGTTGGATGAAGATATCCCCCGATACAAAAGATGTCTTAATACTTTCCTACAGCAGACTTCAGCCTCAAGCTCTTACCTTTATCATTCTTCATAGAGAACCCTAATCCAACTATATTCTTGTTTACAAGTGTATCCACAATCTGTCCCCATACTTCACTATGGCCATTACGCACAACCTACTGCGCATCCTTAAACGAAGCCATAGAATTCTCATTTCTCCTTATGTTATCAATTGATAAAGCTTGAAACTGGGTTCCAACAGCAGCTTCATCCGCCTCCACAATGCTGAAAGAGAACAAATGAGATATCAATAATTCTTGTTCTCCATTTATAATTACCACTTTTCCTTCACGTACAAACTTCAACTTCTAGTGTAAAGTCAAAGTGACAGCCCCTGCCTCATGTATTCACGGCCATCCCAACAAGCAGCTATAAGCGAGTACAATATCCATGACCTGGAAAGTAATCTGAAACAAATGTGGGCCTATATGAATAGGCAACTCCATTTCACCAATAACAGTTTTCCTTGATCCATCAAACGCTTTCACAATAATGCCACTTAGGCGCATGGGCATTCCTTTATATTTCAACTTCATAAGCGTACTCCTTGGTATAACGTTCATTGCAGATCCATTATCAATCAGCACATTGGATAGTGAATCATTCTTGCAATTCATAGAGATGTGGAGGGCCAGATTGTGATTCCTTCCTTCATCGGGCAGTTCATCGTTGCAAAAACTCAGGTTATTACATAAAGTAATGTTCCCTACTACACTGCTGAATTGGTGTACAATCATATCGCTTTCCACAAAATCTTGGTCCAATACCCTCATCAAAGATTCTCTGTGAGCAGAGGAGTTCATTAATAAAGCCAAGATAGATATTTTTGGAGGAGTCTGCAGTAGCTGATCTACAATTTTCTAGTCGCTCATCTTGATTATCTTAAAAATATCATCCACCTCCTTTATAGCATAGCTCCACTAAATTCACCCACATCCTTCTTGGGCTCAACATTTTCAACAATTTTCTTTCCAGTACTAACATCTCCACGAACAACTGGTGCAAATACACGACCATTGAAGGTCACTTTGCTAGTCTCAGCAATATTTCCAACATTAGGCATTGGATGGATGGGAACTTCCACACCATCCTCTAAGATTGTAGCATTATATTTGTAGGGTACCGCCTTGTCTGACTTGTAGGGGACGGGACCCGGCAAACTAATCACCAATGGAGTAATAGCTGGCTTGCTGTGATATTCAACTTCAACAGGGGTAGGCGCACCAAAACAATGCACAATAACATTTACTCCCTCTTTAACACATTCAGTCATTACAAAGTCATCCCTGGAAAACAAATCTTCATCCGAGGAAAAGAACTCATATGTGGAGGCATACTCATCATCTGACTCTTCTTCAGCCAAACAAACCTCAATCGCACCAACTTCATGGTAATCATCCCTTTGACATGTAACCTTGATAGTTCCATTATCCAATAACAAATGAATACCATTCCTTACAATTGAACATCTTCGGGAGTTTCGGCAGCAAATTAGGCAAGATCCATACTGATGTTCCACCTAACCAGCCATATGGTAGAAAGTAGCATGCAGTTGTACAAGATCCTCATTCATATATTCCTCATCAAAGATTCTGAACTCTCCAGGGCATCAAGAAACCATGTTTACTTCCTCTTCATACTCTGCCATAGGCATGATTATATGGATGAGGCCCTCATCCATCATCTCCTGCAAATCAGCCTTTATCTTGTCACAACCCTGTGTATCCGTACTGCAAATAGCACAACCGGCATGGTCATGCGTATAGTAGCTAAATTCACAGAGGTATGCATGCATTTTTACCAAATATCCTCTAACCAAATTAACATCAAAAATCCGGAAGTCGCCTGGACAATCGGCCACCATGTTCACATCATTTGTTCCTCCATGCTTTGGTAGAGGATTATCTTTCATATTAGGGCCAACATACTTGAAAGATAAGATACCAGACTTCACCAATTTTTATACTTCAATTTTCAAAGGATAGCAGTTCTCAACGTTGTGCCTTGGTGCTCCCTGATGAAAAGCGCATGTTTGGTATGCCTTGTAATACCAAGGCAATGGTGATGGTACAGTGGGAGGTGGTCCAGTCTGAACCAACTTCTTCTGAATTAATGTCGGAAGTAATTCTGCATAACTCATAGGAATAGGGTCATAACTCTCCCTTCTCTGATTATACCCTTGATTCCCCTGATGGGATGGTCTCTGATAAGCAACGGTAGTTTGAGCTACACCAACAACTGGAGTAACTAAGGTGACTTATGGACGACGCTGATAATTTCTTCTAGGAGGATTAACCCTCCTTTCTTGCATGACAGTGTTTGTATCTCCTTCCTTCTTTTTGGCAAACCCATAGGATGGCTTCTTCGCACTTCCAGAACTTTCACTTTTTGTTAAACGGCCCTCTCTTACAGCCTCTTCTAATCAGATACCCATGCCTACCATTTCAGTAAAGTCACTTGGTGCACTCGCTACCATCCTCTCATAGTAGAAAGCACCCAGAGTCTTCAAGAAAATATTAGTTATCTCCTTCTCTACCATGGGAGGAATCACTTGGGCGGCTACCTCACGCCATATCTGTGCATATTCTTTGAATGATTCCTTGTCTCTTTGGACCATGGCCCTGAGTTGATTACGGTCAGGCGCCATGTCTACGTTGTATTTGTATTGTCTGATAAATGATTCTCCCAAGTCATTGAAAGTATGTATATTGGCGTTGTCCAAACTCATATACCACTTCAGCGCAGCACCAGTTAAACTATCCTAAAAAAGTGAATCAGTAGACATTGATCATTTGTATGGGTAGATATTTTTCTTACATACATCACAATATGAGCACAAGGATAAGTGTTGCCCTTGTAATTCTCGAATTCAGGGACTTTAAACTTCGCAGGTATCTTGACATTCCGGACCAAGCATAAATCATTCACATTTTGCCCGAACAATTCCTTTCCCCTGGGGGCCTTCATCTCCCTCTGCATCTTGTCAAACGTCTCTTGAAAATCATCCATTCTATCTTAGAGACCAAGTCTTCACTTGGTAGAGAAAAAGGGCGACACATATCATCATTAGCAAATGGGACCATATTCATCGAAGGAGGCGTAGTATGAGCAGCACGCACCACAGGAGGTGCAGGAGTAACAGTATTCTGAACAACTGGATTATCTTGAGGACCAAGATTGAAACCTTCAGGCGCAAAGTTCTCTGGCATTCCCCAGGGACAACCTTGAGGCATGTGATTCTGAACAACAGCTAGAGTAGCAGACACAGAAACAGTCAGAGCTTCAGTAGTAACCTTTGTTTGTTGAGGTTAACACTCTGTGGCTGATTCTGAGCAGCCACCATAGATTCTATCAATGCAGTGAGATTATCCATGCCGGCCTTCAAAGCAAAAACTTCCTCGCGCATCTCGTGATTCTCTTGTTTTAAGTTGTCCATCTTCCTTCTGAAATTAGCTCGAGTGTTGTAGTAGTGAGACAGCTTGCTGAACGAAGTAAAGAAGCTTGGTAAGACACCTGGATATGCATAAATGCAAGAAATATGTGCAATATGATGCATGATATACAATGCACATGATTTATTTTACTAACATTTCAAGGAACTTAAAGATTTATAGACACATTGCAAATATCAAAGTAATAACACGTTTGAAATACTAAAATTTTTTATTATAATAACTTCAAAATGGATTATAAGTTTCAATAATCCCAAGTACAAGATGAAAATAGAGTCTAAAACCCTAAGAAGTAAAGCTGACGGAGATCACTCTACACGTTGGCGCTTCCCTGTAAGCCTGGAAATATGAGCCTTCAACCTCTGGTTTTCTTCCAGATATCTGGTAGCAACCTCCTCCCAATCACCTGAATCAGGAAGTGAGCAACTAGAATCTGACTGAGGCTTAGAAGAAAATAAATCCCCTTGCCTCTCCATGGTCTCTACAGCCCGACTCTCAAGAATCTCAATCAAGTCATCTTTCTCCTTCAAGTCTGCTCTATAGGAAAAATCTAAAGTTTGGCACTTATTCATACAAGCATCCTTTTCCTGCTGCATCCTGACCAAAGCAAGTTGTAGCTCTTCCACATCATCCAATAAGGGAGGAGTGGTCTTCGTAAACAAGTCATGCATAGGCGTTTCCCGGGAATATGGCATATTCAACTGAACAGCTCTTGTTTGGACCCACTAAAGATATGGCTCCAAAGAAACAGCCCCCTTAGGTCCTAAGTCTTTCCTACTCTTCCTGTGAATGTGACACCAGGCCTTCGCAATTTGCTCCCTAGCTTCCTTATGGTCTTCTCCCTCCTTCAAGAAGAAACTACTCAAATGAATACTATTTGGTTTATCCCTCATCGGATAACCAAGTTATCGTCGTGCAAGAACAGGGATGTAGTTAACTCCTCCCTTTGTACCAAGAAGAGGTACATTGGGGAAACTACCATAACTATCGACAATCTCTACATCCTGGTAATCCTGATGATACCAATCAATATCTAAGTGAGTAAGTGTTGTGACCTTAGGATCCCAACGGGGTTCCTTCTCGACATCCCAGAAAGTATCAGACTAAGGCATATGAGAAATAAACCACCGGTACAACAGAGGCGTGCAACGGATAATCACCCCCCCATGATAAGAATTTCGAATATGAATAGATTAATAAGCATCACCCAACAATGTAGGAATTGGGTTTCCAATCATGAAGATTCTGATAGCATTAATGTCAACATAATTATCCACATTAGGAAATAAGAACAACCCGTAAGCAATTAGAGAAAAGATGGCATCAAAAGCGACTATACTCTTCATCCTGGCAAAGTAACGAGCTCCAATAAGAACTGAGCTGGTAATCCTTTAATCCCTCCTTTAGTAGTCATATGGGCTTCAACATCAAACTTCCCCATATGGATCAAAGCAACAATCTCATGTGTTTTTGGCTCACCCTCCAAACCAGTAAAAGGAACAGGATCGATAATAGGTAAATCTAACAGATAAGAATACTCCTCTAGTGTAGGCATCAACTGATAGTTTGGGAAATTAAAGCAATGATACATCGGATCATAGAACTGGACCAAGGTCAAGAGAATATCCTCCTTTATCCTAAGTTCGTGAGAGGGATGATGAATCCATACTTCTTTTGAAAATATGTAGAACACTCAATCTCGGGAATTAGACTGATCAACTCATCTATCTTGGGATCTTTGAAACTGTATTTTCCGGTCTTTCTTTTTCCAGAATCCATGGTCAAAAAGTACCTGAGATATTCACAAATGGTCAACTTTCAAGTCCCTCGAAATGAAATTTCTTCAAAAGATGCTTATGAGTGCATGGATGCATGATGCAACAATCACACACAAGATCACAAATATAGGGTTCATAGGTTCAACGTCACGAGCATGAGGTCGAAGGTACTACCCATAAGGTATGGTCTAAAAGTTATCACCTGCCAAACAAGGTTCTAGAGGTTCCCAGAGTCTACATTCTTCCTTCGGATATTACCAACTTCCCGATTAACTCCGTAATTAGTAATATTCTCAAGAAAAACTCATCCTAGCATAGTATCACGTGACAAATATTTATGGATTACTCCATTATAGATTCCGCACTACACCTAAAAGGCCAAGATGGGTTAGGTATTCTACGGTCCTCAGCTTCAGCAGGTTCCTAGGTCAAAAGCAGTATGTCTTCCCGATTACTCGGTAAACGACACTACGGTCAAAGGGCCCTCCACTGAGTGGGGGATCTCATGTCTCCTTTATTGGGATTAATCCCTCAAATTTAACATGACTATACCGCCCGTCCTATCTTAAAGTTTTCCCAAGTCCGGGTATAAGACTTATAAGTAATCACCAAGTACCCTGAAAACCAGGAAAATCCAGACAAACATATATACAACATATAACACATAAACAACAATAGCACACATACAAATATAAACAAAGATAGGCTCAACCCACTTAGGGATGGACCAGCAAGAGGTCAATCTTTCCCTAGTGAAGTCTCCATTTTTTCTGTAGCGGTAGAAATGTTTAAGACTAAGCCATTGGATTGACTAGACTTATACAGATCAAAATAAAAATCACCATTGCGCTTTATTATTTCCAAAGGAATGGGAAAAGAGCGAGTAACCCAAAAAGATGGGGAAAGATTCAAGTTAAGGGGTTTGGTTATGCAGAGGGAAGGTATTAGCACCATATACATCTACGGTACTCCGCAGGAACCTCTTTGAAAAATTTGTATATTTTGGCAATAAAACGTTGTATAAAAAAATAGATGGTGGAGGGGAGAAAAGAAGTATTTTTTATGATTTTTTTACCTTCCGCGGTTGCGAACCTTTAGTGCCTACGTACCACCTTTCGTGCAATAGGGGATCAGGGTACACGTAGTTCCTCTTTTAAAAAATTAAAACACAAGTGTGTTGGTTAATTTTATGAGATAAGACATCATCGTCATTGTCCGTGTGGAAAACATACTTACTACCCACGATCAAGAGAAAGGAGAATTTGCATCATCTCAAAGTGGAGGATATGGCTTGGATTTTAAAATCAATAGGTCCTCACTCAACACCCAAGTGGAAAATATCTCTCTTCAGTACATATTGTAGAAGTATAGTTGTTTGCATCACTACAAAGATTGACAAGAGTCCAATCTTTTAAGAAATTTTTAAATTAAAAGACAAAGTGGAAAAAGTGGTTTAAAATGAGATTGATTGACTTTTAGTCTTCTTACAAAAAATGTCAAGGTATTATTAATTTGATTGAAGTTTATTCATGAAAATGTTTTGAAAATGCATGGACATAAGTCCAAGTTTATTATGAAAGTGGTTCAAGTTTAAAAAAAACAATAAGAGTTTTCAAAAGGAGGGAGAAGTTTTTGAAATTAAAGAAGATGGGAGGAGAAGAAGCGACTATCCTAACGCATAAGGTAAAAGCTAGGGATAAGAAACATCTAACCAACAAGAAGCCAATACTTGACATTATGAGTCAAGATAAAATTCCTATTCTTTGGATTGAAACCAAGCAAGCAAAGACACTAGACCTCTTGAGAGAACCAAACTTCAAATGTATTAAGTCTTCACAAAAATTGGGCAGAGTAACGGCTGTATACAGGTGAATTCCATATTACAAACAAAGAATGTAACCACAATAACCTGCATACAAAACCAACAAACAACCCAATGTCTTGAGGTAGACCTCAAGAACTCCAGACAAAATATCAATTAAGGTCACTAGGTCTCCAACATAGGCCAAAATTTCTAATCCTAAGTCCAAGAAGTCCAATACTCCATAATTCCAAGGATAGTAACCAAATAGTCCAAGTATCATTAAAGGTTTTTTAGGGTTCATGTTGATTATTAGATGTCTTAAAAGAGAAAACAAAAGCTCAAGTGAGCAAAATAAAAATGACAAGAAAGTAAGTGCTCAAGTGAGCAAAAATAAAAATGGCATGAAATATAATGCTTAAAGTAAACGGTACATAAAGCATAAAAATAAAAGCATAAAGTAAAAACAATTTAATAATTAGTGTTTAGTTGGATGACCATATTGATACTTGCATTTGGAACTCATTAGAGGATTGGTAAAACCAAAGCCTCTACACAACAAGTTGTATTTTCTTTTTGTCAAGTATATCATCTATTTGGAATCCTCAAAAGTAACATGTAATATTCAACGATATTTAAGTGATCCGCGTTAACCAAAATTGATGAAGATCCATTAGAGGATTGATAGAACCAAAGCCTCCACATAATGAATCTCAAGGTTACTGGATCAAAGAGATCAAATTAACATACTTGGGCTTTCAAACATAGGTTTAGGCCACAAATGATCATTTATTCGAATCGGGACAAAATTTAGCGCTATGTTAAGCAATCGTAAGTTGACTTATATAGAAGTCGCACCTATTTTGAGATCGGTCAATAGCAATCTATGCACCATTTATTTTGACACATGATATAGAGATCATGCTCCAATAAACTTAGTGCAATAAGAAAGGGATGAGATGAAGAGGAATGGGAAAGAATATAAACCACATTTGAATTAAAATTTAATCAAACTATTATTAAAATCATTCATCCATTTTTGTGGAGTTAGACTCAACACCATGGATCGAATGATGTTAATAAAGTTCATGATAAAAAATGTAACCCAAGATCAGCCAAAAAACAATCACATAATAATATTGCATTTAATATATACATTAAAAAGGTTTCAAAAAATGTTTTAAAATAGAAATAAGGGATAAAAAATATCAACTATGTTCAAATTAATCAAGAAATATTAAGTAAGACCATAGAAAAATCAGAAATGAACTCAAATATTTTTATAAAATTTTTGGTAATTTTTTAAAGTCAGAAACTATTTTAAAAATTAAAAGAAATAAGTAAAATAAACCAAAAATAATAAAAAAAATAACAAAGTCAGAAATAAAAAATAAATAAGGTCACCAATATTTGTCACAATATCATCGGATCATTCCATATTTTTTTCAGAATTTAAAAATGCATAAAAGTATTTGTAAACATTTAAAACAATTCAAATAAAGTGAAAATTTATAAAAAAATATATCAAAACACAAAATAAAATTGTGAAAAAATAAAAATCAGAAAGAGAAAAATCAAAAAAAAAATTCAGATTTTTTTCAGATTTTTTGGACTAAAAATTAATTTTCTATGATTTTTTGAAGTTTAAAACAATTAAATATAAAAAAAAGAAATAAAAAATAAAGTCAAAAATATGTGGACCATTGGATGAGAGCCAAAATGCATTAGTAATCAAATCCAGGGGATCTGGCGCGCTGTGCATATCATGGTCATTACTGAATAAAGCATAGAATCAAATATAAATCAAAAATTCAAAAAATACAAATGGTGTTGTTTCATTGGTTGGAAGATGACACGTTGGTCATCTTCAACATCCAGCCAGTCCCAAACCCAGGTTTCTCAATCCATATAATTAGAGAACGAGACCTATGTCATTCGCTTCGTATCTTCAAGACGAAGACAACCACACCTCCGCGACAAATTTATATAAACTGTAGCTCAAGCAATTTGGAAAGAATGTTTTGAAAAGGGATTTGAAATTTCATAGTCAAAACGTGTTTCCAGATAAAAGCAAGTGTTGCGACTAGAACCAGGGCAACGAGAGCTTCACAATGATATCAAAGTTTCAAAGAATTGATGGAGAAATCTACCTATTGAAGTTGAGTTACAGAGCTCTGAAACTGGACTTATATGGATTAATATAGGTCACGATTCTTGAAGGTAATTATATGGTTAGCTTCAGGGAAGATCAAAGAAGGTGAATTGATGGAAAAATTGGATTGAAAAAGGCTTGAACACTGATTTCGAATTTGCAAAAAAATGAGTTATGGAGCAAGTTTGGCAGGGTGATTCTGGTTGTTCAAGCTTGAGGAAATGAATGGGGGATGACCCTCTATTTATAGGGAATCAAATGGAATGTTCAAGTGTGTGAATTGATGAAGTTTGGAGGGAAATCGTGTGAAGTTGCAAACAAGAAAAGTGTGACTTCTACTTTGATCAAAACTCAACCAAAATGCGTGTTTTGCTATGCTAATCACTTTTGGAAGTTCACTAAACATGTTTAGAAGCAAAAACGTGCATAAACAATGTGTTTAGAAGCTAAATCAAGAATTTAAAATTCTGACTTTTGAAGAAACTTCAGTTGCAAGTTACCAAGTTCAAATCAATGGCCTTCTCAGCTCAAGGTGTCTTAGGGCATGATTCTTGATGCTTTAGAAAGATGAAATTACAAGCTTTGCAATGGGAAAATAATGGAATCAAATGGATGCTTGACCTGAAAGTTGCAATGAGTCAAAGTTGGGAAAAAGAAGTTGACTTTCCATACTTAGAAATATTTCAAGTTTTTCTTCAAAAGTGACCTATAATACTTTGCATCCAAACATGGCATTCCACTTGGAATTTGTTCTTGACCAAAAAAGATGATATGAAATAGACCTCTTGAATGATATTTTGAAACTTAAACCTTTCAAAATATCCAAAAATTGAGAGAGTTATGAATTGTTGAAGTTGGAAAAAAAATCATGAAATGACCTATAATCTTTTGTATCCTTAGGGCATCTTCCATCTATTTTATCACTTTGCACATAAAAGAAGGAATAAAGTTCACATCCTCAAGATCATTGTGGAAAATGAGTGGGATCAAGGTGATAAAAATTGACCAATTTATGATCCTTTGAAGTGACACATGGAAAATTGGGGGTTCATCTGGAGGACTTGTAATCTTTCTTCAACATTAAGTTTCTTCCATATGAAAACTCCTTGAAACTTTTGAAGTGATTTATTAATAAACCTTTGAAGATAAGGATGTTTTTGGAATCACTCAAAAATACCAAAAGATGAGCAAGATATACTTCTTTGAAGTTAAAAACCCTAGCTCCTAGATCAAGAAAATGCTTTGAGGAATTTTGACAATTTTGAACAAACTTCTTGTACTAACACTTTTGCTTTGTAAATAGAAGTTGTTAAGGATGATAATGAGAATTCATAACAAACACAACCACTCCCATATCTTGAGAATTGAGAGAAATGTGCACTTCTGACCAATGGGAACAAGGCCTTTTCCAACCATAACAACTTCTTAAATCAACCCCTTGTACTTTTGAATCAATTTTAATGACTTTGAAATGTGGTGAATCAAATCACCTTTCCATGCCATTTCTTCCAAAACAACTTCAATGGCGAGGTTTGAATTTCTCAAGCTTTATTGACAAGGGCATGGAAATAAACTCATGAACCCATGGATCAGATTGCCAAGTCACATTGCCTTTACCTACACTATTAACAAGTAAGACAAACCAACATTGCATTTTATTAATTAAAAGGAAAGTCAAAACAAAACATGAATGATCACAAAATAAAAACATGTCAAGGTGCTTGGTGATTCCTTAAAGAGCAAAGCTAGAGATAGGGAGGAGAACCAAAAGCCCTAATGTGATCTTGTTGTGATTGAATCAATATGGTATGATGAAGGGATCTTAAGGCAAAAATTGGGGTATAACAGATGTGAACATGAAAACTTTGGGCCCTGGACACCACTGCTAGTGTTTTCTCCTTAGGCCCATGTATTTTTTTTGGAACTAATTTCTTTGACAAAAACTTCTTCTTGAACTCGATTCTGATGGGCCTTGCGCCTAGGATTACTTCCCCACACCCTTAGTCAGAATTTCATACCTTCCTATTATTTCTCATTCTTTTAATTTTTATCTTCCATTTTTTATTGTTTTAGTTTTAATTTATTTTATCAATTTTAAGTATTAAAAATTAATAAAAATAATAAAAAAGGATATATAAAAAAATGCTTTAGGCTTTTTAGATGTATTTTAGGATTTAATTAGATTTTATTTCTGTTATTTCTTCTTGTTCTTAATTTATTTTTAAATCAAGTTTAAACATCATGTTTTATGTGTTTTCTTTGTGTAAAATTGACCGAGTAAGACGTTTGAATATTGAGGATTATCTTGTGTTGAACTGGAATACTCCTTTAGGATTCCATGAGACGATTACATTTTCTTTAGATTGTTTTATGTTGATTAGACATTAGGATGTTAATACAAGCACAATAACATCAAGATAGCTTTCCCTTTAACTCAACCTTCAAACCATTTGAGATATTCTCCAAACCAAATACTCTAACTCATTAAAATCATCTTGTGCCTTTTGTGCATTTTCTCTTTAGAAATCTTTTCCCAACAGACTAAACTCTTGTCGGTTCTTGTAGTGATGCAAGATACTATACTTCTACAATATGTAGTGAACGATTGACATTTTCCACTTGGGTGTTGAGTGATGTCTTGTTGATTATAATCCAAGGTCCTCCAATTTGAGATGATGCAAATGATCCTTCCTCATAATTATGGGGAGTAAGTACGTTTTCCACTCGAATACGACAACATGTCTTTCATTAAAAAACAATCAACAAATATAACCTTTTTTTCAGAAAGAATTATGAGTGTTCTGATTCCTTATGGGATACGTGGGCACTAGGTTAAAAATCGGGCGAACACAATAATAAAAAACTTTCCTTTTCCCAATTAACTCATTCATGCATTTTTAGCAAATAACTCTCTTTTAATAGCCAAAATACACAAATTTTCAAAGAGGTTCCTACAGAGTACCGTAGATGTTTAGGGTACTATTACCTTCCCTTTGCATATCCAACCCCGAACTTAGATTCTTTCCCCCTCTTTTTGGGTTATTATCTCTTTTCCATTTCCTTTGAAATAATAAAGTGCAGTGGCAGTTTTTATTTGATCTGTACGAGTTAAGTCAATCAAATGGCTTGGTCTCAACATTTCTACAGCTACAGTAGGCATACGATCAAAATCGTGGTGAGTTCCCCCTATTAAAATTAAAACCCTTTTTCCCCTATTAAAATTAAAACCCTTTTCCCCTAATAAACATAAAACCCTATTTCCTAAAATTTGCGCTTCTAAACCTAGTATCTTTGTGAACAAGATAGATGAGGGGTGCCTAACACCTTCCCTTCGTCTAAGACCGAGTCCAAAAACCTAGAATATCTAACTTTTAGGGTTATTCCTTTATATTCCCTTCCTTAGGATAAAAATTAAGGGTGGCGACTCTGATTTAAAAAACCAGTTGCAACAGCTGACGACTCTGCTTGGGACTCAACCCTGGATTTAGAAGCCTCCTCTTTTGGTTTTAGGGTTTTTCTTATTTTTTGGGTTTTTCATATTTTCTCATTTAATTATTTATTTATTTCTGCTTATTATTTTTATTCATTATATTTAATCATATGGTGGGATTTAAATTTTGCAAAAATATTTCCAAAAACCCCTAAAAAGAAGGTTCGTCTATTAGCCAAGGGGATACATCAACTCTATGAGTTTATGCAACGACTTCGCCTAGAGTCGGTGGAATTTTTCAAAAGGAATACCTCTAAAGAGACATCCTCTTGGGAAGTAGGACTTTGGAATAACACATATGACTCTTTCTACGTCCTTTAAACCAAAAAACTCATGATGAGACCTTTCATGACCTAGAGACGAAGGTTTTGGTATGTAAAGAGACCCTGCTTGAGGGAGGCCCTTGTGCATTTCCCTATAGTGTCATTCATGATACCCTTAAGGAAGCCACCTTATGCGGAGGGTAGAATATTCTTAGGACAATACTAAGAACCTACATTTTAAGGATACCTTTCACAAATCCCACTATAATCTACAAACCTGCAAGGGTTATCCCTTCATCAACTACTATCTTTAGCTCGTAGGGATTCCATCTATATCATCATCCATATCCTGTAGGGACTCCTTGTCGTCTTTCATTGGCCATAATCCTCAAGGAGCTTCTGCCTGTCTCAATCTCTGAGTCATTGTAGCATATCATCATGTCTATCATTATACTCGAATAGAGTACGCCTACGTCTACCCTCATACTACGTCTATATCGCATTGCATATCCATGAAATTTTTTTAAAAGAAAAAAAATTACTTTTGCATACTCAAGCATTTTCATACATTTTCATTCTTCATCCATCTGCATAAAACTCATATCTCTTCCACTCACAGAAAACCTCCAACTATAGTCCCACAAGGTGATTCCCATATACTCAAAACGAACTCGAGACAGCTCATGAAGCAAGTGTAACGTTAGCTACAACAATGGAAGAAAGTCAACAAGCCATAACTGAGGACGTCATTACACCTCGAGAAAACACTCAGGCTCGGCCCCAGCCTATACAAGCTTGAATTAGGAACCTTGATGTGCAAGAACACACCGTTTTCCAAGATGGGTATACTCCATCCCACGAATCTAATAAGTATCATCAATTTTCATTCCTTGTTCTGAAACCCCAAGGGGAAAATCTGACCATGAATACTGAAGAGCCACAAGATGCCGAGGACACCAAAAGATATCGTATGTTGGAAAAGAGGCTTAGCGCCATAGAAGGACAGGACACTCGTAGCTTTGATGCTTGTGCTTTATATTTGGTTGAATATGTGGTATTTCCTACGAAGTTTAAGATGCCAGACTTTGAAAAGTACATAGGTTCTAGTTATCCTAAGACCCATTTAAATATGTATGTTAGGAAAATGGTAGCATACCCATGCAACGACAAATTGCTTATCCATTATTTTCAAGACAACCTTAGTGGAGAATTATTAGAATGGTATAAACAATTGGAAAGAAACCATGTTCCCACCTGGAATGACTTAGTTGTGGCATTTCAGAAGCATTATCAATACAACACTGACATGGCTCCAAGTCGCATGCAACTGCAAGATTTATCTCAGAGGATTAACGAATCTTTTAAAGAATACGCACAAAGATGGAGAGAGTTGGTTGCTCGAGTACAACCGCCATTATTGGATAAGGAGTTGGTAGACATGTTCATGAGCACCCTACAAGGTCAGTTCTATGAAAAAATGTTGGGCAGTATACCATCACACTTTTCTGACCTAGTAATAGTTGGGGAACGCATTACGAACGACATCAAAACCGGAAAAATCCAAAGCATCTCAAGTGGCCCGACTAGTGAATCCCTTAGAGATTTCCAAGGGGGAGAAGAAAATGAAACAAATGCAATATGGGAAACCTACTAAGCTCCAGAAACTTCTTCTCCTATGCCTTATCATCAATATACATATGCAGTAGATGCTCAATGCCAATAACCACCCTCTGGTCTTCAACACAAGCACTCATGGCATATACCACAGAACCAGTAGGATAATATTTCACCTCGACGTCGATGTCAAAATCGACCAATTCAGAATCGAAACAATCACCATCAACGCCCGAATCAGCATAGGCGTCAAAACCGCTAAGAAGGGGAAACTCACCAGTTTGACCCAATCCCTATGACATACAGTCAATTATGGTCATATCTGGTCCAAAACTCAGCAATGACCCCTAGACAAACCAGATCCATGAAGTCTTCATTTCCTCCTTGGTACAACTCGGATGTTCAATGTGAGTTTCATGATGGAGTAGCGGGGCATTCGATTGAAGAATTAAATTCATTCAAAGAAGGGGTACAAGAGCTGATTGATAATAAGCAATTAACTTTTGAAGAAGATGGCCCGCATATGATGGAAAATTCCTCGCCCTGATTGGTCGATCACTAAAGAAGCTCATCCCTAGGATAGTTAGGCTTTATCATGTGTAATTTATTTCTTGCTAAGTGTTATTTGTTATAAACTTTATACTCTCTGATCAGTAATTCGAATAAATAATCATGCATGTTTTTGAAGTCGATCCATTCCATAAATAATCAACGAATTATGATGATGAAAATACAAAAATAATTGAATATTGTTGACATATGCTTTTTAATAGTAATGCTTAGTTGACGATGTAAGGCATTGTTTCAATTCCTAAATAGTGGAGAAATAAGGAGTTAATCCATAGTTAACCCCCTCGAGCTAGAAGTCGGAGTTCTATCTATTTTGTAAAAATAAAAACATTAATCTTAACTAGGGGCAGGATAGATTTCAATTAACTCAACGATGCATTCAAATCCCAGGAGAATCAAAATGATCTAAGCAAAGGTTTGAGCACATCATCTTCCTCGTACACATCAACAAAGATTGAGGAAGCAATCAATAAAGACGAAGTCCACAATGTCTTCTTCCTCAGTACATCAATCAAGATTGACGAAACGATGAAGACAAAACTTATAATACCAACATAGGCAGTCACAAATTTTCAAAATAAAAAAAAATTCAAAAAAAAATAAAGCCTGCTAAGCCGAGTAACAATAAAAAAACTTGACTTAAGCAAAAGTTACGGCATCCTGACGGACCGGAAATTCAAAAGAATTGGTCTATGCAAAATAAGGGATTAAAAACAAACAAATCAGAGAACAATCTTGTGACTGCCACCTCAGAAGTCATCAAGGCTTCTCATCAACGCTTGAATCTTATCAATGCTTAGATATCATCAACGCTTGGATCTTATTAATGCTTGGATATTATCAATGCTTTTTTTCGGTGCTTGGATCTTTATCTACTCTTCTCATCATTTGCACGACTACGAAACTTCTCTTGGAGATTAAGCGTATCTGTTGAATTAATTGAACTTAGGATTGGATAAATTCAAGGAGAACGGGGTGGGCTAAGTAAGTTTCGATCCTTATATCTTTTTTTTTCTTAAACCACGAACCATGGACACGTTATAACCTTTAAAAGTCCTAATTGAAGCTAGGTTCACTATGAAAAGCATACTCAGTAAAATTGTGTTAAACTGATTCCTAATGTTTATTAAAATTATTAATCACTTCGCTTCTTTGAATCTCTATCTATAATCATTAATTTCTATTCCATAATCAATTTCTATTTCAAGAACTTGCAAGTGCATCACATTAGGATTACTTTTCAAAGAGGACAATTTTACTTACAAGTTAATACTTAGCATCAAGGAGATTTCAAAAGAAAAGGTTTGATCAAAGGCAGCATAACCAAGAAGCTTCTAACTAGGGGCAAAGCATCTAAGAGGACCCATATAAATAGGGGAAAATACTAATGATCATAGAGGTATATCACATGAAGATACTATTGATAATGGGTGATCATTCCGAGATTCAATCAACTTGGATCAAGTTTCAAAGCACTGTTTAATCAGGGGCATACCTTTATAATAAGCATTTATAATCAAGTCATATCACAATAAGGTATGACTCGGTTTCCCCGTTTTAACAAACCTCTCAAGGCCTTGATCCAGAGGCAACCTTCAAAGATTCAAATGTTAGGGAAGTACATACCGAGTTTATCCTATTGCACATAGGGTCCAAATTCTTCAAGCAACTTCAAGTACAAACTTTTCAAGCTTTGAATACTTGGGGAAATCTATGTCAAGTTCATGGTGAGGTCTATGTTCTTTCTGAGAATACTTCCTCTAGATCCAGGAGATTGAGGGGAACCTATCTTTCAAAATTCGAATGATGGGGAAAACCGCTGCAAGACTCGATCAAAAAGAGTTGATGGTTCATCAAAGCCAAGAATTTTCAAGAATATTTTAGTCAGGGGCATAATACAAAATATTGGGGTCATTCACATTATGATCAAACTATTTCCAAACTCATATTAGTGAAAATATCCTCCAAGACCCTCCCAACAAATTAGGGAAAGACAATCCACACAGGGGAAAGCTCTCTGCATACTTTCATAATCTCCAGTGGACCTCTCTTCTACATCAACAACCTTCGAGTTCGAAATGAGTATCAAGAGATCATGCAAACACAACACTCAACTATCATGTGACAAGCAACCTTGTTTCATAGGTAAACCTCCACGCTTTAATCATCCACGACCCATCACAGGGTCACCATTCAAAAAATAGCATTCAAGTCATAATCATAAATCATAAGGCTACATAAACCATGCATTAGGATTCCTCGATCCAGAATCAAGCTATACTTATCATCTCATCCATCTGATGAAGTCCGACAGCATGCGCTGAGCATATCTCAAAAAGCCCAATTAAGCATTCTCATTTCAAAATCCAACATCCATTTACATATATTCAAGTCATTCATCACATATATCAGTCGATCATTACATTACATACATCAATCGATCATTAAATTACATGCATCAGTCAATCATTACATTTCATGCATCAAATCTGCACGCGTAGCATGAAACCTTGTTTTATGTGAAGATAATCATCATTGTCAATCAAGCTATCAATTTTACATTTAATCTCGGTGGTAGATTCCCTTGGTTGATCACAGAAGTTGATTATCCGGAAGACCTCAGCAGAAGGTAGCTGGCAATTGAATCTCGCAGTAGATTCTCCTGGTTGATCACGACAATTGATTATCCGGAAGACCGTGGCAAAAGGTAGCTCACAAACAAAATCTCGGCGGTAGATTCCCCTTGTTGATCATGGCAGTTGGTTATCCAAAAGACCTAGGTAGAAGGTAATTCACAAACAAATCTCAATAGTAGATTCCTCTGGTCGATCACGACAGTTGATTTTCCAGAAGACCTTAGTAGAAGGTAGTTCTCAACAGAATCTCGGTAGTAGATTCTCCTGGTTTATCTCGGCAGGTGATTATCCAAAAGACCTCGGCAGAAGGTAGTTCCAATTGAATCTCTGATAAGTGTAAAAGTGTAGTTATTTTGTATATACTTTTTGTTGCACTTATCGACTCTTGGTTGTTAATATCAGTTGAATAACCTGACTTTGTGTATAAATATGTTTAGTTTGCATATAATTCATTTTCATGTATAAAGTGTATCATTTAATAGTTTTCCATTCATTTTATAGGTATTGATGCATATTGGAGCATGAGCAATAAAGTGTCAAAGACACGGCTTCAAACGTGCGATTTTGAGTAACTCGTCAATGAATAAGGCTCAAAATCAATGAATAATAAATCATAAATTTTGTTTATGTTTTTTCATTTTTAGAAAAATCATTGAATAAGCTTTCTAACGCTTCGAACCTGGCGCGAATCGGAGTTACGGTTCAAAAGTTATGGCCGAAATAGTGCAGAATGTTGTGCTGATTTTTCAACCTTCTGTCATTCGTCGCCGGGCAACGCTATTGGTCTTCGGGAGATGCTAGGTGAGATATAGCATGGGAAAAATGTTGTTTTTGTCGCCGAGTGACGCTTTTTGGTCGTTGGGCGATGCTGGACAGTCAGAAATGCGTATTTAGGTGTAAAACACATTTTTTAGGTGATGGTTTTGGGTATTTTTGATCCCAACTCCATAACCCTTCATTTTGTGATAGGATTAGCTTAGAAAACAACATTGAAGCTTGCATACGAATGTTTTGGGGTGGATTGTTCATCAATCAGCACTAACAAACCGGGAGATTTGTGGTTGATTTCTCTTCCTCTTTGTGTATTCTTTATGTGTTGAGTTTGTAAATGTATTTACTCTAAACTTATGTATATCTATCGCCCATGGCATTATATTAAACTTTCTTTACAAGTATTTGTGGATTATTGTCTTATATTTTTTCTTTATGCTAGGGATTTGAGTCGTTATAGACATATACTACTTAGATTCTTATCTAGGATGATAATTTGTTAGTTTATGAACTCTAGAGATAGATTTAGAGCTGACATCTACTTGGGTATCTGAGCTTAATGCATCTGTGTGGTTGTGTTATGCTGAGAGATCGTCAGTGCAATTACATAGTTGTCTTCTGTGTTGTTGAGGAGGTAGAGAGACCATTTCCTTGGTGATACAGTCGATCTCTCAATTTGGGTTAGAAATGACTTAGGTTGTGAGTGATACGTAGTGACATTGATGAGTAGTGTTAGGTTGAATGTAACTGGTCAATAGATTTAAGTTTGTGATGAGTAGATTATATGCATTCTTGATAAGTTCTTTCTTAGTTTTTACTTTTGTTTACATTTATTTTCTGTTGATAACAATTTCTTTACAAACCCATTTATCCCCAAACTCATTAACGAGATATTTGTCGAACGATAATTCAATAAATAATCTCTGTGGACACGATAAAATACTAGATAAATATTTCCAAAACTTTTGTTGCTTGCCGCTACACTGCTCTAACAATCTCGGCAGTAGATTCCTTGGAAATCTCGGTAGTAGATTTCCCATTAAAAATCCTCATATCAAGCATGACGTACACATAACCATATCAAAATCTCAAGGTCATCCATAACATTCGGTGCATCTAACATGCGGAAACACCAAAGAACATTTGATAAAGCATCAAAGTTTATTCTAGTTAGAAAAATATCGAAATAAAATCCACGCCTATTTCTACGCCCACGCCTACATCTACGACTATGACAACGTCCACGCCAACATCCACATCTACGTCCATACCCACTCCTGAACCTACGTTACAGACATCAAGATCTTACTGATACTTTTCACTAAATTCAAATCAACATGGAAATACAATAATTGGCAACAAACAAATTGGGAAGTTGGTGACTACAAGAACCCGATGGTTTAAGAAGGAAAATTATCAAAAATATTTTCAAAATACTTGGGGCATACAAACTCAGTGCATATGCACTATGGGTTCCATACTGATTTAAGACATCATGCACATACACCACACACGGCATTTCTCAAAAGATGCTTTGGGCAGAACCAATATCTTTGAGCTCTCCATCAGATTATTACCTTGGTTAAAAACAGATACAACCAGCAAAAATCTGATCTCATCCCTGATTTAGTTATCTAATATTTGGATCATCAAAACAACTTCCTCCATATTTAACTTATTGTGTCAGTATCCATGCAACAATATGTTCTTTCTTTGCGATCTAACTCAGACTCCAGGCAAAAATGTTGTGAAATCAGAAATTCCACTCATTGTGTCAGTCTCTATACGACAATGTGTGAATTTTTTATGTTTAACTTATTGTGTCAGTCTCCACGCGTCAATATGTTCTTTCTTTGTGATCTAGCTCATTATGTCAGACTACAGACAACAATGTTGCGAAATCAGCAGTTCCACCCATTGTGTCAGTCTCTATGTGACAATGTGTGAATTTTTATATTTAACTTATTGTGTTAGTCTCCACGTGACAATATGTTCTTTCTTCGGGATCTAGCTCATTGTGTCAGACTCCAGGCAACAATGTCAGGAAATCAGTAATTCCACCCATTGTGTCAGTCTCTATGCGTCAATGTGTGAAATTTTCTATGTTTAACTTATTGTGCCAGTCTCCATGCAACAATATGTTCTTTCTTTGCAATCTAGCTCATTGTGTCAGACCTCGGGCAACAATGTTGCAAAATCAGCAATTCACCCATTATGCCAATGCGACAATGGGTGAAATTTTCTACATTTAACTTATTGTGTCAGTCTCCACGCAGCAATATATCCTTTCTTTGCGATCTAGCTCATTGTGTCAGACCCCAGGCAGCAATGTTATAAAATCACCAATTCCACCCATGATGTCAGTCTCTATGCAACAATGTGTGAAATTTTCTATATTTAACTTATTGTATCAGTCTCCGTGCAACAATATGCTCTTTCTTCGTAATCTATCTCATTCTGTCAGACCCCGGACAACAATGTTGCGAAATAAGCAATTTCACCCATTGTGTTAGTCTCTATGCGACAATGTGTGAAGTTTTCTATATTTAACTTATTGTGTCAGTCTCCATGCAGCAATATGTTCTTTCTTTGCGGTCTAGCTCATTGTGTTAGACCCCAGGTAAAAATGTTGTGAAATCAGCAATTCCATCCATGGTTTCAGTCTCAATGCAACAATGTATGTTATTAGTTTTCCTACAATATAACTCTTTGCATCAGTCTCCATGCAACATTGCATCATCCAAATTTGTTTTATCCATCCCCTAGGTTGAGACGGATAAACAAAATCAAATCAAACCAAACTTATTATATTAGTCTCCAAGCATTAGTGAAGTTAACTGTTCAGACCTGCATCATTTACCTCATAAGTCATGGTAAATATGCAAAATTTACAATCTCTTTTAGATACTAACGAATTGTCTGCATCGTCATATCTAAGTTAAAACAAACTTTAGTACAAACGCCGGTACGATGATACAACGTCATTTATGCTTATTCTTCATACTCATGGGAACGTTGTACAACATATCCTTATAAATTTTCTGGACAAATTTTGGGGTCTTCCAATATTTAATAAATTTTGATCAGAACACGTGAAACCTACGTATTCTCACACTATTCAATCGGAAAATGATTAAATAGGGGCAGCTGTCATATACCAAATTTTCCCTACCCTTATATTATATTTAGGGTTCTATTTAAAAAAATCATATTGTAGGTTTTACTTCTATGGGGGTGTTTAAAGTCAAAGGGGTGTGTTGATGTAAAATGGATCATCAATATCTGATGGCCCATTCGGTTTTTAAAGTTTGTTTCAAGTTTAAAAGAGAGGTGTATTGTTTTAACCAAGGAGGTGTGAGCAAATCGTTTTTTATTTAAAGTCAAAGGGGTGTGTTGATGTAAAATGGATCATCAATATCTGATGGCCCATTCGGTTTTTAAAGTTTGTTTCAAGTTTAAAAGAGAGGTGTATTGTTTTAACCAAGGAGGTGTGAGCAAATCGTTTTTTATTTAAAGCCCATTAAGATTTCATTTTTTACTGGTGTATAAAGTAATATGTTTTTTCTCAAGGCCCAATAATTAAAACAATGTCCCATTTTTGTTTTTGAAATTGTTTTGAAAAAAGATGTTTTGTTATTATGACAATTTTATTATTATCAACATTATTATTATTTTTCCTTTATTATTATTAACATTACCATTATCCTTATTAATAATGTTGATGCTTATTATAGCTATTAAGTAGTACACTTTAAATTTAATTAAAAAATTATTTCTGTTTTGATGAAGAGGCTTTTTTTCATAATCCATTTCCAAGGCCCAATATAATTAGATGGTGTAAGCCCATTTATGCACAAACCAGCAAGAAAGGTGACTAAAAAGGCCAGTTCAAATTTTGTTCGCACAACCCAATGTCCAAAGCACGCAGGCTCAAAACCAGGCGTAGCACAAAAGCATAGAACAATTATTGTTCGAATCATGTTCCAAAATCAAGCAAGCAGATATGTTTTCATCAAAATCGTGTTCTTTACATTCACTTTTTAGAGCATAACGAATATATACAGGATCAAAACGAAAATGAAAGCAAAATTAAGACTTTACAGATAAAATTCAATGTAGATACAAAATCAACACAATTATAAAAGCAATTATAGTAGAATCAAGTATTATTTCCTAAATCAAAATAATCAAGAATAACATAATATTTTTTCCTAATTCGTAAACCCCAAAACACTATAAAAGGGGGAAAAGTACAGAAAGGGCGGGGAATAATGACAGAAAAGAGAGTAAAAAATTTACAGAAGAAATTTTTTATAGTAACGAAGAGCATTCATCTCACCACTGTGCTCACCATCATGCCTAGGGTTTCAATATCTGAAACCCTAGTCTTTCTCAAAATGTCGCTGCTAGCACATTCATCCTTATCACGATGTCGTCGCCCTCACCAAGTTGTCGCTGCACCTGCAAATAACGGAAGGAAAAGATTAACGGAGAGGAAATTGGAACAGAGAAACAAAGAGATATGGTTGGAGGTAACGATTGCTTAAACTTACTTGTATATGGCTCTGTTTTGATCTGCAGGTTCGGTTATAACGGAATCGTAGAAGAAATGAGAAGGAGAGAGAGGTAGCGTCGCCGTTACAGAATTCAAACTAGGTTTTGTTTTGGTACAGTGAGGCGATGGAGAGAACGAGACAGAAGAGAGAATGATATGATAAAATAAATTATGCCTTGGAAAAATAAAATTTGTAATGTTTAATGATCTCATACACACACGCCTTTTATTATTATCATATGCCTTCAGTCACCACCATTAGATCTCCATCGTACGCTTAGAAACACACGCGTCCATAACGCTACAGTGTGCCCTCCATACCGGAACCAAACGGATCCAAACCTCTCGTTGGGCCTGGTTCATTAACTATTCAGACCCTCTTTTATTTTGTTTTTGTTAACGCATGCAGAAGCGTACCCCCCTGGCCAAATGGGCCAAGTCCAAAATCTGGACTTGGACCCGTATTTCCCTGCACCCCCCAATTTTTCTTTGTAATGTAAAATACACCCTCACCTTTTAGGGTCTGAATTCAATATCTGAATTTAGGCTCATGCTATTCATATCTCCTCATTTTACTACCATGGTATAATTCACACCCCCTCCATGTTTTATTTTATTTATTATTTTAGTATAATTATTTTTACATCCCTTATTTTAATATATTTAATATATTTAATATTATGTTTATAGATCAAATATATTATTTTTCAACTCATGAAAAATATTTTGCATTAAATTATATCTTTTAATCATGCATTTTTAAATAAGATTTTTTAACAATTAATATACCAAAAAATACTCAAACAAACATCGAATTATTTTTAATAATAAATTAATTCAACAATCAATTTTTAGAAAATGTTTACGGAGCATATTTTAATCAAATAAGCGCTTAGTCCAAAATCTTCGCTATTCATACACCCGAACTAAGTATGCGGGAAATTCAAATATCATCGTAATCCATAAAAACACAAACCAACTGCGAACTACGAATTGGGACTTTGATTCCTCCTAAGAGGATGCATAGGCATACGATTAAAAGCATGGAGAGTTCCCCCTATTAAAATTAAAACCCTTTTTCCCTTATTAAAATAAAACCTTTTTCCCCTAATAAACATAAAACCCTATTTCCTAAAATTTGCACTCCTAAACCTAGTATCCTTGTGAACAAGGTAGTTGAGGGGTGCCTAACACCTTCCCTTCGTCTAAGACCGAGTCCAAAAACCTAGAATCTCTAACTTTTAGGGTTATTCCTTTATATTCCCTTCCTTAGGATAAAAATTAAGGAAGGCGACTCTGATTTAAAAAACCAGTTGCAACACCTCCATAGTCAGAAATGATTAGGAAGCACCTTGGATTTCCTTCAAGTATTGATTCCTCTTAACATCCAGGGCATCAATCTCTTGTCGAAGAAGGTTGGTATAAAAACTTCCTATTTCCTGAAAACAACGAGCGTTAGAACGATGACACGCAACATGTATGATAAGAAACCTCTGACAATTCTCCTTGGCATGATTTTTTTGAGAGGCTTTAGAAGTAGGTTAAATCTTCATTGAAAGTTTAGGAATAAAAATCCATATTATTCCTCATACCATGATGGGCTAGCAACACAAGAAGTTGTTAGATCATAGTTTGACTCTACAACCCTTGTAAGAGTTTCGATGATAACAAACACTCAAAGAACAATTATGCTCCCTAAATAAGTATTTTGTTTTGTAGAGAAGTTATGATGGAAGAAGCTCAGAAGATGAGTTAGATATATGTTTCAACTCTAATTCTATACATCTCTTAAAGAAGTTCTAATGCTACAAACAGGAACTCCATGTTTCTGATTCATAAAGTTCTGGAAAGAAGCAACGGTAACATTCTTCTTTTGAAGCAAGCATGTTCTGAAGCGTTACAATTCACTTATTTCTATTAAAAAGTAACGGCTGAAAGGGGACAAGGATCTCTATTTTTGGAAAGCTCTTCAATTATCATTTATCAACATTCCAAAATCTTCCCCATGTGTTGCCTATTTAAAGAAAGCTTGAAGGAGAAATCATTTACGATTTTGCGCACAACAAACGAGTCATCTTCACCACCTTCAAACATATTGAATCTCAATTGTGTAAAACATCACTTGTGTGATACTGTTTTATTAGAAAACACTTTTTGTACACTCTCTTAAATATTGTTTAGTGTATTTCCTTGAGAAAACTAGATTGTGGTTTAAACTCAAGAAGACTTTGACGGTTGTCATAATAGCTGTGTAATCAAGTTTGATTAGTGGATTAAGACCTCGTTGAGAGAGGCGAAATCACCTTGGTGGGTGGACTGAAGTAGTTTGAGTGTAAACGAACCAGGATAGCCAACGTGTTCTTTTCTTTAAGTTTTAAAAACCGAACTTCAAACCCCCCTTCTTGTGTTTTTCCATTTTCAGAAGTGACTCCACTTAAGTAGAAGCATGCCCTCATGCAGACCTGAGCTAAGAATACCTGTTAAGCATCTTCTCAATTTGAATTTCTTCAAATTTTGGGGATAAAATCCAACCCTTCCCCGTCCTTCAGTCGCGAAAGGGGGAGGGGGGGGGGGGTAAAACTTCATCAGCCACAATTTGATCAAATGAGGCCCAAACTTCTATTTTTGTATAGGGAGGATTAATTTGAACAACTCGAACGACAACTAGTCCAGAGGGTATTATAGTGGGTGTTCTTGAGGTAGAAGCCCAAAAGAAAGGGTACTCAAAATAATGGCCAAAAGAGAAATAACTTGAACCTCTCTCTTCATTTTCCACATTGCTTCTTCGCTCTTTATCTCGTTTATACACTTAACAAAGAAGACACCAAAAGAGGGATAATTCGAGGAAAAAAGTCAAGGGAAATGAGACTCTTGTGTCACTCACCAAAGATGGTATTCCTATCCTTCTCTAATTTAGTATCCACCAACCAACAAGTCTGAGTGAACCTCTTCAACCTTTTTCTTGATATCGCATCAGGTGGAACAATGCCTTAAATATAGCCAAGCTCTTCATATAAGGACACCACCTATTTCTTCAAATATAACTCTTCCTGAGCGTAGTTCTTCTTATTGTAAGATATGATATCACCCTTGTTAAGAAGTGACTTTGACTCTGGTACTTATGGAATAAATCTACGCACACGTGTGGATGACCAAGTTCTAATTCACAAATCTTTGTGTGTGCTTCTTTACTAAGATGAGTAACTAGAAAGAAACGATCCTAGAAATTCTTCATGTTGTAATGGCAATTCCTGAAGTACTTAAGGTTATTCTCAAAGAAGGAAATCCAGGACCGTTCATGTAATTTGGGATGTTTTGAGTTTAAAAAAAATGGAGGAACGACATGATAGTCGATTTACTTTCCTTGTAGTCTTACCAATGTTATAAAACCTTGACAAACACCTAGCTCATCTGATGCAACTACGAAGGGGAAATAAACAAGTGGTTCATTACGATGACCTCAAACACTTGAAAGGAAGGTGAAAGACTATGATGGTGAATAAGTGTTCATAATGACTCTATATCCTAATATCTTCATCAAAGGGAAACACTCCTCAATCATATGATGGGCCCACGTCAATTAAAGCATGGTCTAACACTCTCTCACGAACAAAAGCAGAAACAATCCCCAATTGTCTCGACCGATCCAGTGCTTGAGATATCCCTACTGATCCTCCTAGTCGAGGTTGATACAACCTCCATGATTAAGAATGCTACAAAGAGAGGTAAAATATAGATAAAATATGGTAAGTAAACAAGTTCAAACTTTGGCACCCTTAGAAAAAAATATCAAATACATAGAAAATCTCTTAAAAAAGAAGGTAAAGGTCAAAATGTTCACTATTATGAAAACTCTAGAAAATGGAGAAAAGAGAAATAAAAACACTGAAATTTATCTTAAAGAAGATGGGCCAATCAAACATGTATAAACTATACCAATGCAAGATCTTACAGGCTTTATCAAATGTTGGAACAAAGAAGATCGCGAAGAAAATGGCGAAGGAAGTATAAAGGATTCTCTTGAAGTTCACTAATGGCATAAAAGGCCAAAATGACGCTTCATAAGTCTTTTGCACCCTACTCATTCACCTAGGACCGTACAATCTACTGTGCACCACCAACACTTGTGATCTCCTTTAAAAACTGATCAAAGTAATTAAGTAATCTAATGAAGAAGAAACATCATCACTAATTAGCATAGGAACAAGGATCGATCGTTCCCAGTGAAACTTTGCTTATTACAAGAAGACATTTAATGCAGCGGTTCCCAAGGGTATTATAAATCCTTGTTCTGCACAGCAGAAATAAAGGCTTCAGGGAGAAGGTCTAATAAAAAGGTAAAAAGGATAAAGTGTAGAATATGTCAACTTATTTCCCCTCTGAGAAAGCAATTCCACACGTGAGAACTTTACGTTCCGTTCAAATCAATTTGATGATTGACCATGATCCACACTTTTAGTTACCAATCGTTTCTCACATTTTTAAGGGACATTACACCATTTCTATGATATTCAAATTCATTCTTATTCTTACATCACTTTTCATACCCATACTGACTTGAGTGTTAGAGTGTCAACCTTATAGATTAGCCCCATCTCATTCTTATTTTTATAACACTTCAAAAAATAAAAAAGTAAAATTATAATTTGTTGAGTGTGTCTAATAGAATTATATTTGGGATTGTGAGTCTCAATTATTGAAGTTGGTAATTGTGTTGTTGGAGTTTGTTTGAAGTCCCACATTGCTAGGTTACTAGGCTGTCAAACATATAAATATGTGAGGGCAACCTCACTCTTTGAGTTAGCTTTCGGGTTGAGATTCAAGCATATTTAACATGATATCAAAGTCGAGTTAAAGACTGTAATGTGGGCATTTGACTCAGGCCCATGCTAGGCGTGAAGGTAGATGTTGAAGTTGGTAATTGTGTTGTTAGAGTTTGTTTGAAATCTCACATTACTTAAATTTCTGAACTGTCGAACATATAAATATGTGAGGACAACCTCACTCTTTGAGCTGATTTTTGAATTGAAATCCAAACATATTTAACATCAATAACTTATATTCATTTTTAGCAAAAAGAATGGAAAAGATAATAGTTACTTAACAAAGATGTTTAGTAGCCTTAATAATCATTTCGCATGCTAAACATCATAGTTATCCCAAAGTAATTAATTATAATTTATTTATATTTCTTAAAAGAAAACAAATGACTAGGGAAAAGAGTTAACGGGTTTCTTTTTGGGCAGTTGGTCTAGTATCAAAAGGTTCATGCTCAAATGTCATATTATTCTTCTACCCCTTTTTGACTTGTCCACTTTTAAGACTTTATAGTATATACATACACTAAAGCAATAAACCAACGATATTTAGGCCATTGTTGTGTCTCAAATCTCAAGGATAATATTTCAAGTGGATTCTCTTTAAGTAACTTTACATGCATTTCTCTCTTATATTTTACTTTCTACACTTTACACCAATTTTAAATATTTAGGTAGAATAAAATAGATAATTGGGATTTTGGTTTGTTTACGGAGTAAGTTGGAATAAAAATAGTGTTTCACTGTTTTGGAATTTGTGGTTGAGTTCTATGCTTTTAATGTGAATAATTCTTTACCTTCTATAATGTTTTTTGAATGTTTCATTTGAACACTAATAAAAAATACACTTTTTAAATCGGTTAAAAAAGGTTTTTTAAATGCGTTGGTGTTCCGATTTAATTCTGATTGATTATGACTTTAAATCAATTCAATTAATTTAAAATAACATTATTAAATCAGGTGAATCAATTTAAATTTTAGATTTTAATCAAATCATTAAATTTAAAACATTTCATTACTTTTTGATTTTTTTAAATGTGTCAAACTAATTTCAATAAACATTTTTAAATAATACTAACCGATTTAATAAAATATTTTAAATCGGATCCAACTTGATTTTAAAAACAAAAAGTTTCTAAATCGGTCAGAATTAAATCAAAATATCAATCGATTTAAAAAGCTTTTTTTTAACCTATGTAAAAAGTGTGTTTTATACTAGTGATATGTGTGTGTGTGTTTTTTTTTTAAACATCATTTCTCTTATTTTAAACTTTGCAAATGGAACTACATGCTACAAAGTGTGCAACGTGATGATTTTCATTTTGCATATACCCTAGGCACGTGCTAAAATAATACTATTAGTGCGAAAATTTAATATTCACTCCATAACAAAATATATGTAAAAAACTTAAAAAAAAGTCATTTTCTTTGAAAAAATTACTTTGAACTATTAGCTTATTTTATCTACTGTCTAAAGTCAAAGACAAATAAGTAGGTCTCCACTCTCAAAACCTTTTCAATTAGATCAACTAGAAACAACACTCACGTATATATTATCATACGTAACGAACATTATTATATATCATCGAACATAAATAATGTACATTACACTTTAAATACACAAGACATTGTAGTAGACATGAGATGAACTAATTGTATTTTAGTTTATTTAAAAAGAAATCAACTATATAGCTTGTGGTTTGCAATAACAAACAAGCAACTACTCACATAAGCTTGAAATTATACCAAAGATGGAATATATAAAACATCTTTTATTAAATTAATCGAAAAAATGATTTTTAAAAAGAGAGATAAAATGTTTAAGTCCACTATTAGTGGGGTCTTAACATATAATATTAAGTAATTGTCGAGAAAGAAGCATGGAGAATCATCATGGATGCCAACTATGTTTAAACCGCGTGGGCTCCATTAGCTAAAAAAATGATTTATATTTAAGCATATAATTATGTAGTCCTACTCTTACTTAGAAAAATAGGTCTATTAGAGCTAACCTTTTTTATTAAAGTCTTTTAGGTGGGTCGTCAATTCCATGTCCAATCATATCATGTTTTATAGATCTTTAGAATCTTAAGCGGTTGTTGTCTTGTTGATGCAAAAGTTTGAAACTTATTTTTTGACCATATATTATTCCTCTTGTCCTATTTATTTGTATACATGAACTATTTATTTGTATACATGAAGAAAAAAAAGTTATTTAGGAACGTTGGTGAAATGTTTTTTCAAGTTGTTATGCACTTGTTCGAATTTATGAGATTATTTGTAATTTGTTGGTGCAGTGATTTGACTTTTTTTTTTTTTTTTGCAAATTCTTTTAGTGATGAGATAGATATACATGAAAAGACATTTTGATGCTAGATAAAATGTATGTAAATAACAATAACTCGGAACTATGTGACCATACTATGTATAATATTTTGGGAGCATTATATTTAGAGTGGCAAACGAGTGTCTCTGTTTGGTTTAGTTTCGTTTAGCCAAAAAATGAAAGAAAAAAAATAGAGTAGAGTTGAACAAAAATTGTACATGATGCATACTCAAAAAGTTTGGTCTGTTTTAAAAAAAAAAATGACAGTGAAACATATGATCTAACTTTTAAATCTAAAAATTGTAAAAATTTATAATAAACCTGCCCTAAAAAAAATATGAATCTCAAACATTAATCTACTCCATAAAAAATATTGGTAAAACATGCATGACCCGCCCCGTTTTATTATCCTTAATTAAATTACATGAATGACCTCAAAAAAACATTATTATATTGTGTAATCATATAAAATCAAGGTGAACATCTAAGATTTGGTGGTGTGTGACATCACTATTGAGCATTTTATGTTATTTGATAGATGGATTTTTTGATGGAAAAGTTATAGTATATTTGAGTTATATTGTTTAAACTCATTAGTTTTAATTTCAACACTACAAGGAAGAAAAAAAAAAGGCAAGTTTTGATAGTTATTTTGGAATGTTACGGCGGTTTGAACCGCCTCAGTAGTTGTGTTGTGATGGCTACAATTTTGCCACAAAGGCATGTGTTGTCGGTCTGAATTACAACTTAAAACCTCCACTCAAACCGCTGTTCTTATTTGCCACGGATAATGAACTGCCTTAATTAGTTATTTGCGACGGTTTCGAGATGTCGTGATCTTATTCGAATTTTCAATGTTGATTGCGATTTCAAACAGCTGTGAGTGTAAACTTGTAACAATTCAAACTTTGTTTTACAAATCTTTAATATAACTTATTTGGTAGAGATATTAATTATTTGTAAATTATAATTTTAGTTTCTCTATTTAGTTTTTTTCTTGATTTTGATATTTCCATTTTAAAAATTACTATTTTAGTTTTTTTTTTAACGTTTTCTTTTCAATTTTCGTCCTCTCATTTTAAAAACTATGATTTTGCTCCCTTTTTTAAATTTTAAGTTGTAATATTAGTCTCCTTTCTAATTCTCATGATGATGAAAAAGAGATCAAAATTTAAAATAAAACTTAAAAAAGAGACTAAAATTGCAACTTAAAACTTACAAAAAGAACCAAAATCATGGTTTTTAAAATGATGGGACGGAAATTCAAAGGAAAATTTTAAAAAGGAACTAAAATGGTGGTTTTTAAATGAGGAGATCAAAATCATGAAAAAAGCTAAATAGAGAGACCAAAGTTGCAATTAAGCCTAATTATTTACATTTTTAGCAAATGTTTAAACTATTAAATTAACATTTCAAATTTTTTATTTTTACTAAATTCTTTTATAATATTAATTTTTTCTTTAAATTATTACATCTCAAAGTTTTTATTTGTAGAAATATTTTTTAATAATATTATTTTTTTTAAATTATTATTTTTATTTTGGTAATATTTATTTAACTTTTTTATTTTATTTTCTATAACTTTTTAATAGAAAAAATTTAATCACAAATATATAATATCAAATAAGCATCATAATGTCAAAAAAAAATATGAATTTCATAATCATAATGTCATATAGTACAATAAATCGAAAATATATTAAATCCTAATCTTATAATAATAAACATCATAATGCCAAAAATACATAGGAATATTTATAATCTTAATTAATTTGTAACAAAATTTAATTAGTCCTTCTTGATGATCCATTATCTTCAATTCAATAGCTAGACTGAGAAGAATGCCTACCATCAATAGGTTATTCTAAGTATGATCCCTGGAAAAAAATGTATTAAAATAATTTACTCTTTAAAAATAATATTCATTTTCTTTTACTTTTTAAACATGATTTATACCATGTAAAAATTCACATAAGATTAATATATATATGTAAAATTCTAGTGGAATATATATATATATATATATATTATATATATATATATATATATATATATAATATATATATATATATATATATATATATATATATATATATATATATATATATATATATATATATATATATATATATATATATATATATATATATATATTCCACTAGAATTTTACATTTGCATTAAAAGTGCAATTTTCTCTTTCTTAACATTGTCTCTTTCAATTAAGAGTGTGATTTCCTCCATCAATTCGTT